>JAUDYJ010000001.1:110504980-111186408 GCA_030761175.1 Masticophis lateralis
ATAATTGTGTAGTTTCAATGGCCAGGTCGTTATATTTCGTGATTTTTTTCCTAGTTCTTTTTCTTCGACTCTGGCATCTCCTGGTACAGCGATATCAATAAGTTGTTGTTGTGGTGGTGGTTGTTGTAAAAGCACTTAGAACCCATTCCCCAAAATTATATTTGGCTATCATACATACTGTAAGTCATAGAACTTGAAGGGCCAAGAGAACATAAAAGCTAAGAACAAAAAAACAAATATATTTACAGAACTAAGTCTGAGTCAGCATTACTGACTCAGACCGGGGGTGGGTTCTAAACCGGGGGTGGGTTCTAAAATTTTTAATACCGGTTCTGTGGACGTGGCTTATTTTGTGGGCGTGGCTTGGTGGGGGGTAATGTGACTGGGTGGGCATGGCCAACTTTTTTTCTTTTTTACTTTTAAAATCATTTTTTCTACAACCTTAAGAGGTTGCAGAAAACAATGCTTTGAAAAGCCTCTGCCAATCAGGTAACTCAGCTGAGATTGGCAGAGTCTTTTCAAAGCATTTTTTACCACCTCTTCAGCTGAGCTGCAGGATTATCAGAAGCTTTTTTTTTTTTTTTTACTTTTAAAGGCATTCTTTCGGCCGAAGAGGTGGTAGAAAAAATGCTTTTAAAAGTTTTTTTTTTTTTAAAGCCTCTGATGAGGAGGGCAGGGTAAGCGAGTGGTAACGAGGCCAGGGACTGGTTTGGGGGCATGGCCAGTCAATGTTATTACCAGTTCTCAGAACTACTACAAATTTTTACTACTGGGTCTTGTGAACCGGTGCAAACCAGGAGCAACCCACCACTGGAACAAACTCTGTTTTAATATTGTGATACAAAACAGAGGAAAGACAGGGTCAAACTATTAAGAAACAAGGCAATCATAATTTATTGTTTTACAACCTAGCCATAAAATGTGCCATTTTTCTAACTAAAATATATAATGAAATGAGAAGAAAACTTGTGTGGCTAATGCAGTTGCCATTATGCTATGGGTGACCTTTAGATAATCATCTAAAATTATTATCAGTGTCATACTTACTGTAAATGATGAAAGCCAAAAGAAAGAGGGAAGAAAACATTATTTCAGTTTAGTAAGTATGTTGTCATGGACTCTTCAGGGTACATAAAATCTGTCAGCCTGGACTCTTTGGTCTTCATGCAAACACTACTGATAAATAGTCCCCGCGTTACTGTTTTCTTTGTCATCCAATAATATAAAACCAATGAACCAGATTGTATTGATATATGATGTTCTTTAAATAAAAATTTGAGGTGTTCTGGTGTTGGCTTTCCTGACATGACAAAGCCCATGAATAAAATAATGCATCTTCTAATCCCCTACAAGAAAAAAATGGAATAAAATAGGTAAGGATGCTTCAGGAACAAGGCATTTTTGCATGTAATTTAATATTTTGAGTTTTTAGTTCAACTGAGTTAGCATTTTATTAACTCAACCTTTCCAATTTCAGCAATCATTTGTTTTATTGTCTTCCTTCCAGAGTTTAATAAAGGTCTTAAAGAAAAATATTTAAATGTATTTAGTTCTTCTATTACCAAACACGTTTTTCATGAATTGACTTGAGGGAACTTAATGGACAAGTTTGCCTGGCAAATGTGTAGCTTTTCTAAAGATCATTTTGACTTTCAAGCTTTTCTTGCAAGAATTTAGGAACTATGCTTCATTAATGGTTAAAAATTACTTACTTGAAGAAGAAGTTACTCCTTCTCTTACAGACTTTTGTTGGAAGACAGAAATAAAGAGAATAGTTTACATCTTTAGAATGGAACTGTTCCAATGGACTTTTAGAATACAGTCATAAGTGGGAGGGGATGGGTGATAGGAACGATGAGAAGATTAATAGTAATGCAGACTTAGTAACTAGTTTGACAGTTACTAATTATTTGTTTAGCAGAGTGATAGCGTTCGGGGAAAAAACTGTTCTTGTGTCTAGTTGTTCTGGTGTGCAGTGGAGACTTATAACAATATAATGAAGACAATACTATAATTTCACATTGTAAGTCATTGTATACTACCAATCTGCCATAAGTAGTTTTATGTCTCATTATTTTTCTTGGACTTAAAATAGCATACATGTCCATGAAAGGTGTGAATACTGTAACCAGCTCTTAGCTACCAAGGTCTCTAGTATCCTTTAATTGAGACACCTACTATTTTTTCATTATCTTGGGATTATTTGATAATCCTTTTAGCTATAGTTAGCTATTGATCTATGTCAATTTTGAACTTAACAACGATACCTTAATTTTTTAAAAAATCTGATTTTATTAGCAGACACCAAAATATCACTAACTGAATGTCAATGACCTTGTAATTCGAAAGGTTTAAGTAAACATCAAATAGGATAAGGTACTGGCCTAGAAACCAAGAAATTGTGAGTCCTTGTCCTACTTTAGGCATGAAAGCCAGCAGGGTGACTTTGGGCCAGGCACTCAGGGAGTCCTATGTATGTTCCCTGCCTTGAGTTAATTATAAAGTAATAAAGGTGGGATAAAAATCTGAAGAATAAAATAAAATTCATAGTCACCCAGCTATTTTGCTGTTCTTTCCTCCCATGCTGGAGCTGGCAGAAAACCAGGTTTCTAAAATCTCACTGCCTTCACACAACATGTCCTTACCACGTGCCACGAATATGTCCATGCTGCACAGCGGTGTGACTTTAAAATACAACTTTCTATGGTACATGACTGGAAAGATTTCCTTTAGTTGCCACGTACAAGGCTCTGGTTAGTCTTTCCCCCTTAACTTTTTTGTCCTCTTCGGTCATACTTTCAACTTACTAAATGTTTATTTTTATTATTCCTTAAACTATCTGTTTAATTAGTCCTTATGAGTAATAAAGGGAGGATATAAACAAACTAATAAATATGGCTTGGCAGCTTGATCAGTAGGTGGCAGCAAACATTTGGAGGGTATTTTTCTGTGGGGTTCCTACCAGCTGGTGGTTGTTTGGATTTGTACATCTGGGGTGTTATTGAAGAGTTTGAGAACTGGTGTTAGCAGCAGGAGGAATGTAGGAGATATAAACTATTGTAAAGATAGCACAGAAGGAGAAAAAGTGTGAAGTTGGAGGTTCTTTGGGAGCAACTGTCACTGGGAAAGGGTTTTTCTGATTCCCAACTGAAGGGCTACTCAGTTTTAGGCTTTGCAATCTGTAGATCAGACTTTCAGAGTGTTTTCAGGCCATAGAACCTATTCGTAAAAAACAAAACTCTTGAACCCCTCATTAAAATGAAAGTTTTAGCAATGGAAAATTTGTTTTGTTTTGTTTTTGTTTTTTTTTCTTTTGCCTCTTAGTTTCTCGCAATACCCTACCGAGCTGTCATGAAATGCTGGGGTTCTGTGGAGCACAGTTTGGCTTTGGGATTCTGGGAGCTGAAGTCTACACATCTTAAAGATTCTGAGGTAGAGAAACAGTGATTTAGATCAAGGGGCTGACAGATCTGTCTATTTTTAAAAAAGAAAATAAGAGGTTGCAGAAGCTAAAAGTCTATGGAGAGTCTCAATCATCCAGGTCATGGTTGTCGCAAAGGTGCTTTTCCAAAAGACAACTGGATGTTTTGGGGTTTTTTTTCTTTGAAAGTAGACTAGACTAGACTGGACTGGACTAGACTAGACTAGACTAGACTAGACTAGACTAGACTAGACTAGACTAGACTAGACTAGACCAGACCACACCAGACCACACCAGACCAGACCACACCAGACCAGACCAGACCAGACCAGACTAGAAGGTCAAGTGCGATTGGACACATAAGGTATTTGTCTTTGGTGCATAAGCTGTCAATGTACATAAAAGATGTAAGTGATAAATCATGATCATAGCCATCATAAATACTAACATAAATGTTTCGCTTCTCATCCAAGAAACTTTCTCAAGGAGAAGGAAAGAGGAGAAGCTTTTGGGATGAGAAACAAAATGTTTTCAAGGAAAAAACAACAACAAGAAAGTCCAGTTGCCTTTTGGGAAAGCATCTTTGGTGCAAAAGCTAAAGTTCTAGCTTCCCTCATAGCCAAACCTCTGTAGGACAGATGCCAAGCCCAGAAACCAGATAGAAGGGAAAAGTCCCACCGCAGATCACCCAACCAATTGGAGTTGCATCATCTTTTTCAGACAGAAGGCTGAAAAAGGAGTCAGGGAAAGAGGCTGTGTGGATGTTGTCTTACAGAATTGAACGTTACTGACGGTGAACATTTGCAGGGTGACACTGTGTAATGAATGAGAACAACAATGATTGTTTAAATACATTATGTCATAATAGTTGTTTTACGGGGTAGATGTTTATACATCTCTATGCACAAGATGTCTAAAGGTATACTGCAACTCCAATTTTAATCTCCATTAAGCTCACAGATGTAACTGGAGAAAAAAAGCACAAATCCTTATGAGTATTTTCCAAACTGATTTCAAAGCAGCAGTGGGTCAGATAACAATGTTTATGAACACAACATTTATGAAGCATGGGAAAATAGGGCAAAATTGCAGACCTTTTAGTACCCTTCAAAATTGCAGGAGCTGTTTCTTTTTTCCTCTTTTTCTCCTCCTAAAAAACTGAACACCATGGAAATTCAGTACAGCACTATTTATAAATCCTAACTTTGATTTATTATGCCCACTAGCAAAAGAGGGGGAAGCAACGTACCAGCTAGTCTCACAGCACACATTTGTGACTTTCCCCGTACAGACAGGAGTGCAGGAGATTGGGAAAAAAAATCTTTTCTGAAGACTGAAAAGAGAGTAAGTGAGCGAGAGAAGAAACAATGTTCTCACTGTTTTCATTGTGATGAGAACAAGAAAAGATGAGGGAAATGTAGATTATAAACGGCTGAGATGAGAATTCATCTTTTATTATATATCTCAATACTTCTTTAAATCTAACTATGAGCTCTACCTGTCATTCCAATACATCTGACTAGCGATCATAGTGATAAAAAGAGACAAGAACAACCCAAGGGAAAAGAAGCAATAGAAGCACAAAGAATCTTTGATGAAATCTCAGAAAGGAATGTGTGGTCCAGAGGTCTAAATGCTCATCCCATTTGTTAATTGCAAGAGAGAAGTCAGAGCAATGAAGGACAAATGAAGCTGTGCCTGAATGCAGAAAAGATTTTCTTTACCATTAACTCTTTTGTGTTGTTTCTAAATCTAGGTTAGCTTTCAGAAAACTTAAGTGAATATTAAGCTCGTAGTTGGTTGAAGTCCCATATCTGGGAGATTACATATTGTACAAGAAAGTAAAGTAATTTTATCTGAAACCTCCTTAAGAATATGTGGACTGAGGTCTATCGCAGTCCAGAATTTTGTTGCTTCAACAGTATGCTTCTGAAGCACGTGTGAATAGAAGTGGGAGAGAGAAAGAGACATGTCCCATTTCAAGCATTTTGTGATTACCTGGGACATGGCATGAAAGCAATACAGCCCAAGAACAGGTCTAACTCTCCTTTATTGCTCCAACTTTGCCCCCAAATGTCCCCACGTTTACTACAAGTCCTGGAGCAAAGCTCTCACATGTACCTTCAGCAGCCTCTGGCTGTGAGTAGTACAGTAAGGCAGGTTAGCCAAACAGTACCCAGGTCCAGCAGTCCAGTAAGTTAGGTTAGTTAAACAGTAACCAGAACAAGAAGTTCAGTGAAGGAGGCAAACCGGGCAAGCCCCACAAGACAGAACACGGTAATCTCCAGGCGTCGGCAAGTACACATGAGCCTCCACAGATTCAATGCTTGTTCCCAACAAATGCTCCTCCCACTACTACCTCCTTACATCTTAGTCCCCAGGTGTACCTTGTGAATGGGGGAGGGGCACTCTCCTCCCTCGTAGCTGGCTCAGTCTCCGTTGTTATCACCTTCTCTCTTCTCTCCATGCTCTAGGATCAGGAGGGGATGGTCCTTGCTGATCCCCTGAGCTCTGTCTCCCCTGCTCCTTCCTGTCTACAAGCCTTAACTGTGGCAAGAAAGATTGTAAAATGGGGCAAAATTTACTTCAAAAATGTTTCACTTAGCAACAGAAATTTTGGGCTCAATTGTGGTTGTAAATCGAGGACTACCTTTACCAACAGCCTACATAGATTTGCCGTCCATTAATTTGTCAAGTCCCCTTTTAAAGTCATCTTGTGGTCTCGTGGCAATGAATTCTGTAGGCTAATTATTGGCTCTGTGAAGAAATGCTTCTTCATGTCCTCCCAATCAGTTTCAAATGGATGACCCCTGGCCCGTGTTTTGAGTGATGAAGAAAAACTTTTCCCTGTCTGTTTCCTACAGGCCAATAATATGAATTCATACATCTCCATCATATCACTGTTCAGTTGCTTTTCTCCAAGCTAAAAGAATCTCAAATATTCTATTAGCCCTTTCTTGTATGGAAAGTCTCTGATCCTCCTTTGGTTGCTCTCTTCTGAATGTTTTCCACTTCTATTCCATTCATTTCAAAGAGTGATAATCAGAACTGGGCATAGTATTATGCAATATTATGCAGATGCAGAAATACCATAGACTGATACAAAGAATAATGTTTAATTTTCAGTCCTTTCCTTATATGATTCCTACCATGCATTTTCCCTTTTTCATAATTAACACTACTGAGTTGACATCTTCATTGAGCTATATTGACAATGACCTCCAGATCTGTTTCCAGCGAGTTACAGACAGCTCAGACCTAATCAATGTATATTTGAAACTACAGTTTTTTTCTCCCAGTATACAAGATTTTATACCTAATTGCATTTGCCACCTGGTTGACCATTTACCCTGTTGAAAGAGATACTTTGGGAGCTTTTGACAACTGCCTTTGGGTTTTCCTAACTGAATTGTTTACTATCATCCACAAATCATTGCTGATTCCCAAGTCTAGAACATTTGTGAGCAAGTTATAAAGCACTGACTGGTACAATCACAGTTCCTTAATGAATTGTCTTTGGTTTCTATTTTTAACTGGTTAGTAATCCATAAAAGGAGATCCCTTCCTAATTTGTTCCTTTGATAATGAACCTTGTCAAAGACTTTTTGGAAATACAAATATACAATGTTAATAGGATCACCTCCATCAACTTTCTTGTAGACACTCTAAAACAATTGATGAAGCAAGATTTTACCTTTGAAAGATCTGTGCTGATTTTCCTTCAGCAATACTTTATTTATATGCCAAATTATTTTCACTGATTGCCATTTTTTCCCCCCTCTGGGGGAATTTGTCTGGAGCAAATATTAAGCTGACTGGTTTCCTCAATTCCTTTTTAAGAGTTGGATGTTGCATTGCTTCTCCATTGTGAGGTGGAGACAGCAGCCAGGAGTGGGTTCAGCTCGTGCCAATCAGATAAGGACTGAGCCTGTCAAAGCTAAATCCCGCCCCTTAGCACGGGGCTTCCCAGCTTTGCTCAGTCCTTCAGACTGGACTGTTGTGTGGAAAATTTCTCCTTCACCCTTTTTTCCTATGATCTTCAAAATTTTTGGATTTTTCGGCCTTTGACCTTTGGACCGTTCTCTTTGACCATTCTGTGGCTCTCTGGACATCTGATTGATTTCTGAGTGAGGAGGTTTGCCCCTTACAGGATTCTCCCCCTTTAAGTTTTAAAAATTTTATCCCTCCACTGGCCATTTAGTGGGGGTGGTGGAGCGTAGCGCTCCCGTGGGGAGCTAGAGCCGCTTAAATTAGCCTAATTAAGGCTCCTGGCATTTAAAGCGAACTTGTTTAATTCAGCGGAGCTGTTGCGCTCCCGTTTCACTCACAGACGCCTCCATTTCAAAGTTCGTTTATTCTGAGGGAGAAATACCGTTCTTCCCCTTTAAATTACTATTTGAGGCCGTTAACTGCCTCAGCTGTTTGTCGGACCTCGCTTAAATAGCGGGTCCTTTACTGCCTTCCTTTCTAATTTCGGCAGAAAGCCTCTTGTAGCTAAGGCTTGCTGTTTTATTTAATTGAGGCGAGTCCTATTGGCACTGTGGAGATAATTACACTCTCTCCGGCTATAATCTCCATTAAATTGTGAGCTTAAGTTGGGGGGGGGGGAATAATTCCTATCCCCCTCAGTTTAAAAAAAAAAAAATCGCTGCTGCCTTTGCCTGCCTCAGCGACTCCTTGGACCTAGCATAATTGGCAGGTCCTTTGCTGGGCTCTTACTACATTTCAAGGTTTGCCCCTTTGAACTGAAATTAACTGTGGAGCTCTCGCGCTTCCCTTGATTGTGGGCGTGGCCGCCATTTTGTGGCGAATTTTTCACATAACGACCTTGATTTTTTTCTGTGTCCCTTTGTAATTAGGACATAACGCCTCAACTTCCTTATTGAAATCTTACAAATTTCCTAGAGAAATTAATACCTTGCTGGACTGTTGCCATAATCGGAATTTCAAGGGCAACAAATTTATTACAATTATCAGAAGCAATTTAGGCGGCCATTTTGGTACTTCAAGTGAGAGTGATTTATACTCATTGTCCTACTTTAGCCATGCCTAAAGCAACAGGCAAGAGCAAACATGGCCGCAAGGCCTCTGTACAGCAGCAGTCCTTGTCTGCTCAAATAGAGTCGGGGGTCTCCTCTATAGCTGAACTTTCAGGTCCAGAAGTCTCTGAGCCCAATAATGCCATGACTCTTCACAAAGGTGCTCATCTGTCTTCCTCCCGTGCTAACCTGCGCAGGGATAATTTTTTAAAGAAGCGGGGATCTAAAACTAACGTCCTCCAGATTCCATCGTCCAGGCCTGACCCTATGGTCTTGGAAGTGGATCCTCTGCAATCACCACTTACCCCTGACCAAATTTCCCTTCAAGATTGTCCCTTGGACATTCATACTGATGATCTCTGGGGTCCAGACATTAGAGTGGATTCACTTACTTCAGATCCTAATCCACAAACTACAACTAATCAACCTCCTCCACTTGCAGATTCTGCTCCAGTTAACTCTCTTCCGAGGGTCGAGCCAATGTCTGATCAATTTCACACTGTCCTTCGACCAGAGGACATTCAAAAGATGATCACAGCAGCTGTGCAACAGTCCTTAGCTGCCCATAAATTGTCTCATTCTGACCAAGCATCTGCTATATCGGTTGTATCCCACTCATCGCCCTCTTCAGAAGGCGAAGGTGAAGACGACTTGTTATCTATAGCTGCTTCTCATTCTCCAACTCCTTCTGGCGTGAGTCGTCCTTCTCTCTATGCTGATCCTGATTCTCAGGAACCACAACTATCGGAAGACGAGGATCTGCCTCCGGAACAGCCTCCTTTTACTGGTCTGTTTCCTCAAAACCTGTTTAAATCCCTTTTATTTAAGGCGATTAATGCAGCTCAGTTGAGTAATTCTTCCCATCCTAAACCTACTCCACCTGAGGGTACGCTAAATCCCTTATTTGCAGAGCCTCCTAAATCAGTAACATCAATACCTACACCACCTCTCTTTCTAGACGTTATCAGGAAACAATGGGTTTCTCCAACTTCGGCACCTGTACCATCTACCACAGATCGGAAGAATTTCTCCGTTTCATCTGATTTATCCACCTTACTTCAGATTTCCACAGTGGACGCTCCGGTTGCTGCATTACTTTCTCATTCTACAGCTCCAGGTGATCCTGAGGAGAATCTTCGTCCTGAGGAACGACGATCAGAGCAAGTCCTCCAGCGAGCTCATTTGGCGGCTTCATGGGCCATTCGTTCTGCTTCCACCGCATCGTTCTTTAATCGTTCTACACTTCTTTGGTTACGTCAACTTCAGGACAAGCTTTCTACGTCTGATCCTAAACTTCGTCAAGACATCAACAAGATAGTTGCAGCGGTTCAATTCTCTGCGGATGCAACGTTGAATTCTGTTCGCTTCGCTTCCAAATCCTTAGCCTCAACTGTAGCTGCACGTCGACTGATTTGGCTGCGTCATTGGCCTTCTGACACCTGGCATAAATGGCGTTTGGCATCTGTTCCCTTTTTGGGGGAAAAGTTGTTTGGGGAACCTCTAGAAGCTTTCCTAATAGAGACCAAGGACAAAAGAAAAGTTTTACCCACCTTTTTTCGTAGGGGAGATTCCAGATACTCACCTTACCCACCTCGTAACCAGTTCCGTCCTTCGGATGGGGGTCCCGGATCTTCTAGGGGTATGAGTCAGTTTAATTCCAGGCAACGAGGTTTTCAGGATAAACAGGGAAGGGGTAGACCTTTCATGTCAAAACGGCCCTTTCGAGGGGGAGGGGGTCGTTCATTCCGTCGCCGTCGCTAGTGATGTTCCGGATCCTCCCGTGGGCGGCAGATTGGGCCTCTTCGCCACCACGTGGGAACACACTACTTCTGATTGTTGGGTCCTGGCCTCCATTAGATCTGGTTTGGCCATCGAATTTGTCTCCACCCCTCCTTCTTCCTTCATCCGTTGTCCCAGGTCGAGTAGCTCCGAGCGTAGATCCCTCATGAAATCGGCTATTGACCATCTCCTGAATATTAGGGCCATTCAACCGGTGCCTCATGAGGAGTGGGGCCAAGGGTTCTACTCTCGGGTCTTTCTCGTTCCTAAATCCTCAGGTGGGTGGAGACCCATTCTGGACCTTAAGCGTTTGAACCAATTCGTGGTGTACAGACGTTTCAAAATGCAATCTTTACGATCCATTTTAGACGGCATTCGGAGGGGCGATCTCCTCTGTTCCATTGATTTAACTGAAGCTTACCTGCATATCCCTATACGAATTGCCCATAGAAAGTTCCTTCGCTTCTGTTACGAAGGGAAACATTTTCAGTATAGAGCTCTCCCCTTTGGGCTTTCATCAGCCCCACGTACCTTCACTAAGATATTGGCGGCTCTAGCAGCTTCACTTAGACTCCAATCTATATGTCTCCAGTGTTATCTGGATGACATCCTGATTATGTCATCTTCCTCCCTTCAAGCCCGGTCGGACCTGGGTCTTACCATTCAGACACTGTCGACCCATGGGTTTTCTATTAATATTGAAAAGAGCCATCTGACCCCTTCCACTAGGATTGTTCACTTAGGAGCAATCATAGATTCTGCTGAAGGCAAAGTTTATTTATCAAAAGAACGTCAAAAAGGTTTGTCATCTATGGTGACTACTATCATATGGGATAAGAGGGCTTCCCCCTTAGTCCTTTCTAAATTGTTAGGCAAGATGGTTTCGGCTATAGATATTATCCCCTGGGCTAGATTCCACTTGAGGGAGCTTCAGTGGTTTCTTTTACCTTTACAGAAGTCGGGGAAGGGCACCTCTCCCACCAGAATCTCCATACCCAGGGAGGTGCTTGCATCCCTTCGATGGTGGCGCTCCAAGGCCATTTCCAAAGGGTGTTTTTTCCTGGACAGAGACTGGATAATTGTCACCACCGACGCCAGCAAGCTCGGATGGGGCGCACATTGCAAGACTCAAGTGGCTCAAGGCAGGTGGTCCCCCAAAGAAGTGTCACGGAGCATAAATTGGCTGGAACTCCGTGCGGTTGTTCTTGCTCTTCGAACCTTCCATCATCTAGTGGCGGGTGCTCATGTATTGATCTTAACCGACAACGTCTCCACAAAGGCTCATATAAATCGCCAAGGGGGCACCAGATCTCGGTTGCTGATGTCGGAAGCCAAACAACTTTGTCTTTGGGCGGAACGTCATTTACTCTCCCTCAAAGCAGAACATATTTCGGGAGAGTCGAACATTCAAGCGGACTGGCTGAGTCGTCAGTTGCTGGATCAATCAGAATGGCATCTCCATCCACGGATATTTCAGGCAATCATGATTCACTTCGGAAGACCGGTGGTAGACCTTTTCGCATCCACAGAAAACGCTCAGCTACCCAGATTTTTTTCCCGGTACCGTGTTCCTCAGTAGTAGATGCTCTACGTTCTCCATGGCCTCCAGGCCTCCTGTTTGCCTTTCCTCCGATTCCCCTCCTCCCGAGAGTCCTCAGGAAGGTGGTTTGGGAAAAAGCGGAGATAATTTTGATAGCTCCGCACTGGCCTCGGAGATCATGGTTCTCCGACCTTGTGAACCTGTCAGTGGCTCCTCAGTGGACGCTTCCTTGTCCGACCGATTGCCTCAGCCAGGGACAAATACTACACCCAGACCCCCAGTGGCTACAGCTGACCGCTTGGCGGTTGAGCGGAGCGAGCTCCAGCGCAGCGAGGTCCCACTTGATGTAATTAGTATAATCCAGGCCTCTCGTCGTCCTTCCACTAATAGAATCTATTTGGCCACATGGAAGGCGTTCTGTGACTGGTGCTCTTCTCAGGACATTGTTCCGCTTAAAGCTTCTGTGACGCACGTTCTCAGGTTCCTGAGGGCAGGTTTACTTAAAGGACTTGCACCGAATACTTTAAGGCGACAGGTAGCTGCAATCTCGTCATTGTTATCCCTCAACTCCCTTCATCCTCTATCACAACATCCACTTGTTAAGCATTTTCTTCGAGGGGCATCCAACCTATGTCCACCTCCTTTACACAGATATCCCACTTGGGACCTGACTATTGTGTTAAACTCACTCACGGGTCCTCCATATGAACCTTTACAAACGGCCAGTCTTCAACTGCTGTCATGCAAAGTATCCTTTCTAGTAGCAATTACCTCTGCTCGCCGCATTTTAGAGCTTGCGGCTTTGTCAATGAGGAGCGATTTATGCATTTTTCATGAGGACCGAGTAATTCTAAGGTTAGATCCCACATTCATACCAAAAGTCAATTCAACATTCCATCGTTTACAGGAGTTGATTCTACCAAACTTCTGTCCGCATCCTTCGCACCCTTTGGAACTGAAATGGCATACGTTAGACGTTCACAGGGCCCTTCGTATTTATCTAGCACGTACAGCGGACTTTTGACGATCCGAATCCCTCTTTGTGTCATTTCTTCCTGCATCCTTGGGATCCAAAGTATCCTCGTCAACGATAGGTCGTTGGATCAGGTACACAATAGCTACTGCATATGAACTTCAATCTTTGATTCCACCTTCGGCGATAACGGCTCATTCGACAAGAAGCGCTTCAACCTCGGCAGCCTGGACAACTCAAGCTTCTCTACTTGAAATTTGCAGGGCCGCTACTTGGACTACGCCATCACCATTCATTCATCATTACAAAATCGACCAATTTGCGTCAGCTGAAGCTTCGTTTGGACGCAGAGTGCTTCAGAAGGTTATGGGTGATGGAGAGTCATTGGTCCAGACTGTCCCACCCTGAATTTGGGACGTTAATCTTAGGTATGTCCCACTCCTGGCTGCTGTCTCCACCTCACAATGGAGAAGGGGCGTTGGTCTTACCTGACACGCACCTTCTCGTTGGGTGGAGACAGCAGCCAGTCCCTCCCTTACAGTCTGGACGATTTTAATTCTTGTTTGTAATTTCTTCCACACTTAGCCTGTCTTCATCCTTCACAAAGCTGGGAAGCCCCGTGCTAAGGGGCGGGATTTAGCTTTGACAGGCTCAGTCCTTATCTGATTGGCACGAGCTGAATCCACTCCTGGCTGCTGTCTCCACCCAACGAGAAGGTGCGTGTCAGGTAGGACCAACGCCCCTTCTAATTATTTGGCATCGTGCTTGATTTGAATGACAATATACATATTATTTTTTGGAAGTAAGCAATTTCACATTCAAAGTCTTAAAAGAACTGGATAGTGGATGTGATTAGGACTTAGTAATTTGTTACCTGTAGTTTCTCAATATCTGCTGGAATATCTGTTCTTGTACAGTAATTTGCTTTAGTTGTTCTCTCCATGAGAAAGTCAATACAGTTCAGGTATCTGTCTTATATCTTTTGTATGAAGGGATGCAAATAATTCATTCAGTTTCACTGCAATCCCTTTGAGGATCTCTTTTATTCTTTTGTTGTTTAATGGCCCAAACACTTTCCATTCTGTATTTATTACACACATACACACCAGAGGTGGGTTTCAGCAGGTTCTAACCAGTTCTGGAGAACCAGAAGTGGACATTTTGAGTAGTTCGGAGAACCGGTAGTAAAAATTCTAACTGCCTCCCAAGTCCCAGCTGATCAGGAGGAAATGTGGATTGTGCAGTAACCTTCCCCTGGAGTGGGGTGGGAATGGAGATTTTGCAGGATCCTTCCCCTGCCATGGCCACAAAGCCACACCCACAAAGCCATGCCATGCCCATCAAGCCACACACACAGAACCAGTAGTAAAAAAATTTGAAGCCCACTACTGATACACATAACTCTTCTTTATCCCTTGCTGGTTTGTGTTTTATTTTACTTCCCTTGCTAAGTCAAATTTTTCTTTCTTCTGAACTTTCACAACTTCCTGGATTACTAGAAAGCCATATCGGCTTTTTCCAGAATTTGGCTGATCTTTTTTTTTAATTTTAATTATAGGTAGTCCTTGACTTACAGCAGTTCATTTAGTAACCATTCAAAATTACAAGAACACTGAAATAAGTGACACTGAATTACATTTCAGTTACAACAATACTGGAATAATCATTTAGTGACCGTTTTTCACACTTACGACTGTTGCAGCATCCCCATGGTCACACAATCAAAATTTGAAACTCATATTTATGATGTTTCAGTGTTCCATGGTTATGTGATCCCCTTTTGTGATCTTCTGATAAGCAAAGCCAATGGGAAAGCCAAAATTCATTTATCAACCATGTTACTAACTGTTGTGGTCCGCCAGCAGCCTGTGGCAGTGGAGTTGGACAGTGATGAGGCTGAGGAAGAACAGGGGCCAGTCCTGGAGACTGGGGAAGGCCCGGATGAGGGCTCTGCGTCAGAGGCAGAGATGGGGCCAGGGCCATCAGGGAGTGATGTGCGTACTCCGGAGCCTCCAGAGGCTGACAGTAGAGAAGTAGAGGAACAGGAGGAGCCTGTTCCTAGTGCACATATGAGAAGGTTGCCAGAAGGCAAGAGCAGCTAAAGCAAAGAGGACGACTCAGGAGTAGGGCCAAGAAATGATTGGCCCCTCCCATAAGGCTTAAAAGACCAGCAACGGCCTTTTGGGCTCTTTGTCAGAAAACAACGTTGATAGTCTTGCTGCACTTATCTCTTGTCGGCGTCTTCTGCTTTTGAACTTTTGCCAAGAGATGCCTTTGGCAGTTTGCCTAATTATACCAAGGTTAGTGATTAGATTGAAGAATTTTGTTATGAAGAGTTTGTTTTAATTTAGTTCGGATTACTCTGAGAATGAGTTAATTCTCAGCTGTTCTAATAAAGTCTGTTTGTTTTGGAACTGTTTGCGTCAATTACTACCTACTTGGGCCTGGGTTACAACACTAACTTAACAACTTCAGTGATTCACTTAACAACTGTGGCAAGAAAGATCAATGGGGCCAAACTCACTTAACAAGTGTCTCACTTAGCAACAGAAATTTTGGGCTTAATTGTGGTCGTAAGTCGAGGACTACCTGTATTTTGTAGAATATTTTCTAGCTGAACATTCCTTATTGCTCCCCCCCCCCCCCGAAATCTCTGTGCACTAACAAAAGACTTGGCCCTTTTAACTTTTCCTTTCATACTACTTTCACAAGTTTCCCTTCTGTCATCCAATTTAACTGTTTTTGGATTGTGTTGGTAGTTTTCTATTTGCCTCCATGCAAAACTCAGTAGCGTTATCATAATTATTATCGTTGTTTATGCTGAATCCACAAGTTATATTTTGCAACTGATCATAGTTGCTACTTAAAATGAAGTCTGGTATTGCCTTTCCATTGACTGGTTTCTAAGGTGCAAAGATTTGGGGTGTCTGGACATTTGATTTCAGTATATGGTCTAAACACTGAATCTATGTGAGGTTGGCTCTCTTGCATTATTACAATAACTTCTCCTTTTCCTGATACTCCCTGACGTATTTCAAAATGTAGGTCTCTTTTATCAAGTGGGATCCATTTTATGACTGCCTTGTCCACTTGCCATCAGTTCTTCTTGCTATCTGACCAACCCATTTCCATTTCAATTATTTGATTCTTTCGATGATATCATCTATGTTCATTTGTTCTCTATGTGCAGGTCTTTCCATGAAATGCCAAGCATGTAGCTTTCCATGGCTCTCTGCGCCATTCCTACACACACACACACTCACACACACACACACACACACACAGTGAGTCTATGAAGGAATATGATCAACCAATATTTCCTAATTTAAGGTTTCAAACTGCCAAAGATATAAAGAGTAGTGACAACCCTGGTATATTTTTTTCCTATTTTTTTTCTATGAAGATTATATTCAGGACTGAATATATCCAGCTGGTTATCACCATTCCACCAGGTTTTGATTCTATTCTATGATCTCATTCTTGATCAAGTGTATTAGTTTTCCATCACAATTGGTGATTTCTAACATTGATTCAGAAACACCTATATCTCATATCAGTGGTGAAATCCAATTTTTTTTACTACTGGTTCTGTGGACATGGCTTGGTGGGCATGATGTGGATTGGTGGGCATGGCAGGGGAAGGATACTGCAAAATCCCCATTCCCACCCCACTCCTGGGGGAAGGATATTGCAAAATCTCCATTCCCACCCGACCCTCTGGGGTCAGCCAGAGGTGGCATTTGCCAGTTCTCTGAACTACTCAAAATTTTCGCTGCCGGTTTTCCAAATTGCTCAAAATTTCCGCTACCGGTTCTCCAGAACCTGTCAGAACCTGCTGGATTTCACACCGTCTCATATCCTTTTAAAAATGTGTTGGTCTGACTGTCTATGGAGATTCTCATCCATCCAAGTCATGGTTGTCCCAAAGGTGCTTTTTCAAGAGGCAACTGGACTTTCTGGCTTCTCTTTGAAGACAATTTGCTTCTCATCCAAAAAGCTTCTTCCACTGATTGTTTTTTTTTCTAATCTAATATTTTTATATTTGTCATTGATATGACTATCCATTAAAACACTTCCAAACTCATTGTAACCCTTACCATCTTTTCAGAAATATCTAATTTTTCTAAGCAAATGCTAGCACCTCTGATTTTCTCTTAGGGATCAGTTTATATAATGCTTTGCCATCTTTGTGATCCTATTCACTAGCAGTCCGGTACCATTGGTTTCAGATAGACCATAACTGTCTTGCGGAGATTTGTGTTGTTCCAAGGCCTAAGAATTCTGCTCCTTTGCTTGACACCCCCAAGCCATCCACATATATAGAACTCTTTAGTTCTGGCATTTAGCTGATCTTGAACTTGGAGTATATCACAAGTCTGAGAACATTACTTTTGAAGCAACTCCAGTTTGTTATCTAATTTAAATTTTGTTTTCACAATGGATTGACTAGATTTTCTAATGTTATTGGTGCCAACATATACCCACAATTTCTGCCTGCTGCCTAGCACTCTCTAGCTTTTTGATCGCCAATTTTAGCACCAAGGAGGCAAGCTACCATACGATTTAAATTTCTGCTACAGAAACATCTGTTTGTATTTCTAATTTTCAATCCACCTACCAGCAAGTAATCTGTACCTTCAGAGGAATGATTCAAGAAAATATGGGTTTAACCCTCACCTCCCCAGATTGGGTTCATGCTTTATTTTCTTATCTCCTAGCCTTGCTGCTTTCCTTTATTATCTTCTTCTATCTCTCCTCCCAAGGCAGAGAACAAAATTATTGGGCCTAAGTCTTAGCTTTCTGGCTGAATGCCAACATTATGTTGCTCTATCTTCCCCACAGTTCTGAAAGAACGTAACAGTGCAGGCTGTTCTATATAATCATGAGGTGAAATTGTCATGTGTCCTTTCAGATATTAACCAAAAATAAAGAATTCAAAGAATAAAAACCAAAATGAGCTTGTGATATTGGGTAATCAACAATGCAAACCTTTATTGATATATTAGTCTTTTATATAGCTAATTTAGTCAGTGGACAGTTAAGAGAATATACATAGAAACAAGAGGCTACCAGTGTTATATTTTTTATCCTAAAATCTAATTGACCCTATTATTTATAAGTTCCACTTATGTGCGGTCTGCCTTCCTTCCTTCCTTCCTTCCTTCCTTCCTTCCTTCCTTCCTTCCTTCCTTCCTTCCTTCCTTCCTTCCTTCCTTCTTTCTTCCCTTTGATCACATGCTCAAGCTCCTCCCACTTGCTTTGATCAACCACTTGCAAGCAGCTATAATCAGCTGTCCTGAAGGAAGCTATTTTGCACAGAAGAGGGCTTTATTTTGGAAAAATCACACACACAGAACAGCTCTAAGTAGAATCCCTTTTCCTATTTTTAGAATTCCTAGGCACCAATTAGAGAAGCTGCCAGGATCTTTAGAGACTCATGGAAATGCTGAATTATAAGGAAAACAAAGCTTTATTGATTTAACAAGATAGGCAACTGCACATTCGCACACACACTACATCGGCTGCCACTCACCTTTCTCTACTATTAGAGCTGGCCCAGGCTAATACAAAAGGACAGGAAGTTCTTATCCAGATAAGAAGCATTCCGTTTGCACTTTCTCTTTTTTGAAGCTTTTATAGTTTGGACTGCTGAGCAAAATCTTTCCCTGCACAATGCTAACTGATTAATTGCCACTGATTTAGTTATCTCTTTGGCCGGCTTCTTCATTCCTAGAGAGTCTGCTTTTATTCCCCTTTCTTTCCAAAACAAATAACGTGCTCACTTCTAGATGATGGCTCTTATCTTTTTATAAAATTTTCTGGCTTTTTACTGCCTCTTATTTTTAAGTGCAGGCTCTATCCTTCCAGAGATTTTTCTTTTTCTTTAACGCAACGTATCTCTTTCTTCTTCCCATTATGAAATCCTTTTTCCAGTCATACCCATCAGATCTAAAATGTTGCCTTAAGTTTTCAGATGAGCCTTGAAGCTATGTTTATACTTGTCTTTAACTGAGTTTAGTACTATTGAATTTAGAGTGCTTTCTGTTTTAAACTGCTAACTGGATTTATACATACAGTATTTAACAGTAACAGAGTTGGAAGGGACCTTGGAGGTCATCTAGTCCAATCCCCTGCTCATGCAAGAGACCTATACTAGAGATTTGAACCACCGAACTGCTGACTTTCTGATCGACAAACTCAATGCCTTAGCCAGTCAACGCAGTCAGGCTAGTATTGTTCTACTGCATTATCATAAATGAATGCTGTTCCATTCCACCTTTGGAGTATTTTCCATAAGAGGTGATTTCTTAGTGAAAGGAAGGAAGGAAGGAAGGAAGGAAGGAAGGAAGGAAGGAAGGAAGGAAGGAAGGAAGGAAGGAAGGAAGGAAGGAAGGAAGGAAGGAAGGAAGGAAAGATATTTGATGCTGTGCTTACCTGTTTTCTGTCACTAGCTGATTCTGTCAATTAACATAGAACGAAGTTGGAGAACTCATTTCATGACTTAGAATACAGATTATTTTCTTTACAGTGGAAGAGAACTCAGAAGCCAGCTGAAAGCTACAGACCCACCTTGTTTCATCTCCTACAATGGATTTCCATTGAGAATTGACTGTAGAAACCCGCTACATAGTGGGAAAAAAAATATCTGAAACTATCTCTTTGGCACAGATAAAGATGACAAGAAAGTAATAATAACAGCCTCAGAAAGTTGAAGGAGGGATTTGTTTTCCCCTACTAGGAAACTCTAGAGGGAGATATCACCATCTGTTTCTTTCTTTATTATGCCGCAGAGACAGATTAACTTGTCACAGATTTTTTCTTTCTTTCTTTCTTTCTTCCAGCCATTGGAACAAACTTAGGTTATCTGCTTCACATGCAAACACTTCTTTGTTTTCCAAACTCGATCAGATCAGGAAACTCGACCAAATAGCTAATTAAAACACACTCTTGAACAAATAAATGAAGACATTGGCATCTTTTAAAATATTTTCTTGCCTGCCTTAGAATTGCTGGGGAAAAAAATAAGATGCTAATCCATTTCTACTCTTTGGGCCACATTTATGAAATTTAGCTAAAAGAAGATGCATCTGCTAACAACAGCATGGGCTCTATTTATATTTTACACTCATTCTTTTGAAACTGTTAGAAAGGAATGGAGAAGGGAGGGGGGAAAAAACTCAATCCCGATTTAGGTTTACTGTGTAAAAATTGTGTTTCAAAATTGTAATCATTCTAGGTAAAGATAACGTTTTTCAAGACTGAATTAGACCCATGTGTTTCTCTTAACTAGACACCTGAGAATGAAAACAGAACTGTCAATATGTCTTCTATCTGGCAACAGAAGTAGCTTAATCCATTTGCTCACTAGCTGATATCCTGCTCGTGGGGAACCAAGTACTTACTAATTAAGTGCTTGGGCTCTTATATGACATTCCCCCCCCCAAAAAAATAATAATACCCAAAACAATTGGGTGGGTGGGTTGTGTTGTTAAAGCAATTGAATTTTCTTTTTTTCTTTTCTTTTCTTTCTTTTCTTTTTTTCTGAAAACAACAGTTCTTAACAGAAATACAGTTAATAAATCAGAGGCCAGTGGCTAAAGTAAATGGAAAATAGAAAAGTAATTACTGTTACATATTATTTTAGAGGCATTCAGGAGAATGGAAGTCAAAGTGATGTTACTAATGAAAATTGGATTGGGTTTAAGTGGCAATTCTTGGAAACAAAACGAAAGCGGAGACATTTTCTATAAAATGTTCAACCTACCTTGTTCGAAAATTAGGGAACAATTACAAAACCTATGCCAATCAGTAACTTTTTTTTTCCTATCAGCTTCACAGGCCACAGTCTACTGTGCATTTTCAGGTTTCATGTGCTTGGTCCTACATTACTGTACATAAGAATTAAGGTTTAGCATGATGTTAATGCACATCCGGCTAAACCACAACCATGCTAACAGTTTTTAGGATGATTGTGAAATTCTCCAATCAATACACATGGAGTGTGTATTCAAGGAAGGAAAACAAAATGTTTTCAAACTCAGTATCTGGAATTTGTTTGGGGGGGGTCAATTGTTTGACTTCTGGTGACCTTCATTTAATGTGAGGGAGTTATGTTGTTTTGGGATATGTAAATGAATGTATTTCTATATGTGTATGTATATTTTGTATGTATTAATGTGTGTATTAATATTAATTTACTTCAGATCACCTAGACGTCATTTTACCTATTTTAATCCTACCCATTACAGAACTAAGTTTGCTTAACAAGGTTCTTGCATTACAGTTAGATCTCAAAATAAGATCTCACAGGAGAATTAATTCCACATAAAGAAGGGACATAAAGAGAGGTTTCAGAGTAAAGATAAACTATCTAAACAGCACACTTCTGTCAACCTGCAGCAGTAAAGTCAGCCTAGATATAAAACCACAGTCAATTCCAAAGTCATTTCTAAAGCACCCTGAGGATGATTGAGAAAAGCAGAAATCTCATTTGAGGAATAAAAAAACCGATTCATAGGATTTGGACACTGTATCAACTTATTTTGCTTCTCATGGGCATTTTCCCCATTGTGAAACATGAGTTCAGTGTAACACCTAAGGCCAGTGATGATTTCTCCTCCAGGTTTTAGAAATATATGATTATTTTTGTATCATAAGATTTTCTGCAGCAGTTTGGGTTTCATGCTGTTATGCCAAATTGGGATCATGGCCAGTTGTTACTGAGAATAGCCACAGTAACTGGCCATATAGAGTCTCCCAGTGACAAAGCTTTATTGCCAGCATCTCACATTTCACATTTTTTTGTATACGATATGGATGGCGAATCAGCAGAGGGTTTGTAAACCCCTATGGATAAAAGTACAAGGAACATTCTTCCTTTGGTTCCAATCTGTGAAGCAGCATTTTATTACTGTGGCCTTAACACTGAGGTAAATGTTCCTATAACAATTATATATTGATAAAATAAGAAGATATAACTACAAATGAATTAGAGATCTTTTGAGGAGCAAAAATAAATTAATAAGCTGAACTTGTATATTTCCCCCCCTCGCAACTGACTGCATATCTTGCGCTCACAGTGGTATATGGTTTATTTTATTTACAACCCACTGTGATGCTTTACACTTTACAAGGAACTGCGTGGTTGATTTTGCTTTTCCCTTTGCTTGTGACAAACATTTCTAAGAAAACAGCAAAGGTTCTGTAAATCACTAAAAATGACAGTCAGCTCTAATGAGTGTTCCTGACACAGCAGATAATGGTGAGAAGGATGTGCTGATTTTTGCTGCTAAAAAAAGAAAGATCAACCAACAATATATGGCAACCAATGTTGACTCTTCCAATTAAAATGAATTTTTTAAAAAGTAATTGATTTTTTAAATTCATATTTCCCTTATTTTCATTGCAAGGCAAATTTGAAATTTCTCTCTAAACCAACAGTGAAGCTTTTGGATAAACTATGAATATAAGGAAGTTGCATAAATCTGCATAGATTGGATTAATTCATAAAACAGCCAATGAGATAACCTCCTTCTTTTTTCTATTAGGATTTATTAGATAAACAAAAGTTTTCTCTACCTAACTGTCTTTGGCCCACATGTTCTCCCCTCTTTCTACTTGCTTTTATTTTTATTTTTTTTTTCTATCAGATCTTCTACCCTACATGTTTTTCCTCTGCTGTCTGAATTTTCATACCCTCTTGGGCTACACATATTTTGACACCTGGAGTAGAGAGCAAGCAGGAACAAACTGGGTTAGTTACCATCCAGACTGATGAAGAGACATTTACACCCCCCCCACACACCACCATCTACCCAAGAAGGAAAATTTAAGAGGAACAGGCCATGTAGTATGAGTGCTTTGTTTCTACTCTTCTCTACTACTTTCTATCCCCACGAAACATGTGGGGTCATGTTCCTTGTCTCATATCTACTCTGCCTCTATATTCCAGTTACATAACAATCTGAATATATACTATGCCAGTAGAAATAATGTGGCCACCCATAATAAACACATACCCATGAATTGGGTATGGCTAGTCTATTAAAAAGAAGGACAAGGGGTGACATGATAGAAGTATTCCAATATCTAAGGTGCTGCCACAAAGGAGAGGAGTTCAACCTATTCTTCAAAGCACTCGAAGGCAAGACAAGAAGCAATGGATGGAAACTAGTCAAGGAGTGAAACATTCTAAAACTTAGAGAAATTTCTTGACAGAACAATTAATCAGTGAAATGGTTTGCCTTCAGAAATTGTGGGTGCTTCAACACTGGAGTTTTTAAAGAAGAGATTGGACAATCATTTGTCTGAAATGGTATAGGGTTTCCTGTTTTGAAGGGAGTTGGATTAAAAGACTTTCAAGGTATCTTCCAATTCTATTATCCTGTTATTCTGTTAATTTTAATGCAACATAGTATCTTTTTAACTCTGCCTTTGAATGATGATTCCTAAGGAGACCCAGCAGAAGATGCTGTGCTATTCTAGAACAATATTTAGCAATATAACAGGAGCAATATAACATTTCTTCATATCCATCTTGTTTTTAACCTACTCTTTTATTTTTCAATATTATAAATCTTAATCTTAATCTTAATCTATCTATCTATCTATCTATCTATCTATCTATCTATCTATCTATCTATCTTTCTATCTATCTATGTGTGTGTGTGAAGAAAACAATGAGCTATGTTCATCTGTTCAGTTAAAATGTTTGAAGAAATTATTTCCAATGATAAAGTAATTGTCAGGGGATAATATTGTACATTCCTTTAATTGAAGAACTTTTTTCTTGATTAATCACAGAGAGCTAACCAATTAATCAAGTAATTAATTGATTGCATTTGCATAGGGATAAAAACATTCAGTTCTATCCACAGGTCAACTTTGTCTGCCCTCTAGATATTGTGATAAAACAAAATTCTTCTCTACCATGAAAGATTTTTGATGGCTGGGGAGTCCCTCTGGGACAGAAGGGGGTCATAAAGGAAATTGTGAAAAGAAATTCTATTACAGAAATGAATATCTACTTTTATACAGTTTGATTGAACCTGTAATTTTGGCAAGAAACATATTCTGATGGAATATTAACTCTGCAAAGCTTTATGTATCCTTCCTATTTAGAAAAAAGAAGGGATTCACAGAAATAAGGCACTGTTCCTTTTCTATCCATTATGATGGCTGATTCTGAAAATATCAGTATTTGCTTTATGACTATCCCAGAGGAATATGCATATTTACTAGAAAATCACAGTGGAAGAAGCAAACTTAGGTCAATTGGCAATGAGAAGTGTAGCATTGTTGTAGAACTGTCCCATCAATGTCAGAAGTCCATACACATGTCTAGTCTATCCGGCACCATTTGAAGTGCTCTTTAAACATTGCCTCTCAAGTGGAGCAACACTTGAACATTATCGGCATTGACAAAATCAGTATCAGTCAATTTCAAAAGGCAGCTTTATATGGAACAGCTTACATCCTGCCACGATAACTTTTAACACCATCAAATCTCCACATTACTTATCCCAGGTCTTTGGGAAGGACTCAGCAGAGGGACAAATCCAGTCTGAAAATCTTCCTAATTGTGCAACAAACCATAATAGAAGAAACTTTGTGATAAAATTTGTTTAACAAAATTTGGTGCCTTCCAGATGGGCTGAGACTCCAATTTCCAGAATTCTCAGCTAGCATATGTATAACTGTGTTGGTAATATGGAAAATAGCAGTCCCAAAATATATTAAGGTTATGAGGTTTGGAAAAATTGGTATACAGGATTTAAAGACCTTTTCCATTTGTTTTATTCCCCTAAGACCTGTACAAAGCTTGTCAGTTATCTTGTTGCCCTGAGGATTAAACTCTCAGAACTACTATTCTAAACTGATGCCCTCCAGATGTGCCAGATTTCAGCTCTTACAATATCTAGCTAGGACAATAGGCGAAATATGTCAGCATGTAATTCAAGACATCTGTGAGACATCAGAATGGAGGGAGATTATGTTCTAAAAGACCTGATACCAAACTTGTGTTTGGATAAAAATATAAGGGCATTGAAAGAGCCCTCCTGGATCAGGACAAGCTTAAGTCTATTATAATTTCAGCTTCATCACAAAAATGCCTCTGTGAAACTCTTAAGTGGACATATTGGTCAGGTGCTGCTGGCACTCAAGATCTAGTGATGTTCCATTCTGCTTTCACAAGACATTCAGGTTCATCTTTTAGAAATATAGTTTAATCCTGTTTGAATGCCAGCTAGACTGTTTTGTAGTGACCACTTTCAAAACTTTCTCCCAAAGTTGTGAACAGGGAAATTGGATGGATAATTATGCTGAATTTCTCCAGGGAAAAGGGAAATTCTCTGACAATTTCTCAAGGACAAGACAACTTTAGCAACAGCCCTAAAAGGCCCATGAGAAATATTTCTTTGGGATTTGACATAAGTGAAAAAATTCAGGAAGGCTAGAGGTGACTGGAGAGATTCAGGAGATTCATACTGAGCCCTTGACCACTTAGTAAGTAATGCCACTTCTTTAAAAAGGAGGAATTATCTTCTTTAGGAGAGTAATTTTCTAAGCCAATTCTTCCTAAATTGAATGAGAAGTAGAAGGGGAAAAAAATCAAGAACATTTGTCTTCCTGCCACTACTTTGATACATTCATAAAGCAACTTTTAAAAGGGCTTTTTAACTGATATTTAGGCTCCAAGAGCTTGAAAGCAATTGCTTGCACATCAGTTTCTTGCAAGACATAGTAATCTATCCCTGTGCGAATGGATCTGTAGTTTCAGATCTGCCAACCATCCCATTATATTCATGATTTGGCATATCCATTTGTTCTCCCTCTCAGAAAGATGTTGTAGAAACCAATTCTAATCTCATTAAGCCAGTAATAGTTTTTCCACTTGTCCGAAAAGGAACAGGAGCAGAACGCTGAAGTAATCAGTTTTATAAGGTCCACTCACCATGTCCAAATCGTTCTTTGCTTGTCATTAACTGAATATGGATTTAAAAAGAGATCTAATGCAAGGGAGAAATAAACCAAGAAAGTCATTGTGGTGGGAGCCAGAGTTGTCCGATGATAATTTCCATTGTCATGTGGCCAGCATGACTATATGCCGAGGTACATGGAATGCCATTACCTTCCCATCGAAATGGTACCTATTTATCTACTTGCATCTGCATGCTTTCAAATGGATAGGTGGGCAGGAGGGGCAATTAATGGAAGCTTACCCCATCATTCAGTGTTTCAGTCTTGAACCTGGTTTGGCAGCTCCCTCCCTCTATTTGTCCATCTGTCTGTCTTTCTATAATTATATATAACAAAAACAACTAGTTTAACAAAAATAAATACATTCATTACTATTTGCTTTTAAAAGTAATATTTCAAGTTTACCTCCCAGGATTATACTAGTTCTGTGGCTAAAAAAAAAGATAAGAAAACAAAACCATCATTTCTCCGATTTCACTCTAGTGCATACATATTGTACACAAAAGCAATTTTAAGATCCAATAATCTAGGCACTGTTTAAGCAGCTTATTTTATGCTGATGGAGGTCAAGAGTTCAGGTGTGGTTCCATGCAAAATGATTTGCATATGAAAGAGTCGCCCATGCCTTTAATAATCCTTCCTTATTATAATTCTAAATATCTAGGGAAGGAAGAAGCATTGTAAAGATAAGAGAAGGGGGTTCATAGAAAGGGAAGTTGGAGGGGGGAAGATGCAACATTTTGACACTTTGTTCTTTTGCTCTTGGGTATTTTTCAGTTGCTGAGTAAGTTTTCTATTTGATCCAGGTTTTGTGCGCACCTCAGCTGGTTTTTTTTTTTTTTTTAAAGGAAGTTGTGCATCTATTGAAGAAGGGTGTGTGAAGTCACCCAACCTTTCCTCATCTCGAAAGGTTTGTTGTAATTGGAGGTTTATTAAAATTCCACCTAAGCTTCAATAGTTAGTACAAAAGACCAAACTTTGTGCAACCAGCTGAGAATACTCCTGAATAAAGGCTGCCTCTTTCAGCTTGTTAGCGCCTGCTCCTCTGTTCTGGCTAAATCTACATTATTGTGCACTGAGTGGCCTTTTACTTGCTCTCATTTTCTTAGCCAGAGGCAATGCTAGATAGGGCAGCAGGGAACCAGTCAAGTTAGATTCGCTCATGCCTTTCCTCTGAATAAGTAGGGAAGTCTGCGTGCGTCCGGATAGGTGCATGTGCCTTTAGACTGTTTGATGCACAGCAAAGTAAACAGACAGTGACATGTTTGCAGACAAACTGTCATATAGCAGATGATTTACAGCCACAAAATTATTTCTGAATTGCAGGCATGGATCAGGAGAAGGCTGCCAGCTTCAGCAGCTGGCCACATTTCTGTGGGAACCAAGTAATCATTAAAAGCACCACACTCACTCTCTCTCCCTACTGTAATGCAATACCAAGGCTTGCATCCTTTAGTAAATCTTTCTAACATATCAGAGCAAAGAGAGAGGCCAGTGTAATTTGCACACTACAAACAAGGTGGGAGGTTTGAGCATTTTTATTTGGGGGGACCAAGATTATGTTATTCTGATTTTTCATTGATAAGCCTTGAATACATGGAACAGACCAATGTAAAATGTAAAAAAAAAAAAAAAAGATTGACATTCCAAAGCTGTTTAAATATCTCCCAATGCAAACAGAAGCAGGTGACTGGATATTTGCCAGCTCTACTATAATCTTCAACATCCAATCCAAGGAGCAGCACATTCATTTCTAAAGCTAAATTAAAATGAAGCACATCTAGTTCTCTTCATTTCTAGTTTGTTTCCTTAAAAAAAAAAGAAAAGAAAAATACAGAAATAAACGGGAGAAATAAATTAAAATTCTTTGTTTTAATTTTTGCCCTTCTCTTTTTATGAAAAATATCCCCAAAACTGAAGTGAGCCATTGAATTGCTGCATTCAGATGAACTGCATTTATCTGTGGTGGAAGAACTTTATCCAGATCACTTACAAAGTGTGCATAGCCATCATACCTAAGCATAAAATAGCTAAGAAATCTAAGTGGTCTGTTAAAGAAGCATATTCTTGCTGGCACCTCCTTCCAAAGAGGAGTAACAGCAAAACCTCCCATCTGTCATTTGTAAATAATTTCAAATGTTTTAGTGAAGCTACTGATTGCAGGACATACCACGCTTCAAACATCTGCAAACCACAAAATGTGCCAAAGTTTCCTGATATATTCATTTATGGTTAATTAACTAGAATGGAACCAGACTGATTTATAAATCATGGCAAGAAGTTGTGCTGTTTTGGCTGCTTGCTGAAGGCGCTAACAACTCTATATGGGGCTTTAGATCAGCAAATTTGCAATTTGATCATTTTATGACCAAGTATGAATATACAAATGGGGCCACTGTCTGTATATGATTCTCTAAACTGTGATTAAGAGAATTGTAAACTACAGAAACCTGACCGTTTCATCTTTTTCCCATATCTTGTTTTACCCTTCCTTTTATATATAGGCTATAATTATACACAAACTGGCAAATTTATGTTATGGTTTTAAACCACATTGCAGATCAATATTACATGATCCAGCAAATACAATCTGATGTTAGTTTCAACCACTGAACCCACTTATATAAGCTCTAATATTTTCAGCTTTGTAAAATACTCCTTTCCAGAACTATTTTAAGTTTATCAATCATATGGTACTGTATGGTGTTAACATTAATAAAATATACATTGCATTAGATCATTGGTATGCATATTTTGCATTTCTTTTTTTGCCATGCTTTAAACTAGTAATTGCCTTAGAGCTATAACAAATTTTTATTCCTTCCTTCCCGTAATGAGCCAGGTTCATATCAGAACAGCAGGCACACCAGATTTATTCCTTCTTCCTTTTTCCATTAAACAAAAACATGGAAAAGACATTAGCATCGATCCAAATAAACTTGCTATCTCAGATGAAAGGCAAGCCATGTATGGAAGGTTACTGTCCAGTCTATGTAGAGAAGAATGGGCAGCCAAATTTTAACTTTGTTTATTTTATATTATGTTGCATAAACTTAAATGTTACAAAAGACTTAAGATGCAAAAGACATAATGAAAATAGAACAGAAGTAAAAACATGATGAAAAAGAATTTTACTCATACATCCTTCCCATTCTTTCCCCCCAACATTTAATGCTATATTTTAGTACTTAATATTAAGTGTTTTAATTTCAACACTGGTGAAACAGTGCACCTAATATTAGCAAAGAGGTTGGATCTGCCACAGTTGCAATTAGAACAGATGTCCGGCTAGGAATTGCTAGGTATCCTGCTCTAGCATATTAGGTATAAATACTATAGTAATATTGAGATAGAATTACTGGTATTTTACAAAGTGAACAACTACTTTGTGTAATGGATTTTGATCCTGGGCATAGATGCTTGCAGGGGAAGGCAAGAGAACTGAAAGATGATGCAACCATAACAATGTGTGAAATATCAGAATATAAGTACATAATGGCAGCATTCAGTGTATGTGCCAACATAATGGGAGAAAGACACTAGAAACATGGAGGCTGCTTGGAAGGATGGTTTAATGGTGAATCTGAACCACCAAGCATGTCTGATTCATGGAATGGATATACTGTATATGTCTTAATCCCATCACCCTGGAGCTGGAGTCCTATTGTTTTGTAGATAGGATGGCCCAGTCTTTCTGGGCCTATTAACAAAGGTGGGAGCTGCTTTCCAAGAGCATGTTTCTCCTTTTCTCATCCAGGGAGGTATAATATTCTGTCCTTTTAATATTTCCTAAAACATTTCATTCTTCTAGGAGAGGGGTGGGTGCTAACTGTCTACACATGATTGATTACATACACTGCAGTGTCCAAGGATCACAAGTTGAGGTTAACAGACCAATTCATAATTTCCAGCCAAATCTAGTCGCTAAGACTCCAAGTGTTGCATGCAAGAAGGGAAAAAGAAGGACTTATAACTTATCCCATGAACAGAGGGCATGTTTAGTAATAGTGGAAAGTAGCTAAGGACAGTTAAATAGATTTCTGTTCAGTAGTTATCAACGTGAACACAAGATAGTGTCGAAAGAAATATCCTTCTGAGTTCTGCTCCAACTGGGGAAAAAGACACTGGAAATATGGAGACTGCTTGGAAAGATGGTTTAATGGTGGACAGGATCACATGGCTTGAGTTCCTGAACAGAAAAAGGGGCAGATACAGCAAGTCCCCAGGTTTTTATGCTCTCTGTGGCCTTGAATTTCCTGGGGCACAGAAAGAGTATCCTGATTGGTTGTCAGACTGTGGGGGTCTATGTGATCTTCCCAGGTGCCATGTGGTGAGCCTCTGTCCTAGATGAGTCCCATTGTCTTGCAGATGAGGTCCATTGACAAAGATTGAGTTTCTGCCTCTGGCCCATTAACAAAAGGGTGGGGGCAGGAAGGTTGGAGCTGCTTTGTCTTTAAAACATGCTTCTCCATTTCTCATCCAGGGAAACTTAATATTCTGCCTTTTTAATATTTCCCAAAATATTTCATTCTTCCAGGAAAGGGGTGGGTGCTAACTTCCTATAATCCCTACTTTTTCTGTTTTGAAAGAAGTTCTTGGCAAAAGATTAAAATTGATCAGGTCAGCCTTAATGGGTGCTTTTAATTGTTCTAATGCAAAGGGGAGGGCATTGATAGGGGCAACAGAAAAGGATTCCTTCAGTGGCTTCCAAAAGCTTTCAACCATGAAGGTCTAGCAGCCAGGGGAAAAGTTATTGAAAGAATTTTACAGTATCCAATTTTCCATGCCAATTAATTTCAGATTTCAGATATTACTTTCTATGAGCTTTCAGTCAGGTTTCAAGCAAGCACATGTCCCAAAATTTTTCACAGCCATGGTTTTCCTTTAAATTACAGGCTGTCCATTTCATGGGTTGGTTACTAAACCTGCCCTAGCTCTTCCTTTAGTGCATCCAGGATTTGTGAATCCAAATTGAGGTTAGTTAGTGTACAATCCAGGCTTTTCTTTTCTTTTCTTTTCTTTTCTTTTCTTTTCTTTTCTTTTCTTTTCTTTTCTTTTCTTTCTTTCTTTCTTTCTTTCTTTCTTTTTCTTTTTTTGGTATTATTACACACAATGAGCCCTGGGACTTCTACTCATGAGACCACCAGCACAACATATCATGCTTTACTGGGCAACTGGGCAGCATCATTTGTGAGTCACAATCAGGGCTTGGGTTTTGGATATCACTTTTTCTGCTAACTCTTCAAGTGAGGGAATTGCCTGAGGGGGATTGCCCCCTCCCCCATGGAATTAGCAGGGAGATATGACTCCTTGGGCTTTTAGTGCCACAGAGCAAAAATCAACCTAGAAGAAGCTTTGTGTGGACGTAAATGAAGGGAATAGTTTCAGTCTAATTCTGAATGGTGTGTCTCTCTGTGTGTGCATGTGTATGCAGCTACTTTTACAATACAGGCAATACAAACATTTTGGACAGATTTCTCCTCCCCACCAGACAGAAAATTAAGGTGTACATAACTTTTTTTTAAATTAGATTTATATGCTGCCCTTCTCCGGAGACTCAGGGCAGCTTACAATGAGTTAAGCAATAGCCTTCATACTTTTGTATATTTTTTATACAAAGTCAGTTTATTGCCCCCACAATCTGGGTCCTCATTTTACCTACCTTAGAAAGGATGGAAGGCTGAGTCAACCTTGAGCCTTGAACTCGCAATAATTACAGACAGCTGAATGTTAATAACAGGCTATTAGCCTGTTGAGCTATCTGAGGCTCTTAACTTGCTGTGGCAACCACTCCCAAATGCAATTCTTACAATAAACTGATTACAATATAAATAACACAAGGAAAAAAAACCTTACAATGAATTTCCACCCTCCCCATAGTCCTTCCATAGTCCTTCTGGGGATTGAAAAGAGTCTATTGGTCTTTACTTATACATCTCAGGGTCTTTTCTTTCATGTCTGCTGGGTAACATGCTTGGTGGTAAGGCTAGTCAGTCAGGCTTGGGAAGGTTTGCTCCACTCTGGTTGCTGTGATGACTTTCAGTGGACGCTGGATTCAAACACAATTCCTGGTTCAAACTGATGGAAGGTCTCCTCTGGAGGCAGCATCTGGATCCATGTGCTCTGCTTCCACAGGTTGCAGAGTCATTTGTGCAGGGCTGAAAGACATTAGAATAGGGTCCCCTCCCCGCTTCCCAGGAAAGGCATTGTAACAGGATTAGAGATGGGGGTTGGTAGATAGCTTGCAGGCAGAGTCTGAAAAGAAACAACACAACAGTATTGCAGTTACTAAACAGATAATGCAGTTTCAACAAAATGGAGACACAACAGATGAGAAAGAAAAACTGGATTCACATACTTCCGGAAAGAGATGAACACGTAAAAGCATTTAAACATATACAGTGAGTACAAGACTGAATTTTTTCCCTTATAAATGAACTTAAAACATTTCCTCATAAACTTGAGCTGTTACTTTAAGATACAGAGAGAGGAGGAGAAAAAAATTAGAAATAAAATGAAAAGTTCTCTTTACTCTGTTTTTGTTGGCCAGACAAATACAGGGCAAAGGTTCTTCCTTTCTTTTTTTTCTCTCTCTCATCCAGGGAAACATAATATTCTGCCTTTTTAATATTACCCAAAATATTTCATTCTTCCAGGAAAGGGGTGGGTGCTAAATTCATACAATAGCCTTCCAAGGATCAAAATTATATAATCATAGAGTCAAAAAGCAGGAATTGATACAAATATGAGATACACCAATCAGAAGCAATTGCACTAAGAATTAACGAGAGAGCCTGGCCAATGTGGGGAAAAATATGACAGAAGCAGGAAGAGAGGGAGGGAGGGAGAAAAACACATACTATTTTTATGCATGGAGGTCTGTTAGGTCTTCTTTAAACCTTCACCTTATTTTTTAAAAAGTGGGGGAATCAGTTTGCATTGCTTGCTTTCCAATAGACAGACAACTGCTCTGTTATTTTCTGCTTTGGTTTTTACTTTGGCCAGGGTATGTTGGCTTAAACCCCAATCCACTGATATGAATTCCACTCATTTCATAAATATCCACCTCTTCAGGCTGTGAGTCAAACTGTTCTCCCATATCAGGCTGATAGTCCATCAGATTCACATCTCCTTTCCTCTTTTACTGATGAATGCATAACAGGATGGGGCAGAAGAAAAAAAGTGGAGAATTTCTCACTGTGCAAGATTCTCCCTAGAACTCAATGCAATTTAGTCAAGGAATCATGCAATTGCATGGCTTAACATAGCTGAAAGTTCAGGGAATATAGTCTGTCTGCTCTTGATAAATGACTTGATATTTTAGTTATACAAGAATAATATAATTGATTGATTTATAATGTAATTAACATATAGACATGTTTTCCAGTTCTTAGACTCCATTCCTAATCAAAGCGCTCATTATCAAGCTAACTCCTACTTCTGTTCTTACCATGTTTATACTTGCCACATACGGTATTCTTATCTTCCTTTGCATCTCTAATTCATTGATTTTGTTGCAGGGCCAATAGACTTTCATCTTTTTTTTTTTTTGAGGATATAAACCTAGCTCTTTGACAAATTAAAGCACCACTTTCCTCTTTTTGTAGTTATGAAGGGGGTAGCGCACAAAAACAGGGAAGAATTTTCACATGAACTGTAATTAATTAAATATGTCAATATTTAAACTGAGTTTCAATTATATAAATCTAAATTAGTATTTTCTATAGATTAGAACATTTGCAGTTCGTGGCCAGAAGCCTCCAGCAGAAATCATCTTGCATTTATTTCCACATGCAGTTTTGTCTAACATCTGCAACTTCCTTATATTGTTCCTAAATATAGGCAGTATAAACCTTTGTTGTTATATAGCAGCACATTGCTATATAACAACAATTCCATTGTTACAGCCTCTGTTTACTGTGGACATCACTCCATTCTTAAGAGGCCTGTAAAGGGGGCATGCATAAGCGCACCAGTGTGCCTACCGTCCCTGTCTTACTGTCCCCATTTATTTGTATTTTCTTCCTTGTATATGTTTAAGTTCATACCTACACTTGTTATTTTGTACATGTTTGACAAATAAATAAAATAAATAACAATATCTGTACAGTCAATATACAGTTACACACACACACACACACACAACTTTTCCTGATATTGACATTTTTCTACAAAATATTTGTGCTCAGACATATTTTGAGACAAACACAAATAGATTCTGTGAATTACATGTGCATTTGTGCAACCACAAATCTGTAATGGTATGTGAGGATGACCTTGAGAGAGGTGGTGAAGAAATGCTACCTAGAAAATGATGAGACAATTGCCTCACAGTCAGAGAAAAAAGAAAAGACCCACCAAATGGATTAGACTATTAAAAGTGTCACTGGGAGATTTGTACCTTCAGACTTGCAAGATTCTGTTAATGTAACCTTACAATAAAGTAGCTCATCTGGTCGTGTTTCTTGTCTGGTTTACCCAATGACAAAAGCATTATATTTGGATGGATGACACCATTTGGGCTGAAAATTGATCTGTGACCTCCCTATATTTCTGGAAGGTACACAGGTCAGTGGTTCATGTCTTTAGGAACTGTGCCAGCCTAAGCACCTGGCAGATCAATAAATAAAGTCTCAGATTCCCATCATGAAAGCTTTGATTTCAGCAGCTTAGTAAGAAATGATTTAGTGGTGCTCTTGCTTTAAATATGCCTATATTTCATAGAAAGGCACTTTTGACTTGTCCTATGCCAAACTAAAGGGAAAACAGGTCTACCAGCAGAGCTATGCAACTAGCTGGGCAAATGAGTCAAAACAGACAAGACAGCCAAGTCTCAGTTGTGATATTGCCATCTCCATTTTTCAATTTTGATTGCTTTTCCTCTCATGGATACTGTTGTCTACCTACCTGCCTTAGACATGAAGGCATTTATTTATTTATTTATTGTCTCACAACCACATCATCTTGGCATTCTTCAAATTTAACTGAATGTCCATATCATATCATATCAAATTAAATTCAAGTTTTCTTGTTTTCACAGTCCTCCCTTAACACTTTAACAGGATTTGTTTCTCTCAGTATGAGGCTGACTCTTTGGAACATATGTATTAGGAGTACCAGATCAGGACTGCAGAAATCCAGATAATTTCCAATAACAGTTTTTTGTATTTGTCTTTTGCTATCTAGTAGCCATTCATCTTTTTTTCTTTTTAAGTCCAGATGTGATAGTCTTAGTTACGAGGCATTGTCTCAATTGAGTATCAAGAGCAGGGACCAGTCTCCTATTTGACACTGGCAGCAACTGCAATCTATATCAAGAAACTATTCCCCAAAGGCATCATGGTGACTTAAATGAATCCTCTTTTCTGTTTAGGATAAAGGAAACCATAATTCATTTAAATACAGCCCTCTTCAGCAATGTAAAAATGTGCTTCAATCCAGAAAACACATGCAATTTTAAAAGGTCACAGAATAAATTACTTGTAGCCTTCATAATCCTACTTTAATGTATTGCTAGTATCCATTAATTCTGATCCTAATTGAGACAAAGCTTTAAGAAATGGACAATGGGCTTTTTTTAAAAAGTAAAACAAGTTATGTTGAATGCAGAAAATCTTTGTTCATAGTTCAAAACATTAAGGTTCATTGTTTCTTGCTAGCATCAAGCTGGCAAGTGACATTTGCTTCTTTTCAAGACATAGTATCAGATCTGCCATCAAACTTTTCAGCCCTGCTTTGCTTCACTTTTATGGCAGCCTGACATAAAATGTGGGGAGGGGGAATGGGAGGCATGAGAGGAACCAGAGGTGCCATCCAGAGACAATGGTTGAAAGATCCAAGGATACAATCTGGGAATGGAATGTGAAACACCCATTCAAAGAGGTGCCAAAATGTGGAACTGTTACCAAAACACCTAATTTGAATTTTATTGGACACCACCGAGATGACCAAGGGGAGAAGACCAGGGAGAAGGGAAAATTACTGTGGTTACATGGGAAATTCTCTGATGCAGCTTTGCTATGCTGTAACCACTTGGCTTCAGTAAAAGTATACCTTTCACCAGGGGTGAAATCTAGGAGGTTCTGACAGGTTCTGGAGAACTGGTAGCGGAAATTTTGAGCAGTTCGTGGCAAATACCATCTCTGGCTGGCCCCAGAGTGGAGCGGGAATCCAGATTTTGCAATATTCTTCCCTTGGAGTGGGATGGGAATGGAGATTTTGCCGTGTCCTTCCCCTGCCATGCCCACCAAGCCACTCCCACCAAGCCACACCGCACCCATGAAGCCATGTCCACAGAACTGGTAGTAAAACAATTTGGATTTCACCACTGACTTTCACCAAAAATGAAGGCAAGAGTCTTTCTTTCCTGAATATCCAAGCTGGAACAGGCCTGACACAAAGGTAATGTCAGGTGTGCTTCCTTTCAGTATTCAGGGAAGAAAAAACCCAACTTCATTTTCATAGAGAAAGGTACTTTTACTGAGTATGAATTGAATGCAACCAAAGAAAAGCAAGGTCTGAGGCAATAGGCGTGAAAATCACATATAGAAAGCATCCCTAAAACCCTCCCCCCAATTGTCTGGTCAGGATTATCCAATCCACATCCCTACCAGGAGTCATGTGGGGTGCAGTTTACATTGATGCCATCCTCCTGGTATGCCACGACAGTTGACCTTGAGTGGTTTCAGCGTTCTTCACAGCTGCACCGAAAACACTGAAGAAACCTAAGAAACTTTCTCCCTTCTTCTCCACCAGCTCACTTCCCCCCTCCCAGACATTCAACCAGCTCCCCCTCCACTGCCATTGTGCCATTGTCACAATGGCAGCGGAGCAATGAAACAATCAAGCAATAAAACAAGCGAAGGCTGACAGATACTTCTTTGCTGATACAGGAGATTAAATGATACAATCCACTCATTTTATTGATTAGACTTTGAAGTATATATTTTACTTTGGGTAATCTAAAGAGTGAGGAACCTAGAGCTGAAATTAATATTTATAATATTGAATATTTGTTCTCTATTGAAAATGTAACATCATACTTTTTGGAGTATAAGTTGCACTCCCCCCCCAAAAAAGGAGGGTAGAAATGTTGGTGTATCTTATGGACCAAATACGGCCATTTTTGGCCTCCCAAAACCCCACTCTGAGCATCCCATTTTTGCAAAAAATGGGCCTGTTTTTGCAGAACAATGGGACACACAGAGGGTTTGGGAAGCCTGCAGAGTGTTCCTGCAATCCGGGCAGGGCAAAAACTGGACGCGCGGAGGCCAAAATATTTTTTTTCTTGTTTTTCTCTTCAAAATCTTGGTGTATCTTATACTCTGGTGCGTCTTATAGTCCGAAAAATACGGATACATACAAATATGATTAAATAATGATTGACTATGCTTGAAAACTTCTCTTTCTTCATCAATAGTTACTTATTAGTACCATGAATGAAAAACAAATATATTATTTGGCTTAAGGAAGATGGTGATGTAGCAGACATTTTCATTAATGGGTTTTGTTTTATTCTGGCCAATGAAACAGCATGAGGAATGCTATAAGGGCTCCAGAGGGGAAGGGGAAATGAGTAAAATTGTTTATCTCTTCCTTTCAATAAAATCTTTATGAAACAGAGGATTCTTCAAAGACTGCAGACATAAACAAAGCCACTTTTTGAAAGTTCATAAATCATATGTACACTCTATCAATAATTGCAAAATGAAGCATTATAAGATAGATAGAAAGTTAGATAAAAATATACACACATGCAAATATATAAGCACTGGTGTCACTTTTTTTCAGCTCTGACAGCTATAAAATATTATTCTTCATTGTTCTTTAAATTAAACTGGTTTAAAGTAGGGCTTGAGGGACAAAACTTTGGAAAACTGTAGACAAAAAAAACAACAAGAGCAAAAGGTTGGCATTATTTATTATTTAATCAATGGCATTTGAAAAAGCCCATCTTCAAAACAATTGGTTGATAAAGGCATTTGATCCCCTTTTAGGGGGACAGATGCAGCTGAACAGTATCATTTTAATGAAACTAAGGTGGCCGACTAAGCATTCACATTCTGAACAAGGCAAGATCGACAATACATTTCTTTTAACCTCTGAAGCAAGCATACATTACTGAAAAAAGTGGGGAGTAACAGAATTGTGAATGTACATTTACTCTCTGCTTTCTATCTCATGAGACTCTCTACCTTATTTAGAAGGTTGATGTTTTGAAGATATTAGGAAGGCAAATGCTGCAGCTGTTGTTGAGTGACAAATTTCCATTTACCTCCAAAGAAATCAATTAAACAAATACATTAAAGAAAAGCTAAGTGTGTCACACTTTACAGACAATGATAAATAGGTTTTAAACCTACTTTTGGGAAAGAGGGAAAGAAGGTGAATTAAAAACTCTCTGAGCCTGATGGAGTCTCAGGAGAAGTGATTCTAAAACCTGAAAGCTGATTAACTACTCTTTAGTTGGTTTTGATGGAATACTACTCAGTCCTACCAGGGTGGCTTTAACTAAGAATATTGAAACATGAAACATTTCTGAATTTTACTGCCATCAGGAGAACTAGGTTAAGGTAAAGGTAAAGGTTCCACTTGCACCTATGTAGTAGTTGTTCCAGACTCTAGGAGGCAGTGCTCATCTCTGTTTCAAAGCTGAAGAGCCAGTGCTGTGCAAAGATGTCTCCATGATCAAGTGGCTGGCATGACTAAACACCAAGGGCACACAGAACGCTGTTACCTTCCCATCAAAGGTGGTCCCTATTTTTCGACATGCATTTTTTACGTGCTTTCTAATTGCTAGGTTAGCAGAAGCTGGGACAAGTAACGGGAGCTCACCCCATTCCATGGCACTAGGGATTTGAGTTGCTGAACTACTGACCCTTTGGTCGACAAACTCAGCATCTTAGTCACTGAGCCACCACATCCCTTCAGGAGAACTAGGTTACAGGGATCCAAATTAGCACTAGAGGGAAGCAGAGAAATATCTAACATATATTTGTGGTCATCGGGATTTTATACAGTCCATATATAATAGACTATAATGGTATTTGGGAAAGACTTGGGGAGACGGGGTGAAGTGATACTGCCTAGGGAACAAATAAGAGACCAGATAGATTGAAGCTGCAAAGTGAATGGAGCAAGAGGCTCAGATAAGACCCTCTCTAAATTCTTGGGATGTAAAAGTGATAGCGACAGTATTGCACTTTCAGATTTACAAGAGTCTATTAATATAGGTTTACAATAAAGTACAATTGGTTTATCTGGTTGTTTTTCCTGTCTGACCTACCAGTAAGGCTGATATACTGTAGGTCTATCATTCAACATCTTGTGAAGCAGATATTTTTGTCTTCCATAAATTCAGATCTCTGACACATCTAATTTACTAAAGCTGTAACGTCTTCTGAAAGTATGACAAGCTACAATCAAGACTAGGGCTTCATCTTGCCATAAGACATGGGATTCTTTTGGAGGAGATGGAAAATTCAAATATCATTTCTATTCAGAGACAATATTCATTCATTTAAATTAGTTCTGTTTGCAGAATAATCTTATTTACATATTTATGGCAGTCTTCTTTGATACCATACCCTCCAAATATGTTGGACTTAACAAGTCCTCAATGGAGCCTATTCTCTAATTAACTATAGATTTCAAATTGTAGCTTGAATTACATATTTGTGATTTAATAGGTGGCTTATACATTAAGCATAATGGTCTGTGACATTGATCATTTGTGTGAGAGAGGCTTGTAAACTGTAAGTTACATTAGATTATGGATATATGAAAACATAGTTGTAGTTCTCTATATCGGTGAACAAGAAGTTTTGACTTTAAATAGCGGAATAATAATCATCCCTAATAATGGGAGATTGTCACTTAGAAAGTGATAGCCTGGGGAAGTAGGACTCCTTTAACTTTATTGTGTGTATATGGCTGAATATATGTGAGAAACTTTTAGATGTTTTTTTCTAGAAAAGCAGCAGTTGTACAAAACTAAAGAATAGAATATAAGTGGATACATTTCTCTACAGTAGATAAGACAAAGAGAAAAAGCCCTGATAAAGAAACAAGATGGTATACTACAGAGATGAAGAAAATCCATTGTGTTAAACAGCAGGTTTTCCTAATATCAGATTTATGAATGACTACTTTCAACTAAATTAACTGAGGTGGAGTATTACTTGGATATGATATGGAGTTTACATGGTCTGCTGGTGCAGACATCATTGTGATTAATGTTGTTACACTGCTCAATACATTGCAAAGCCATATGAGAGATTGTGTATTTGTTTAGATAGTGCTAATTCAGGCCAATTCTCAATGTAAGAAGAAAATGAAACAATCCATTCAAGTAGAATCAATCCTTGTGAAAAAGTTCACTGTAAATCGAACTTTAGAGAAAGTGGGGAATTTACCAAAACCCAAAGCTCTTGTTTTTCTTCTTTCTACGGCAATTTAAAATTGCAGACTTTTAAAAAAAGTTGGCTGTATTTAATTGTCCTTCTTTATGAACCCTATGGATGTTACGTTTCACAAGCAGCAATCGCTTACCCTCGGCCCTACGATACCCATCGATCGAGACAGAATGGATAATTCAATGGCACAATTTTTCAGGATTTTATTTCATTTTTGGCTCAGTCTCACACATGGCAAAACACCAACTGCTTTACTTTGGATCTCACTAGCCTATGAAATCCTTTGACATTGCTACAGAAAATTCTATCAGTTGCCATATTTCACTTTAGCCCGTGCTGTTTATTTCCTGGACGGACACTGCGTCTAAGGCAATCTGCAGGCAATCTCTCTCCACAGTGGAGAAATGCCATCTGTCATTAAGCCGTCTGTCACTGTCCAGTGCACTGTGTATCCAAATCATCTGTATGCAAAGATGAAAAGAGCCACGATGCTCCCATCTTTTCTTTGGAGGATTATTGACTCCAAAGGCTGTACATGCTGCCTGTCAATGACAAGCATGGTCAGGATTATCATTAAGCATGCTACAAACCCGTCACTAATTCCAGTGTCACAATTTCATTTCAAAGACATCTCTGTTTTGGGCAAACCTTTGCGACTTATATTCAAAGTGTATTCAAAGGGAAGAAGTTTTTAAAATAAATACGCAAGTGCATTTGGATTAAATGGGTAGTTTAGTAGATTTGTGGGCATCTGAATCTTTGTAAGCTTCTCCAGACATGTGAATATTAATCCTTCTTCCATGGAAAAAAGTCAGTAACTTGATTGCTGAGTTCAAAGTATATTCTCTTTACAGTCTAGGGTCATTCACCAGCAGTAATATTAACATATTTATTGGGACTTCATGAAATGCAGCAATTGCAAATTTGCACTTGTAAATTTTTGTGCTGAAGAAAGCACTTTTGGGCAAAAAAGCATAAAATGTCATAACTCCCTTGAGTTGAACCTGATTTCTGGTGACTTCACTGATATATTCCTGTAGTTTCTATGGCAAACTTCCCAATAAACCTATATCTACCATCTTTCCCCGAAAATAAGATCCTGTCTTATATTTTTTTGAACCCCAAAATAAGCGCTTGGCCTTATTTTTGGGGAGGTCTTATTATTTTGGGGTGCGTGGAGCAAGATGAGGCTCCTCTTGCTGTCTTACCTGATTTCCAGCGCTGTGTTTAAATATTTTTGGGGAAGGCTTATTTTCAGGGGGAGGCTTATTTTAGTGCATGCAATTAAAAGCCCAATTGGGCTTATTATCAGGGGATGTCTTATTTTTGAGGAAACAGGGTATGATCTCTAGTTCTGCTGTAGTAAGGCCATCTTAGAAAACATTACTTTTACATTAATATAACATTTCCACAACAATCTTCCCAGGAAGAGTGAACAGGAAATAAAATGGCAAATAAGAGTCAAAATATAATATATTTTAAAGAAAGCATACTGTCCCACACAGCCTTCTGAATATGCAGAATGAAACTCAGTTGTAACTGGGAGGAGATTTGGGGGCAATGCTGGCCAACTTAGTGTGAAGAGATACCATCTTCTTTGGAATTAAGAAAGCATTTCAATTTAAAAGTGATAACATCTTATTTTTCTTTATGCAGAGATTAATTGAGGAACTATTTTGGGAAAACTTTAAATTGTTCTCATTTTATACACACACACACAAGAAATAAATTTCATGGATTGGAGGTTATATCTCCTTTGAAGTTAGGTGGCTATAGTAACTTTAAATAAATTAATTAAAGAAATGAATACAATTGTTCCGTCTCAGAATGTCTTATGTTCGAAAAACCTAACAAAAAGAAATATAAATGGGTTGAGTTATGTCACCCTTCTCCCAATGAGAAAACATAATTATTTGAGGCTCTTTAGCTTGGATAAACATTGTTACAATAAACATGGAAAGTGGGCAGAAAAATATTTTTACTCTTAGTAATGTCAGCTGGCACTTGATAGCATAATTAGAGAAGATATATTTTATTGAATGGGTGAAAAACATGTAGCTTGTCATATTTACAGCTCTGAATTACTTATGCCTAATATAATATCATACCCTCTGAGTCCATTTGGCTTCAATCCTGCTGATTAGGAAAGCTTTAAAAGCTTGGCTCTTCTCATAGTTACTAGGTCAAAACTAAATGTTAAGCTGCTAAATATTGTACACTTTGTCTTTTTCCCCCGGTGGGTTTTTATTGTTATGATATTTATATCTATTTTTCACTACTTGTTGTCTTTAATCCTCTGTAAACTCTGCAGAGATGCTTAGCAAATGGATTCTTTGGAAATTGAATTAATACATAAATGCAACTGCTCTTAATTGCACCCTACTCTGATGTCATGGTAGAATAGAGAAATTGGAGTAAGGTATCCATACTGCATGTTATGCTGCTATAGATTTCATTGTCTATTGTAGATGCTAAGATCATTGATGATCTATTATGCATTGGGCTAACTTTTTTGCTCTGTTATGACAATAATGAGGATAGCCATCATCAGTTTTTCCTAATACCTCACACTGTTTCCCTTTATTCCCTATACTCTTCCTATCCTAATTGATCAGACATAGCTGGAATCATGAGTTAAGGAAAGAGTTGAAAAATATGAGATCTTTAATTGCCTGATAGCCCTGCAATATTAGCTATGCAGTTATTAGGCTGCTGAAACCACTTACAGAAACATTATCAACAAATCAGCTAAGCCAATGTTTCTGGATAAATGCCAGTTTTGCCCCTTTGAAGCTTCCCATATTTGGAAGTGAATAAAACAGGATATTAGAATATAGACATTCTGATTGAATAGCACTTTTCTCAAAAAATTCCAGATGTAATGACAGATTGTGCATCACACTCAATTTATTTATTTTTTTGCGTAGCCTTTCATTGTTTATAAAGCACCCAGAATTCTTAAATTCCATTGCAGAACAGATTTAGGTAAATTCAGTGAATCAGCTCCTGCTGTTGTTTAAATTATAGGAATGATAAAACAACGAGTTGCCAGATGAGAAAACAGTATTTGGAATGTCACTAGAAAGAGATCGTGCTCAGAACCTGAAGTTAAGAACAAGTTAAATGCATGAACTCTAAAATATACTATATGGAAAACTTAGCAAAAGAGACAATTCTAGCATTTTGTTGTTCTTAGGAGCCTCTGATTTATGTAAGTGGCAAGCAAAGAGAGAAAGTTATTGGGTTTCTAACAGAAAACATTAAGAAGTTTTGTTCCATCTAAAGATCAGGCCAAAGTTGAAAGCTAAGGAAAGTAAACTCCAATAATTTAGCAAAGGAAAGTGGGAGAGGTAAAAAGCTTTATATGATACCGCAATATGGCTAGAAAAAAGAAAAACTTTGAAGACAGTTGCAAACTAGTTCTGAGAATAATTCAGCCAGTGACTTTTCTTTCAGAAGGCGTCGTTAAGTGTTATTAACCATTTTTCCTTCAAGCCTGAGATTAGAATAAATATCAGCGGAAACTCAGTGCGTGCATTTTACCTCAATCAATTCAGCAACCCTTGATTTATTTATCTAAAAAACCTCTATGCCATTTTTCAATGCATTAGTTTCTCGTTTACAATTTGATTTTAGAAATAGCGACATTAAACAAAGCTTAAAACTACCACAAACACAGTATATCAACTGTTAGAAAGATGTACTTTTTTGTTTTTATTTTTGAGGAAAAAATGTAGATTAAAATGTTTTTCCCTTCTCTTTGTAATAAAAAGCTGCCACCCACTCCCAATTTCATTTCCTGTGGCAAGAGCTTTCAGAGAAAAAACACAGATGATGAATGTAGATATCAGTAGCTTCATAAAGGAATAGCTGGCCTTTAGATACCCAATTTCTAAGTCACCTGAGGCCTTGAAGCCAGAATAGTCATAGTCTAGTTCTCCAGATAGAAGACATAATCTGTGTATTGTATAAAGTATGCAAGTTGAATCTGGACTAAGAAAGGATTGCTCAAAATTTTCTGCTTATTTCCTACTGCAGAATTCTTGCAGTAGGAAATACATAATCAATTCTTTCAAAATTGATTATGTATTTGTGTCTGGAAGGGGCTCATCACTATACAACATAAACATGGAACTCTTTTTTTAGTTGAAGAATTATTCAGGAAAAAGAAAAACCGCAAAGTCTAATCAAGGCCAGGACAGTAGGCCCCATATTGTGTCATTCCTGTGTTAGACTAAGAGTTCCCAGTATAAGAACCCAGGCCAGTGGTGGGGTTTTTTTTACTACTGGTTTTACTACTGGTTCTGTGGGCGTGACTTGGTGGGCGAGGCATGGCTTGATGGGTGTGGCTTGGTGGGCATGGCAGGGGAAGGATACTGTAAAATCTCCATTCCCACCCCACTCCAGGGAAAGGTTACCATAAAATCTCCATTCCCTCCCTAATCCAGGGGAAGGTTACTGCAAAATCCCCATTTCCTCCCGATCAGCTGGGACTTGGGAGGCAGAGAATAGATGGAGGCGGGGCCAATCAGAATTTTTACTACTGGTTCTCCAAACTACTCAAAATGTGCACTACCGGTTCTCCAGAACCTGCTGAACCTGCTGAACCCCACCTCTGACCCTGGCCAACGGATACCAGCCTAATACCAGTTTCTTATTCCTAATATCCTTCTTATAGAAACAGTTCATGATTGTGTCTTCTTTATTTCAGTATCATGCTCTCCCATCCTACTCTTTTACTTAATTAATTTTGTTATATTTTATATGTTTATATTTCTAGCCATTTTACTCAAATGACCTCTTCCTATATTTATCTGGATGCGTTTAACAGGTCTTCTGTTCTTAAAACCTCTGAAAAAGCACACATATCTAAGTATCTGTAAGTATCTAGATCTAAGTGTCTGTAAACTACCTGGTGAGTTTTATGTCGGTGGCCTGCTGGCTAGCTAACAACTCAAAATATCCTATAACATTGCTCTGTCCTCTTCCAATGAAAGGTGGGGAGATGAGATTTGGGGGCAGGAGAAATTAGAAGCTTCAGAATGTCCAGAGTGAGGGAAAATAATCAGGAACACAACAAGAAGCACATTTTCTCTGAATAGGTCTGGGATTAAGGTCAAATAGGCCAAATATCCAAACAACGCAGGAAGAATTGGAACAAGTAGGAAACTGTTGGCTGGGAAAGTACTGGTAGATGTACAACAGTCATTCATTTCTTTTTAGTGCTGTTTTGCTCAGCTTATATGGCTTTCTATCTACTTTTCCTCTCTGCCTTTCTTTGTTCAGCTTGTTTGCAGGTTAGTGACTATTAGTTTTAGTATGCCGGTCTCAGAGTCATGTAATTTAGTACAGCTAAAAGATTTTCTCAAATCCTTCGGTTGTTGCATTTACTAAAATAAAAACCCTGTATACTCTTTCTTCAGGGCTTAGGTGTCTACTAGCACCACATACTCTGAAATTGTTGAGGCTTTGTAATTCTGGAAAAAAGGAGAAACTAGAAATATATATATATATTTTCTGAGGATTTCGCAGGTGTTTATATGTAGGTCTTTGGTTATTCGGTGTTCTCCCACGTAGAATTGGATGTGTCTTGGCGACGTTTCGACGAAGTCTCATTCGTCATCTTCAGGCTGGTGTTCTCAGCTTCGTGCTTCTAGGAGCATTCCAGGAGTATATACACACACACACACACACACACAGAGAGAGAGAGAGAGAGAGAGAGAGAGAGAGAGAGAGAGAGAGAGAGAGAGAGAGAGAGAGAGAGAGAGAGAGAGAACGGGGAATTCCTGCTCTAAATTCATCTAAATTCCAGGTGAAGAGGATTCCTCCGCTAGAGAGGGTGGCAGTATAACTATTTATCTGGGTGAAACTCAGCTATTCCCAGATACTCCAAAACTCAAGGGTGAATGGATGGGTAGGTATATGGAGAACCCAAGATCTAGGAGGCTTGTATGTTGTATATGTTGGTGACAGGTACCTCACCTCCTACATGCCACTGCCACTTTTCCTTCCCTCCTGATAGGTCTATTCTTTTGAAGAAAGGAGGTTTTTTTTTTTAATTGGAATGTGTTTATTCTCAGTGACATGCTATTTATCATTGGATATTAGGGTTTTAAGTTCACCCTGTTAGTGTTTCATGCTGGGTATTTAATCTGGGTGTGCTGCTTTTCTGTTTTACAGTTTATTGCTTATACCTTCCTTTCTAACAGTTAGTTCCTGAGTATTTTCTTTCTCTACTAATGTTTCTGTTATCCCATTTGTAAAGAGTTTCAGTATTGTCTTTCTACCTCCCTTTAACCTCATTTCCGTGATTACTCTTCACTAGTGTTCACCTGGCTATCCATTTTCCTGTTTATTCTTTCACCTCTGTAAAGCATCTATTTGTGTTTTTCTCTCTCTTCGTTGATCTTGATTGAGATATCTTTCCTTGTTCTTTCTTGCTTGTTATTAAAACGGTGTGCAACCACTGTGCATTCTTTTGTCTGCTTTCATTCTCCATTCTTCCCTAGCTGTCATGATAATTTATATTGAAAGCCATAGGAAGGTTTGTTTCAAAAATTTTGGAAATGCTATTTTTGGTTCAGTTTATAAAATGTATCCTATATTTTCTCAATTTCTCAGATTCTCTTTCACATAATTTGTGACTAACTATGTATGGTACTTTGGACTGATTCTGACTCTTTGTCCTCCAAGTGAAATCTTGATGGCATACTTATTCTTTTTAAATTAAGTTTAATTTGAGAATATAAGAATATAAGACTAATATAAGACTAATAATATAAGACTAATAATATTTGGTATGTTCCACAATCTAGCCTTGACCCAAATGGCTTTTTTGTTGAATAGTATCACTTTTTCATAGATTTGTTTTTTTAAAAAAATTAGATTTATATGCCGCCCTTCTCAGGAGACTCAGGGCGGCGTACAATGCGTTAAGCAATAGCCTTCATACTTTTGTATATTTTTTATACAAAGTCATCTTATTGCCCCCACAAACTGGGTCCTCAATTTACCTACCTTAGAAAAGATGGAAGGCTGAGTCAACCTTGAGCCTCGAACTTGCAATAATTGCAGACAGCTGAATGTTAATAACAGACTACATAGCCTGTTGAGCTATTTTGTTGGTTACTATATTGTTTGAAGCTTATAATAAATGATTTAAATCTGGTAAATTGTCTTTATAGAGTGTGCCCGGTAGTCCTTGACTTACAACCACTCATTTAGCAACTATTCCAAGTTACAATGGCACTGAAAAGAGTTCTCACAATTATAACAACTGTAGCATCCCCATGGTCACATTATCAGAATTCAGGAACTTGACATCCAGTTTGTATTTATAATTGTTGCAAAGTAGTGGGATCATACGATTACCAGCTGGCTTCCAACAAGCAAAGTCAGTGAGAGAACTAAGATTTGCTTAATCGTCATGCAATTCACTGAACTCCTGCAGTGATACTCATAAAATCCATAAAATCAGATGTGATCATGATTTTATCCACAGTCATAAAATCAGGTGCGATCACTTAACAACTGTTTTGCTTAGCAATGGAAATTCTGTTCCCAATTCGTATTTGTGGTTGTAAATTGAGGACCACTTGGCTTTTAAAACTGGGTAACAATTCTGAATTTCGTGCAAGAATTTTGTGCAAATTTTGTGCAATTTTGTGCAACTACTATATTAACTGCTTTGTTGCCTAGGCTATTATAGAGAGCGTTTTCACACATAATTCACTCATTTCAGTCCAAATTTATCTAAAATAAACAAGCATTGGATAATTTATGTGTATAAATAGATATTTTGGACATAACGCAAGATAGATTGGATTCTGCTGCATTAATACTTTGGATGCCGCACTGCAAAACCTTTTGAGATACTTCAGATTAATTCTGTGACTAGATTGTACTCCTTCATCTTTTTCTATTGTTGATTCAATTCAATTACTATCCAGAGTTGTCAAGGTGCATTAGAGACTACACTTACATTGCTTCAAGCAGGTATTGGCAATAAACATACAATTAGATTTGCAAAATTATATTAATCTATCTTTGGGATACATCTATTCGAGTGAGAAATGGAAAGCCGCAGTGATGTTAGCTCAGTTTGGTATTTAAGATTAGAGAATTGCTTATAGCAATACCATTTAGACTTATATACCGCTTCACAGTGCTTTACAACCAGGGCTGTGGGTTACCTTTACTACCGGTTCGCATCATATCTGTATGTGCACACACACACTCTTCTGCGTATGCACAGATCAACTTTGATGACATCCGGGTCAGTGGGCAGAGCCTCGCCCCAGTTTTACTACCGGTTCTTGTGAACTGGTCTGAACTGGGGGCAACCCATGACTGTTTGCAGCCCTCTCTAAGCAGTTTACAGAGATAGCATATTGCCCCAACAATCTGGGTCCTCAGTATACTCTTGACCACATGGGTGAGAACAGGTATGAAAAGTGTGTGTAGTGTTGTGATATGCTTGTGTATGGGGTGGAGGTGGAGATAGGTTGCTGGGGTTAGAGATTATTGAGTGTTGAGGAACAACGCAAGAAGCCAAATCAACCAGTTGGTTGGTTGTGTCATGTGTATATATTAGATGGGTGTTGTCAGTTGCAATTTCATTTGGAGACGATGGGGGCTAACATCAGTTCCTTGTATAAGGAAATCAGTGTTTGATTGTGTTGGCTTTATTTGAAACTCCCACCCACATTTAAAGAGGCGGTGGTCTATTTCCTCCTTAAGAAGCCATTTCTGCCTTCAATTTTCCATTTTTAAGGAAGATTATTAAGAAGGTGGTTGGGTTGCAGTTTTAGAGGGATCTAAAGAAATATGGGGTTTAAAGAAGACATTTTTTCCCCACCTGGGTTTCACACTAAGGTATAGTACTGAGACAGCACTGATCAACCTTTGGGTGCTACTTAGCAAAAATGGAATAATGCTGGTCTATCCATCCTGCCCTCAATGATCTTTAAGTGGCCTTTGACACCATTGATCATAGCAGCCTCGTAGACCAGCTTGGGGGGTTGAGAATGCTGGATGGGGACAACATATACTTACAATGGATCAGCTCTTCCAACGGGGCTGGTTCTTGTCAATATTAGTAGAGGGAAGCGATGAAATTCATTTCTTCATTTCTCTTTTTATAATTTCAACTTCTATTTTTCTCATGCTTCTCACATGCCACATGGGCTTCCTATTTCAGTCCAGAAAGTCCTAGTGTTATACAACAGTTGTACTTTAAGAACCCTTGTGTAAGCTAATTTTCACACATATTAATTGCAAATGCAAATATAGTGATTGCCAATTTCCACATGTGCAAACTTGGGTGGTTCCATTTTGTGCATATACAAAGCAGCACCCACTCTTCTTCTCTTCTGTCTGTAGTATCATATTTTTGTAAGTGAATTTTTACATAATCTGAAGACTGCCTAAGCTAACACTACCAGTGAAAGGACTTCCTTTGTTGCCATTGGCTCTGACCACATTATCACCTGCAGTTCTATATAAGAAGTTCAGATTGTTTCACAGTAGCTATGGGATTACTTTTTGAAGTAAAGAGTTCCTTCTGCTAGATCAGGGGTGTTAAACTGGCGGCCTATGGGCCAAATGTGTCATATGCAGGCTATGCTCACCCCAGTTCTGTGAAGGGAGAAAAAGTCGTGAAATGTCACATGACAGCAACGTGCTGCTACGGGTTTGATACCCATGTGCTAGATGGATTGTTTCACCCTTCTCCCTTCAACCTTATCAGCAAGGATGGCCTTACTAGGAGCATTTACTTTCAGAATCATAGTAGCTATTCAGTCGTCTCTACATGGTTTGGCAAGGATGAAGTAGCTTTCCTAAAATTCTCCACTCTGTTGTGGCCCGTCAGCGGCCAGCAGAGCTGGCAGCAGATTCAGACAGTGAGGAGGTTGGGGAAGAGCGTGGGCCAATCCTGGAGTCTGAGGAAGGCTTGGACGAAGGCTCCGATTCAGAGACAGAGAGGCGGCCAAGGCCATCTGATAGTTCTTTGCTGCCTACAGAGTCTCCAGAGTCTGATATCAACAAGGCAGAAGAACAGCGTTAGCCTGTTCCCAGTGTGTGCATGTACAGAGCTGCCAGGAGACAGGAACAATTAAGAAAACAGGGTTGACTTGGAAGTAAGGCTTGGAGATTATTGGCCCCTCCCATAAAACATAAAAGAGAAGAGAATGGGATGTGAGCTTTTGCAGGAAGCAATTAGTTCATCTGGTGGGTAAAAGTTCTACAAAAGTTCTAAATTTGGCCTTGTCTCGCATGTGGCAATTAGTTATCTGGCAGCATTCTAAGGGAGATAAGTGTTTGTAAACACTCTCCTGAAAGACTTTTTGAGAAGCCTTTTAGACTGGGAATGACAATAATTCACAACCATATGAATTAAAGAGATTTGCCGGGACTAAGATTCTGCTGTATACTTTATAAGGTCAGAAAACACTCTTCTTTTTAGTTTTGGGTAAAAGTGATTTGTGATCCATTAATGCAGGAGTGAAAAAACTGGATTTCCATATATTTCTGAAGAGTAAGATGTGTCATGTCTAGGCTGGCTGAAACTGATGGAAATTAAAGGCAAATACCTAACTCTAACACAGTCTTTCAACCCTCTGGAGCATCCTAGGCTCCCAATTACCTGACTGTAATGATTATGAGTACTAACCAGGAAATCACATGCTGTGGATTTCAGATTAATGGCCCCAAGATGGTTGAGTTGCAGTGAATGCTCATCTTCTAGACTCATGTTTATTCTAAAAAAACTGCACATGAAATAAATTACATGGCACATTCATTTATATAATTCATAGTAAATATACATAAACCATTCCTTTGGAAATACTCCAGCCATAGGGAACAACCCTGAAAAAACTGAAAATGTAAATGATAATTTTTAATGCTTTTTGCAAGGTGTGTATGCTTGCACATAAAAATGCAGATTATATGGAAATGTCACATTTAACTTACTGAGAGAAACATCTTAAATAATCTATGAATTTGATGCTAAAAATGTTTACTCATCAATCTATGCTTTCTTTAATGAAAAACTGGGCTGGTTTTTTTTTTAGCCAAGCATTGCGTGCCAGTATACTTAGAAGAAAGAATATTTACAGGATTCTGATTTAGATAGCATTCTATGAAAGGTGAAAGAATCATTTGAATGTCACTAGAAACAGCAAAGCAGATCAGAAACTGGTAAAGAACGGTTTGTTCCTGTGGCTATTTATTTTAGTGCTTTGGGTGTCCTAGATATTTTAAATAGCATTTTAAATATCAGTAATGGAACTAGCAAACAGCTGTGAAATAATTACTAAATCTCAGTAATAATATGTCTTATAATGTGATGACATAATGCTAATTTCAAAAAAGAAAAAAGAATTTATTTCAGTAGTTAAATCCTCTCAAAAAACTTTAATGGATAGACAAATGGAAAAAAATTATTTTGCTTTAGATTGTAAACATGCTCTTAAGACAATTGTTTGCTTTTCTTCAGTGGAATGAAAACAGGAAAATGCTGCGGCTGTTATCGTAAGTATCTGAGCACTCATTTTGAACACATTATTCTTCAAAACTAAAGTTTTTAGAACATTGCAGGCTATAAATATAAATATGTTGCATTTGAAGGAAAAACAAAAACCAAACTAAAGCAACAACACCTCTGTGTTTGCATGTGTGTCCTAACATTTAGGTAAAGATAAAAGTTTCCCTGTCCAGCTGTGTCTGACTCTAGGGGTCAGTGCTCATGTCTGTTTCTTAGCTGAGGGAGCCAGCATTGTCAGAAGACAATTTCTGTGGTTGTATTGCCAGCATGGCTATATAACAGAGGCATACGGAATGCTGTTATCTTCCCACCAAAGTGGTACTTATTTATCTACTTACATTTGCATGCTTCCGAACTGTTAAGTGGGTCAGAGCTGGAGCAAATAACAAGAGCTCACCCTGTCATGTGGTGTGTTCAGGTCTCGAACATGAGCTAATAGCTTTCCAGCTGACAGATTCAGCATCCTTAACCACTGAGCCATAATGCACGTCCTAACATTTTTAAAGGCTAACGATTATCATATGCTGTATTGCTGGAGAAGGTTTTGGACTTCTACTGCTTATACCAAAATTGATAGTTCCCTGTGGTGGCCCAGGTTTCAAGTTTTGGTAGGAAAATACAGTCTTCATGCCTGCTTTTTTATTTTGCTCAGGACCTCTTTCAGCCATGTGATTTCTCCTTACATCTGGGCTAACAGTATCTTCTTCTCTCTCTTTCCAAACATCATTCCACCCATTTCCCTTTTTTCTACCTTCCACAAATTAGCAAGAGAAGAAGCTCACAGGTTAAGGAAGTGCTAACAAGAACTTTCTTTCTTCTGCTGTTTCAGCAAAAGTGTGGCTTCCTTAAAAAATGCTGCCCTAGACAGATGGCAAGACTCACAATTGCATTCAAGTAGATACGCTTCCTTCCTTTATTTTTGTTTGGAATTCGTCTCTTTAGAGTTGTGATAGCCCAGCTCTTAGAATTTGATTTCCCAAGATATTCAGAATGTTCAAGAGAGAACAGCAACCAGAAGTGCACTTGTATAAAAAGCCTGCAGAGGACATAGAAAAAGTTATTCTTTATATGTGCTTTCGGGGTGTTTGTGTGTTTCAATTACTACAATTTCATTTTTTCAAGAATAAGACATTGCTTGCTGTAAACCAGTGGTGAAATCCAAATGTTTTTACTACCAGTTCTGTGGGCGTGGCTTGGTGGATGTGGTGTGGCTTGGTGGGCGTGGCTTGGTGGGCATGGCAGGAGAAGGATACTGCAAAATCTCCATTCCCTCCTCAGTCCTGGGAGAAAGATATTGCAAAATCTCCATTCCCACCCCACTCTGGGGCCAGCCAGAGGTGGCATTTGCTGGTTCTCCAAACTACCCCAAATTTCTGCTACTGGTTCTCCAGAACCTGTCAGAATGTGCTGGATTTCACCCCTGCTGTAAACTCTTAGTACAGGTAGTCCTCGACTTACAGCCACAATTGAGCCCAAAATTTATGTTGCTAAGCAAGACAGTTGTTATTGAATTTTGCCCCATTTTATGACCTTTCTTGCCACAGTTAAGTGAATCGCTGTAGATGCTAAATTAGTAAAATGGTTCTTAAGTGAAACTGGCTTCCCCTTTGTCAGAAAATCGCAAAAGGTGATCACTTGACCCTGGGACATTGCAACGGTCATAAATACAAACCAGTTTCCAAGCATCTGAATTTTGATCACATGATCATGAGTATGGTACAATGGTTGTTACTGGGAAAAGCCGTCATAAGTCACTTTTTCAATGCTTCAAATGGTCATTAAACAATAGTTTAATAGTTTAATGGGGGTATTTTGTTAATAAGATTTATTGGGTTAGGGATTTTCTGTCTTCACTGTGAGTTGTACTGTGTTGGGGGGTTGCACTGAGGGAGCTCAACCAATCTCACTGTACGTATGTTGTGCACTGACAATAAAGATTTAAAAGAAAAGAAAAGAAAGTTATAAATCAAGGACTACCTACAATATTTTAAAATCAGCCTCTCCTGCCAGTGGTGGTAAAGCACTATGAAATGGACTAGGAAGCAGGGCTATGTGAGGCACAGAACTCCTGTAAATATGCTGTGAGAATAACCTTAAATGACAGAAGAGAGAGCCCCAGCCTAGTCAAAGGTTTGATAAAAGAAATCTGAGTGCAAAGCAGGATTAGAGACACTGTCTAAGAATTAGCCCTCGCTAGTTCTCTGGAACATAAAATCTGGGAGGGGAAAGTATTTTCAGACTTGTAAGATTCTGTTACTATAAACATACAATAAAGGTAGTATTGGCACCCATGCAGGGGTGGGCTGCTGGAGGTTCACAGGGGTTCGGGAGAACCTCTAGCTAAGATTCTGTGCAGCTTGGAGAACCCCCATATCCCACTCCTGGCTGGCCCCGCCCACCCTGCCCCTCCCAGGAGTCTCAGGGAGGTGAAAAATGGGCCTACCAGAAGTTTGGGAAGGCCAGAAATGGAGCCTGGGGAGGCTGTTTTCACCCTCCCGGAGGCTCAAAGAAAACCTCTGGAGCCCATGGAGGGAAAAAATGCACCCCCCCCCCCACCATGGTGCAGCAGACCAACTAGGCCACACCCACCATGGCCATGCCCACCCAGCAATTGGGCAGAGAACCCCTTGGTAAAAATTTTAAAGCCCATCCCTGCGCCCATGGTCTTGGTTTCCCATCACACAGGCCTGATAACTTCAACTTACTGCTTTGTATGATGAAAGTAGTGCTGTTGGCCTTGTTGAGGCACAGTGTTGAGAGGACTTGGCTGGCTACAGGGATCTTCTTTGGTATATCCAGGGACTGGAAGTGCTGGGAAAGGCCCAGAAATAGCATAAAGAGAAATAATATGGCAGCTTTTCATTACTCATTAGCAGTGAGGCCTATGTTGCTTTCAAGAGCTGTTTCAAAGAGGTGCTTTCCTCACACCACTGTCCAGGCAAGAGATACCTTAGACATTTTGTGCAGAGTTTGACTGGGTCTTTTAAGAAAGGAGGCAATAGAGTCCTTTCCAATCTATGGCTAAGCATTTTGGAGTGACTGTGTAAATCAATACTTTTTATTCAGAACAGTAAGACTAATAATGCTCAGATTTAATCCAAAGAGTTATTTTGTGCTCTTGGGGTTCTATACATTATCCTATTTACTGTGACACTGGTTAAAAAGGACAAAAGCTATTGAAAAAAAAGTTTACAGATACACAATGAAAGTTTTTGGATCAATTGAATATCTATTTCAAGGCTTTCCAGATTTCTTTTTAAAAAGATCCAAATTTCAGGCATAAACTTTCTCAAAGCCTCCCAGAAATGACGTTTTTTGTTACATTAGGAGCCATGCTCCATTAATTAATCAATTAGTTAATCAAAGGAAAAAGAGAAACTTAATATAAAGTATAATTAAACAAAGCATCATTCCTTTCCACCTGCTGAGTAATTTTTTTTCTTTCGCTACTGAATTATGAATTGCTGCTTAAGAACACATTTGGGAAGTTTTAGGGGGATACACACAAAGTCTTTGAAGCAGAGATGGGTTTCAGCAGGTTCTGACCAGTTCTGGAGAACCAGTAGCGGAAATTTTGAATAGTTCAGAGAACCAATAGTAAAAATTCTGACTGGCCCCATTCCCATCTATTCTCTGTCTCCCAAGTCCCAGCTTGGGAGGAAATTGGGGGGGAAATGGGGATTTTGCAGTAACCTCCCCCTGGATCGGGGAGGGAATAGAGATTTTACAGTATCCTTCTCCTGCTATGCCCAAATCATGCCCATCAAGTCATGTCACGTCCACCAAGCCACACCCATAGAACCGGTAGTAATTTTTTTTGAAACCCACCACTGCTTTGAAGGTAACTGCTGTACCAAAGGACAAACTTTTGAATGTGGTCAGAGTCTCATTTTGCTGTGAAAAAAAGACCTCAATGGAAAAATCAGCCAGAAATTTAGGGAAGTAGTATGAGGGAGATCTAAGGGTAGCTTTTGGACTCCTGTTTCAAAATAATGAAATGAAACTATGAGTATCTGGTGCACTATTTGTATGTTTCTAATCAACATTTTTTTTGCCATAGTTCTTTCCTTGAAACATTAGATACAAGTGTTCATCTAACAGTATCACACAGAAGGCTTAGAGAAGATAGTCTCAGCATGTTACAAAAACACTTCTGAATCCACAAGGTTGAACAGCAAGGTTAAAAGCCTAATGTCTTCACTGCATTTATATCTGGGGAGCTCTTAAGACTTTTCATAATGATAGGATTAAATATAGCTCCCAACTATAAACAGTTGCTTTTAGCTCCTGTAGATTCATCTGTATATTTTACACTTATTGCACTTATTGAGAGGTAATGATTTGGTAGGTCTTTGCGAGTCTCTTCAAACTGGCCCATTTTGAGGAAATCATATTTTCTTGCAGGAAATGAGCCATGACCAATCACAGAAAACATGAGAAAATCCCTCGATAGGTGACCTTTGCCACATGTAAAAGAAGCTGTTCAGTGGCTGAGGTTTCATGGATTTGCAGGCATGAAAATCAGATTTTCTGGCCACCAATGCTGTTCAGTAAATAAATCATCCATCATTGTGTCAAACGGTAGAAACATGGAGATGCTGCCATTCAGGGCTGAATAGAGGCATTCAGTTTTCAGTTCAACAGGTACTTCATGTGGCTATTTGAAGAGTTGGAATAATATTAGGCATTTTTTCCTCCAAATGTCTTAAAGGCATTCATTGGTAATAGGAAAGGAGCAATAAGAAGCAGTAATAAAGATACACAGAAAAATGAGGGAAAGGCATGCCTAAAGATTTGCACTTGGTTCCCTTCACATTTCATCCTTTCAGCAGCATGAAAAGAATCTTTTCAAATAGTAGCTCAATAAAATGAAGTTTAAAATATGTTCAGTTGAGAGACCACTGAAAAACAATTGAGCCTATGGCCCACTAGACTATATAACAGAACTTCAGTGCTACATTTTTCATTCAGCTGTAACTCCCACTAGATTAAGAATATTAGGAGAGTGAAGCTGCATCAAGGCAGAATTTTACCTTGTTAAGAATTCTGCTTCGATTAATTGAGCCATTCAAATGCTTCATTCGGACTGCATTTTTAAGTGAATCGATGTTATCAGCTTTAAAGCTAGGCTTTATATTTCTCCTTAGACACATTCCCATTTCTGTTGTGGTCTGCCAGCAGCCCATGGAGCTAGCAGTGGAGTCGGAGAGTGAGAAGGCTGGGAAGGACCGTGGGCCAGTCCTGGAGTCTGGGGAAGGCCCGGATGAGGGCTCTGAGTCAAAGACAAAGATGGGGCCAGGGCTATCTGGGAGTGATGTGTGGACTCCAGAACCTCCAGAGTCAGATAGCAGAGAGGCAGAGGAACAGAAGGAGCCTGTTCCTAGTGCACACATGCGCAGAGCTGCCAGAAGGCAAGAGCAGCTAAAGCAAAAAGGATGACTCAGGAGTAAGGCCAGGAGATGATTGGCCCCTCCCATAAGGCCTAAAAGAGCAGCAAAGGCTCTTGGGCTCTTTGTAGGAAATCAAAGTTGCTAAATCTGTTTTCCAATCGGTGTCTCTTGTTTCTGAACTTCATGGGACTTTGCCAGGAAAGGCTTTTGGCAGGAGATAAAGAAGATAAAGGTTTATGATAAGTCCGAAGGACTTTTTCTGAAGGACTTGTTTTAGAATTAATTTGAACTAAACTGGGAATGAAGTAATTCTCAGATGTTATAATAAAACAAAAATAGTTTTGTTTGAGACTAATTGTGTCCTGTAATGACCAAGTGAGCCTAGGTCACAACAATTTCATCCCAAAAGGAGATGTGGGGAGCCTACATGAAGTAACTTTTAAACTGTTGGACTAGCACCGGGGAGAAGATGGTTCAAATCCTCGTGTAATATTTCAATTAAATTTGCAGATTAGTGCAGGGCCATTGATAAGTAAACAGAGAATGGAATTAAGAGTGAAATAGACTTGAAAAACTGTTCTACTCATCTATACCCATTACCTTTTAAATGCTTTAGAGAGTTAACAACTGGGTCATTAAGTCAACAACTGTACCTAATTTATACAGCTAAGCATTCCAGCTCAATTTAGCTGCTAATGTTGAGTTTTCCTATGGATATGGATATGGGGAAAGTTTGACTTTGCTCAGAGCTGACTAACTGGAAGCCCATGCAGCCTCAAAAGCATCTCTAGGATGAAAAAAATAAAACAAAATGTCAAGATCTTTTTATCAGTGTATAGGGTTTTATGAGACAATAAAGCATGTTATCAAATCATTGTAGAGCTAAATACAGACTTTTTTTAAAAGAAATTGTTTCGTGCATGGCTGTTTGTGAATTTATCTCCACAAGATTTTTTGGTGGTTTATCCATGTCTTCCTCCTAGGGCTTAGAGAGAAAGAGAGAGAGAGAGAGCTGTGGAATCCTTGGTGCTTTCTGAGCATGGCTGTTTTCTTGCAGATGTTTCATTACTCAACAGAGTAACATCATGAATGCTAGTGAGTGTGAGGTTTGCTTCCTGTTTGTTAATAGCTTGCCCTGACAGTGTTGGTGGGAATGATATAGTAAATATTTGACAGACATAACTGGCAGATTTTACAAAATAATATATAAAAATACATTTTTATTTCTCATTTCTTTCTAAAATATAAAGATAATATTGAAAATGATACAAAGCATAATTTTAACGCTATTATTTTTCGTGATGGAGGAGCTCACACAAGTAAAACGCCTAGGTCCCCACAAGTCATTATATGGCCCTCGCTCACTGTCTTTTGATTTGTAGCCTGGTGCCCTTCACCACTATACCAAACTGGTTCTCATAAGCAGATGTAGATATATAAATACCGTGAGGAATCAAACCAATATTCTCATGGAAGATGAAAAAATAGTAAGTCAATCGAATTAATTCCACATAAATGTGGAATAAGCACAATCTTCACTGCACGGACATTAAGATTCACTGTTTTAAATATGCAGTATCTAATACTTGACGGTAAATGAGTTCAATTGATTCTTCACATATATTTTGGAAGTGATTATTCATTTAACAGCTGGCAATGAGAAAAGTTTGGGCTGCCAATCTTCCCTCATATTGGATATGATGATTGGCAAAAGATCATGATATTTAGCAGGCACGATTTAGCAATGAAAACCCTTGACCCTGACCATTGGGTTCCTCTGAATTAATTGTAAAGAGGATATCAGTAGCAAATGTGGTAGAGCCAAAGAAAAACACTAATGGTTAATAGAAAACATGGTGCCCCTCAAAGAATAAAGCCTTCAGTCTGGAAAATTATTTGTGAGGAGAGGCGAATTCTTAAGTGTATATGTTTATGTGGGAGGAAGGGAGGGAGAGAGAAAGGAAGAGAAATGGGGGAAGGAAATTTGAGTGGATGGTAAAGATGTTACAAAGCAATAATTTTTCAAACTTTTTAGAATTGTTTGTCCCAACATACATTTTAATGCACCTATGGCCTTATTAAGTATCTACTGCATCCGGTTGGACCTTGGCAATTCTCCAGTGAATAATTCTGCCCTAGGCTGTTTAGCAGCATTCCACTTTTAAAATATATGCATTTAGTTGCTATATATAGTATTGCGTAGGTCGATGCTACTGAAAAAAAGTGTGTGCGCCTTTCTCTATTATGGTAATATATGAGCTTGGCTTCAACTGTGGCTGCCACAATTATTCATATGGAGGAAGTTTATGATAATAAAACCTCCACATGCTTACAAATTGTCTAACACTCATCGGGTAGCTTTCAAGAACAGCTAGATATTTTCTTTGTAGATATTTCCTCCCAGCTTCAGTGCAATTCAACCTTGCAGAAGTTATGCTTCTGGGTATTCGTGAAATCTAAGATATTTTCAGGGAGTGTTACTTCCACTGTTATTGCATTACTGGGAACAGTGAGTACATGATTGGTTAGGTAAACTCAGGTTAATTCAGTACTGCAGCCTAAGCTGCTAGTCTCCTATGCTGCCCGGCTGCTTCTTAAATTAATTTCAGAATTATTAGTATTATTATTAAATTTGTTTGCTACCCATCAGTTTAACCCATGATGGGTTATTCCCCTATTCCTTGACCTTCCCATCTACACAGGGAAGTAAGTCCCATTGGTTGGCTATGTGAATGAGTCTATCAGTGCCTGCCTTTCTGTTTAAGGAATTGCTCCCTTCTTTTCCAGATGTTTGCACACTTTCTGTCATCCAACATTATTACCTTTGCCACTGAAGTAGACCCATTTTTCCCAATTTGCCATCAGAGCTCTGATGATCCATTAAACAATAGGAAAATCAATTGTTTTTTAATTGGTACATCCCTCTGTTGGCCCAATAAAACTTTGTAAGGAAGAATTAATAATCGAGTTGAGGGTTGGACTAGAAGACCTCCAAGTTGCCAAGGGAAGGGAAGGGAAGGGAAGTGAAGGTTTTCAGTACTGTGGGTTTGAAAAGGTTATCCATTGCTCAGTCTGGACAGAAATGAAAGTGTGATAATTGAAGGAAGTTGTTAATGGTCCATTGTGGTGATAGGCCAATCAGAAAGTACAGATCTACATTAAACCAGCCAATTGTTCTTTCTGTAAATTCCTGAATATCCTCCTCCTCCTCCTCCTCCTCCTCCTCCTCCAAAACAGGAATAACATATGCTCTCCTCTGTTCTGAGACCTTGCCAAGTTTTCATCAGTTCTCAAAGATTACACTTAGTGGAACACCAATCATCTTTCTTACAGGATGTAATTAATCTGGCCCTAGAGACTTGAATTCATTAAAATTAGTCCATCCTGCAGGAAAAAAATGATGTCATGTAATGCTAGTAAATTAAATAATTAACTTTTTGAATTCTTATTTTGAAGTTTTGTGTACAATGCTTTGCACTGGACCTTAGGTCAGATTAAATGATATGTGTAACTAGATTTCTCCTCTATCATACCTATATTTCTGATGGATTCACAATCCTTCCCCACTGTTTAGAAGGTCACCTTCATTTTAAACATCAGTCACCTTTTTATTCCATCCTCCCCTATCAAATAAATACATTAAATCTTTGTAGAGGATAAGACTGCTGGTGTTGATATTACCAATGCTGGGAGAGGCACTCCAATGTTTTGCCAACTGTCGTTAGATCACAAGCAATCATATAGCCAGAAAGTATAGGCCATGGTTGAAGAAGCCACCTTATGAAAATAGCATGCAAAACACCCTGGCAGAATTGCTGCATATAATAAAACAGGAGTTCATGTGGAATATCTGCAGGGCTGAACTTGAATCAAATAGACAGATACTACTGGTTGAGTTGATTGTAAATAGAGTGGGATATATATATTCAAATCTGAGTATGAAGCAGGAAGATATTTGGGGAGTTTTGAAGAATATTAGTCCTTGGAAAGACAAGAAATGGAGTAAAAGAACTCTCTGGGGTAAAAACACAGGGATAGGACTGTCATTCATTAAGAATAAAATGCAATGGATAAGAGATTTTGAGAGAAGTGGATGTCTTGATGGCTACTGGAACATTTTATAGTGATGGCTACTGGAACATTTAAATAGTGAATGAAAGTATGGGCAATTGAGTTGGTACTTCTCTCTCTCTCTCTCTCTCTCTCTCTCTCTCTCTCTCTCTCTCTCTCTCTCTCTCGGTTGAATGAAGGTGTGCTTTGATAGTTTGGGGAGTTTACTTCATTTGTGTGATGGTGGGAGGTATGGAAATTAAGGATATTATACATGTGGAAGAGCTTAATTCTATATTGGTGAGGTGTGTTGGGTGATCAGGCTGGTTAATATAGGAAAAGAGAGCCAGTTTGGTCTACTGATTAAAACACCAGGCTAGAAAATGGGTGAGTATTAGTTCAAGTCCAGTCTTAGCCATAAAACCAACCTGGGTGAGTTTGGGCCAGTCATTCTCCCCACTCCTACCCACTTCCCAGGTTCATTGTTGTGAGAAAAGTAGGAGGAGGAAGGTATGCTGCAAATGTTCATTGCCTTCCATTATTTGTAAAAATGATAAAGGTGGGAAGTTAATTAATTAATTAATTAATTTAATAAAAGTGCAACCTTCAATTTGGTTCCACTGGGTCACATCTACAGGTACATATCAGGGGTGGGTTCTACTTACCTTTACTACCGGTTCACAACAGGATCGCTTACTTACTTGTCCCAGCTTCTGCTAACCTAGCAGTTTGAAAGCATGTAAAAATGCAAGTAGAAAAATAGGGACTACCTTTGGTGGGAAGATAACAGTGTTCTCTGGCGTTTAGTCATGTTGGCTACATGACCACGGAGACGTCTTCGGACAGCGCTGGCTTTTTGGCTTTGAAATGGAGATGAGCACCACCCCCTAGAGTCAGTAACGACCAGCACATATGTGTGAGGAGAACCTTTACCTTTACCTTTATGAGAAGGCAATGCTCCCACATGAAGAGATCATGTCTGAATTCAGTCACACTAGAAGTTTCTGTTTTTCCTATTCTTTTTCTGGGAAAGATTATGGAGAATGCTAAGACCCAACTATGAAAGAACCTGGATTAAAAAATGTCTAGATTTCTTTTAGGTAGTATTCTGGCCTGGGTAGGAGAGAGAAGCAGCCTTGGTTGGTCTGATTGGTTATCTTCATTAGGACTTAATGTAGATAGCGAGTGAAAAACTAGAGGTTTTATGCCATTTATGAAGCATTGATTCATTTTATTTATTTATTTCATCTTATTCATATAGCCAGCCCCCCCCCCTCACAAAATGTGTCTCTGGATAGTGTATAATTTAGAAAAACGAACATAAAATGAACAATATTTTTTTAAAATTCCACAATTAAGAAACATCAATATTATTAAAAGATTAAGAGAGAGCATATTCGATGTTATAGGCCAGTGATGGCTAACCTTTTTTCCCCCGGGTGCCAAAAGTGTGCACACACATGCCTACACCCATAATACACTGCTCCTCCCACATACCCAGCCCCTCTGCACATGCGCATAACTCCCTGCATGCGCACACGACCCCCCATGCGTGCATGAACCCCGCTCCCCCGCATGCACGACCCCCCCCCTTTTGGCCTCACATGGGAGCGGGGGGGGGAAAGCCTCCAAAACAGCTGGGAGGGGGGGAAAGCTTTTGCCTCCCAAAATGGCTGGGGGGGGGGAACCTCGCCTCCCAAAACAGCACTGGGAGGGGAATCTCCGGAGATCTGGGAAAGCACAGGCAGCAGAAAGTGAGGAGAAAAGTAGGTCTCCCCACGCAAGCGCATGCATCTCCCACTTGTAGGGCAGACCTGAAAATCAGCTGGCCGGCGGGAAATGCTCAGTGGAGCTGAGCTGGGCAATGACTAGCATGCCCACAGAGACGTCTCCACATGCCACCTGTGTTACGCATGCCATAGGTTCGTCATCATGGTTATAGGCAGTGTAGCTTTCTCATAGGTCACCATCCTCTTATACTGTATTTAAAAAGAACTTTAGTATAGATTTCTAAGCAGATAAAGGTGAAAAGTTTCAGATTCCTTTTGAAGCTGACGTTCATGTAGCTCAAGAATCATTTTTCTAGGTCTTGCAAATCTGTTCCCACAGAAAACTAGCAGATTCTTTTTACACCCCTAATCAATTGCTCCATGAAGCGTAGGCCATTGGCTTTCTCAGCTGAAGTTTTACATACACTCACTTTGCAAGAATAATCCCATAAAAGATACCATTTTGAGATATTCTCTTTTTGTTCAATGAACCATATTTCATGTATAGTTAGAGAAATTGTTTGGAAATATTGTTTTCCAGCCCAAATAGTGAAGTATATATCCTTGCCACTTTTATCCACAAAGATAACACTCATGATTATTTATATCGTGTTTACTGGCAGAATTGTTGGGGATTCTGTTTCTAATATTACTATTATAGCATGAATGATTTGCAATGGTTTCAGTGACAAATAGTACAGCTCAGTACTAGAGAACAAAAGAAACAGTGAACAACTCCCTTAGAATAAGTCTACTTTATGAATCTGGAATATAACAAGCAATCATTGCTTGTTATACTTTTTGACAGTTTAAGTATTAAAAAAAATCAATTACTATGGAACTAGTATCCAGATTAATGTTGAAAATAAACCTGCGTCTACGGGTACCTGCTAAAAGAACATTGATTTTTTTTATTGTTTGAGAGAGGCTAGCTATATTTAATTTCTTTTATTGATTTTTTTTCCTTAAGCCCTTTATTCAATGCATGTGAGATACAATGCAATTTTTTATAGGGAAGCAAAGCCCAATGCCAGACTTGTGAATTAATTTTTACATGAATGAGAACAGTGCTTAGTAATTTGATGAGTATTTCAGGGCAAAGCTGGCTATTTTCTCCTTTATTATTTATAAATATTAAGAACTCCTGAATTGGGCAAACTCACATGGGTTCATATGAGAAGGGTTTCCAATAATTTCTGAAAACATGGCAAATCAGAAATCTCATGCCTCATTCCACATGCATTGTAAACACCAGTGCTTAAAATGAAAATGTGCGGTGCCTCCTCTCTGCAAAGCAAATAGCTCACAATACTTACGATCCTTTAAAAAGTAGTCAGAAACACTTCATGGAACATAGTGATTGAATTAAGAAATATTCAACCTTAGGGTTTGAAGACAGCAATCTTAAAAATAAATCACATCATATGATTTGCATTTTGTAGATGTTGTGAGAGGAATGGCTGTGAAAATGCTGGTGTCCTTCTCTAGCAAAAAAATTCAAAGGTTTTCCATCAGAGATGTTTCAAATACATTAATGCTGTGATGAAGGGGGGAAAAATGACAAGTCTGAGGCACTATGTCAAATTGTCCTTTTCCAGGGCTTCTGCAGTGTTACTTATGTACACTGGATTCAGTGGTGATATTCAGTTGGTTCTACCCGGTTCAGGGCGAACTGGTAGCAGCGGCTGCGGGAGGCTCCACCTACCTATCTGGATGTCATCATGTCCTGTTTTTGATGCTCTGCGCATGCGTGAAAGGCTCTGTGCAGGCGCAGAGGTGGTGCATGCGAGCGAAGCGAGATTTGTGAAATGAGATCTCACATTTGCGAATTGGTAGCAAAGGTAAATGAATGCCACCCCTGACTGGATTGCAAACAGCTTCTCAAGCCCTGTTAGTCTCACTGGATAAGTGAAGGTGGGTGTCCTTCACTGCCTGGCCCTCCTGACCAGGAGTCTCCAAACTTGACAACTTTAAATCAACTTTAAAGATTTCAATTCCTAGAATTCCCAGCCAGCATGGGAGCTGAAGTCCACAAGTCTTAAAGTTGCTCAGTTTGGAGAGCCCTGGGTTAGCTGATATCTTGACCAGCTTGTAAACCAACACTGCAGCATTGTTGGAATGGCTTTCCTGAAAGCAGGAAGCAAAACTGGCATGTAAAGGTGCTCTATGAGGGCCAATTTGATCTAGAGAAACAACCCATCAAAGTCTAGCAAAATAGCCTTTACTTCCACCGAAGAGGGCTTTGGAGTTTAATGAAGACATTACTGTTGTAATTGTGGGGGCTTGGTTACTTCTAAGGAGTGACACTAAAATGGGGCAGAGGGTGGCAATGTTACTCTGCTGCTTCTCAAAGTGGCAAATCATTTTGGCAAGGAAAAGAGAAGCACTGCACAAAAATTAAAAAGGCTCATTAACACAAAGATCTTCCTTGGCATCCAAGCATGTTAATAGAACAGGCGGTGGTAATATCATCTCCTCTCTCGTTCCCTTCTGGTTTGAAAAATGGAATGTGAAAATAGCATCAGCAGCACTGAAAATAAAGCAAAGAGCTTAGGTTGATCTATTGAGCTGCACACCAGAACTTCAGAGCAGTCAACATTATGTTGCACCATTTTGGCTTAGAGAAAATGTGACACTTTGTCTTGATGATTTTATGTAGAAATAATATGGAAGGCTTATCCTTATGGCAGTGCATTTAGAAATTTTACAACATAGATTCTAAGCATTGAGATTACTAGAAAAGTTTAATGAGACTTACAGTATACACTGTGCCCAAATATGCCTACCCAGAAGTAAGCCCAACTTTCTCCTGACTTCTAAGTAAAAGTGAATAAGACTCGGGGGTGGGTTCTACTTTCCTTTATTACCAGTTTGCAACAGAAGTATGCACACTTCTGCATATGCGCAGAAGCTTCTGAGCATGCGCACATTGTCAATTATGACATCCGGGAGGGTGGGCGGAGCCTCCCACACTTTTACTACTGGTTCTAAAGATCCAGACAGAACCGGGAGCAATCCACCACTGATAAGACTGTAGCCTTGCACCAATGATTGAATCCCCCAGAGACAGTGGTGGGATTCAAATAATTTAACAACTGGTTTTCTGCCCTAATGATTGGCTGGTGGGTGTGGGGATGGTGGGCATGGCCAGGGGATGTCATAGGCATCGCTCAGCCTTCTGCACCCCCCGGGAGCAAAAACTGGCCACGGGGGGATGTGCATCCCCCCATGCCCTGTTTTGGGTCTAGTAGGCTTCCCTGTAGCCTTCTGGGAGCAAAAACAGGCCTTGGGGGGCCTGCACCGGCCACACCCGTGCCCCATTTTGGGCTTAGTAGGCCTCCCTGCACTTATCTGGAGCCAAAATGGGGCCTTTGGGGACTCCTGGAAGGGGCGGAGAGGGGAATGGCCAGCTAACAATTTTACAACTAATTCACCCAAACTGGCCCAAACCGGCTGAATCCCACCACTGCCCAGAGGCCGTTGTTTTCAGATATGAGGCATCCTTTACTGCAGAGGAAGCCGTGTAAAACCTGGAGACATATTAAGAGTGATGCTGCCTCTGCTACCAATGCCTTTCTAGTGGCAGAGTAGAGAAGGGAGAGAAGGCAGAGGACATACCGAAAATGACCACATCAGTTATTAGGTCATGAGGATATTATCTCTACAATGAGTATCCACCACTGTTTGCTTTTTAACCTTTCTTTGGCTAAATTTGATTTGAATAGTGGTGCCCTGGAGTATCCCCAGAGCACACATAATCAATTGAAACAATTCTTTGCCTTGCCCACATTAAAAATAAATTCAGTTTCATGCCATGCCCTTAACGAGAAATTCTTATACATTAGGGAGTATGTGTGCATCGCCCATCTGTTATTGAGAGAAGCCTGGTTGCCTTCAGAGGAGCAAAGTCTGCAAAGAGGGCTGCATTCCTATACAGTATATTCAAACCATACACAACATGCTTCTTAATAATCAGAATCTACCAAATTTAATAAGTCATGCATTCCTAAAAGGGTGATGGGCAACATGTCTTTTTGATAAATATTTGCACAGGAGAAACTTCTTTTCCAGAAATCAGTCAGATACTTATTTTAAGCATCTGAGCTAGTTCCCCTCCTACCCCCCCCCCCCCCAGCCAAGGTTCGTGCTGATAATTTGGAATTTGAATTTACAGGACCTCCTGCCAATTCCAGCACTTTTGGAGGCTACCAGGTTGTGGAATGCTGACATTTTAAATTAAAAGTAATTTAAATATCCTTACAAGAAGGCCCTATTTGTTAGGAACATAACAAGCACATAATGGCACTACATATCTGAAAAATATAGAGATTAATAATGTGGTTTTTTAAAAAAGAAAACCTGTTATTTTGCCAAAAATAATATTCTGAATGTTTTTCTCATCTAATGTTTTCTTTCAACACTGTTTTTGATTAGCTGATTATTTAATGTAATATACCTTCTTTGGATATTGAGGACCTGGTGTATAAGGAGCTCCTCATATCTGACACAATGTTGGCAGCAGTACACGAAGGGTAGGTTCCACTGAGCAATTTTCTTTCATTAGCGGGATCCCCTGACGCTCTGAAAATTCATCTGATGGATTTGATGGACTACACAAATGGTCCTGCTGTCTGGTAGCCCTAGGTGGCAAAGATAGAATGTCTGGGACTACACCTTGCATCAAGAAATCATATTGTATTTCGTAGGTATAGCTCCCAAGCCATGTAGAAATGAAGAGAATGTTAATGGTACGTTCTCATGCTTATAAACAAAGGGATATATATGGGTATGGAATGCTTGCTACTCATTTGTGTATTCCTCTATTGGGAAATAATTGGGAAATTCTATGAACTACAAGCATCGTTCTGACTTCCACATCACCAAATCTTCTGAAAATGGAAATATCAATGGTTATAGCCACCCACTTCAAGCCAGGGCACATTGTTAAAAATAATAGGCATTAAAGAGAGAGAAGAATAACATTAAAATGATAAAACATAATAAAATAGGCTGCATTGGGCAACTTCAAACCTATAAAGTAGCAAAAACAAAACAAAACAATCAAGATAAATACCAATCTCCCAGCTCAATGTCTAAAACAATAACAACAGTTGTGTAGTGCCATTCAAAAGACAGGCAGGGTTGGGACCATTCCAATCGTTAAGAAAATGCTGTTCAAAAGGTAGCGGCAATGGAATCCCATGTGTTTTATTATGAGTGTATTTGCAGACTGATGTGTAGCTTTCTCACAATGTCTTTATTTAACTGTGATTTTGAGATCTGTAATTTTTTTTTCAGGACTGAAACCAGTAGAAAATATTTTTTTTTTCTAAATAGTCTCCTGAACTTCCATTGCTGAGTTTGCTATATTATGTTCCCCGTGACCATGGTGTAGCAGCAGATGTTTTGCAATGTTTACAACTTGGAAAGGTTATATTTTGAAGATTTCACCCCTCTTTCACTTGGCCTGAAATTGTGGCCTTACCCTTGAGTTTTTCTAGACCTCCTACCATTTCCTACCATGATGAGCTGTGGTGGTGCAGTGGTTAGAATGCAGTACTGCAGGCTGCAGTTTGGCAGTTCAAATCTCACCAGCTCAAGATAGATTCAGCCTTCCATCCTTCTGAGGTCAGTAAAATGAGGACCCCAGATTGTTGGGGATAATATGCTGATTTAGAGAGGGCTGTAAAGCACTGTGAAGTGGTATATATAGTAAGTCTAAGTGCTATTCCTATTTCACATTCTAAAAGGATCATTTTAGTTACTGGCATAAGGTGGCCAGTATCTCAAGATTTCCTGGAAGACCAGATACAATAAAGATGATTGTATAAAAGCCAATCCCCACCAGGTCCTTGTATTAGAATTCACATGCCACCAGACTTTTTAATATTTTAAAATAGTTATATCCCCATAAAATCAATAAAACTGAAAATCCATATCCAAATTCTACAGCTCTGATTGCTAGAAAAATTAGAAAAAGTATATATATTTTTTCAAACTAGATCACTAAGCACATTTGACTCATCCAGTTACTTCAAAATAGCCTACAAAAAATTTAGATCCATGTGAATCTTCTTTTATTTTTCTTGGCAGTTAGAGAACTGCAATCCACCTTTAAAGCAGTTTTATATCTCATAGGCAATCAAACTATGGTACATATAGCTAGTATTCATTCAAATCTGATAATAGGACATTGGTGCATCTCTCCCTCAAAACTCAGTGCTCAGAATATATTCATGTATCCCTTTATGGTCTTCCCATTTGGACAATCTACTTAGAAGCCATTAAGCTCTCTGAGTTTCAGTGCTGTGCATTCAGCTCTCAAAAACTGAAGCTTTGCTAAGATTAATGTCTTGTGTGCAATCTACCACAAACCAGTTTCTCAGTGTTCATTACTTAAATGAATGGCTTCAGCAAGGCTTCGGTACATTCACACATGAATCTGAAAAGCAATCAGAATCTCTCTATCCAGGCACAAAGCTGACCCGGTATATATATATATATATATATATATATATATATATATATATATATATATATATATATATATATATATATATATATATAATCATATTTGCTTGCAAAAGAAATATACATTGATAAATTAAGCTAAGGAGAAAACTGATGAGCAATTTGCTAAATACATTAATCACTTATTTAAAGGCAGGAAATCAAGAACTAGTCAAGAAGAGAATATACCATTTAAGAGCTCAAAGTTATGAAAGGAGTATTGACAAGGACAAGGGGATTTTGCAGGCCTTTTATTCACAATCTTCAATAGGAATTACACAATTGTAAATATGGAGGCCAGTCAGAAAGAGTGCACTTGCATCTCCTTGCCAACTTCCCAAAATTGATGAAGAAGGTTTGAAATAACACTGTAACATTACAATCTTTAGCACCATCAGGATTCCTATTGGTACAAAGCTCTCTAACACAGGTACTTGTAGTTTTTGCCCATTAATCTAGGGATGTCCACATTTTTTCCAGGGCATGGAAACTGATTGTCTTCCCAAAAAAGATTTTCTGGAACCCTTTATCTGCAAAAGGGTGGCTATGACATTATTTTGGAACAATAAGACCTGCCTTTTCCATTGCATCTTAGAAGACTTGCTATGGCTATAATTTAGTGAAAGGCTGTTTGGATGTTTTATTTTGTTGCTTGCCATCTGTCATAGAAACTCATCAGGTTCTTCACCTAGGTTCGGCAGAACATTGAAAATCCCTTTATAATTTTCTATTGGAATATAAACTAGCAGAGGAAGTAGTTAAAGAGAATATGATCACATGGGTGACGAATTTTGGGTATGCAATAGAATTAAATAAGTGGGAAAAATTGTGGAAAAGTACCAAAAATTAACATTATCTGTACCATACAAAGAGAATGCTTATAAATTGTTCTATAGGTGGCATCTACCACCGGCACGGATTTCTAAAATGTTTCCAAGCACATCTCCACTCTGTTGGAAATGTAAAGAGCATAAAGGGACATACTATCATATATGGTGGTCATGTCCCAAAGCTAAAAATTTCTGGAACAATATAAAAACGCAACTGGAACAAATAATAACTCAAAAGGTTCCATTAAAACCAGAAACTTACTTATTAGGAATACCTACAAGCAAATGTGAAAAAGAAATAATATATTTAATAACACACATTTTGACTGCAGCAAGAATCATATACGCACAAAATTGGAAACAAGAAGAGGTCCCGACTCAAGAGAAATTAATATCCAAAATTATGGAATGAGCTGAGATGGATAGACTCACCAAGGAGATCCAAGGAAACGAAGAATCTGAATATTATCTGGTCTGGCAAAAGTGGTATAAATGGTTAGAGGGAAGTAAAAAAAAAGAGAAGAAGAAAGAAAGAAAGATTAAATAAAAGAAAAGATATCAATAGAGTAAAATAAATTTTTACATTAAATGAAATTTAAGGAAGAGACACCAGATATCAATAAAATAATATCATTATATAAGGTGAGAGAAATAATGTATACTGAAGAATATAGGATATTGATATTGTAACAATTTAGATATTATAGGTAGATGTCATTAAGATGATGCATGTTGTATATTGTTTTATTTGTATTTATAAATGTATTTTCTGCTTTTTTAAATTAATAAAAATTTAAAAATTTTAAAAAAAAGAAAATCCCTTCTTCAATCCACAAAAATTTTGGGAAGAGACAAACCATTCTACTGCACTTCTGTTTTGATATTCCATGCAAACAGTTTTGGGAGGAAAAAAAAACAACTCATTAAAATCCTCTAAAATTGCTAAACAAATTCTGGCATAAAGATCTAAAACCAAAAGCCAGATTCAACTGCAGTGAGGCTGAGAAAATTACAAGGGCTGAGCTAAATGATAGAATAAGGGTGTTAAGGATAGGAAGCACTCTGAATTCATCTCATGAATTTCATAGATAGCCAAAAATTGATTTAAGGCCACTTCAGCATATTATTTAAGCTTATCAAGAGTCCCCAGTTGAGTGGAATTAAAGAATTCACAAAATCTACAGAATGTGCTTAATGCAGGGTACACTAACATGTACCTTGCTTGAAGAATCAAGAGACCCTTCAAAAAGTGCTGGTAAGTTATAAAGTTTTAACCTGTTCAAAAGCAGTAACTGTTAAATATTTTAAAAATAATCATGCTAATTAGTCTCAGATATATAATAATTAGAATGAAATGGCAATTACTGAGTTACAGTGTCCCTTAGCATAGTATATTATTAGAAGTAGATAGTATCTGAATTTCACAACCTTAGCAACTTTAAGATGTGTGGGCTTCAATTCCTAGAATTCTCCAGCCAGGATACTGGTTAGGAAATTCTGGACATTGAAATCAGGGGTGAAATCCAGCAGGTTCTGACAGGTTCTGGAAAACTAGTAGCGGAAATTTTGAGCAGTTCGGAGAACTGGCAAATACCACCTCTGTTTGGCCCAGAGTGGGGTAGGAAAGGAGATTTTGCAATATCTTCCCCCAGGAGTGCAGTGGGAATGGAGATTTTGCAGTATCCTTCACCTGCCACACCCACCAAGCCACACCACGCCCACCAAGCCATGGCCAGAGAACCGGTAGTAAAAAAATTTGGATTTCACCACTGATTGAAATCCACACATCTTAAAGTTGCCAAGATTGAGAAACACTGCACATCACTATTCAGAAGTGGAACCTTTGAGTCAGTGAGATTTACTTCAAGCAAAGTAGTATAGGTGTAGGTATAGGCAAAGGTATAGGTAAAGGTATATATGCAGCCTTAAACTCTTTAGTTACTGTTTTAAATTAAAAAGAGGGAGACAAGTCTCTTTTCTAAATTCAGTACAGCAAAAATTATCCAGGTTACTCTTTTGGTTCATTATGTATATATATATCCCATTTAATTATTAAAACATCAGCTAGTTTCATTTGTATATCCTGCATAGCATTTTTCTTCCCCCATATTCTTATAGTCTGTAACTTTTATATCCACTTTAAAAGCAGTCTGCCTTCTGCAATAAAGCCTGTTCTTTCATGACATGTCTTAAAGATAGTAACAGGAGATAATCTTAAAATTAATTTTGGAGCCCACTGTTCACAGTAGATCCAATATTACAGTATTTTATTCCATTTTGTATTAGTAAGTCAAATTTAAATGTTCTTCTTTAATTGTAATCTTTAATTCCTTCTGCTTCCCTCTGGTGTCCAGCCTTCATAGTCATAATGTAGCCTGTATGGACATACAGTTCAACGAGCCTCATCTCTTAATCACTTTTGGAAATTGGTTTTTAACTGTTTTTCAGCTATTAGGAACCTTTGGACCAACAGGTTTCATAGCACTGGGTGACTTTCCTTCAATCCTTAGTGAAAGAAATTTTAAATGCAAGTTTGAGCATTTAAAAACATTATCTTTTTGGAATAAACAGCAAAAGGGTGACTAGAACATTGATTTCGAAAAGTTATAAATTAATTAATACTCCAATAAGATTTGAAATTAGCTATAAGAATCCTTCCATCAGAAATGCTGTTGTTTTGAACTCCTCACACACACACACACACACACACACACACACAAACGAGAATTGAATAGTTCATGATTAGATATAGGGTCTTCAACTCTTGCCATTTCTTTGTGCTTCAAGCAATATCATCAACAAGTTGCTGTCTATTATTGATCTATTTATTGATTAAATAACTTTGTGACAAATACCATGACTACACCAAAACACTAGTAAATGGGGTTCCAGTTGAAATAGTTTCATTTTATTACAAGCACTTTGGTGATATTTAGTTCATTGGGCATGATAACTATATACTACAGCCCAGGGGTGGGATTCATTTTTTTTTACTACTGGTTCTGTGGGCATGGTGTGGCATGGTGGGCATGGCTTGGTGGGCATGGCAGGGGAAATATACTGCAAAATTCCCATTCCCTCCCCCACTCCTGGGGGAAGGATATTGCAAAATCTCCATTCCCACCCAACTCTGAGGCCAGCCAGAGGTGGTATTTGCTGGTTCTCCGAGCTACTCAAAATTTCCGCTACCAGTTCTCCAGAACTTGCTGAATTTCACCCCTGCTACAGCCCTGAACTATAATTTTTGCAATTTAAGTAAGAGTCAAGGCATCATCACATTTTGTTCCTCAAAGGGTTTCCTCCCTGTTTTAATACATGTAACATCTGCTGCTCTTCATTGCTTTTTCAAGTGACTCCAGAATTTAAAAAAATATAAGAATAAAAGAAAGGGGAAGGGATCTCCAAACAATGCTGCCTTTAAATCACCTCAGAAACTGGCATATGTATCTTTAAAAAAAAAGTTGTTTAAAATAAGCTTGTGCATACACATTCAAATAATATAGAAGTGACTTAATTTCTGTCACCCATGGAAGTGGTACTGATGGAATGAGCTCCATTCATTCATTCCATGTCTTGGGTCTGGACAATAATGTCATTGCTAAAATAATTTCTTCTTCAGATAAAACACTTTTGAGCTGTTATCAGGGGTGTCAAACTGGTGGCCCATGGACCGGATGCATCATGCGTAAGCCACAACCACCCCAGGTCAAAATGTCTCAAAATGTCACATGATGGCAACGTGATGCTGCAAGTTTGACACCCGTGCTTTAAGTCAAGATGAGTGGGTCATAATGTCCCTGATAATTGTTCAATCTTGTCCTGTAGAAGTCCTTGCATATGGAAACCATAGCCATTGGTATGGTATAGAAGTTTTGAATACAGTGCTTGTGTTCTTGTAACTTCTAGCTTAGGTTACCTTCTTCTAGTGTAGAAGTTCTATTATAAGGTTCAATTTCTATTAAGAGGATTACATGATTCATAATTGGCTATTTTAAATCAATTGTCCCATTGTTTCCACACCCATAGCCCCTTTTTTCTGTAATTCATGACATCAGAACTTTTACCTTTAAAGGGTGTTTCATTCATTTATTCCATCAGTTTGGAGAGAGAACATGATAAATCATTTGGCCCCTGAGATATTGTCCCGAGGGCCATAGTTATTGCAGTCTTCCTCTTTCTTTCTTTCTTTCTTTTTTTTAAAGTATTTTTCTATTTAATGATGACAAATCACTGAAAATCATGGGCATGAACTTTCATGACCTTAGTCAGAAAAAAAAAAAGAACTGTGGCACTGCATCAATGGTCAGTGTTACCATTCCTTGTAATAAAACATGGATTACATTTTCTATTTTTATTGCAAATTATTTCCTCCCTTGCAAAATGCCACAGGCATCCTGACAAATTAGAATAAACCCTAATATGCAACAGCGAATGAATAAATTCTGCCACTAGACCACAAGGGGTACTTCCCTACTGCTTTATTATCAGGGAATTGTAGTTGGTACCCTCAAGGAAGAGAATTTTGCATAAGGTCAGAGATTTAACTGGAAAATATAGGGTGGAAAATATGTCACCCTATTTAATGATAAATAAAATATTGGCAAGAGACAAGTCAGCCAACTTTCCATTATTTTCACAGAGATTGTTGTAAATGTCCTTTACAATCTGTGGTTCCATATGTTTCAAGAGTTTTAGGAAACAAACTGGGTGGTACACAGATGAATAATGGCTTAAATATAATAATAATGTCTTGTTCAATTAATTTATTTGAATGCCTCATAAGATAATTTCTTGAGAGTTTGGTAATTTAACATCCATAATATAGAAGTGACAAATAAGACAGAAAAGTATTATTATGAGGGATAAAATAACTGGAATCAAAATAGATGTTATATAAATGGAATCAATGTCAAATGTGAAAATCATTATTAAAACGGAAGGTAAAATCTTTGTTAGTGACAAGGTAAACATTATAGGGGCTTCAATTGCAGAAGCATTCTTAGAGGAATTTCACCAAGAAAGCTTATCTTTCCTGCATCCCAAAACCTCAGAATGTAAAGATACCTAAAGGCAGAGTTTTGTTGATATTATATGTAATATAATAAGTGGCTTACCATTGCCTGCTTTCTTGGGCAGAGAGAGAGAGAGAGAGAGAGAGAGAGAGAGAGAGAGAGAGAGAGAGAGAGAGAGAGAGAGAGAGAGAGAGAGAGAGAGAAATTCACCCCAAGTTATCCAGCTGGTTTTGAGCCTAGGGTGGGACTAAAATTCACATCTCCTGGTTCCTAGCCTGGAGTCTTAACCATTACAGCAAACTGGCTGTTATTAATTTTGGATAACAGAGTGGGTATGAATGAGTAACAAGTGTTATATTTGCAATGTTGAAATAGTTCTGAAAATGAATTGGAAGCATGTGATGAGGAGAGTATGTAATTCAAACTTGTGCAAGTTTTATTAACAACTTTAGAGAGCTACAATACATACTTTGCGATGACCCTAACCACGAAACTTGATTGTGATATGTAATTGCAGTTAAAAAATTTGCATGTTTTTCAGGAATAACAACAGACCCATCTGTCCGCTTCCTCCTTATGGATTTAATTTGTCTTTTAAGACAAATTGCCACCATTTCCATTTATATGACAGAGCACAGGTTTTCAGACAATTAAATAGATCTTTATTTCCATCACATTTTCCATTTAGATCATTTAAGATCTGCAGAAAATTGCTGAGTTTCCTATGCTTTAAGATTCTGCTAGAGCAAGGCTTTTTCTGTGGTAACCCCAACACTGGGCTTTCTGTGAAAAAATAATGGCTCATTAAGTCATTAAGTCCCTAAACTTACATTAATTGTAAGTTTAGGGATGTGGTGGCTCAGTGGCTAAGATGCTGAGCTTGTTGATTGAAAGGTTGGCAGTTCAGTGGTTTGAATCCCTAGTGCCGTGTAACGAGGTGAGCTGCCATTACTTGTCCCAGCTTCTGCCAACCTAGCAGTTCGAAAGCACATAAAAATGCAAGTAGAAAAATAGGGACCACCTTTGGTGGGAAGGTAACAGCATTCTGTGCACCTTTAGCATTTAGTCGTGCCAGCCACATGACCACGGAGATGTGTTTGGACAGTGCTGGCTCTTCAGCTTTTTTTTTTTATTGAAAGTTTTATAAAAATACAAATATAAAAAAATACAAACCCCTCCCCCTCCCCCCTTCAACCCCCCCATCCCTCCCCCCCTTCAACCCCCCCTCCCCCCCAGACTTCCCAGAGTGAAATACAGGGTTTTTCTTCTTCAACAAAAAAGATAAACTAATCATTAACCTATCCAATTTCTAGTTTACAAACACCATCAAAATCTTAACTCCAATATAATAAAAAATTACAACTCTATAGTTCTTCTTCATTCATACGCAATTTGATGTCTTCTTATATGGTATTTATTCCGAATGTAATCAATCCATTTCCTCCATTCCAAAATGAATTTTTCTTGCGTATGGTCTTTCAAATATGCTGAGACTGGCTCTTCAGCTTTGAAACAGAGATGAGCACCATCCCCTAGAATCAGGAACAACTAGCACATATGTGCGAAGGAAACCTTTATCTTTACCTTTAAATGTAAATTCTGAAAAGCATTTTGCAATATGCTGAGTTTCAGTGGACGATCACATATTTTTCTGTAGAAAGGTCAAGTGGTGTGAGTATTTCACTTTACTGCTTAGAAAACTTGATTTCACCTGGTCGATTGCTGCTTTGACTGTTAAATTCAATTTAAGAAAAGTAAAGACATAAAGCAAAATCTTGGCAAAAATACCACTTTAATAAAGCATGGAATGGTTCTTCTTTAAGGCTCAGTAAGAATATGGAGCCATCGAATATCAAAGAAACAAAACTATTTGCATTTAAAAGCAGGATGGATGAACAGCAAGAATAGAATTGTTAGGTCTGTACATTTTTTTAATTATTATTAAGACATCACATCTTGAAGCTTCTAATCAAGGCAACATAAGGAGATTTGAAATCATTTCATCCTCCTAAACCAAGGCAGCCTGTTCACTTATCATAAAAGGAAATAGCTTTTGTTCTGTAGTTCTACGCAATTGGCTTTCAATAATTACCTTTAATGCTTCTTTTTCCCTATCTGGTTTACAGTAAAGATCATAGTCTGTGCACAATTTACATTCCTTTAAAATGTCCAATACTTTTATAACAGTCAGTAACTCTTTAGCTCTGTATTCGTTGCATAGGTTATAGCTTTTGTGAATGCCCTGTGCCTCTGCCTGACTCTGCTAAGTCAATGGTTCATCACATTTGCACTTTGGTGACTATTGTTGTCTCTTCATGTGTGAAAGTAGTAAAGCCTATTTAGATTAAATTGCTCAAGATAATCATAGATTGGGGAAGGACAAATCAGAACATTTCTGATGAAAGAAGACAGTTGTGGCTGTTCAGCTCACCGATAGAAAATGCCATCTGTGTCAGTGTTAAGTTTCAGAAGAGAATTCGAAAGTCATCGTTTTCAGTCTGGAATAAAAGAAGAAAATCAAAAGGACAAAAGGAAAACCAATAAAAGAAGGAGAATATGTTCTGTAAACATGCCTGATTTTTTTTAAAAAAACTTATTTTTCATAAGTGTCGTTGCTGGCGACAGAGAGAAAGGTAAATTTTAAACAGAAAAAAAACCCCTTTCTAACAATAACGAAAACACAATTTGTTAATGCATTTTAAAGTAAATTTCCAAAATATTTTTTAGTCATTTCATTTACCTCAAAGATTGAATACTAAAAATTACAACATATGTTGATGTAATTTTTATGTATACTTGGAATGGTTTCAAATGGTTATCTGTAATCACCCACCAATGCTAATACATAAGCAACCTGCCTTTCCATGTAAGAGATGAGGAGGGGGGAAGGATGTTTAGCTTCATGAGATTTTTATATTGTCTTTCTTGAATTTGACTTGCAGTAAACATTATAAAATATTAATAATGTGAGGTGCCTCTAAAAATGCTGCATGGCCACCTTATTATTGGTAACAGGATTTTTTCCCCCTTTATAGTAAAATTGTAGATTTAGGACAACTGAAATGAGGATAGAGACAAGCAAGCAATATGAAGTGGGAGGAGGGATCTTGAGCAGATGCAAAATAAAAACAGGTTTTTGAAGATGTGTGCTCTTTGAACACTCTTAACTTTTCCTTGGTACGACAACAAAGAGAAAATAAATAGAAAAGGAGATTAATGTTTAGCACTATCACTTTCCTGTATTATTTTTAGCTTAACTATGTTAATGCAGTGATATATGAATGGCCAGGTAACATTAGGCATATACTATATCAGAACATTTTATTTACTCAAAGAAATAGGGGAACAGAATATTGAAGACTAATTTGGTATTTGTTAAATTAAATCTAAAAGTGGGTATGGTGTAATGGTTCAAGGCACCAGACCACAAGATTGTAATTCTAGTTCTGCCTTAGGGACAAAGTCAGCTGGGTGATGTTGGGACAGTCACTCTTTCTCAGCCCTGGGATAAATTCCTTCCAAGAAATGCTTCCAAGAAACCTGCAAGGACTTGTCAAGGCAACTGCCAGAAGCCCAGACTGACTTAAAAGCCCAAACAAACAACAAATCCCCAACTAAAACTATATAGGTAAAGGTAAAGGTTCCTCTCGCACAAATCTGCTAGTCGTTTCCGACTCTAGGGGGAGGTGCCCATCTCCATTTCAAAGCCGAAGAGCCAGCACTGTCCGAAGACATCTCCATGGTCATGTGGCCGGCGTGACTCAATGCCAAAGGCTCACGGAGCACTATTACCTTCCCACCGAAGGTGGTCCCTATTTTTCTACTTGCATTTTTTACATGCTTCTGAACTGCTAGGTTGGCAGAATCTGGGACAAGTAACGGGAGCTCACCCAATTACATGGCACTAGGGATTTGAACCACTGAACTGCCGACCTTTCAATTGACAAGCTCAGCGTCTTAGCCACTGAGCCACCTTAATTAAAACTATATCCCTACTTAAATAGAATGTATATGCTGCTTTTTTTTTAAAAAAAATGAACAAATCCATGATTAAAAACAACCATGAACCAAAATTTGGGGGGGACGGGACCCCAAAGCCTATTTTCTATTAGAATAGAAAACCTAAGAGGGGAAGGGTAACCAGAATAAAACAGAATATAAAGCTGAAAATTGTTCTCTCTCTAAAAGGGAAACTTAGTGGCCATTGGAATTTCTGTTGCTCTGTTCCTCTATCCCAGCAGGAAACAAAAAATTCATCAAGTTTGCCAGAAGAAGAGAACAGTTTTTCTAAAATAAGTACATGCTATACTATAATTCCATGTCAGAAGCACTGAAGAGCTTCTGGGGTGAAAGGATCAACAGGTGACATCACCATTGCTTGGGGAAACCCCTAGTTGGGGTTTCCTTTCATATCCCCATTAAGTTGCCCATCAAAGTGGTAGCCATTTATCTACTTTTAGTTGCCCACTTTTGAATTGCTAGTGTCAGATTTCCAAGCAACTTTCAAAGTTGGCTTTCACCAGTTGTGCCAATATGATGTATCCAAAAAATTGTTCTTTGAGGAATTTGACCTGGGACCTCTCGCACCCAAAGCGAGGTCAGCAGGAGCTTGAGCAAGTGATGGGAGCTTACCCCACCACATGACAAAAATTGGGTCTTGAACACAAACCTGCCGACCAGCAGACCAGCATCCTAGCCACACAAACCACTGCACTCCCTAATAACTGCATGACTGATAGTGTAAATGAAATAAATTTGGGGATATTATTATGTTTTAATCCTATTTACCCACGGTAGCACTAGAAGCTGCTTAGCCTAATAAATACATATTTATTACATACTTACATACAAATCTATACTGAATACATACATGTTTTGAAATGGAGCTATGACATCAGTGATCATAGCTATACATAAGCTGCGGGACAGCTACGTTTTGTCAAGAGTGATCAGATCCCTTTGGATAGAATCAGTTCTTTAACTACACTAGTGTTAGTTTGATGTTGAGAGCACCAATGAGCCACTTGTTTTGTTTCTCCAGTTTCAATTTACTTGATGCAGTAGTGTTCATTTCATTTCTGCTCAGTTATGGGAATGCAAAAGAGAATATTTTGGCCAATTAGCTTTCAAAGGTGCCCACCTAAAATTATTATATTTGTTTTCCTTTGCCCTTGGATCGTACCAGTTGCCAATGTAGTCTTTTGCTTGTGTCTTTCTACAAATAGAAATGTCCTGAGGTCCCATCTCTTTCAGAGACTCCACAGAATCCCCTGGGCAATGTAATGGTAGAGCACTGATTTGCTGATGTATAATGCTTCTGGCATTTGGCATACATTTCTTTTTCTCATATCTGTCCAGTAAGGGTTTGTTTTGCCCAAAGTATCTCCATTTTTCCTGAAATGTCCCTAATTCTGTCTAATGCCGATAAAAATAGCTCTCCTTTCAATATAGTTTTGCACAAATCAGCTAGGCAATGCAAAATCCTCACTCATGTTTCCTTGCCTTAATTACTTCTTTTTGCACCCTAATTTTCCAGCACTGACTGCTTCATCTTCCTGCTCATTTTATTGTTACCTCACTGATTTCCTTATTTACATCTTTGTCCTTTTTTCCTACTTGATTGGTCCCGGACTTTACAATTTGCCTTTTATTTTAGTTTATTGTACTTCCCATCTTTTTCTTTTCTTTTTTGAGAAACTTGGCCTTATTTCTATGTCATCCCGGGAATCCTATAAGGACATGCTGCCTCCTATCTTATGTTCCCAGACTAGACAAAACATTGTACTGCATCCTTATATTTTGCTAAGCATGCTCATTTCTGGGCCATTTGTTCCAGACTGGGACGAAAGTTCTTTTTTGACTCAGGTTGACTGGCCTTCCATCCTTCCAAGGTGGGTAAAATGAAGACCCTGATTGTTGGGGGCAATATGCTGATTCTGTAAACCACTTAGAGAGGGCTGTAAAAGCACTATTGATTGATTGATTGATTGATTGATTGATTGATTTGATTTGATTTGATTTGATTTGATTTATAAATGCCACCCTTCTCCGGAGACTCAGGGTGGCTTACAATGCATTAAGCAATAGACTTCATACTTTTGTATATACCTGCTTAGTAGGGCTTTTTGGCTTCCCCTGAGCGGTGTTCTATTTTATACAAAGTCAGTTTATTGCCCCCAGAAACTGGGTCTTAGCACTTAGACTTATATACCAGTCTATATAAGTCTAAGTGCTATTGCTATTGCTATTTCTGGGAAGAAAGAACTGAGGGTTTTTCCAAATGGGGGTACAGGTCTGGTGGCAGATGAATCTGGGATGGTGTCCCTGTGCCTTAATGATGATTCAGTGCCAGCTGTTCTTAGAAGCAAGGGAGGAATAAAATTGTTCTGCAACAACTCATGCTATTGCAAAGGCAAAACATTTTCACCTTTGGGTATATAGGACAGTCTGTAAGTTCACCTCAGGACACTCTGTGTTCTTCAGCCATTCAACTGATCCTCACGTTAGTAACATCCTAACTTGGAAAAAATGCTGATTTTGGATCTTAAATCATAACACGGTTACCATGGGAAACCCAGACAGAGGAGAAATATACTTTTAAAATTACACTACAGTTTCTACTGAGTGAATAGAACAAGGCAACCCATTTTTGATCAGCAACTAAACACGGATCAGTTGGCAATTGACTGTTTTGATTGGCCAAAAAGGGCAAGTGCTGATTGGCATGTCTTGTCATGTAAATATGCCTCATTCCCATAGCCTCAACAAAGATATTGAATAAACAGAACCTGGGGATTGGGGAATTGGTATTGAAGCAATTTATGCATAGTAAACAATGTTTCTTTTAGCAGTGACTCAAGCCCATAGAAAAGTTGTGATAATATTAAAGCTAATTGTTCTCTCTCGTTCATAGTAGATGCTACCTTATAGCAATTTATGTTAAGGTTAAAACACTGCATCAATGAAGATGAAGTAAGAACATATTCCAGGAAAAAAGGGAAGGAATATCTTTAAAGAAAACTGACCTAGTTTATTATTGTTGATTCCTGAACATTTTCTACATACATTTGTGCTGCCAGTGGGTTAAAAAAAATGAGATAGGTATCTGAATATTTTCAGAAAAATGTGTTTCCTTTATGGTATAGAAGTTTATTTCAATAGCCACATATAATCCAACATTCAACCTAAGGAGCTTCAAATTAGGCCATTTAATTTTAGTATTATTAAAACAACTATTATTATATAAATCATATCACCATAAATATACACTGCTTATACAAGCAAAACATGTAATTGTGAACTTCCTAATTGGGAAAATTCCTCCTCACATGTAGATATAGCATTTCTGCCATTTTATGAGACTGTTTTTTTAAAAAAGCTTTTTAAAGAATTCTTATCATAGGGGGCATGATGTCTCAGTGGTTAAAAATGCACCCGAGCTGTGCACAACAAGGTGAGCTCCCAATATGTCTTTCAGCTCCTGCGTAGTTAGCCATTCAAAAGCATGCAGATGCGAGTAGATAAATAGGTACCATTTCAGTGGGAAGTTAACAGTGTTCTATGCGCCTCAGCATACAGTCATGCTGGCCAGGTGACTATGGAAAGAATCTTTGAACAATGCTGGCACCCTGGGCCAAGAAATGGAGATGAGCACTACCCCCTAGAGTCAGACATGACTAAACAGGTAAAACATTTACCTTTATCATGACTACCCTGTTTCCCCGAAAATAAGACATCCCCAAAAATATTTAAACACAGAGCTGGAAATTAGGTAAAACGGCAAGAGGAGTCCCATCTTGCTCCACGTGTCCCAAAATGATAAGACCTCTCCGAAAATAAGGCCAAGTGCTTATTTCCAGGTTAAAAAAAAAATATAACACAGGGTCTTATTTTCGGGAAAACATAGTATTATTATGCATTTTTCACATTCAAAAAATGTCTGCTGGTATGCATTTGGTATTATTATGGTTTGATCACACAGTCACCCAAATGTTTTAGACTGGATTTGGCATTCTTATCCACTTGAATGCTTCCCAAGAGCCTGGTATAGCCAGGTGTTGTTTGATGGTATTAAAATATCATTGCAAGATGTAAGCTGTTCCAAATAAGGCTTCTATTGTTATTATTATTATTCATTACTTTTCTTGTTATATAGCACTTTACAGGTTGACTTTTTGCTAATATTGTTCCAGTTATCCCATTTCAACCCCCATATATAGGTTTCATTCAGTACATAGGACAAAATATGATGCAATTCAAGAATGACACATAGATTTATTTATTTTTTTGCTAGAATCTTAAGAGTTAAAAGTCACCTCAAGAATCATTCTACATAGCTCCCAGTGAGTGCAGGAAATGAAACATTACAATATTCATGACCGGTAAACCTGCACATCAGCCAGGCTTTGAAAGAAAGGGATTTAACATTTCAGTACAGCTTGTTATGAAGAGTATAGGGATTGAAGAGTTCCATACAATGAGGAAGACTGCTATCCCTTCTGTTGTGAAAATTTATTTATTTATTTTTAATTATTTTATTTGTCAAGCATATGTAAGATAACAGATAAAAGTATAAACATGATTATGTATACATGAAATGGATACGAATAAAAAGGGACATTAGGACAGGGATGGTAGGCATGTTGGTGCGCTTATGCACACCCCTTACAGACTTCTTAGGAATGGGGTGAGGTCAACAGTAGACAGACTAAGGTTAGGAACAAGTTCTTCTTATTCACTAAAATCAGACATTTTGAAATCAAGACCACAAAATATTATTACAATGGTGGTATTCTAGTTGGTATCAGGGTAAACCTAATAGAATAGAATAATGTATTTTCCTCCATGACAAATTACTGGTGAAGGGACAAATAAATCATATTTATATAGCCACCTATCTCACAAAACATGACTCTGAGTGGTGTACAATATAAACACATCACAAAAACTAACAATTATGAAGTATTATGCAATTAAAAACACTAGTTAAAAGGAGCCCGTCTCACCTCAAGGGGATCGGGCGAACTGGTAGCGGCGGTGGGAGGCTCTGCCCACCCGCCTGGACGCTTTTGTGCATGTGCAAAGGCATTGTGCATGCACCAAGTACAAGCGAACCAGTAGCAACAGAATTTGCAACACACTACTGAGGTGATTCCTTGGGTAACCAGGCCCCATGCCATGAAAAGCTTTAAAGATCAAAATCAGCAGCCCCAGAAGCAAACTGACAACCAATGCAGTTCATAGAGCAGAGGTGTAATATATGTCATTTTAGAGGCATGCATATATGCTCATGTCACTGCATTTTCTACCTGCTGAGGCTTTTGAATACTATTGAAGGGCAGTCCCCATGTAGAGGATATTGTAATGCTCTATCCAAGAGGCCCATTGGAGCAAAAGCTTTAAAGGTAGAAATGTTCCAAATTTTTACAGATAGATCAACCAAGCTGTTATGTCTTGTCAATTGCCTGCCTATCACTAGAGTAGTGATGTGCAAATCAATCCAAGATCTTATTAAAATTTGCATTTTAGTTAAAAAAATTGAATCTATTTGTTTTGGTGACCCAAGCTGGTAAATCAATCAATTCAAAAGATTTGGTTAGCTAGAAACATATAGACAGAAGTCCATTAAATATCTGAATCAATTTGAAAACACCTGATTAGATTTGGTCTATCAAATTGATTTGTAGATTCAAGTAGAAAATTCAATTTAAAGCAATAACTTAATCTAATTGCCCTCAAACCAAATCTCCAAACTGAATTTTACACAACCCTAATAGGTATTACTAAAGCAGCTAGTCTCTATCACTTGAATTAATTGATTAAGACCTTCAAATAATATTTCTTTTTTGTTTCATCTTTTAAACAAGGGTTTTGAGGTGGCATACATTGTCACCTCCATTTTATAATGCAGATTAAGTTGCAGAAATAGTTTAAGGTCATATAAGGGACGTCAAGGATTGTAACCAGGGTCTTCTTGGTTTCCCTATCTTATTCAGAACTTCACACTGCACAAACTGTTTACGATTTATGCTATTTTAATTGAAGACCTTGAAACCATCTACAACATTAATGAATGACGCATGGACTAGATATAAAGTTTCTCTGACTTTTCAAAAGCAAGTGTTTTTACAATGTGTTTGTTTTGAGGTTTTTAAAAAAGAAGTATAAATAAAGTGCCGGTCCTGTGATTGTGTTGGAAGAATAGGAAAAAGGCAATTTGAATACAAAGATTACTAAGGAAATAATCACAAAAAACTTTTCTTTTGCAATTCACTTTTTCCTTGAATTAAGACCAAACACCAGCTTCATGACAAACCTTGCTTCCTAGTAGATATATACTGTGGAATGGGTTGATAAAAATTCAAATGTTAGAGATACTTATCTGTTTTCAGATTAGGTTTTCTTAGCACTAGGAATAAAATAGAATAGAATAGAATAGAATAGAATAGAATAGAATAGAATAGAATAGAATAGAATAGAATAGAATAGAAGAATAGAATAGTTCTTCATTGGCCACATGTAATTGGCCACACAAGGAATTCAATTTCACACAAGGAATTCAACATTCAATTTCACTTATCTTTGATTTTTACTTTTCCACCTTTAGTTTAATCCATTTTGTTTGGAAATATTTCCAAATAAAATTTTCATAAATGTTTCTTCCAATGTACACATTTCTGTGCACATTTTGTTAACAAATGATATTTTGCACTGAGTTTGCTTTAATTAAACACATCTCATTAAAATGTTTTACTTATTTATTTTCAGCAGAAAATGGCATTTCCAAATTGGTAAAAAAAGTATAGATGTGACAAAGAACCTGCAATACAATTTTCATCTTCAGAAGCATGCCGGCTGGGGAATTCTGGGAATCTACGCATCCCAAAGTTGCCAAGGTTGAGAAACTCTGTTCTATTGTGTAGACCCTTTTATATGTAATACAATAGCTGCAGTTTTTGGTTTGCCACTTCATACATCAGGACAAAAAACTGAATAAATAATGATTTCTCATCCATTTTCAGATCAGTTATTATTCTAGTTTCTCAGCATTAGGAAATCATATGGCTTTGTTGTGAATGTTGGCTTCTCACCAAACAACTGTTAAGTGTTAGCCATAGTTTAATGTGACATTTAAATCAATCATTAAGGAAGATCTCACAGTTGGTAATATTTAATACTGATATTAATATGTGGCACACATCAAGAAGCCAATTCAAAATCAAGATAGATCAAGGTGACCTTTTGTTTATTGAATAGTCACTTGAGAATCAGGCTGGAGTTTTCCCTTTGAAAAGAGAAGGGCATCACAAATTGAATGGCAAACAGCATTTAACAAGCTGAACATCATCCTTTGTACACCAGCCAATGTACAGTTTAAAAACACCCGTGTCTGTTCTGAAGGCTAATCATATTGCCGCCTTTTGAGAAAGACACAAATGCCACCTAATCCTATTTTGCCTGGTTTTTCTCTCCGTTCCCTGAATAGGAGAACAAGTCTCCGATTATTTCGTTTTATCAAAACTATTTCTAACCATGCTTATTCAGGATGAAGATGGAATCAGATTGCCTATAAAAAACAACAACAGAAAGCAGACAGGATTGTAAATCAGAGCAACAAACACAAACAATAATCAACTACACATACAGTACAAATGAAAAGGACGTTTTGATGCTTCAGTTGGCAAATCCATGAAGGGAAAATGTTTTCCACCCTGGGGGATGACAAGTTGCTTATTGCTTTCTTCTCAATTGGGACCACTAATTTCATTATCATCTTTCTAAAGTCATTGTAATCGTATCCCGAGATATTAGGGCCACTCTGTCCTCTGTGAAGATATCTGAAAATGCTCAGCAGTGGCCCTTCCTATTCCTCATCATCCATCATTTGGTTGTCTACCTATTACCTCAACTTTAAAAGAGAGTGGACTGTCAATTCAAAACTGTTACCATTTGTGGAGATTTGCAAATGTCTTTCCCATTTAATTTCCCATTTAATTATTAACCAATCATACATACATACATACATACATACATACATACATATATATATATATATATATATATATATATATATATATATATATATATATATATACATACATATATCCCAAAAGGCCGGAAAAAACTATCATGTGACAATTGACTCGACACACTTTCAATTAAAATGATTTAACACCAGAGATGTCCATTTGAGAGAAGAAACTAAAATCTCCAAGCATTTTTCAGCTTTATTAGTTGATCCAGGAACTCTTTGCTAAAGTAGAATATACTGCGGTAGCAAAGTGGTTAGAGTGCAATACTGCAGGCTACTTCTTCTGCTAATCACCAGCTGCCAGAAGTTTGGCAGATTGAATCTCACCAGACTCAAGACTGACTCAGTCTTCCATCCTTCTGAGGTGGGTAAAATGAGGAGCCAGATTGTTGGGGGAAATATGTAAACCACTTAGAGAGGGTGTAAAGCACTGTGAAGCAGTATATAACTCTAAGGCCGTGATGTTAAACCTATGGCATGAGTGCCAGAGGTGGCATATAGAGCCCTCTCTGTGGGCACGTGCGCTGTCACCAGCTGCTCTTCTGGTTTCTGGTGTGCACAGCCAGCTGGTCTTCGCGGGTGCTTGAGCACTGGAAAATGGCCTGAAAACAGCCAAAAACTAGGCCGTTTTCTGGACCGTTTTCAGGCTGGTTTTGGCCTGAAAACAACCCTGAAAACAGCTTGAAAAATGGCCAGAAAACGGCCCAGAAAATGGCCCAAAACCAGACCAGAAAAGGGCTGAAAATGGCCCAGAAAACAGACTGAATACGGCTTGGAAAATGAGCTGAAAGCAGTCCAAAAAATGGCCCAGAAAACTGGATGAAAGCAGCCCAAAATATGGCCTGGAAAACTGGCTTAAATGGCCCAGAGAATGGCCTAAAACGGCCTGAAAAAAGGGCCTGGTCAAAACAGGCCAAAAAACAGGTATGGGTGTGCCGGCCAGCTGGTCTTCGGGTTTCCAGTGCTCTGGTGTGTGCACATGCATGCACATGCATGCACGTTCTTGTTTGGGCGCTTGGTGCCGAAAAGGTTCACCATCACTGGTCTAAGGGCTGTTACTATTGCTATACTTTATTAGATACAGTATGTAAATATAAAGGAATCCATGCAAATTATATAAAGTGTTATACAATTTACCCAAATAATTAACAGCTAATGTTTTGAAACTTTGCGAACTTATTTTGCATAACCTTTGCATAACTTAAGACTATGCAATTTCTTGTTGGCTTTTGATATATGGTTCAGATAATATTTTCATAGATTAACTGTGTTAATTCCTATTTCTGGATTCCTATTAAAACACTTTAGAGCTCTCCTACTGAAATTTGAAATCTCATGCCAAAATTCTGCTCAGATTTCTATTTATATCTATGTATCATCTATCACAAAACTTTTTTTTTATTCTTAAAGGAATAGCTTAAAGGTTCTGCTCGCACATAAGTGCTAGCCGTTCCTGACTCTAGGGGGCAGTGCTCATTTCTGTTTCAAAGCCTAAGAGCCAGGGCTGTCCGAAGACATCTCCATGGTCATGTGACTGGCATGACTCAATGCCAAAGGTGCATGGAACGCTGTTACCTTCCCACCAAAGGTGGCCCCTATTTTTCTACTTGCATTTTTTTATGTGCTTTCGAACTGCTAGGTTGGCAGATGCTCTGACAAGTAATAGAGCTCACTCCATTACGCGGCACTAGGGATCCAAACTGCTGAAGTGCTGACCTTTCAATCGACAAGCTCGGCATCTTAGCCACTGAGCCACCATGTCCCTCTTCTTAAAGAGATAGATTTAAATTAAAATTGTCCTGGTTTCAACATATTATGCAAAGACTCTTTGGAAAAGCTTGGTTGCTGGAAAAACTGAAAGGAAAAAAAAAGAGACTGATGAGCAGCAAGGAGGATGGACTCAGTTATAGTGGTGATGAATTCACTGTTGGGAGACTTGAAAGAAAAGGTTAGGGACTGTCATGGGAAAGATCTATCTATGTGGTTGCTAGGAGTCAACAGTGGCTTTATGGCACATAATCAAAATCAATCAAATCGATGGATTATCTTTGATAGAACATGTAAAAGCAATATAGGTCACTGTTGTAAGCATCCAGAATCTTTGAGGATCAACCTAATAAAAGCTTATAGGTGAGCATCTGTGAGTCCTGCTCATTTAATCTTACATCAAATAAGTTTTCAAAAGGGGAAAAAAATTCTATTCGTTGGACAATGGGATTGGAATGTTTGTGAGGCCTGGATGGTTTAAAGTTGCTTTGAGATTCTTTATTCTCAGCTGATATGTCATTTTCTTTGAAGTGTTAGGGTTTTTTTTTTAAAGCTATTTATATTGTTGTTTTAAATTACGTTGGCTGCCCAGAATTGCTTTGTGGAGAGGCAGCCATATAATTAAAAATAAATCTTCCTGTATTAATTAAGGAAGGTCTCACTTGTATGAATCCATTAACTTTCCAGATTGCTATAGACCTTTTCCCAGACTCCAGATTATCTGTGAGACATGACTAGTATGAGAGTACTTTGATTACCTCAGAGTGGAATAGGTTTTTTTCTGGAATTATAAGTAAAATGATATGAAATAAAAAATGACCTGGATTGTGCAGATTAGACCAAATGAATAATAGGAAACAGAGGTGAATTTCAGCAGGTTCTGACCAGTTCTGGAGAACAGGTAGCAGAAATGTTCAGTAGTTCAGAGAACTGGTAAATATTACTTCTGGCTGGCCTTGCCCCCATCTATTCTCTGCCTCCCGAGCTGGAGAATGGCACATCCCCTGACCCAAGACAAAGGAAGAGCGGGTGGCATGTGGGCAGAAGGATGGCAATTGGTGAGAGCCAGGCCTGAAAGGCGGCCAAGCCTCGCTGTGTTCACCCCGAAACAGCCCTTTGGCCGAGCACCTTACCTTCGCACACAGGCAGCCACTGTGAGCAGAACAGGCGAAGTATGGATATCAGCTGGGCCGTGTGGCCAGTGCGACAAAGGCAGGCATGCTGGTGGTTCCATGTGAGATGGAGGGAGGCAGCTAGCTAGGCTTACCCAGACCAATAAGAGCCACTCAGTTGGGGTGCGGGCACCACGTTGGAAGACAGGCAAGCTGGCTGGCCTGCAGAGACTGTGTGGTCAATGCATGCAAGCAGCCAGAAATTCTGGTCCAAGCTGTGGGGTTGTGACTTTAGGACTGTAGTTTAATTTATGCACTTTGTAAAATATGATGTGATGGAATAAGTGCATAGATGTAAATAGTTCCTCAACCCATGCATTCCATAATGAATTCATTCCTATGCTAGGAAACACTTCCATATTTTTTTTTTATTTTCCTTTGCCTATCGAGAATTAAATGAGATATTTTGTAAATTATCCCTAAACCATTCTTTTTTTTAAAAAAAATGAAAAACAACTCAAGTAAATTTCTGGGCTAACTGAAACTCTCTATTTAAAGCTCTTTGAAACCCCTTCCATCTCCTGGAAAACCAACAGAGAAAATGCTTACTGCAGGAATAGAACTAGTAATTGTTCAGATGCTGTTGAACAATAGCTTTCCACAGCTCAAATCCATATAAGTCAGCTCATTTTGCAACACTGCATTTCAAGTTTTTTTTTTTTTTTGCCTAAACTAAAATTATCAGTAACTAAGGAGACATGCCAATGGTATATATTTTGCTTATTATGATTTGGTACAAAACAAATCATAATAAGTCCATTCTTATTTTCTTTTCCCACGTTTCTATTCTTTATAGAACCTAAAGCTCTGGATATACATATCATAGAGACCCAAATCTGATAAAATGTGAGTTAGACTTGTTTCTTCCACCTGCAGAGATGAAAAATCTATTTCAAATTGCCTTGAAATCCAGAGTTCATCCAGGTTTGATACACACTAAGAATGCAAGCTATTCTGCTTCCTGAACTGCTGTGCAAATATTGATTATTGATAATACAGCAAGAAAATTGGCTCAGTTTTTGTTCTTGTTATTGTTTTTCAATCATACTCGGAATATTCACTGAGTATTCACAATTTGTATCATGTGTACTGGAAAGAATTTTATTTTAATAATCAATCATCATCATAGGAGATTCTTTATTCCAAATTTAACTATATTTCTCTCACTGTCTCAGTTATCCCTTAACCATTAACGCAAATCCATGATTCACTGAGACCAGAAACTATGGGAGGTACATTTTAACAACAGATTGTTAAACTGCACCTCTGCTAAGCTATCAACTGACAATAGTAAAACCAAGTACCAAAACCAAGTACCTGGGGAAGAGTAATTAACTAGACAAGGAATCTATTCAGACATACTTTTTTACACCCACAAATAAGCTATCCAAACATCATCTACATGATTAAAGGCAAGTCAACAGACCTAAGGAAGACAATTAAGTCACAAACTCGAACCAGCAAGTGTACAACCCCCCCAAGCCCACACCAAAGACCAGCCCCCCTATAAAAAAGGATCTCTGTACCCCATTTTCTTTGTAACTGCCCCCAAGAGCAAATAGATCACCTTTTTTCCACCAGCAACCCACTTTGTGTCTTAATTGTTTGTATACCCCAGCTCAGAAAAGTAACCCAGAACATTCTTTTAACAGTATTCAACTTTTTGTAATCATAAGAGAAGGATGTTCATACCAGTGGTGGGTTACCCCCAATTTAGAGCGGTTCGCAGAACCGGTTCAGACCGGTTTACTATAGAACTGGTAAAACCGGCGGGAGGCTCCGCCCACCGACCCGGACATCATCAGCAAGTTTCTGCACAAGCGTGCGCGGTTCTGTTGCAAACCAGTAGTAAAGATAAGTGGAAGCCAGCCCTGGTTCATACTAATATGAAAGCACTAGAAGCCCAAATCAACAGGCTTAAATGTTTATGGAAATTAATTACACTCCATGCCAATAATTGTTTAAAATAGTTCATAGAAATCTGTGATTATTTTTGCTGTTTTGCTATGCTTATTTTTCCCAACACTTTTTCTTCTTTTAAGACTGACGGTAAAAGTAAGTGTACAGCTCTTTTTTTTTTTTAAGGAGGGAGACCATTAGCTTCAGTTTGCTTATTGTAATGGTGCTTTTTTGCTCCACTTGTTCCCAGCTGTTGGAATGCTTCTTCTAGAGCTCCTCAGTCATATGGCTGCAATCATTTGAAACACTTTATATCCCTTCAACCATTACTTTTTCTTGGGGTCTTGAGGGAAATATTCTTTTTCTTATTCCACTTCAATCCAAATTGTCAGCAGTGCCATATCGATTACAGGCATCACAAAGACTAACCATGCAGCAAAATAAGGTAAGTGCCACAGGAATACCTTTCCTACATGCTGTATTTACTGCTTCATAGCCGAGTCATTGAGAGAACTGAACTAAAGCATCATTGTGAAACATTCACAGCCAGTCTGAGACACTCATAACTTTTCTACCCAGCAGCCTGGAAAAAGAAAGAATTGTTGTGTTATATGTCTATCTATCTCCCTCCCTCCTTCTCCGTTTTTCTTCCCCTGTCCTTCTCAAACACAAATTCACTGTGACTCACATGAACAGCAGGACACAAAATATGAAGCAAGATAATGTCATAATGCCAAACAATTGGGGCATGTAAAAATACAACATGCCTAGAAATTATACTTTGCAACATGTAGTTTTACTGAAATTGCACCACTTTTCTAGATTATGGCTTTTAAGCACAGACTGATTCATGGATTGTTGATTAGGTCTAGCTGATACTGTTATCTGAGATCGCTTCCGGTTTATGTCATGCTCTTTTTTCTTTTTGCAAGTCACTAGAGTTTACTGCTACAAAGTAACTTTTGGGATATCCTATGCTTCCACTTAAATGATAGTTCTTTTAGATCAGGATTCCCCAAAGTGGCCAATATGGGCCCCCAAGGACTGATAGTCTTGGGACTATCCAAGAGGTTGAAATTATTATTGTAGTTGGTGGCACAATCATCTAGATCTTTAGACTGGATTTGGGATTTTTATCAACTATTGAGTCCTTCCCAAGACCTGGAATAATAGACAGATGTTGTTTGACAGTGTCAAAGATATCATTGCAGAATGTAAGCTGTTCCAAGCAAAGCTGCCTTTGCAACTGACTATTGATGAGTTTGTCAATGAAGATTACATTCAGGTGATGCTCCGGATGTTTTTGGATTGCACCCAAGCCACCTATTAGTATTGGTATTGTCTGTGGCTTTCTTTTGCTGCAATCATTCTACTTCAATTTTATTATTCTCTCCTATTATTTTCTCTTTTATTCTGTTACTTCCAAGCTACTGTTATTGTTATTTAAAGTAGTGTTGGAAGAAAAATCCAATCTGGTTCCATTCCAGGAAAAAGATTCTGGAAATAAAATGGAGCCTGGCTACAAGGAAAGAAAGTCTCTGTTTATTTGGTTTTCAGAAACTTTAGTAATAGCAGCATGTTTCTGGGGTGGCTGACCAAATGGATGAGTGAGTGGGTGGATTTTTATAGGGTTCTGGAATTTGGTGATTAAGAGGCTCCAGGGGGTTGTGCAATGTAGTGAGCCTTGTGTCTTTTACTATTTCAGTGGTGGTGGGTTAACTCTATTACGTCCTAAAGGTCATGTAAATTCTTAATCCCATCAGTTCCAGCCTTCTATGGGACTTGTGGCTGAAGGTATTTTGTTTATGAACAGATTGGTCTAGTCCTTCTCAATAGGTACAAAATATCCATCTTTAAAGGCTTGACACTTCTGCTTGAGTCTATGGCAGGAAGACTGGGGCTGCTTTCTACCTTTGTTAAGATTTTTCTCCTTTGGGGAAATATAATATTCTGCCTCTTTTAATATTTCCCAAAATATTTCATTCTCTCGGAAGGGGACTTCCCACATTAGAATTTATTATTTTTATATAATAAATGTTTGGATATTGATGAACAAGCTGAAATTTTATAAGAGGTCAATGAGCTGAAGAGTTTGGGGACCCTTACTCTAGACTGAGCACAAGGTTGGAATGAAAAAGAGTACCATGCATTGCCCGTTTGCCCAGAAGGAGCTGTAAACATTTCAACTTGATCAGACAATGCTTTCATCCAGGCTCTTTGCCCTTTCTCAAGATCTAAGAGAGTGGAATAAATCAGCTGCTGAATACACAATATTTATCCATTTATCTTTATCAGGTCCTCACTGAGTCAATTTATTCCACTTCCTTCTCCTGTGGAGGAGATTTTAAAAAACACAGTTGTTTTAAAAATAAGGTAGGACTGAAAAAGTTGTGTTCTAATTTCATTAAACAATTAGGAAGGTATAATTTAGTTTGAATTGGTGTTTGTTCACCATAGTCAGAACTATTAGACCTAGACTAGCTAGAGAAGAATTTTAAGTTAAGGTGAGATATGAAGACCAATGTCTATATCCTGAGAGAGGTTCATTGTTTCATTTATTTTATTTTATTCCTAACCAAAGGAAAAGTATTTAATTAAATAAATTTAGTTGAGTGCCTCCCTTTGCATTATATCCAAGATTGACATGTTAGGGTGAAATGAAGCAACTGATATGCTTTGTCAACAAGCCTTTCATCATAAGTTTGAGACTGGGTTGAGTGGCCTAACAAAGATCACCTTCTATGCAAAATGTGTATATTTGTGAATGGCATTTAGATATGGCTCACTGAATTTGTTATAAAATAAAATTTGAGGGCTTGTTAAGCAGCATATTATTTTCTATGGATTGAATATGATGTCAGTGTTCTAATTAGTCTATTTTCCATAAAACGTGATACACATATTTTTGGCGTTTGCATGTGTGTATCTTTTAATGCTTAAGAGCGTAGGATATAATTTTAATGAATATTTACATTCCTAATTTGTTTCCCCAAGAATGAATCCATCAACCAAACAATAAAATAATTTCAACCATGTCATATTAAATTGACCTATGTTATTCAACCCCTGTAACAACAATTTTTATTTCAGTTACGTACCGTGGAATTCTCTCATGTATAAATGGAGAAAATCTAATGTATTAGAAATCTAATGTATTAGATCTTAACAAAGATATAGGGCAGAGTTGCACTTCTAATCTTAGTCCATCTCCAGAATAGCCATTCAACATGTTGTAAGCAAAGTAAGAAATGGCATCATTCTGCTCCCACACCCAACTCATTGCAAACCACTTGGTACCCATGCTTTCCATTTTTGATTAAAAATTGTTTTTTAATATTTTTTGAGTCAGTCACCTTAGATCTTTAACAGTCAAAATTGTTGCAGTAATGGACAGAATGATGCAATGGCCCTCCTTTATTTGCTTTTAGCTGCTAAAGAAAGAAGATATCCATTCACATATTTAAAGGCATCATTTATATAGGTGCATGAGAGAAAACACTGGCTAATAAAAGGCAAGTCCTAGCAAGTTTTGGGAGGGTCTCAGAATACTTGCTTGGAGGTTTGGAATTTAGCATATCAGTGGGGTTCAAGCTTTAAACTGTTGTCTTATGGAGAAAATCCATGATTAACAAATTGAAAGGATTAAAAATTTCAAGCTAATGACATACTTGTTTTGATCAAGCATGCTACTGAAATAAGCAATCAAAATGAAATATATACTTTTCATTATGTTTGGGATTTTGTCATTATCAAATTGCAATCTTAAACCTACCTATTGAGAATCTACCCACTGTTTTGTTCCTAAGTAAACTATACCTTTCTTCAGTAAAGTTTTTTTAAGAGAACAATTTTCTGAAAGATTGTTCCTTCCTCTCTCCCTTCCCTCCTTCCTTCCTTCCTTCCTTCCTTCCTTCCTTCCTTCCTTCCTTCCTTCCTTCCTTCCTTCCTTCCTTCCTTCCTTCCTTCCTTCCTAGAGATTGCCTTGTTGGGAGAAAAGAAAGGTTGTCTATCAGCAAAGTTCATTTGGTGATGCCAATCATGAGCCAAAAAGATGATTCATTCTTGTAAAGAAAAGAATAACAAACCCTAAAAACAGTGTGATCTGGACTCAACATCAACTCAAATGAGACTTTACCTTTTCTATTTGCCCCCATAACCATTCCAGTCTTTCTTTCTTTTAAAAAAATCCTTCTTCTCTCTCTCCATTTCTCTGTTATGTTTTATGGCACTATCATTTTTTTAAGGCCATACATGGCTTTTCTTTCTTAAGACTGAATAGACCTTTCCCCCCTCCCCCCCGTTGGTTCTTTTTTTATTGTGGAATACAGACAATCCTCAACTTATGACTCTATTTGGGATTGCAACTTCCATTGCTAGGCAATGCAGTCATTAAGCAAATCATACTTGATTTTACAACCTTTTTGATGCAATTGTTAAGTGAATCATCACTAAACAAATGGTACTAACTTGAGAACCATCCGTAATGATTGTGTATCCAATGAACCAAGGTTGCTAATTAACAATGGAAAAAAGTATTTGTATGATATCAAAGGATATGTCCTGTAAAACAGAGCGTAAGTTTTAAAATGTTATATAGAATGACAAGCTTGACATAATATATCTCTTTCCTATATGCTAGGAGTCTTTTTTATGGAAAAGCATTACATTATTGCTTATGTAAATACTCTAAAGTAGGCATTAAGAAGCTGGCTTGTCATTTTAAAAATGCTGGTTTGTCATCTCTTCCTTTTTTTTCAGCCACTTTGACATTTGTACAAAACTTATGGTAGTTGTTTCTGTGTATATGACTTGCTTGTCTGGAGATATTGGTGGAGGGCTTTCACTGGTGGTGATTTATTTCTACTTTCCATCATTTCTGCTTCCTCAGAAATAGAACTCCAAATGTCAGCCTAAATAGTAGTAGCTCCTTGTCCTGTTTGAGATCAAGTAGTGATTATGGCCAGGGTGATATTTGCTGGAGATGCTAATTTAATGGAATCTATTGTTAGGCTTTTCTATTGGCAGATATAACTAAAACAACATTTCAAGTAGGCCAATAAAATGTAATGAGAAATTATTGAAGCATATGAAAAATGAATTCCTTAAATGATTTTCCTTCCGCATTCTCCTAAATCAAACATCTCAGAGACTAGCTAACCCCAGTCACAGTTAGCAATCCCTTGGGACACAGCACTATTTATGCCTTTGGATTCCTTGTTATACTGAATGTATCCACACAGCATTCAAAATCTATCACAGAGCATACTCCTGTACTAAAAACAACATAATCTTAAAGACCTCCTGTTTTGAATTGAAAGCTGATAAAGTTCTGTGGTTTCTATCCCACAAATAGATGTGTATGTACACTGAGAACTTATTCACCAGAAACAAATTCTGTGGGTGTCACTGTCCAATCAGACTTGGCCAATAAAGCTACTCTACTCTACTCTACTCTACTCTACTCTACTCTACTCTACTCTACTCTACTCTACTCTACTCTACTCTACTCCACTCCACTCCACTCCACTCCACTCCACTCCACTCCACTCCACTCTCCACTCTCCACTCTCCACTCTCCACTCTCCACTCACTAATTTCCTAAATATTGGGGCAAGGAAATAATTCCACAGGCTTGTTGTCTGCTTAAAAAACAAGCAGCTAAATGATTTAAGGTTGCCTGAATAGACTGAGAGTAGACTGAAAAATTAGGACTCCTCCAAGTCTTAAGCAATTAAGCAATGGGCTCATTGAGAGAGTTCACCTCTCTTATGGTATCTAAATCTGTGCCTGGCAACTTTTCGATGTTCTCAGCAATCTGAGTTTATATCAGCTGCTGACAAATGCTTGGTGGCTTTCTGGGGTTTCATACACTTCTGATCAGCTCCCATGTCCTCCTTGGACTGCTGCCCTTACTCATAGAGCACAATTATATGGATCACTGGATTCTGACCCTGCTTTTGTTTTGGATACTTTCTTGTTCTCTGATCTAGTGAGCACTGATTTATGACCATTGTAGATGAGACAGAATCAGGGGCATCAGGGAGGGTGTGTGAAGAAACTTCTATGATAATTGTACTTGGAAAATAATCAGTTTTGGTTCAGGCAGCTGCCAAAGGTTTGGTTCATTGGAGCTTTACTGCAGATATGCTTCACTATCCAATGTCAGCTGAATCTAGAGGGTAGGAACAGCTAGTAAACTCTGGATCTTATTGTCCAAGGCCATTCTATTCTGGGATCCTTCAACAATGACTCTTCCTCAATAATGCTAAGTGTCTAAACCAATCTGAATCAACCTGAATATCCTAAGCCTATCTCCTTCCCTGCTGTAAGCTATTTTGGCTGCTTTGAAACACAGATTTAGCACCTTTGAAAAGGAGCCCAAATTACAGCTGACAGGCAGGAGACACTGGACAATCTGGATGCTTCTCTCACGTACTTCATCCAGTGGTGGGTTCCTCCTAGTTCGGCCCAGTTCTCCCAAGCCGGTAGCAGTGATGATATGATATCACTGAACCGGTTCTGCGCCCCCAGCCCCTCTGTGCCCCCTTACCCCCGCGTTATTCCTACTTTTTATTTGGCCCCACCCCCAACCTATTGCTGCCTCCTGAGTCCCAGCTGATGGCTTGAGGGGGAAAAAAAAACTGTTTAAACTCTTGCCACAGGACTTCAAAGGGCCGCCCTACAGCTGATCAGTGTTAAAAGAAAACAAATGAGTAGACCGGTGCCTGCAAAAATTAATGGGTAGACCAGTGCCTGCAAAAATACATGAGTTTTTTTTTTTTTAATTTGATTTATATGCCGCCCTTCTCCGGAGACTCAGGGCGGCTTACAATGCGTTAAGCAATATGAGTAGACCAGTGCCTGCAAAAATACATGAGTAGATCAGTGCCTGCAAAAAATAAATGGGTAGATCGGTACAGCTCTGCAAACAGTTAAAAGCCTGGTAGACCAGTACCTCTGCTAAATCCTAAATAATTGTCACATGACCATCAAGCCATGCCCACAAAATAAGCCATGCCCACAGAACCGGTAGTAAAAAAATTTAGAACCCACCCTGAATTCATCCTGTAACACTAGGTAATGGAAGTGGCAGACAGGGAGAAGAGAGACAGCCAAGGAAATGGTCGATCAAAAGCAACTTAGACCACAGCAGGAATGTGGGAAAGCAAGCAGCTAGAAGATTCCCTCCCTAGTTTCTTAGTATCTAAAAGAGATTGGAGAGAAATGTACTGAAAACATTCTGTTAATATAATCTTACAATAAAATAGAATTAGCTCATCTGACTGTGCTTCCTGTCAGGTCTACCTCGCAAGGCTAACCCTCTTACACACACACACACACAATTTCCATGCCTGTCAGATGTTAAAACATGTATTAAAGACTGTATTAAAATTAGCCTGTCTGAAAGGTGATTGGGCTAGCGGATCTTGGGGTTTTGACTACATGGTCTTTGTGATCCCTTCAAACACCAAAATTCTATGATCCTGTGAAACAAAAGAGGGCTCTACCACACATCCATCCTCCGATGCCTGCCATCTGTTATTTGGGTTATTGTCAAACTCAAACCATGAGAAAAAAATAACCTACAATAATGTATTTATTTATTAATTTTATATCCCACTTTTTTGGTATAATTCAAGGTAGCATATATATTATTTTGTCCGATTTTCCCACAACAGCCACCATGTGAGGGGTGGGTGGGTGGGATGGGATGCAAGAGAGAATGATTGGTCCAAAGTCACCCACCTGACTTCTGTGCCTAAGGTCAGGAACTTATGGTCTTCTGTTTCTAGTCCTGTTCCTTAACCACTATACCAACAGTGAAAGGCTGAGGGAGGTTCTTATATTAGATCCTATATTATCCAGTAATCTCCATAACTGCTTCCAAATTCTCCATGTCAACAGATGACAAGCAGAGATGTATGTTTTTGTGTGTTTTTCTGGCAGGTGTGCATCACTAACATACGCAAGGCATTGTGCAAGGCAGTGGCAGAAAAAGTTGCTCTCATTACCCTATGCTAGCATTTTGTCTGTAAGCAATAATAACACAAGTTTTAATAATCTTCAAAGTAAAGAACGAATCCCATGTTTAAAAGCAGCCCAACAGATATGAGAAAGGGAGGTAGGAGATCGCACAGTAAAGTGGGGGAGCAGCTACCTGCTTTACCACAAAAATCCTCCATTGTATTTGTCACCTATTAGACAACATGGAGCCTCATCCCAAATTAAAGAGATTGTGGACTTTTGCCTGTGTCTAGTGATATATGTTGGGATGGAAAAGAAGGAAAGGAAATTCATGAATTCCTTCTTTAATGTACCCTTCACCCAAGAGAAAAGGCACCATGTTTGGTGGCAGGATCCTTGTAGCAGGGTAGGAAAGGGCAATGGCCACAGCCTATTTTATGCCCTAATCATTTTCTGCAGCAAAAAGAGGTGAGGATGGCATTTTCAGTGAGTCATAAGAAAGAGGTCTCCTGCATATTCAAGCATTGATGTTCACCAGGACCTGGCATAAGGTATGCTATCTGGGTGCAAAACCTCAAAAACAACATCAATGGGATATGCTTGCTATCATCAAATGTTCTTTTGGATTTCTGCAGGCAGGAAAAGGTCAGCCAATGCCTGGTAGGTCTTCCTTATAGATTGCTTGTTGTCCACCAGCAGAAATCAGCCTTTTATCAGTGTTATCCAGTAGCTCTGCCTCAACTGGTTTTCTGGACCTTACTCCAGCATCGATTTTTCTTCTTCCTCCTCCTCTGCAGAACCACAATAAGTAAGGGTGAGATTCATATAATGGATTAGCAGATGACAAAACAGAGCATCATATTTCATTGCTGTTTGGTGCACAACATTTTATCCCTCTCTCCTCCCGTTTAAAGATACCTCTCAAAATAGAGACATCCAAATGGATGCATAATTTCTTAGCAGTGATTATCTTCTCTTGGTTACACCTAATTTGTTTCCTTGCCGTATGTCTTATGATATACTGTATTCTGGAGCCAGTCTGGCTTTTCAGCCTTCATGTACCATTCATTTTGAGCTGATACCCCATGGGGCTGGGGAAAAAAAGGTGCTATTCAAAATAAGGAGGCATCAACTGATTGAAGTCATACAGGGACTCTATTTTATAAATTGCACTTCACATCTCCCATTTAACAAGCCCATCAGTTCCAGAGCTTATGTTTCTCTGTAACTGGCTAGAATCTCCAAGATATGTAATTTCTTCATTTGAGACCAATTTTTTACATGATTGATTGGTATAATTAGGTTAGAGTCTGGAGAACAGGCAGTCCTGTGTGCTTCTAAGGAAGAAAAGTCTGGATGTTGAACTCTGCCTGCCAGATATGCTGACAATAAACTTGGGATAAAGACGGCTCGGCTTCTCAATAAAAGAGGAGATTGGTCATTCAGAGTTCAAACAAGCTGGCCAAGTGTGAAAGTTAGCTGCTTCTCAGTCTCTTTTAATCAAATCAAAATAGAACTTAAAAGCCTAAAAGCTAAAGGCAATGTGGGGTAGAGATTGATTTCAGTGGTGGGTTTCAATTTTTTTTACTACTGGTTCTGTGGGTGTGGCTTGGTGGGTGTGGCATGGCTTGGTGGGCGTGGCTTGGTGAGCCTGGTAGGGGAAGGATACTGTAAAATCTCTATTCCCACCCCACTCTGGAGGAAGGATACTGCAAAATCCCCATTTCCTCCCAATCAGCTGAGACTTCTTCAGGCAGGCAGAGAATAGAAGGAGTTGGGGCCAGTCAGACTTTTTTCTACCGGTTCTCCAGAATTGATCAGAACCTACTGAAACCCACCTCTGATTCATTTGGTGAATATATAAGATGAACAGGCATTCATCTTGGCTGGCAAGCAGCTGCATGGAAATGCATTCAAAGGATGTTCTTATTAATGCTATGGTAGCATTTGATATAGAGGAAGCTGTGGTAGTGCTATCTTTAGCAATTGTTTCCACTTTACTTCTGGAAGCTTAAACAGAGCAATTCAGGGGAAAGCGTCTGTGATTTTCATTGAGGTGTCCCAAACCCTCCTCCAGTGTCAAGCCTTGCTTAATCCATACCTGATTTTAGAATCTGGATAGATGCCCACCAGAGAATTCCACAACTGTAGGCTAGATTGGGGAATTTTTTAAAAAAAAGTATGTCAAAAAAAAAACATTTCTGCAACATTGCCAAGAAAATTGGAGAGATTGAGTCATCAGTAACTGAGTTCAACGTAAAGGCTCTCTATTTTTTGAAACTCTTCTCCTGCTTCATCTCAGGGTAGAAAGGTGAGGATATTTTCTAAAATATCCTCAGCAATAACCCAGCAAAAAGTGGATAAAAATTGTAATCAACCTAACCTACCTTTGCAAAAATGAATTCTAATCCTTTTTATTATTATTACTTATTTTACACATCGACGTAAGTGCAAACATGCATACTACATATGGATTAAATGCTATCTTTTTTTCCTCTTTTTTTTTTTTTTTTTTTGGTTCTCTCAAAGTCATTTCAGGGGTGAGTTCCCTGCAGCTCTTGTGCTATATGATACCCTCAATTCAATTTCAAAATTCACTGCAAGCAATCACACACACACACACTTATACACCAAGATAAAATCATTTTGTTTTTCAGTCGCTCCTTGCAATTCTCAAAAGTTTTCTTTTTGTACAATATGAATAAGGGACAGTTTAACTGAACAATTTACCATACTTTATTATTAAATCACATACACCCTGAAGCAGAAACTATATCTTGGCTGGGTAAAGTCTTTGCGTGTTTATTTTTGAGCTGGTGAATTAGAGAGGGCTACTTCTAATAAAAAATTGCAGATGTCCAAAGACATAAAATATTTCCTCTTACTGTGGATTAATACCGTGCTGATATCTGTCCTCCATTAGTTGATTAGTTAACCAACATTTTTATCCTACTTATCTTCTTTTGACTCACTATATAATAATACAATAAACGTTGTAATCAATCTAGGTCCATTATTAATCCTAAAAATGTACTAAGATATACTTTGTACAGTTTTTACCAAAAATAGTAAAAAAAAAAAAGAAGAAGAAAGGATTACTTTGTTAGCCATTAAGTCTGAAGGTGTAGACTAAATTGTATTTGTATGAATCAAAGGTTAATTATGCTTTTTGTGATCAATTTCTCTACTCTACTCTACTCCCCCCAAAAAGAAAAAGGAAATGGAAAGATTTGGGAACTTTGGACAGAAGATGGCTGTGTGATATTACTGATTAGCTGGAGTTTATGATGTCATTAATTAATCTCTATTCACTTCCTGCAGCTGATATATGAAAAAACAAACTCCCCTCCCCCCCAAAAATAATAATTGTGGCCCTATGTAGGTAGGGATATATATATGTGATGCAATGTGGATGAAACATTGTGTTGCCATTGTTTTTCATTAAAAGGTGAATATTTCTTTTGTAAGATGGGGAAAAACAAGATTGACAACCAGCCAGAGTTCATTGGTATATGTATCTGTTATCTGCTCACAGCTTATTCCACAACTGAGTAATATTCTATAAACTCTGCCTTTCCTCCACTTCTTGTTGCAAATTGCTGATGGAAATATTTTGAAAGACATATCATCATTTAAAAAAGATAAACTAATGTGGCATTTTCATTAAATGTATTGACCCTCAAAACTTAATATATTGGGTAGGAAGACATTACAGTAAAAGCAAAACAACAACAATAAACTTTATCCTTGTTTTGGCCAGCAATACGTATATCACAGTTGCCCAGAGAGCATAACAAGAAGAGTATTAACAATGTCCAGATGCACAGAAATCTATTGGGATGCCTCTCGCTAGCAGCCAAAAATGAAAGGGATGACAGTGCCAATCATAGCTAATAGACTATGTTAATACTTTTCAAACAGCTCTTTCACACTTGAAACTGATGCTCATTAATAATGTATGATCTAGTCAGAAGGAGATGGAACATTTGCCTCAGGAACTAAAGTGGCACATTCCTCTTTGCCAGATTCTTCCGAAACAATGCAATTTCTGAAGGACAATTTGTCTTTTGTCACTAGGACTCCACAGAAACAATGTCAAACCTAATTATACCAATTGCCCCTTTATTTTGTAGGCATGTATTGCAAATGTTGCCCATTTCAGAACTGTTCTCCTTCCCCTAGTCACCTTCCCATTTTCTTTGACAATTCAATGCTATATGAGTAACCTTCCAAATTGTCTGGTGGGTGATAGCTAGTGCAAAGGAGTCTATCAAGTCCTGCCTATTGATTGATTGATGTAGATAGGGATGGAAGGATGGATGGATAGATAGATAGATACCATGTTTCCCAGAAAATAAGACCCTGTCTTATATTTTTTTGAACCCTGAAATAAGCGCTTGGCCTTATTTTTGGGGAGGTCTTATTATTTTGGGGTGCATGGAGCAAGATGGGGCTCCTCTTGCCGTCTCACCTGATTTCCATCTCTGTGTTTAAATATTTTTGGGAAGGGTTTATTTTCAGGGGAGGCTTATTTTAGCACATGAGCTCAAAAACCCAATTGGGCTTATTATCAGGGGATGTCTTATTTTTAGGGAAATAGGATAGAGAGAGAGAGAGAGAGAGAGAGAGAGAGAGAGAGAGAGAGAGAGAGACAGACAGACAGACAGACAGACAGACACAGAAAGATGATAGCTGATAGATGATGATTGTTAGATGATAGAAGATAGATAAATGATAGATAGATTGATTGGTTGATTTGATAAATAGTTATAGTTTATATCTATAGTTGATTGATTGATATAGATGGGAGAGAAAGAAATGGGTAGAAGAGATAGATTATATGTGTTTGTGTGTGAGAGAGGGGGGGAGGGAGGGAGGGAGGGAGGGAGAGGGAGAGAGAGAGAGAGAGAGATTAAAAGCTTATCCACATGAAGGAAATGAAAGAATTAGAATTTTAAGGGATTATTATCCCACTGGTTCCTCTACCATGGAGAATAATTACCGTAATATTTTACTCAAAAGCAGCTAATAATCTCAAACAAAGCCCATGTTGCTGCATGCAAGCCCATCTAGATTCTAAAAAATCTAGATGCACTCAAATCAATATTTCTTTCCATGGCACATAGGAAGGAAATTTGATTGGAAATAATGATTGGTAAGAAAACACCTCTCTCTGTGAAATGATAAGCAAAAGGACAGAGTATACAGAGCACAGAATATAATACTCATATTGCCTCAAGTGAGATGAAAGTTTTGTGGTGAGGCCTGGATTGTTTAAGTAAGTGAACAGAGCAAACAGCAATGACCACAGTGACAAACTGGGTTCATCCCAATTATATATTCTAGATTTCTCTCCAGCAGACCCATAATGGTCATATTCAGACAGTGCAACAAATGGGGCAGGAGCAAGAAATAGATACAAAAATTTACTGTTCTATTTATCAGTGTAAATGTTGGTAAAAGTTGGCAGGAAGAAAATATTGAATATTCTATTCAAATTCAATTGAATGTTCTATTTGGGTCAGATAAATTTCCTTTCCCAGCATGGAAGAAGAATGATGTTAGTCATCTCTTCCATTGAGAATACAACTTCATTCACTTTCAGTCACATGCCCAGTGTGAACATCTCTCTGTTGCAAGGCCCACCTATATACCCCCATGGGGAGTTTCAGGTAATTCATTTCATCAAGAAATGGGTCATGATCTATTTCAGGCTACCAATATGAACTTCTAGCATTTGGGATAAATCAGGTACCAAATTTTGCAAAACACTCTGGATCCAAGGGAATAAATTATTGTCTAGTCACTTACATAGCTGCCCAAAGCTGCTTCTTGGTGAGATGGGCAGCAAACAAATTTAATAATAAATAAACATAAAAATAGACCCAGGTGATAAAATATTGAGAGAGATGATAAAGTCTGGCAGAAACAGGTACAAATTGAGGGAGGGAAGAGATTGTCTATGCTGATTGCCCTCCACCATTGCAGCCAAGAGACATTGTAACAATAATTTGTAGACATTTTGATAATGGACTCTTATAATCAGACACTGGTTGCTTGCGCAACATCATAAGAATGATTTATTCTGTGAGGTGGGATGCTATATAAATTAGATAAATGAATACAAAATGAATGTGTGCATGTGTCCTTGTACAAAAAGATCACTGAGGCTGTGTAGAGTTTTAGAATCATGGTCTGCTTTCCCCCTTTTTATTTCTGCACACAACTATCAGCTACACAAGAGTAAGATTGAATTCCCTACACATTTTTCGCGTTCTTTTTGAAAACTGCTATCGACTAGTCTTTAGAGATAGAGGCTAGATAGAGATGCCAATCTGAAATGATTAGCAGTGGTTGTCATATAATCTCCACATTTTTAAAAGACAGAAATTTCAACCGCCTCAGAAGAATTTATTCTGTTTTTAATTTGGGCCTTATTTATTTATTTATTATATTTCTATACCGCCTTTCTCCTGCAGGACTCAAGGCGGTGTACAGTCAAGAAAAAATAAAAGATACATAAACATCATAAAATTGATAATTAAAATTATAACATAGTTTAGCCCAAATTAAATAAAACCCAGGATTAGATAATATTTTAATCATTCCCAGTTAACATGTTTAGCCCCGCCTGATTGAACATCAGGGTCTTGAGGGCACAGCGGAAAGCACAGAGATTAGGGATGTTTCGTATATCAGGGGGCAGTTATTCCAAAGGATTGGAGCCCTTACAGAGAAGGCCCTCCCCCTGGGAGTTGCCAATCGGAACAATTTGACTGACGGTACCCTGAGTAGTCCCTCCCTATGAGAACGAACTGGTCGGTGGGAGGCTATTGGTGACAAAAGACGGTCTCATAAGTACCCAGATCCTAAGCCATGGAGTGCTTTAAAGGTGATAACTAACATCTTGAATTGCTCCCGGAAGACCACCGGGAGCCAGTGCAATTCGCGTAGGAGAGGTGTTACATGGGCGCAATGAGATGCGCCCGTAATCACCCGCGCAGCTACATTCTGGACCAGTTGGAGCCTCTGGGTGCTTTTCAAGGGGAGCCCCATGTAGAGAGCATTGCAGTAGTCCATACGGGAGGTGACTAGGGCATGAATGACTGTGCGCAAGGCATCCCGATCCAGAAAGGGACGCAACTGGTGGATCAGGTGAACCTGATAAAAGGCCCCCCTGGCCACGGCCATCAAATGGTCTTCTAAAGATAGCCGTGAGTCCAGGAGGACACCCAAATTGCGGGCCCTCTCTGTGGGGATCAAGGTCTCATCCCCAATTGTCAGTGATGGAACCAGCTGACTATACCGGGACACTGGAAGCCACAGCCACTCAGTCTTGGAGGGGTTGAGTCTGAGTTTGTTTCTCAATTTAAATCTTGTGCTCAGTTATATCAAGAAAGAATGCATTTTAGACGGAAAATGTATACCTAGCCAAGATTTACTGGTTGACGAAGTACCTGTAAATATCTGCATAGCCTGTAAATATCTGCATAGCTGATGAATGAAAATAGCCTAGGACTGTCATGCTAGCAAAGGTGGTCTGTTATTTGATATTCAGTCAACTTTAAATAAGGAAAAAAAAATATAGCACCTAAAAATGTCACATGAACCTTCAAACAAAAATTCAGTATGATGGCAGGAAATGAGATTCAACTTGTAGAAGTGAAACATATTGCCACTGAGATACAATACATGGATTTATTTAATGTTATTAATTTATCATCAGTAGCATTATTGAATCCATATGGATAGGCAAACCCAGAGGTGTCATAGTTTTAGGCAAATACATTCTTACAAGAATTGCATGACACCATTTCTGTAATGATAAATGTCTGCGGTGACTAATAATACCTAAAAATGAAATATGGAACAGAATGCCCTGGAAAGTAGTGATTGTGATTATTCTTTGTGATTGTTTATTTCAGTGAGAATAAAAGAATGTACATTTAAAAGGGTATGGAAAAACAAAGAAAACTTTCTTGTCAGACTCAAGATTTCTTCATCAATAATTTAATCTTGGGAAATAACCAAATGTGTTTAATATTTGAAATAATAATGTATATACCCATGGGAAGTACATTCAATAAACAGCACAGCACTTTACATTTAGAAATCTTGCAGAGGTTTTAGTTAGGGTTAAGGTTAAGATAACAGCACAAATAGTGAAGGGTATAGGTAGTCCTTGATTTACAACAGCTTGTTTAGTGATTGGTTGAAGTTACAATGGCATTGAAAAAAGTGACCATTTTTCACACTTATGACCATTGCAGCATCCCCATGGTCACCTGATCAAAATTCAGATGCTTGGTAAGTGACGATGGAAATGATGATTGCAATGTCCCTGCATCAGTGGTGGGTTCCTCCTGGTTCTGCCCAGTTCCACCGAGCCAGTAGCGGTGACGATATGACGTCACCAAACCGGTTCTGCCCCCCCCCACACACATTATTCTTACCTTTTATTTGGCCCCACCCCCAATCTATTGCTCCCTCCTGAGTCCCAGCTGATTGGCTAGAAGGAAAAAAAAACTGTTTAAACTCTTGCCGTGGGGCTTCAAAGGGCTACACTACAGCTGATCAATGTTAAAAGGCAATGTGCCTCCAAAAACAAATGAGTAGACCGGTGCCTCCAAAAACAAATGGGTAGACTGGTACAGCTCTGCAAGCAGTTAAAAGCCTGGTAGACCAGTACCTCTGCTAAATCCTAAAGAATTGTCACATGGCCATCAAGCTATGCCCACAAAATAAGCCACGCCTACAGAACCAGTAGTAAAAAAATTTAGAACCCACCCCTGCCCTGCATCATGTCATCCCCTTTTGCAACCTTCTGACAAGCAAAGTCAATGGGGAAGCTGGATTCACTTAACAAACATGTTACTAATTTAACAGCTGCAGTGATTCACTTAACAACTGTGTCAAGAAAGGTTGCAAAATAGGGCAAATGCATTTAAAAAATGTCTCACTTAGCAACAGAAATTTTGGGGCGCAAAAATCCTGTATTTTTGTATAAACAATATACATTTTGTTTGTGTGTGTGTGTGTGTTAAAGATGGACCTTAGAATCCACTATACCCGTGATTGCAAACCTATGGCAGGCGTGCAGAGCCTCTCTGTGAGCATGCGCGCTATTGCCCCAGTTCAGCCAGCTGCTCATCGGGTTTCCGGCGCTCTGGGGTGCACATGAACGCACATGCATGCCCACACACGTGCCTTCCAGTTTGGGCACTCTGTGCCTAAAAGGTTTGCCATCACTACAGTGCACTGCACTGCACTATACATTAAAATATTAAACCAATAAAAAGGGAAAGATGCCTTCACATTGTTCTGCCCCAGCTACGAACCCCAAAGAACACAGCACACACAAAGTTTGTACAAAACTTAATTTACTAAAATAACTCAGTCTTTTTCAAAACAAAGGCTGTTAATAAACTTTCTTAACAGCCTACAAGAAACCAAAGATACAGTAATCGCAATCTTACTAAGGTTGGCAGAAAGCCCAGAAGCAATTTGCAGAGAATCCAGATGCGAAGTAGAGTGAACTAAAGTTGTTCCCTACAAATTGCTTCAGTCGGCGTTCCTCCTTAAATAGGCTAAGAGAGTGGCCAATTAGTCCCAAGCCTTACTCTCGAGGAGACCTCCTCCTGAGGAGCCATTCCTGCCTTTTGGTCGCTCTGCGCACGCGTGCATCGAGAAGAGGCTCCTCCTCTTCTTCCTCTTCACTTAAAGGAGCTCCTGGAGGTTCTGAAGGCCCTGGCTGAATCCCTACCTCTGGCACCACATCTTCTCCAGCCTCCTCATTGTCTGAATCAAGTGCCAGCTGCACAGGCTGCTGGCGCAACACCAAACCAGCCTCCTCGCTGTCAGAATCAGCTACAGTCCGCATAGGCCACTGGCGGGCCACAACACACGTTAAGTTTAATTCCTATTGCCAATATTGATACAATCATGACATTTTAAGTTTAAGTTTAAGTTTTATTAGATTTATATACCTCCCTTCTCCTTACGGACTCAGGGTGGTGCACAGCCAAATTAAAAAGCAAGTACACAAAAGTTAAAATTTCATAAAAAGAACAAATATAAATAGCCGTAGATTAAAACAAATTAATTTAAAAGATAATAAAAACTCTAAAAATAATAAAATATTTGACAGGAATCAGGCTAAGCTGGCAAGCTGAAAAAGATGTGTTTTTAAAGCCCGCCGGAAAGTCGGGAGGTCAGAAATTGTTCTTAACTCTGGAGGAAGGTCGTTCCAGAGGGTAGGAGCTGCCACAGAGAAGGCTCTCCCCCTGGGGGTCGCCAGCCGGCATTGTCTGGCTGACGGCACCCTGAGGGGGCCCTCTCTGTGGGAGCGAACCGGCCGGTGGGAGGCAATTAGTGGCAGAAGGCGGTCCCGTAAGTACCCTGGTCCTAAGCCATGGAGCACTTTAAAGGTGATTACCAACACCTTGAAACACACCTTGAAACACACCTTGAAACACACCTTGAAACACACCCGGTAGTCCACCGGTAGCCAGTGCAGCTCGCGCAGGAGAGGTGTCACATGGGAGCGTCCAGTCGCTCCCATAATCCCCTGCGTGGCCGCATTTTGCACCAGTTGGAGCCTCCGGGTGCACCCCAAGGGGAGCCCCATGTAGAGAGCATTACAGTAGTCCAGGCGAGAAGTGACGAGAGCCTGAGTGACCGTGCGTAGGGAGTCCCGATCTAGAAAGGGCCACAACTGGTGAATCAGGCTAACCTGATAGAAAGCCCCCCTGGCCACAGCTGTCGTGTGATCCTCTAAAGACAGCCGTGGCTCCAGGAGGACACCCAAGTTGCGCACCCTTTCCATGGGGGCCAATGATTCTCCCCCAATAACCAGCGATGGTGTCAGCTGGCTCTATCGGGATGCCGGCAGCCACAGCCACTTGGTCTTGGAGGGGTTGAGTCGAAGCCTGTTTCTCCCCATCCAGACCCGCACAGCTTCAAGGCACTGGGACATCACTTCCACGGCATCGTTGGGGTGGTCTGGGGTGGAAATGTACAGCTGAGTATCATCAGCGTACTGATGGAACTCCATCCCAAAACCACAGATGATCTCACCCAGCGGCTTTACATAAATGTTGAACAGGAGGGGCGAGAGGACCGACCCTTGTGGCACCCCACACACCAGGCGCCTCAGGGTCGACCGCTGCCCCCCTGTCAACACGGATTGCGACCAGTCGAAGAGGTAGGAGGAGAACCACCGCAGAACGGTGCCCCCCACCCCAATCCCTCCAACCGGCGCAACATGATACCATGGTCAATGGTATCAAAAGCCGCTGAGAGGTCTAACAACACCAGGATAGAGGAGTACCCCCTACCCCGGGCCCTCCAGAGATCATCCACCAATGTGACCAATGCCGTTTCGGTGCTGTATCCAGACCTGAAGCCGGACTGGTCTAAATAGACAGCTTCATCCAGGTACCGGGGGAGCTGCCACGCAACCACACTCTCAACAACCTTCGCTAAAAAGGGAAGGTTGGAGACAGGATGGTAATTAGCCAAAACAGTTGGGTCCAGGGAGGGCTTCTTGAGGAGGGGCCTCACCACCACCTCCTTCAAGGTGGTCGGTAGGGCACCCTCACTCAAAGAAGCGTTAATAATCTCCTGGAGCCAGCCTCATGTAACCTCCTGGGAGGCCAGCACCAACCAGGATGGACACGGGTCCAATAAACATGTGGTTGTGTTCAGTCTTCCCAGAATCCTGTCCACGTCCTCGGGAGCCACAGGATCGAACTCAGCCCAGATAACACTCTCAAGACCTGCCTCAGTCCCCCCGCCTGAACTAACCCAGTCAGCGGCCAAATCTTCCCGAATCTGAGTTATTTTATCATCCAGATATTGAACAAAGTCCTCAGCACATCCCTGCAAGGGATCCTCCCACGCTCCCGAATGAAGGAGGGAGTGGGTCACCCTGAACAGGGCGGCTGGGCGATTATCTGATGACGCGATAAGAGCGGCAAAATAATATTTTATTGGCAATGATGCAGAAATGGCTTGCAGTTATTTTCTTTGACATGTTTTGCAACTTCCAAAACTTGAATATAGTCTAGTACTGCAGTATTTAATCTAAGTATTAACTAGGTTCGATTTTGGGGCTGCGCTATCCTAATTATTGAACAGTACAGTCTTAACAAATGTATAACATATGTGAGCAATATGTGGAGGAATGGGATTTGGAGTAATAGGATGCTGTATTCATGTATAAATACTGTGACTCTGGTGCCAGATCATGTATTTCACATGACAGCTGGACATGTGACTGACTATTACAAGCATGTTATTTATGGGTTGTAGCAATGGAATTCTTCCTTTCTTCAGAACTCACCCTTGAAACCACAAATCACACATTTTCTCTCATTTCCCCCCCTACTATTACTATGTCTATGCGCTTTATAAACAAAATTCAAATAACTATTATTTCAGCTGCCTAGTGGCAACTTCTTGAAATAACTTCCAATAACTAGCATGATTGGAATGGCTGATTTACAGATGTATTGCATCACAGAAGCAAATTGTATTTGCAGTAATGAAAACCCGGCAGAACATCATTTTAATTTTATTTTTAATTTGCATCCCTTTGAATATTAATAAGCCTGCATTAGGTTTGGTTCCATGCCACACTGTGATTTCTGAGTTTTTAAACAAAAGGCTTTCACAGACTTGCATGAAGTATATTTTCCTTAGTTGTTTCAATTGGAAATAAATTCTACAAGACACTATATTTTTTCTCAAAGGATTCATAGATATTTATTTTCCAAGTTTTATGATTGCATGAAACTAGATGGTTGTAAGTCAGGTATGAGCCAGTCAGTGCCAATACTTTCTACTAATCATAGTTACATCAACGAATAGCAGACCGTACAGTTGTATTTAATGTCTCCTCCTGCAAAGAACAGCTTTAATTTTCGTATGGAAGAATGGAATGTTCTATTTAAAGAGTAAAAGAAGGGTAGAAGTTTATTTCAACTAAATGCTATCTGACAAATTACTGGCAGAGATTTAAATATCAAAGAGATATTTATGTGATGTCCAACTCTGCTCAATTGTAAAACTAAAGATTCTCTGGAGTTGAGCTTAATTCCTGGTTTCTCAACTAGAAGAAATGGTTTGCATTTGCCCTCTTCCAAGGTGGTTCATTTTGTTCAAACTCTAACCTACAGACTAGAATTATATGGTGATCTGTCATCTAAGTACTAACAGGTTCAAACTTGCTTAAACCCACTGGGCAGGGGATAACAATAACTCATTATTAATCTATCACAGTACATTAGAAATGGCAACATTGTTTACAATTAAAATATAAAATATAGTGAAATTAGTTCATCACAACTCTGTGAAATGGACCTTGCACGTCATATACCATTTTTTTACACCAATTAATTCCCTCTGGGTAATGGAATCTTTATGAATACAATGTCATTTCTGTTGACTAGCCTAATTTGTATAATGGAATAAATTATAGTAAAAATAGAATCTATATATTAAGAAATGAAGGGGGAAAATTCAGAAAAATAATAAACATTCCTGCAGATTTTATAAGAAAAAAAAGGCAAGAAGTTCCTGTTCCAATTCATTTAACTTCATCTTGTGGTCCTTGGGACATGAAGGAAAACATCACAAGATAATCTAAGCAACTATTTCGGTACAATGGCAAAAGCAATCTACTATCTTATTTAAAATACAATATAAAAACAAACAACTGTGTCAAATCACAACATATTCAAATTCCAAAATCATTTACCAAATGGTATCATCTGATACCCAGTGGGCTGGGAGGAGGAGAACTGGTTCTAGGAATTACAAAAGGCAAACATCCAAATATTGTGGGAACATGCTGTTCCAAATAACAAAAAAGGCATGCTTTCTTGAGCCCACAGATAGATTGTTTCATAGAGGAACCCAAACTATGCTCATTCTGTAAGATATTGTGAGATGAGCAGATAAAATCAGAGACAAGAAATCCTGCATATAACCTAGTCGGGTGCCATGAAGAGCTTTAAAAGTGTTAAACATTATTTTGGACGGTACCCAGAAGCTGATAAGAAGTTAATGCAAGAAGTGAATGCAGCTCAAAACTGATGGTGTTACATGGCTAAACAATGGCATGCCCATAATAATGCACACTGTTGCATTCTGAAACAATTGTAGTTTCCAGAAGTTCATGAATACTTGCCCAAAGATCATGTTGTAATAGCAGGTTGTGATCAATGCATAAAAGGTTCTGAGAAAGATTCTGAGAAAGGAAGAGAAGCAATTGTCAGAAGATTAAGTTATGGAAAGGCTATCTTGGTCACAGTTGTCACTTGCTTCAAGCAGGAGTTATGAGCCCAAAAGAACCACTAAATTGTACAAAAGCTGTTCCTAGGGAAGTACAAAGCACAATCCCATCTAGAACTAAAGATGGAAAATCTGCAGGATCCTTAATACCTATATTTCTCAGTCTTGGGCTGAGTTAAATTATAGTTTTCTCTTTACTGGATTCTTTATACAGTACTGCTAAATAAAAACAGTCTGTTTCCAAGTTGAAACAGACACACTTTTTGCCAACAATAACTTCATTTAATATAGATAAATGCCAACTTCACTTGACCTTCTAAAGTTGAACAATGAACATTATTTTATTCTGGTTTCTAAACATTACACCTTTGACTGAGGCTATATATATTCTCCTCACTTTCAAATAAGTCCTATTACTGAAATAAAGAGAAGGGTTTATTTCAGTAACAATTGAGAAACTTGATGGTAGTAGGGAACTTATGGAACTCTGTAGAGGAACATGTTTATAGCAATGTCTTAAGGAATAATAATGAAAAAAAAGAACGCTATGGGTTCCCAGTAGGTTTTCTGTAATGTAAGTATCAGGCATCACAACTGGGTTCAACAGGAAATCGCCGATCTGCAGATACTTCGCCTATAGTATATCTAAACTGCTTAATTTAGCAAAAGGTTCACAGACAAAGGATGTCAAGATTAGAGTGTTTATTGTGCACACACACAAGGCCACAGACAAATAAAGGCTGGTTGCCAACTGCAGTGCAAAGATATCAGCATCTTTTTTTTTTAATGGTCTGAAAGATTTAAATGTAGGGCCTTTTCTTCCATTATCCCTGAATGAGAGATATTTAGCATGTCTTTAGTGCCTTGAAGATGGGCTGTTTCATACATCCATAATTACATAATTATCTTTAGTATGGAACTGGGTCAGTGGTGGAATTCGATTTTTTTACTAACGGTTCTGTGGGCGTGGCTTGGTGGGCGTGGTGTGGCTTGGTGGACATGGCTTGATGGGCATGACAGGGGAAGAATACTGTAAAATCTCCATTCCCTCCCCACTCCAGTGGAAGGTTACTGCAAAATCCCCATTTCCTCCCAATCAGCTGGTACTCAGGCAGCAGAGAATAGATGGGGGTGGGGCCAGCCAGAGGTGACATTTGCCGGTTCTCCAAACTACTTAGAATTTCTGCTACCGGATTTCCAGAACCTTTCCGAACCTGCTGAATAGCAACCCTGGAACTGGCTAAGCCTAAAAATATCAGAAACTTCTTCCTCTCCTACCTTCTGTTTGTGGGCAGCTGAAGGGCATTGGTCCTCTAATTCTGTCTTCATTATTTGTTCATCAGGAACTCCTTCAGTGTCCAAATTATTAGCTCCTCTATGTATTTATATTTGTACATCATATATCCCCATCTTTTTCTCACCAGGGATAAACTTATTGCAAAATTCTCTATTAATTTCCTTTCCTAACTAAAGGCATAAGAAAGTGAGGATATATAAAGGTATGGTGGTGGTGGTTTCCCAAACTAACTTTTCTATGGGTAAAAATGCAGGTTTGCTTATCTTGGAGGTTTACACAGCAATCAAAGCTTCACTTAAAAGTGATATTTGTCTTTTCCATATTTCCACCTTATTGTAGATGAAGGACAAAAGGCAGTGGAAGCATTATATTTCAATAACTGAAATAGAGATGTTCAAAAAATATTTATCTGTGTCAGAAGTCAAGAGATTGGACAAACTCAGAGGTGGTATTCAGCAGGTTCTGACCAGTTCTGGAGAACTGGTAGTGGAAATTTTGAGTAGTTCAGAAAACTGGTAAATACCACCTCTGACTGGCCCCACCCCCATCTATTCTCCGCCTCCCGAGTCCCAGCTGATTGGGAGGAAATAGGGATTTTGCAGCAATGTTATCCTGGAGTGGGGAGGGAGTAAAGATTTTACATAGCCTTCCCTGCCATGCCCACCAAACCACACCCACCAAACCCTAGCCACCAAGCCATGCCACGCCCACCATGCCACGCCCACAGAACCTGTAGTAAAAAAATTTGAATCCCACCACTGGACAAATTGGGCTTCCATCAAACTAGTAGAATAAACACACTGCCTCAGAGGAATCAGGCATAACATGAAGTAAACCGTTTTAGAAAAGGGATTAATCAGATTGGCATCCAGGTTTTTAGGCCAATTTTGAAGTCTAAAGAAACTATCTTAAGGCTGAAGAGAACAGGAGAAGACAGGAAAGAACATGCAACAATCAGAGGTTTGTGAATCTGAGACCTGGTGCAGCAACAATGTGGAATAAAGAAGCATAATTCTTAATATTTAAAGAATTTAATTTCAATTTAAAGAATTACCTTCTGCGCATGCCCAAGATGGCGTCTGTATCTAGGGCTCCGTTTTGAGGATGGGTCGTCTGGCTGGCTTTAGAGGGTCCGGGGGGGCTGCGGATCATCGGCGACCCCCCGCCCAGCCAGCGGAGCTTCCTGCCAACACGCTGGTGGGTTTGTAGCCCACCAGCGTGTTTTCAAAGGTCCCCACCGCTTGCGCCGTTTCCGGGCCTCCAAACAGCTGAGAGGCGCTGCGGAGATGGCGGCGCGGCGGGGGAGCGGCGCGGAGCGGCGAAATTGGATGGAATGGCGGCGAGGGGCGGCGAGTGGCTAGCGGCGGCTGCGGTGAGAGGGCAGCCGCTGCGAAGCCTCAGCAGGCCCCAGCAGGCCCTAGCAGGCCTCCGGAGGTTCCCGCCGCCCAAAAACAGCTGGGCGGCGCTGGGCGGCGCTGCGGAAGATGGCGGCGCCGCAGGGAACGAGGAAGATCGAGTGGCGAGCGGCGACGGCGGTGAGAGGGTGCTGGCAGCTGGTGGTGGTCTGAGGGCGCTGGTGGATGTGGTGAAGCCCTCAGCATCCCCCCCCCATCCCGCCTGTCCTCCGCTGGCCCTCTAACCCCATGCCTATTTACCAGCAATTTGGGCTTCGGACTCCGGCTTCCCTTAGCCTTGTCTAGCAGCATTCCATCTTTCTGCTAGTCTGCCCTCCACTGGCCCTTTAAATCAAGCTTGCTTCTCCATTAGCTGCCTGTGCCTGGACTCCTGGCCTTTTTACCATCTTTCGTGCAGCATTCCATCGTCCGCTGGCTGGCCATTAGAAGACAGGCCAGCTCACGGGAGGAGCCGATTCTGTTTCCACCTTGAGGGGGTGCCACATCGCAGGACGAATTCGCCGGGCCACGGTGAGAGAGTGGCCTTGGATTTTCCAACGCGCCTGCTGATTGGACCACCGTGAGAGGGTGGTCTGGACACTCCCTCCCTTGAGACAGAATGCAGAGACTTTTTGGCCGCTACCGTGAGAGGGTAATGGCGTTTTTCTCCTGTCTGATCTGGTTCCTGCTTCAGGACATTATTCGAACTATGATCATGGACCTTTGCCATGCCACTATTTCTGGCCCACTTCTGCTGGATGCTTCCTAGGTCGACGCTTCTTGCCCTGTGAGATTCCCCCCTCTCGCGGGTTTGGCCCTCCACACTATCGAGGGCCTACCTTAATGACGGGTTTTGGGACCCCGAGAGGTGGCATGTCACGAAGAGGGGATTGAGGGGTTTTTTAAGTAATCTTTTAAGGAGTGTTTTAGGGGGTTCTGGGGTGGGGGAGGGAGTGGGTTTGGGGGGAAACCCGGGGGGGAAAGGGACAGGCCCGACAGTCTTTGATGCCACGGGGGGTTTAGTCTCTGGAGGCAAGAGGGCTCTCAATGAGCCCTCGGACGAGGGTGGTGTGATAGCTACGTTATGTGGGAGGGGCAGATATGGCGAGAGCAGGGGACCATATCATGTGCGGGGGGCGCGCACTCGCTGTCTTCGAGCGATTGCGCGCCCCGGTCCCCGGAGCTATTCCTGTTCCCCGGGTTGTTTAGAGTCTCAGGACCCGGGGCTCCGGCTGTTGTTATGCAATGCGAGGTCCGTGGTAAACAAGGCCCCCCTCATATGTGATCTTCTTGAAGAGGGGGGTGCGGACCTGGCCGGTATTACCGAGACCTGGTTGGGCCACGAGGGGGGAGTTCCCCTCGTGGAGATGTGTCCACCGGGTTTCCTTGCATTCCACCAGCCGAGAGCCCAGGGCAGGGGTTGGGGAGTAGCGGTCATTATTAAGGAAAGTCTGGGTCCGAGGGAGGCCACTGTACCTCAGATAGCCGGGTGTGAGTCCGCCTTTGTGAGATGGGGTCCCAGTGGGCAGATGGGTCTGTTAGTCACGTACCTGGCTCCCTGCCACGTGGCAACGACCCTGCCCGAGCTTCTCAATGTTATAGCCGAGGTGGCGGTTGATACCCCCAAGCTTATAGTCATTTCAACCTGCCATCTATCGGCGAGACATCTGAGATGGCTCGGGAGTTCATGGCTTCCATGACGGCCATGGACCTGACCCAGGTAATTCAGGGCCCGACTCACATTGGTGGATACACCCTGGACTTGGTTTTTGTCTCTGGTCAGTGGCTGAGTGGTCTTGATATCAGGGATATAGGTGTTGAACCCTTGTCATGGACTGACCACTCGCTCCTTCGTCTCGACTTTCTGACCGTTACACCCCATCGCAGGGAGGCGGAACCAACTAGGTGGTTCTGCCCCAGGTGCCTGATGGATCCTGATAGGTTCCAGACGGAGCTTGGGCCATTTCCTGAGACACTGACACGCGACTCGGCTGAGGATCTGGTGGCTGCCTGGGATAGGGCAGTCGGTGGGGCCTTGGACCGGGTCGCGCCTTTGCAGCCTCTGACCCGGCGCCGAATTCACTTATCTCCTTGGTTCACCGAGGAGCTGAGGGAGATGAAGCGCCGGAAAAGACTCCTAGAGAGCGGTTGGAGGGCTAGTCGCTCTGAATCTGACTTAACACTAGTAAGAGCTCATATTAAGACTTACTTAGTGGCAATAAAAGCGGCGAAATCTAACTATTTCACCGCTCTTATTGCGTCATCAGATAATCGCCCAGCCGCCCTGTTTAGGGTGACCCGCTCCCTCCTTCACCTGGGAGCGTGGGAGGATCCCTTGCAGGGTCGTGCTGAGGATTTTGTTCAATATCTGGATGATAAAATAACTCAGATTCGGGATGAGCTGGCCTCTGACTGGGTTAGTTCGAGCGAGGTGACTGAGCCCAGTCTTGAGAGTGTTATCTGGGCTGAGTTCGATCCTGTGGCTCCTGAGGACGTGGACAGGATCCTGGGTAGACTGAACGCTACCACATGTTTGTTGGACCCGTGTCCCTCCTGGTTGGTGCTGGCCTCCCGGGAGGTTACACGAGGCTGGCTCCAGGAGATTATAAATGCTTCTTTGAGTGAGGGTGTCCTTCCGCCTGCCTTGAAGGAGGCGGTGGTGAGGCCCCTCCTCAAGAAGCCCTCCCTGGACCCGGCTGTTTTGGTAAATTATCATCCTGTCTCCAACCTTCCCTTCCTAGCGAAGGTTGTTGAGAGTGTGGTGGCGCGGCAGCTCCCCCGGTACCTGGATGAAGCTGTCTATTTAGACCCGCTCCAGTCCGGCTTCAGGTCTGGTTACAGCACCGAAACGGCATTGGTCGCGTTGGTGGATGATCTCTGGAGGGCCTGGGGTAGGGGGTACTCCTCTATCCTGGTGCTGTTAGACCTCTCAGCGGCTTTTGATACCATCGACCATGGTATCATGTTGCGCCGGTTGGAGGGATTGGGGGTGGGGGGCACCGTTCTGCGGTGGTTCTCCTCCTACCTCTCCGACCGGTCGCAATCGGTGTTGACAGGGGGGCAGCGGTCGACCCCGAGGCGCCTAGTGTGTGGGGTGCCACAAGGGTCGGTCCTCTCGCCCCTTCTGTTCAACATTTATGTAAAGCCGCTGGGTGAGATCATCCGTGGTTTTGGGGTGGAATTCCATCAGTACGCTGATGACACTCAGCTGTACATTTCCACCCCAGACCACCCCAACGATGCCGTGGAAGTGATGTCCCAGTGCCTTGAAGCTGTGCGGGTCTGGATGGGGAGAAACAGGCTTCGACTCAACCCCTCCAAGACCGAGTGGCTGTGGCTGCTGGCGTCCCGATATAGCCAACTGACTCCATCGTTGGTTATTGGGGGCGAATCATTGGCCCCCACGGAAAGGGTGCGCAACTTGGGCATCCTCCTGGATCCACGGCTGTCATTAGAGGATCATACGACAGCTGTGGCCAGGGGGGCCTTTTATCAGGTCCGCCTGATACGCCAGTTGCGCCCCTTTCTAGATCGGGACTCCCTGCGCACAGTCACTCAGGCGCTCGTCACGTCTCGCTTGGACTACTGTAATGCTCTCTACATGGGGCTCCCCTTGGGATGCATCCGGAGGCTTCAACTGGTACAGAATGCGGCCACGCGGGGGATTATGGGAGCGACAGGGCGCTCCCATGTGACACCTCTCCTGCGTGAGCTGCATTGGTTGCCGGTTGATTTCCGGGTGCGTTTCAAGGTGTTGGTAATCACCTTTAAAGCGCTCCATGGCTTAGGACCAGGGTACTTACGGGACCGCCTTCTGCCACCTATTGCCTCCCACCGGCCGGTTCGCTCCCACAGAGAGGGCCTCCTCAGGGTGCCGTCAGCCAGACAGTGCCGGCTGGCGACCCCCAGGGGGAGAGCATTCTCTGTGGTAGCCCCCACCCTCTGGAACGATCTCCCTCCAGATCTGAGAACTATTGCTGACCTCCGGACCTTTCGTCGGGTGTTGAAGACTCATTTCTTCCAACTTGCCGGACTTGCCTGATCCCTCCTATTTTTAAATATTTTAAATGTTAAATTATTTTAAATTATTTAAATTTTTAGAGTTTTAGTGTTTTATTCGATATATTTTCAGCCTAAATTTATATGGACTTTTAGTACATTTTAATTCACCGTATTGTTATTGGTTTTAAATTGGCTGTTCACCGCCCTGAGTCCGGAAGGAGAAGGGCGGTATAGAAATTTGATTAATAAAATAAATAAATAAATAAATAAATATCTGTTCTCAGAAAAAAAGCTATCAAAGCCACAGAAATTACTACTTTTATATACCTCAAAATATCCAGCTGTCCAGTTGTAAACTAAAATGAGAAATATATCAGTATATAGAAATAAGGGACAGGTGAGATCTGGATGCTAAAGGACAGGCTGAAAAATGAAATCGTATTTAATTTGAAAAAAGACTTTGGGCTTTGGAATTCACTTAAATAGCTAAATAAGGAATATCTAAAAATGCTTCTTAGTATATTGCCTTCTTAGTAAGGCTATATAATGTATTGGGGGGAGGGAGGAGTACATTCACAATCTATATTGATATTCCCTCCATTCCCAGTATTACATGACACTGATTAGGTAGGTTGGATTAGGTTGGGGTCTCCTATACAGGAATGGATTTTACATTCACTAAGTAAATATGAATTCTTCTTTTAAGAACTGAAGAAGCTCAAATGCTGCAACACAGGCAAGTCAAAAATACTTCTTTTTTTTTCTGTAGCATAGAAGACTTCAGCCGCAAAGCTTCAGAAGAATTGCTTGAACTTGATCATTAGCAGTAGCAGCAATATCTTCAGGATACAGTATAAATAATGTAAATATACTATCAACTAAATGTCCAAAAAATCATGGAAAATATGAATCATAAACCTCGAAACACTAAGCTGCTGTCTAATCCATGGCATTTTTCTATAGTCAAACTTTCCAAAGAGACAATCAAAGGCAGTTAAAATATATCTATAAAATATTCCTGTCCCTATTTAATGAGAATCAGATTGTAAACTCTTGTAAATTCCAATTTGGCAAAAATGCATTCTGAAAATTCAGAAATACAGAAATTATAGCAGCAACTCTAATGCTTACAGAGTTCAGGTGTCAGTTATTAATCAAGTAAAGAACTATCCTTTTTCCTCATAGAAAAGTAGGACCACTGATGAGAGAGGAGGAGTGATAGTTAAAAACTTTATCTTTATCTTATTGATTCTTATCAATCAATATATTCCTTTTGGTGTTAGCAGTGGCTAATGGAGATCTTCCAAGACTAACATTGATTTTAACAGTTAAAAACCTGTGAGTGTCATGGCTTGTGCTTCTCCTTTTCCAAACATGCCAGAAAGTAGAAAAGTGCTCATGCTGAGTGGTGGTTAGTATTAGGGAGTTGAGACTCTTGTTGTTTTTGTTAGTTGTGAAGTCTTGTCCAACCCATAGCGACACCATGGACAACGTTTTTCCAGGCCATCCTGTCCTCTACCATCCTCTGGAGTCCATCCACTGAAGCAGTCCATGCCTACTGCTTCAGGGACTCCATCCAGCCACCTCATCCTCTGTCGTCCCCTTCTTCTTTTGCCCTCAATCTTTCCCAGCATTAGGCTCTTCTCCAGTGAGTCCTTCCTTCTCATTACATGGCCAAAGTATTTGAGTTTCATCTTCAGGATCTGGCCTTCTAAAGAGCAGGCAGGGCTGATCTCCTCCTCCAGTTGGATCACCTTACAGTCCAAGGGACTCATAAGAGTCTTCTCCACCACCATAGTTCAAAGGTCTCAATTCTTTGGCGTTCAGCCTTTCTTATGGTCCAACTTTCACAGCCATATATTGCAACTGGGAAAACCATAGCCTTGACTATATGCACTTTTGTTGGCAGGGTGATGTCTCTGCTTTTTAGTATGCTGTCTAGATTTGCCATAGCTTTCCTCCCCAGAAGCATCTTTTAATTTCTTGGCTGCACTGCATCCTCAGTGATCTTAGACCCCAGGAAAATAAAATCTGTCACTACCTCCATTTCTTCCCCATCTATTTGCCAGGAGTTGAGACTCTACCGGCCATGAATTTTGAAACCCAGGGAATCAAATATGATGTCATTTGGTCCCAATGATCAATACTATGTAAGCTGTCTATTCTCAGGACTTTTGGAAAAGTAACAGGGAGGCTAAATAAAAGTAAGATAAATAAAAGAAAAAACTTTCAATGAGAGTTGTCAGTGTTCTCAGTGATGAGCATGAGTAGTTTCAATACTAATAGGAAGTTGACCAACATGAGTGGGGAAGGCATATTTTTGTTTAGTGAAGGATTTATTGAAGAATGTGGCAAAGACTTGCTATCGAATATTTGCCCACATGGCAAAGATTAAGTTGCTCTCCCCTGAATGTGAAAGTATTTCATAAGTGAAAAAGTCATTATATACACATCTGCAAGAATAGTTACACCAAAACAGTAAATGTAAATAAGGGGACAGAATGCGAATATCCCTTATGAAAATTCAGAAAAGAAAAATACAGTTCAATCTAAAAGCCTGCCATGGTTCAGGAAATTTAAATCTAAATAATATTTTCATTCCTTAAAAATAAGCATTTGAGAATAAGATACCTAAAACAGATAAAATGTTATTCATCCATAGAAACAGTGCAGAATTCCCATAAATAAACTATCTAAACTCAGGTAGAGTATAAGTAAGTGGATTGAGGATGCATCTGTGACAGTTTCATGGGCTACCAAAGTAATGCATATATAAAGATCTTGCATGATTTACATTTTCTGCCTATCTGGTCCAGCCAAAGGGACTCTGGAATATGACAGCTGGATTGTCAGCAGTATAATAGCAAATACTAAGTACAGTCCCATAGAATGTGTTCCAGCAATTCTTCTAATGCAAAACAACCTTAATCCTAATTGTCTAATGTTCATATCCTGTCTCAAGCATGGTATTTAATGGAATGAAAATGAATAATTCAATAATCAGATATTTTAATGTCTCCAATTCAATCTATTATTGTTTATGTTTACCAGAATCTGATATGAAAAGTAGCCCAGAGTTAGAGTTCTAAATAAATGTATTTTCCAGGAACCTTTGGTTATGTGGTATTATTTACAGGAAAATAATCTACTCGTTTTCATCTTAAAGATATTGCTTAATTGTTTTGGTATGGAATTCCAATACTAATTTACCAATTGAAAACCAACAATAAAAGCTATAACATGCATGTTATTGTTTCTGTATGAAGTTTCTGTATGAAGTTGGGCAAGGTAAATAGACAGGAATACAATCACAGATTTGTAATTAAATAGACCTTTCTGAAGATTTGAATATCAAAATGATTTCATAATACATTTCTCCATAGTCATCCACCAATCCTTGGTTATAGGCATTAGTATTAGGTATCTGACTTTAGCCCAAAAAGTTTATTATAGCTAGATTTACACCGAAATCAATAGAACCACAACTAAGCAAGAAGCTACCACAAATCAAGTCTGATTTGCAGAATGCTCTATTTTTGCTTCCAGAAAAACCTCAACTTGCATATTTCTGATTTTTCAGATATCTTGGTATGAAAGTTAGGTCAGTGCACAAACAACTTTCAGTTGAGATAGCATAGATTTCTATCCTACAAGGGCTATCAGGTTTTTAACCTTTGAAGATTAAAAGAGTTCCTTAGAACTCATCATGTTAGATTGTACCTGGAATGTAAAAAAACAAAATCACAAAGATATGGGCAACAGCAACAGCAATACAATGCTACCATTAAAGCCATGCAAAGCACTCAAAAGAGAAGCTTCACAAACAGCATTAGCATGAAAATGTTAAAGCATTCAGGTTATTTGGAAGATCTGCATGCTTGTGAAGGGATTCTTCTAAGGAGTGATACAACCCACCAACAAAGAGACCAATGTTATCTTCCTTATATTTCCATTGAGTCTTTAATTATTTAATTAAAAGCTGTGGTGGCACAGTGGTTAGAATTTCACCACTGATTTCCAGCCATTGCTGTTTGAAATAAAGTGACCCACAAGAGGAAAAGTTGTTCAGGAGTGTTGTGTGTGTGTGTGTGTGTGTGTGTGTGTGTGTGTGTGTGTGTGCTTATGCCATTTCAGTATATTGAATGTTATGCTGCTTCAGCGTAGATAAATCTGCAAATGATTGTTGCTCTGAGAATGCAGGCTAAGCATTAGCTACCCTCTTCTAACACCTCAACAATTGCAAGACATCTAAGGGTAATGACAAGGGAAAGAGCAAATGTAGGTTTCTGTTTAAATGACCTTCTTCCTCTGTTCACCAATTGCTGCTGTTATGGAAGCACTTAAAGACCAAACTAGGCCAAAATTGGTACATAATAAGGGTAATGAAATGCAACGGCCTCTTCTACTTGGCTCCTGTTGACTAAGCCAACTGATTTTATATCTACCAGCTGAGTTGAATGCAAAAGGCATTTACCGACATAATTTCTTCTGATGTCGTGTACAAAGGAATGGCATTTAGAAACCCAATCGCCAGGAAAACACACCCGAGGAACTTAATAGGAAAAGCTGTTTACACTATTACTATTCTGCTATACCTTACAGGAAGATAATTAAGTTGAAACCATCAGCTTTTTAACATAATAAAAAAGACATTGAGTGGGCTCTGAACCAAAGAAGTACTTCTATTTTAATTCATACCTAGCTGCGATAGTTTCCATAAATATATACTATTAAGAGAAAAGGGCTTGCAGAAAATGTTGCCTTAGAATTATTTTTTGAAGTGTTTATTACTGTTACCTGGAAAATTTTTCATCCCTCTTCCACTAGAAGGTAAGGTAGATTAAAATAGAACAGGATCCTGATCTTTCTTGTCTACAATGCCCAATATACTTTGTGAACCCACATTGTCTTTGTTATAATCCCAAATGACACAATAAACTAATTGCAATAAACAAAGAAGGCAACTGTGAATTTTTGCATGACTGCAGAAACTGAAGATGAGCAGCCTTTAAAAAACTTTGACAAGGTACCAATCCTTGGCCTGCTGGAACTGGCAACAGAGCTAACAGATCATTGCTGATACCAGCTAGAAGGAAGATGTCTATGGAGATTCTCAGTCATCCAGGTTATAGGTGTCCCAAAGATGTTTTCTGAAGAGGCAACTGGACATCCTTGTTTTTCTTTGAAGATGTTTTGCTTCTCAGCCAAAAGCTTCTTCAGCTCTTACTAGATGGTGGGTAATGGAAGGATTTATACCAGGGATGGGTTCTACTTATCTTTACTACCGGTTCGCAATGAGACTACGCATGCATTTTATATACAGCATCTTATGTACTGAGCCAGCTAGATGACATTCGCTAGTCACTCTAAGCCCTAGGAAGCAAACAAGGGCAAATCATTTCTGAAATCTTGCAAGAAGACTTCAGAGACTTGTCCAGGCAGTTGACACTTACTCAAAGGTCCAAAAAACCCCAAAAATCCTGAAGAAAAATAAAATGGAAAATGCAATAGAATTACATACAGTATGAGAGGATCTTGTCAGCAGGCAGGTTGGCTGGTGGAAAAAACAGTGGCAACACCACTATTTTAATACCAGGTTGGTCTTACACTGACAGCTCATAAGTAGTATTTAATTTTTCCATAGACTCCTTTATTAGATGCTTTTGGTTTTCATAAATGTTGCTTTGGTACCACCCACCAATTCCTTTCCTGATGTTTGTTTTTATAAATGCTTTAGTATCCTTCCAAACAAAGGTCGAATATGACACAAACTGTATTGTTTTAATTCAAATAGTGTTTCTTTAAAAAGTGCCAGTTCCAGTGCTAAGACAAGCATAGATGTACGTTGAGGAGGTAAGAAAGTTTATTTTATTTTGATTTGAAGGCTACTCAACTCCCAACTGAGTCTGGGTGCCTTATGTGATTAAAAAATAAAAAAAAATGATTTTTCTTTTTCTTAAAAAAGAAAAGAACATGCACTACTGCAATAACACATTGTAATATAAATGAAAACTTCAATAAATAACCAAGCCTCAGGTCTAAGAATACAGCCATGTTTTCAAAGATTTACAGATATCTTCCAGGGTGGGAGCCACGTGAATCTCCAGGGTGGAATAATCTGTTAATCTGTTCCATATTTAAGATTTATTCTTAGAGAGAGTTGCTTCAGTGAATAATTGTGACATTGAGTGTGACATACAATGATTCTGTTCTGCAGGGGGCAATGCGGATAAAAATGTTCCATTGCTTAAAGGGACATCCCTCCCTTTTCGCTCTGATTTTTTTTTAAAAAAGCAACATTTACATTCTGAATCCTAAAAGAAATGAAGGATTTATCTGTCAAATTTCATGCTGACTAAAGCAGGATCTCAGCTCTTAGAGTTTTTGTAGTCAAGTAAACACAAGTACAGCTCTCCTTAGATCTTCAGGCCACCAGCTGAGGACAGTAAGTAAGATATAACAGTAAGATGAAACATATGTGCCTCATCCCTTATTTCTGACTTCTTATGCATTTATACAAACCCCTGAAGAGGGAAGAAGAATCCAGAGAGGCAGTCTCTATATAAATAAATTTGTACTGTTGTTAGCACATGGGGCCTTTTAAACAAATAAATGGAAAACCACAGCCTCTTATATTTTTATGTACAGAATAAAGCAACTCCACTCCCATGAGTTATTCTGAATGTGAAATAGGCAGTCTCTAAATTAGATAAATTGATAGATTGATGATAGATAGATAGATAGATAGATAGATAGTCAAATGATCTGTTTACTTGTTTGTTATTAATTTAAAATAACAAACAAGTAAATTTATAATTATAATTAAATTATAATTATAAATTAAATTAATTTATAATTTTACATTATAATTTATAATTATAATTAAATTATAATTATAAATTATAATTTATAATTATTATTATTTTGTTGTTGTTGTGAAGTCATGTCCGACCCTTCGTGAACCCATGGACAATGTTCCTCCAGGCCTTCCTGTCCTATACCATCCCCCGGAGTCCATTTAAGCTCACACCAACTGCTTTAGTGACTCTATCCAGCCACCTCATTCTCTGCCATCCCCTTCTTCTTTTGCCTTCAATCGTTCCCAGTATTAGGCTCTTCTCCAGTGAGTCCTTTTATCCCATCTTATTAATTTTTTATGCTGAAAATCTCTCCTACAAGGTGACTCTGGTAGGCTTACAAGTTATAAAACAAGTAAAAATAATTAAAATATTAACACATTAAAATTACATTGATTGAAATATTTTATAAGCAGCAAACATACATAATACTCCTCCTCCTGTTTATTTTCCACACAACAACTCTGAGGTGAGGTGAGTTGGGTTAAAAAGACAGTGTCTGCCCAAGTCATGCAGCTGGCTTTCATGCCTAAAACTCACTGTCTCCGGTTTCTAGGCCAGAACCTTAATCCCTACACTAAACTAACTGAGATGAGAGTACAATGGATATATAAAGCATTAAAAGGATGATGAGCATCTCTTTTCTAACCCTCATTCCTTGTCCACTGTTGTCTTTTGTCTGTCTAGCTGCTTTGTTGATTGTGTATATCTAGGACCAGGTTGACTGCATCCACTGCATTTAAAAATAACAGCACAATCATATAATCAAACCAACTCAGGCATTAACGAGAAACAAATTTGGTGATCAAGCCTCATGATGTCACATTATCCTATAATTAGGTGCAATTCTAAATCAGAGTAAAATTTGTTTGATCAGCAGCTTTGATCTCATCCCATCTGCATTATTGTTGAGTACAAGGCGCCAAATACATATAAAGCTTTTTTTTAAAAGAGATCATTAGGAAAACACTTGATTCAGCAGATCAACTTTTCTTTAATGCAGGAAAGAAAGGGAAGTTTCACAGCAGTATTTTAGCATACAGTATCTAAATTATGAGTGAATATTGTATGCAGCTCACAACTTTGTATTTTTTACAGCAAAACAAATGAATGAAAATTCTACCAATTAGTTAAGCAAATGTTCCCTTTTGTTTATTGCTGGTGCTTGTACACTACTTCACTCAAAAAGCAAATCTAAGTGGCTTACGAAAAATGGTATATAATAAATTATGCATTACATCTCATTAATAAACTTCAGTATAAAATCACAGTCATGATCAGAAAACTAATACAAGAATATTAGGAGCTTTTGAGAGACAACAAGAACAGATTGTCAATTGCTAGATCTTAAATAAGTATGTGATTAAAGAGTTTCTGGGCAAACCTATTATCTCTAGTGGTTATTTCAAAATATCTCCTAAACAAAATTATTTTTTTGAGTATTATTATATTTTTTGTACATTGTGTGCACATAGACCCAAACACACACACACACACACACACACACACACACTTAGGATAAATAAAAATATGCATATGTGTGTGTGTGTGTATGTGTATACATGTACATACACATATGTATATATATGTGTTTATATCTTTGTGCATACCTAGTATTCCTGCCTCCTATTTATCCTATAAAAACAACCCTATAAGGTAGGCTAGGCTGAGAGAACCAGTGCCATGCCAACATCACCCAACTGGCTTTCATTTGAAGAAGAATTATGATTTCTGTTGTGACTAACATGTTGTATTAAATCTCTAATATCTTTCCTACTGGCTTTAATATCAATTCAATCATAAAACAATAAATTAGACAATAAATAGAACCTGGATATCTCAGCAGACTAATGCATTGTGCATCGTGATTAACTCCAGCTGTCTGCAATTACTGTAAGTTCGAATCTTACCAGGCTCAAGGTTGACTCAGCCTTCCATCTTTTCTAAGGTAGGTAAATTGAGGACCCAGTTTGTGGGGGCAATAAGCTGACTTTGTATAAAATATACAAAAGTATGAAGGCTATTGCTTAATGCATTGTAAGCCGCCCTGAGTCTCCGGAGAAGGGCGGCATATAAATCAATTTTTTTAAAAAAATACCTTATTCTGCCTATATTAGTTTAAATCAAGAAGTGACTTGTAATTCAGAACATTCTGGATTAAAGCAAAGTATTCAAAACTCAAAATTCAAAATTAAGCAGATTACCCTAACCCTGCAGGGACTGGTCCAGTAGTCACCAGGAATCAAACTGACTCAAAGGCACCCAAACGATACAATATAGAAAATATTTCTTCAACGGCAATAAAATACATTTACTGAAGATTGTTTTCATATAGCATGTTATAATGGCATTATATAACATGCTTACCAGGGCTGGAATTTTGAATCAAGTTCCTATAATTAAAAGTTGGACATATAATCTTACCTGTAATCAAGTGGTGTATTCATTGTCTTTTTCTTCATAATGTCTTATTTTATTTTGTAATAGATTTATAAGTATAGAAAGACAAATGTAGTATAAAATCAGTGAAATTAAAGAATCAGAGAGAACATTGGAATGACCTCTAGTAAAGCTAAGTGAAACAATGGGTGTTTGTTGACATTTCACTAATCATGCTACTAACTTCTTGAGAGCAGATCTCAAACAATGTGGCAACGAATGTCATGTCTCATATAGTGCCTGTGCCCAGTGAAGAAAAATATGTACAAACAATCACTAGCTTCCATACTGTATAGAAGACAGTATGTAGTCTTCCTCTCTATTAAAGTTTTTGGGAATTTGTGTCTAAATTTCTAATGTCTGTTTAGGAACTCTGTGAAATATCAATTGCATTACACTAGGATGCTACTGTTCTCCAGGTCTTTCTGAAATTTGGTTTTTGTGATTGTTAGTTGGCTAATGGTAGCCATTATATGTTTTTAAATCTAATGTTCCTTTCAGGTTCTTTCATTCTGCATTGTAATACAATCTTTACTGGAGAGCAGCATTTGTCTATCTTCCCAAATCTTACTTCCATTAATTTTTCCCCAATATTTTTTTATCATCTTGTCAGTACAACTGAAATGTATAGAAGATTTGCATACTATTTATATCCCTTCTTGGTGGTTCTGGATATTTTTCTTGCTCTAGTTATTGTGTACACCTTACTTAAAGGGGCATTGTAACGCAGGTTAATTTATTTTGTGTCCTAATTGTATCACCTATTTTATCAGCCTTATTCATTGGTGATATTTTTTCCGATGCAAGTCTCTGTGTATCTCTTTTTTGCCTACTACACAACTCCAAAGTGGGGTTTGAGATATCTCTAACTTTATAATTAACCATTCCATGATAGAAAACTAGTTTGGCTGGATGTTGGTGTAGTGTCTGTTTTTGCTCCTGGGTCTAAGAACAGATGTATAATATTCTATTCCTATATTGCTGAAATATCATGGAAAGACAATTAGACTTAAAAACAGTGCAGGCAGACCTGCCTAAGCATCAGGCACAAGGGCCAAATTATGATATAGACCAGGAGAACATCAGTTTACTGACATAAAGTTATTTGATGGACTATCTCTCCCCAACTATATCTACCTGGCCCATTATAACCAGAAGGCAGTGCATGTTGTGGCCGTTTCCAAACTATCAAGGAAGTAAATCTGATGGGAGCTAGGAAAAGGGCCTTTTTAGTGGTGGTTCCCTCCTTTTGGAAAATAATTTCCCTAGGGATAAGATTGGCTCCCACTTTGTTGCTTTGCCACAAGGCCTTGAAAACATAATTTTGTAGGCAAGCCTTGGAACCCCATTAAAAGTTGATCAAGTTTGATTCTGTCGTCTTTGTCATGAGATATGTGGGGGGGGGGATTAAACTGAATTTTAACTGTGTATTTTTAATATTGTATGTTACCTAGAGTCACTGTGGGAGTTAGGCAGCTAAGAGAGAGGGAGGGAGGGAGGGAGGGTGGGAGTCAGGGAGGGAGGGAGGGAGGAAGGAAGGAAGGAAGGATTTCATTAGAATAAAGAAAGTAACAAGAAAAGGATAAATTTCTCAATAATCATGAATAGGAGGAAAGTTATAGCTTTCACCTAAAGGGAGTTACATGCTATTGGAGACAACCTAGAAAAGTGTGCAACATATTATCTCTCATGTCATGACCCAAAACTCATTTCACCAATAAATACTAGGCATGAAAACTTCATTCAATGTTTAGACACACATTATTTTCCGTATGTCATGTGAGACGTTTAGAATAAAGTGGCCTGATTGGGTGTTTGCTAATAAATAGAAGAGTCGATATGTAATATATGTTTGGGTAGGTGGATGCCATAATAAATATTGCTTTGTACTTTTGATCAAAATTTGAGGAGCTTCCAAGGGTGGGAAGGAGAGCAATCAGCTAAGGAAGGAATTTATGTATTTATTGTTTAATGTTTCACATGGATATTCCATGTGGGTTTGGTCTTTAACTGTCCCCATAGCCTGAACTTCCATTTGCCATATAGGCAGAAATACTGCATTCAAATATGTGAGAAATTATAACGATGCTTAGAAAATACAAGGGGGAAAAATATCTCCTTATTTTGTCATTCAAGTCTTTTGAGAGAGAAGAGGAAGTAGGACTTGAAGGGTCATAATAGTCTACTTGTAGCTAATGAACCATGGTATGGAAATACATTATATTTACTCTGCATTGTATATTTCTATTTCCAAATGAAGGAAAATGCATTCTGCAGAACTCAGTACATTTCAAGGAGACTGCTGTTATCAGCCATCTCTTTAATATTTTCACTTGTTCCAATGACATACTTTTGTGCTTTATTGAAAACACCTCCTCTCCTTCACTGTTAGAAGAAGGGGAAATTCACCAGACTGCATAATGCCCTGCATGTATATCACATAACTATTGATATACTGAAACCAGATGGTTACACCACGTAGGTGTAAGGTAATTCTGAAGGCTAGTAAATGATGGTGTTTCTGGGGGAAAAAATGCAGTTGGGTAAACATCTGTTCTACCCACAGTTTGTCTGATTGTATGTGAACATTCAGTGAAGTTGCTACCAGCTGTATCAAAAGTCCATTGAATAAAATTGTTAAAAACCCTTGGTTGATACCACTTTAAGACACCAGCTAAAATAAAATATTTAATATTACATATTTTAACTGCTGCTCATATAGTCTATGGCCAGAATTGAAAGAAAGAAAATGTACCATCTGAAGATGAGTTAATAAAAAAAAAAATATTGGAAGGTGCCGAGATGGACAAACCGACAAAAGAACTTAAAAAAAAAAAAAAAAAGAGGGTACAGAATACTATAGGACTTGGCACAAGTGGTATAAGTGGTTGGAGGGAAGGAAAAATGAAGAAGAAAATTAGGGGGAAGTTAGAAATGTTAAAAAAGACAGAAAGGATATGTTAAAGTATAAAAAATAGGAAGTAGATATGAATGAGAGAAATATATTGTATATATAGTAATTGAAATGTTGGGGACAAGTAGTAAATCAGAATAATACAAAGAGAAAGAAGGGGAAATAGTGAATAACAAAGAAGATCACCATGCAATAGCTGTAACGAGAGTGCATTTATAAATGTTGTATGTCTTGTATTGTTATATTGTGTTATAAAAATAATGATAATGTAAAAAAAAATAAGACATCAGCTAAAATTTTCCTACAAAAAGGTAAAAAAGTTAAATAGCAATAGCACTTAGACTTATATACCACTTCATAGTGCTTTTACAGCCCTCTCTGACCAGTTTTACAGAGCCAGCATATCGCCCCCAACAATTTGGGTCCTCCTTTTACCCACCTCAGAAGGATGGAAGGCTGAGTCAAACTTTCAGCGTGTGAAGCACCTAGTATAATTCTGCTAAACTTCAAGAATACTGAATGAATGAGAGATCATCTGTGTTGGTTCTGAGAGTACCCAGTGCCTTTTTGTGCCACTCTGAATAATCTTTCACTACATGTAGCCTTTGAATTACAACTGCTATTAAGCAAATCTGCCTCCCCCCAATGACTTTCCTTATTAGAAGCCAGCTGGGAAGGTCACAAATGGCAATCACAAGATCCCAGGATGCTGCATCTTCATGGTAAATACATATCAGTTGCCAAACAATCATGCCAATACATAATTTTGATCAAGCATTGCTGTGTATTGAGGAGGCTATGACAGTCCTCAATGGGAGGACTGTTCATAATTCATTTTCCTCAGTACTGTTGTAACTTCATATATCATTCTTTCTTCCTTAGTAAGTAAGAGGTGCTTTTTTTTTTGTTTTTTGTTTATTTGGACAGATCTACATTCTCTCAAGAATATCATATGAGGGACAATATGGTGCATACAGCTGATGGACACGCAATCTCTGCATAATCCTCTCTTTCTGACCCACTGTTCCTTCTCTCTAAATAAATAGAGCAAATATTTTGCACAAGAGATATCAACTGCTCTGTTGTATGAGTCAAATGATGTAGAAACCCAGGATTACATGCAATCCTCCCTGCTATAGATTGTAGCTCATTCTATTCTTACTTTTTCTTTTTCTCTGAATTTCAAAAATCTGCAGGCTCATATCATAGTTACCCTCCATCTGCACTTTGTAATTTGTTCTGTAATTAATGTTCACAACATCTCTGCTCAACATGCAAACATCCCCGTGTATTGTTCATCGAAGCCATGTACAGTATATAGTACAACAATGTCATACTTTAAGCCTGGAATGTCATCCTAGAAAGGGGCAATTGAAAAATCTCCTATGGAAAGTTTCCCTTATGAAACTGGTGTTCCTTTTGGAGGAATATAGTCATCTATATGTAAGATATAGGTTGCCCTGTTGACATGCAGTTCCATAGTCAAGCCCTTTAAATCCTGGATATCAGGATTTAAAATGCTCAATTCTGCACATAATCCTTCTGAATAAATTTTGACCATAAGTATGTTGATAATCAGAATTTATCAGGACCATTCTAATGAAGTCAGCATATTTCTTGCCCCCAGCTTCCTCATCTCTTTTTCCATCCAATTTTCCATTTATTTCAAAGCAAGAATCATTAAGTTCAATTTTCTGGAAGTTCTTGAAAACTCCTTACACCAACTCTGAACAACCAATGTATTTAGAAGAACTGCTAGCTTTGGTAAACTGTATGACATCTCCTCCCCCTACACCCCCAGCTTAAGGTTAAGCCTTAAGAAAATAAAAGTTACACAAATTTTAGCTGCAAGGATACCAGACAGGAAACAAAGTGAAATGTTTCTCTTTGAATTCTCTTTGTGCTTCCAGGACAATACCTCAAAAGTCCACCTGCTGAAGTTGGGTGGCTTATATAAAGGGATGTCATGGTAATTTGGAAAAATGCTAAGGACAGAAAAGAGATTTTTTTTTGCCCCCAGGTTACCCCACTGGTTTGTCTAACTCATTACATGCCAAAACATTTGATTGATGAACTCAAACCAGTCGTGGATAATCTTAACTCTTACATTTAAATATGCTCTTGCTACCACTCTATTATAATTAATTGTATGAGGCAAATCAGAATTCAAGCTTGGCTTACACTGGTTTGACCTAGATGCCAGAGAGTGCCTTTGTTTCGCACTGTGTAGGAGGCAAGCCAATATTTCAATTCCTTTAACCCATGGGGTCTTTCCTTTTCTTAATTGTAGAGATATTTCTGTGTGATAAATAGCTTTTTTACTGCAACCAATGTAGCCTTTCCCTGTGCTTAGAAGTTCTTAGAAATACAGTTAAAAAGCCTCCTAGATAAATTTGCCTTTGAAATGTAGGGGTTTGCAATGAATTAATATTATAAAAGCATCTGCCCTTGCTTAGTTAGCAATGTCCAGATGCAAGAATTCATAAATATTTTTGACCTCCTGGCCACTTGAATCTACCATGCCGGTGTTTCAAAACTTATGGCACATTAAAAAGCTACAGGGTTCTATTTAAAAATGGTCTATTCAGATGTTGCCATTTCCTCGTGCATAAGAACTCATGGTGTAATACTGGTTGGCTCTTTCCATACTGTTGCAGCCATTGCTTTGCATTTAATGTTAGGGGCAATCTTTTGATGCTCCTCCCATGATTAGGAAACATGTAAGGACAATAATCCAAATCACTGCACAAGTCTGTAAGCATGTAATAGGATCCCCATTTATAAACAGGCCCATATAACAGTGTGGTAGGTTGGGGAATTCTGGGAATTTAAGTCCACTTGTCTTAAAGCTGCTAAAATTGAAAAACTTTGCCCAACAGTTTTTATGAACTGTCCATGATCACAGGCCCAATATAGACTTCTGGCTTCTTCTCCTATAGATCCTCACAGGATAGTTGCAAGTCATTGTGAGGGAATGTTGAATGTGTCTAGGCGGCCATATTCTTCGCTTGCTAGAACATCGATACCTGAAAAATGCTGTACAATGGGAGGTTTCTCAGAGAGAAAGTTAAAGCAGGGGAGACCACATAAAACTTGTCATCAGACATTTAAAGATGATTTATGGGCAATGGACATCAAAGCCGAAGAGACTGCCACAGATAGGATCCATTCAGTGGTGGGTTGCTACCAGTTCACCCCAGTTTGGCGGGTGGCGGGAGGCTCTGCCCACCCACCCAGATGTCATCAAATATTATTGGCGCATGCGCAGAAACTTTCTGAGCATGCGCAGAAGTGGCACATGCATGAGCGAACCAAACATGTGTGCTTGAGAACCCATCCCTGGATCCCTTGGAAGAATTTGGGTTACTGCCCTTACAGTTTGCTTCCCTATGTACTTCACGTGAAAGGAACCAATATTGATAACAGAGTAACAGAGTTGGAAGAGACCTTGGAGGCCTTGTACTCCAACTCCCTGCTCAGGTAGGAAGCCCTATATCATTTCAGACAAATGGTTGTCTAATCTCTTCTTAAAAACCTCCAGTGTTGGAGCACCCAAAGCTTCTGGAGGCAAGTTGTTCCATGAGTAATTGTTCTAATTGTCAGGAAATTTCTCCTTAGTTCTAGGTTGCTTCTCTCCTTGATTAGTTTCCATCCATTGCTTCTTATTGTGCCTTTAGATGCTTTGGAGAATAAGCTGAGTCATTCTTCTTTGTGCCAGGGCCTTAAATATTGGAACACTGTTGTTGTTGTTGTTGTTGTTGTTGGTGGTGGTGGTGATGACGATGATGATGATAGATCCTCACCAAAATCCAACAGAAAAAAATTAGTACACCATGGTGAAATCTTGAAGGGATGATAAGACAGCAATCATCATCATCATCATCATCACCACCACCATCTTCATCATATTAACAATAGCAAGATCTGAAATTTGGAGCTTTTAAAAAAAGACATGTCCCTGATATAGAAACATCACCAATGCTTGGCACCCAGTATGTTGGTATAAAGGCAGGAGTGTCAGCACTTGAGGACATATTCAGCCTTCTTTGACAGGCTGGGGTAAGGGAAAGCATTGCTGCTTTAAGGAGTTCACACCTTACAGTTAAAATGACTGTAATGTAATTGCAAGCTGGAACACCTTTTTTCAGGTTTTAAGAGATAGCAGAAGTTGCTGTATGCTCCGTTGTGCAAGGCCCAAAGCACTTCTAAATCCTTTTTGAAGCACTTACAGCCCTAATATCAGCTTGTTCCTTCTTTTGTTACCTGCTATCTTAACTCCATGCACAGAGTACTAAATAAGGAAGCTTGAGGGAACTATCCAATGAAATAAAAGAGGTGATTTGTTCTTCTTAACAGTCCCTTAAGCTAAGGCAGGAAGAAGTTAAACAAAGATGCACTGGTAGATTCTTAAATGATTTTCAATAGACCACCAGGATTTTCTGACTTTCCATGGTTTAATAACAGTGAGAAGTCCCCTCTCCACTTTAAATTAGGCTGCTGAGAGGGAAGAATACTTGAGAAAGAACAAAGACTGTCTTTTGTGTAACATAACTGTCAATTCCATTCTGGTATTTGAGCTCAGTTTGAAGGAGACCTTACTAAAAATGAAAGTTTGGGCTAAAGATATCTTCAATCCTTACAGCATGTTCTTTGCCTTCCCAGTGACTTATTTTATTCCTAACTTTAGTTAGTAGACTCCTGGATTCTTGCTTTTAAAATAAGTAAATTAATTTATACATTCATACTTAAAATGATGATTAATGAAACCAAGGTGAAAGCATTTTGAGATGTTTATGTGGTGCCCAGTAGAAAGAAGACCATATCAATTCACGAGCTTCTTTCAGAGTCTGCAAATGATTTAGTTTAAAGTTTATCCAGAAAAAAATAACAATAGAAGAAAGAAGGTCTTCACTCTTCAACATGATTTATGTTTTTACTTTTGCTTATCAGTGGTGGGTTGTCCCCGGTTCATACCGGTTCTATAGAACTGGTAGTAAAACCGGAGGGAGGCTCCGCCCACTGACCCTGACATCATCGAAATATTTCGGCGCATGTGCGGCCTTGTTGTGAACCGGTAGTAAAGGTAAGTAGAACCCACCCCTGATGTTTATGTATGGATGCCTGAAGATGAGTAAATCTATATGTATGGGTAAACATTATAGAAGAAAAAGTGGATAAACATTCTAAAGGTTCCTGTGACCTATTATATAGTGGATATTAATAACTTCAGTTATTTATATTGGAATAAAAGAAGAACTTTAATTCTTTTTATACCTCTTATGTACTCTTAATTGACCTTGGGTTTCATTTAGTAAAATGAAATGTGTGAACCCAGTCACTGTTATTTGTAAAACAGAAGTTATGGTTTGGATTGCATTCATACAACATATTAAGCTAAAATATAATTGAGTCAGTGGCTTGCTTGCAAATTAGCCAGCATGAACTTTATTTCCAATGGATGGAGAATCTTTGGGGAATTTCAGGACTATTGATCAATTGGGAAGTTGGAAAAAAAAAAGACATGCTAGAGGAAAGCAATAGCAAATTACTTACATAATGCTTCCAATAAAACTGCAAAGATACAAACAACCGGGAACTGGTTGCTTCAAGGACATTTTTTTGTGTGTGCTAAACCCTATCATGTAGTTGATTTATGATTTAATGCACTTTGTACATCTAGAAAATTGAATTAATTGAGTAAGCATGGTTAAAGTAGCATTAAGCAAACAAACACAACTTTCAAACAGATTACAAACAATTGGCATGTTCCACTGTAATTTAGCAAGTGTTTTCTATTACTTTTTCCCAGGACAGAATAATTTGTATTAGAAATTAAAATATAATGATTTTTCTTATTGTGACTGATCAGAAAGTTATTCAGGCTTAGCCCCAGGAAATCAACCATGTTGAATACCCGTGTAGGTATATATATATTTGGAGAATACCAAATTTAGTTCTTCAAGGTCAGAAATGCATGTGAGAGAATAGACTGTCAGCTAAAAATATACTTTATTTACAAAGCCATAAATCAAATCTCTCAATGGTTCCTGACTGTGACAGGGGGCTGTTCCTGGTAGGGATGAACAAAGAATGCTGGAAGTATGGCAGGAGTCTATAATCGCAGTAGGGTCAACCAAGGCATGAAGATAATCCCAGCTGCCCAGCTAAAAGAGACAGATGCATACATTGGGCAGCAGTGATATAGGAAGATGCTGGAGGCAGATTCTTCTTTTAGTGACAACAAATGCACAAACATTTCATACTGCATGGGAGAAGGCAATGGTAAACCATTCCTGAATTTTACAAGAAATTTTACATTACTGGTAGATAATATAAGATGATTGACAATATAATGCCAGATGATGGAACCCCTCAGGTCAGATGCTACTCAATATGGTACTGAGGAATAGCTAAGGGATCCTTCAGAGCACTTATGGTGTTTATGATGAAGGTAGATTAAAGCCTTTGAGACATCTAGCTGCTGATGTTGCCATGCAAGAAAATAAATCCAAAACTGCAAAGGAAGAATTACAATGGGGACATGGAACATAATAAGCATGAGCAAAGGAAAACTCAGGAGAGTGGAAAAGTAAATGAATCAACTTCATATGAACATTTTAGGCATCAGTGAATTGACGTGGACTGGAATTGAATACTGAAGACTGCACTGTTTACTATTCAGAACATCAAAACATCAAAAAAAAAAAAAAAACCCCACACAAAAGGAACAGTGTTGTTTACATAGTCAGGAATGATATAATAAAAATGGTACTTGGCTACAATGCAGTCATGGATCGAATAATACAAATTAGACTTTACAGACAATCCTTTAATAGGATGGCTATCCACATTTATGTTCCAACCACTAATGAAGAAGACAAGGTTGCTGTGGTTTATGATCAGGTTCAAAATTATCAGAGTACGTAAGTGAGCTGCTTGTGGTTGAAGACTGGAATGTCAAACATGGAAATAATATGGAAGAAAAAGTAGCAGCAGGACTGTATGGCCTAGGAAATGGAAACAAAGCAGAATGACATATGAGTTGTTGTTAATGCAATGATTTCTTCATGGCTAATACAGTTTCCAAACAATCAAAACAGCAGCCATATAAATGGACATCGCCAGAAAGGATACACAGAAATCAAATTTACTGCAGTATATAATTGATACTAGGAGGTAGAAAAGCTCAGTCATAAGAGCAAAGATAATGTCAATGTAAGTTCAAAGTCAGACTAAAAAGAAAGAACAAAGCCAATACAGGCTTCATTGATTATAGAAACCTCCTTGATTGTGTCAACCATACCAAGCTGTGGAATGTAGTTAGAAAAAATGGGAATCCCTGAACATTTCATTATCCTCCTGAGAAACCTATACAAAGGTCAAGAAGCTACGCTATGGATGGAACATAGTGGAAAGGATTAGTTGCAGGTCAGAAAAGGAATGAGACAAGGCTGTATACACTCCCTTTATTTATTCAATCTATATACTGAATGCATAGGGAGGAAAGAGGGATTAAAACAAGATCAGTATGGTTTGAAAACTGGAGAAAGAAACATCAATAAGCAGTACCACATTTGATAACACTACTCTGCTGCCTGGAAAAGCAAAAGCTCTAGCAATGGAAGTCAATGGAGCAGAGTGAAAAAAAAATTAGGGCTATGATTAAATATAAAGAAGACTAAATTAATGGCAATGGTACAGTGGGCAGCCTTAGACTTTTCAATGAAGATAATGAAGTAGTAGATAGATGATGCCTTTTAAGATCAACTATCAACAGTAAAAGAATCAGTCAAGACATATAAATATGTCTTATGGCCAGTTATTCAGCAACTGCTTGAAATTACAATGGTGCTGAACAAAGGAACTTATAACCTGTATTCAAAGTTATGGTCATTACAGTGCTTCCATAGTCACGTGATCACAATTTGGGCATTTGACAATCTGCTTGCCCTTATGATTGACTGCAAGAATGCTGCAACTGTCACCATCTATCTTCCTCCCCCCCGCCCATCACCACCCTGCTTGGTCCCTTGAGCCTACTTCCTGTCTAGCTAGGGCTCTATCATGCTTTTCTCCCCTTACTTCTTCCCAAGATTGCCTTTCTGAAAGAGCATCCAGCCAATACAATATATGGCCTTCCTACAGAGGCCATTTCACACACTGCCATTCTCGAGATCTCTCAGAAGGGTGCAGTTTTTTCAAATCATGAGATATGGAAAATGGCACCCTTTCAAGAGATTGCATGAAACAAAGATATTTCTGAAGCCATGGCTGAGAGGGACCTTTCTAATTTCCAAATCGCTCCAATCTATGTAGGCAGCAATCTGGACCAAAAAGAAAAAAGAAAGATTTAAATATTCCAACTCAGTATGATTTAATAAGAAGTGGATGGGGTTTTTTTTTGTTGTTGTTATTTTTGATCCAATTAATTGTGTTCTATTCTCTGAGATTGCCTGGACAAGCCCCTGAAGTTTTCTTGGAAAGGTTTTTCAGAAGTGGTTTGCCATTGCTCCTTTCTAGGCCTAATAGAGGGTGGCTGGTCCAAGGTCACCCAGTTGTCTTTGTGCCTAAGGCAAGACTAGAACTCATTGTTTCCCAGGTTTTAGCCTAATGCCTTAACCACTACACCAAACTGGCTCTAATAAGAGTTATTGGGCAGTTATTTTCTTCTCCCACCTCATGGGATCAATCAATGCAGATTTAATATGACCTTATTTTATATATTCCCATATACATACACACTGATGTATTCCTTATATGTATGTATACCATATAATTAATAAAACACTTTTATTTAGATGTTAACATAGTTTGACTAACATTTTGAAAGCACTGAAGTCCCATTTGTGAATGTCAGCTAATAAATATAGAATTAGATAAACCAAGAATTGCAAAAAGCAATTGAGAGGTTTATTGAGCTACCCATTCATCCACCCTCTCTCTGTGAATCAGTGCACTGTAGAGGCTTATATACAGATATACTGTATTTTCCTGCGTATAAGACTACTTTCTAACACACAAAAATCTTCTTAAAAGTCGGGGGTCGTCTTATACGCCGGGTCTCATTCTCCTGTAACCAGGCAGACCAGCCCATAAGGCTCTGACGAGCCTTAAATGGTTCTGAGGCGGGTCGTCTTATACTCCCAGTCGTCTTATACGCCAGAAAATACGGTAGATACACAAATATCTACATACACTTGGGCACACACACTCCCCAAGGATAGTTCTATGTATTGTAGCTGCTTAATTAAGCCATCATGGGCAAAGAATACTATAGTGAGCATTCAATTAGAACACTTCTCGACAAAGCTCCCTTCTCTGTTCTCAATTTACTCTGCTTGCTTCCTTATTATAATGGTGAAAATAACAGGGAAAATAATGTGTGAGAAACCATATTAGGAATGACAGTCTCCTCTGCATGAAGCACAGTTTGGCATTTATTTCCTTTCTTTGAAAGAACTGGAACTATCCCATACAATTTTCTCTTCTAGCAGCCCACACCATTTTGCCTTCCTAGCTTCTTTGCAGATTGTAGACAAAGTTGGGGGGGGGGAATGCTGGATGTGAGGTTTTTCTCTAGTTGTGAAATGTTTGACAGGTAAAGAAAGATCTCCTGCCTGGGAAACTGGTTGAAGTTGTTCTAATCTTCCAAGGCCATGAATTAAATATTTACTACTCACAGGCACCTGAGATATATTGTAATTATCATGAGCTTGTTAAGCTGTGGTATTGGAGCTAATAACTGGCTCATATTTTGATAATTTCTTGAAACAGAAAGAGCAAAAAATAGAACAATCTGGAAAAGCATGAGTGGGTATAGAATGTATTTTAAACTAATTAGTATTTTGGTAAGATTTTTTTTTTTTTTAAATGCAATACCCAGAGAATATAGCTGGGGTTTAAAATAATTGTGTTTCCAAATCAAGGAAAATAAAATTATTAAAAATGGGAGTGGTCCCATTTTATTCTTTAGGGTAATTAAAGATGATATGCATTTTTTGATTTTTATAAGCATACAGTGTTCATGTGTAAGAAATAGTAAACATTTGAGAATGTTAGCTTGATACATGATTGATCTACAAGTGATTTCAAATGCCAGCTATATAATAGATTTTTTTCCCTATAGGATTCAGGCAAAGCAATTAAAACTGCATCTTCATTATACACTCTGTACCCCTTCTAGCCTCAAGCTAGTTTTAGTGATCCCATGCCTGTATAACACATAAAAAAACCAAAATAAAATGCTTTCTTATTTGCTCCCAAATGGTTACAAATGCTCATACCAATTCCAAGTTCAGTTAGCGGTACAATAGAAAGTGTATGTGTGTTTATGTGTGTATCTCTCTCACTCTCTCTGTATGTATATATACACACACACAGTACATATACAATATACTGTAAGTATATGTATATTGTATGTATGTGAATGGATATATGTACATGTATATGTATATAGTATATGATGAGTAAGAGAGAAATGAAGATTCAGAAGGATATTACGGGCAAGCAACCCAGCTGAATATGTAGCCAATTTCAAGAAATACTATTACATATTGCACATATTGTACATTATTCTGATTTTTTTTTAAAAAAAATAGCATTTATTCATTAACTGTTATTCATTCTGCCTGATTTTAGGATGTTGGGTGGTTGGGGATGGGGTGTTTGTTTTGTTTTGTTTTATTCTTACTAATTAGTTACTTTTTTTTTCTGTTGTGGGGTTTCATTTCTTCAGAGCTTCAAAGGAAGTTGATGAAATTTTTATATATTTATTCTGGAAGGCCGATAGCAATGTATGATGCGTAACTCGTGCTATGAATTACAGCTAGAGGAAGGACAGAGCTCAGGGACATACATACATTTTACATACTGAAGATGTCAAATTCAGGTTCCAGCTCTTCCTTAGAGGACTGCTGAATCTGAATATAAGGTCCCGCCCCTTTAAAATTATGAAGCTCATTGTGCAGTTTTCAAATTGTTCAATTCAGTTTGGAAAATTGATTGGATTGAATTTGAATGTTAGAATCAAATAATTGAATTAGATTGATTCACTCTGATTTTTATTTGGTTTCAAAGTCAATTCAATTCAAAGACTTTCTAAGTATAATCCTGAATCAAATTTCTGCACAGGTCTAATCTTATTTGTAATCTAAAGAGTGCATTGCATTGTGTTCATTCTCAACATTTTTAAAACGAAGAAAAATACTATAAAACCATAAACTATAAAGGGTACTTTAAAAGCTGAATATTTCAAAGTGAATTTTTTAAAAAAATATAATAGCAATAGTATTAGGTTTTGTCAAACAGCAAAACAGCAATTAATAACATACAAAGTGCATTCTAGGTGAGAAAATTTGAGGAATAAAAGTAAATCACTGCCAATTACAATACTATATGAAGACAAGGACAATCCTTAAAGTAGATATCCTATTCTTTCAAGAGAAAGATTTTTCTATCCATTATACAACTATATAGCTCTATCAGATATTATAAGCTAGGCATACATAATTTTTGGTTCCAGAAATATATTCCTCTGCCTTGTAATTTTTCTATGATAGAAAGAAATCATTAAATACATCTGGAGCAATAATCTTTTAATTCTGATCCGTTAAATTTCATTAATTATATTAACACTGCATTCAGTCAGACTCATTATAGGTGTATATTTGGAGGGAATGTAGTATCTGCAATCCACTGAAGAGACTAATGGAGCATCCGGTTCAAAATATTCTTTTTTTTTCCCTTTTAAATTCTGTCACTACAAGCAGAATTTTAACCTAAGGGAAAATAGAGTAAAAAAAGTTAATAATGGAAAGGATTGAAAATAATTTGGGCATTAAATATTCAATAATAATTTTTTTTAAAGTTATTTGGCTTTTCTTTATTTTACCAGTATAAGATATTTGCAAATGACTTCAGGATCCACATCCCACATAATATGAAACATTTTAGCTGCTCTCCCTTTGTTGTTTAATTCTTGTTAATACATTGGTGATACCACCGCCCCCCCCCCCCCCATCTCTCTCTTTCACATGTATTTGGGGAAAATGGAGAAATATTAATTTGGAATGAACTGCATTAAATAGATACATATTCATGATGCCTAATTCACAATTGCTGGCTTTCTTACAAAAAAAAAAAAAAACCTGCAAAAAGTAGTAAATATCCCAGAACCATATAAATCAAGAGTTTCTATCCACTACTGACTTGTATACATTTTCTACATGAAGTGAAAAATTGAAATGACACCATGTGCTGAGATCAGAGGCAGGAAAATGCTTCCCCTCTGAAATCAACTGTGTCAAGCAGGCTATTTTGGATTGCAAGCTCTCTGTTAAGTCTATTCCTGCCTTTGTCTACCATAGATATAAAATAACATTCCTTTACTTAAAGAAGAAAGCTTTTATATTTTATTGCAAATAAAGAAAAGTACCCAGTCTATTTTACCTGGGAAACACAGTAGGACCTTGACCTTAATAACAATAGTCAAGATGATAGGTCAGAGTTGATCTCCAATTTAACCTCATTCTAACCCTTCACCTTCTAAATCTTTATCTTACTGAATTCTTTGCCTGGAATTCCTCATTAAAATGACTCTGAAACAGGATGCCATATCCTTCTTGACAGCGTATTTAATACATGCACCTGTGGCAGCCATGCAATAACTTAACAGTGAATAGTATTTGAGGCAGGAGGTTCTGAAGCCTTCATTTTGTAAGAAATAGTCCAATAAAAATAGGAGAGATAATCCAAAGAGAAATTGTAGCATATGAAGGGGGAAATTCATCATCATAGAATAATTCCAAATCATTTATCCCTCATACTGAGTTACAAAGCAAAATACTGCATTCATATATATTATTTGGGATCTAGACAGTCATCCACATAGAGCAGGTTATTAAGAACAAGAACAATACACTATCATGTTTCCCCAAAAATAAAACCAGGTCTTATATTATTTTTTGCTCCAAAAGACACATTAGGGCTTATTTTTTGCCTAGGGCTTATTTTGGGGGAAATACGGCACTAAATGCATGCATCTGACTGACAATCTTAACTGGGGTTTATTCTGCGAGTAGGGCTTATATTATGAGCATCCTGAAAAATCATGCTAGGATTTACTTTCCGTTTGGATCCTATTTTCAGGGAAACCAGTAACAATACATTAGTTAACAATTGTATCCAGTGCACACATAAGCATAACTCATCTAAGAAAATGTAATCCATCCTGATAAGGCATTTTGTAATGGTTCATTTCAAACTTTAATAATACATCCTTGAGAAACTCTTTATGTTTATTTTCTCCTTGTAGTGTATTAAAAAAAAAGAATAACGATAAAGTTAGTCATCATTAAAGTCTTTCTTTCAATAAATTGCTTTGTAGCAACTGAAGAAAAGATAATTTCTTCCCTCTTCCCTCCAACTCTATTCCATTTGTCTTTGAAGTTTACTCTTCTGCCTTTAATTACCTTTGATGGAGTGGTAAGAATCTTTCCCCAGAACACTTTATATACTTAGGCTGATATATCATAAATGAGAAATCTTGTGCTTCAAGCAGCACTTTAAACTGTAAGGACACATCACATTGACATACACTCAATAATAACATTTCACAGCTTTTAACTAAGCTGGTAAGAGCTTTTCCCCCCGAGACAGATGCCCCTTCCTGCCCGTGTACTGTTTTTTGCAGATAGAGTGATGTCTTTATTTAGGAAGTTAGAAAAAATTGCTTGGAGTCATCAGCGGTTTCAAGAACTCATTGCAGAAAGGGGGATAAAGCTTATTCAAAAGATAGATGACAGCTTCTCATTGGGGAATTATATAAAATGCTATTTCCCAATAAAAACAGAGTTGCTGAAATACAGAATTATCACACATTACTAAAAAAAAAAAGCCTGCCTTCCTTCCTTCCTTCCTTCCTTCCTTCCTTCCTTCCTTCCTTCCTTCCTTCCTTCCTTCCTTCCTTCCTTCCTTCCTTCCTTCCTTCTAAATAAATTGAAAACTATTAGGTCATCCAGCAATTCCCATTGAGAGAAATTGAAATTTCACTTTGTTTAAAGGAACTGAAAGGAAGACAGCTACTCTAAGATTAGGATTTTTCAAGGAAAATCTCTAAAGAGCACTACATATGTATGAATTGATTTTAAAAAGCACTGTTCATAAAGTATGACATTTAGAGTGATGTTTAACAGTGGATTTTCTTGAGCATGAATATTGGAATTAATGGAGAAAAAGGAATATGTTTACTGTCATTATACATATGCCATTTGTAATCCACTGAACAAATGATTGAACATGTAATGGCAGCAATTTGCTTATAGCTCTTTTTTTTTTTTTTTACTGGTTTGCAATGAAGCATTCTTTGACTCTGCCAAAGTTGAGTTATTACAGGTACTTAACTCAGTCCTATAATTGTTTACTGTCAATTGCAGTCAGTGTAATATAATGCTTAAAGCAATGGACTAGGACTAGGAAACCCATGCTCTAGCCCCCACCCCACCTAGCTAATCATTGAAACTCCCTTGGTCATTTTGAGCCTACTCATAGGTTGCCGTTGTTGGAATAGCTCCATGTCAGTTACCTTGAGATATTGAGATAAGACATAAATCTAACACATATTTTTATTTATGTAGAAACCTCAGCACCCAATCCAATGAGTTCTAGGAGGTGAACTAGTTACGCTATCATAGTATGGACTGTCAGCATAAATAACAACTATCATTATAAAAAGAAAGCACACAAAGATTATTAAGGTAAATGGTTATAGATAGAATGTTGAGCATCATCCTACCAGGGCAAATCACTAGATATGTTAAAGCACCAGACTAGATCCTGAGACATTGTGAGTTCTAGTCCCATTTTAGGAACAAAGCCAATTAGGTGATCTTGGGCAAGGCACACTCTCTTAGCCCTAGGAAGGAGGCAAATCACTTCTGAAATCTTGCCAAGAAAATTGCAGGGAGATGTCTAGAGAAAACTACAAGCTGATGCTTACTCAAAGACGTATGCACATAACACACACAAGCTCACTAGAGGTCTTCAAATAGAAACTGGATGGTCATGGTCAAATGGAGCCTGGATAGCTCAGCAGACTGAAAGCATTGTGATTAACTCCAGCTGTCTGCAATTACTGTAAGTTCGAATCTCACCAGGCTCAAGGTTGACTCAGCCTTCCATCCTTTCTAAGGTAGATAAATTGAGGACCCAGTTTGTGGGGGCAATAAGCTGACTTTGTATATATATACAAAAGTATGAAAGCTATTGCTTAACGCATTGTAACCCGCCCTGAGTCTCCGGAGAAGGACGACATATAAATCAAATTTAAAAAGAAAAATATGTCAAAAATGTTGCAATAGCAATAGCAGTTAGACTTACAGTATATACCACTTCACAGTGCTTATACAGCCCTCTCTAAACAGTTTCCAGAGTCAGCATATTGCCTCCAACAGTCTGGGTCATCATTTTACCCAGCTCAGAAGGATTGAAGGCTGAGTCAGCTTTGAGCCTGGTGAGATTTGAACAGCCAAATTGCATGCAGCCGGCAGTCAGCAGAAGTAGCCTGCAGTACTACATTCTAACCACTGCACCACCACAGCTTAAGAACCTGCACTGAACAAGAGGCTCAAAAAGATAATGTTCTGGTCCTATTAAATAGCTTATAGCTGCAATGAAATGCAATTTCATTAGTTCCTAAATTGTGTTTCACACAGATGTGATTTGGAAAGAAGCTATGCACGTGAAAATTTGTCTTATACATATAATTCTGTTATTCCCTCTTATATTATTTTGAATGAAAGAACCTGCAATTGGCAAGATGTTCTCTTTGCAAAGTCAGATTAATAATAGGTCGGGACTAGAGTTGCCCAATATAATTTTTTACTTGTTCCTTTCTATCAAATTCATTCTTAAAATTCCAGAAAATTGGTAGGACAACTCTATAAGAAGGTGCTTGTTGCAGACAGTTTAAGCTTTTAGTAGTGCAATAAAAGATGGGAAATAGTTATTATGGCATTTTCAAGAGAATGGCTGGTGATACCATTAGCTAGCATGACAGAGATTTCATTATGGTGGAGAATTAGGATTTGTACATCCTTCCAATTGGTAGCTGCCCTTCAAGAAGGTATCACAATAAAAAGAAATATCCCAGCACAGTAAAAGCATCCAGTTCCTCTATATTTCATGCAGTTTGACCAGAATCCAGTTATTCTACCCAATTAAGCAGTAAGTCAGCCATAAGTTAGTTACAGTTGGATAGAATAGGAATGTTTACCAAGCCTTCACATTCGATAAAGGTATTTGGTTTGTGTATATTCTGTTGTGGTTCTTTGCAATAGAGAACAGCTTATCACCGGGAGATGGATATTTAATCAGAATTGGTGGGCATTGTAAATAGGTTAAGAATGGATTTCTATGACCTGTCACTAATATTTTTCCCTTTTATTGCTGTAAAATAAGGCTTTTATTTAAGTGCTTATAAAGGTAGTAAAATGGGTCTAAATGGGTGTAAATGTATTAATGATAATGACAGCAACAATAAAAATAATATCATGTCTTCTACCAGGTTACATTGTTTTTCATATAGTTCTGGTGATTTTTCTTCCTTTGATTTTAGGATTGGTAAATGATTCTTGTTAAAAACAGGAGTGAAAGCATAGAGCCCAGGGGTGAAATCTAAAATTTCGTTCTGTGGGCTTGGCTTGGTGGTGTGTGTGTGTGTGTGTAATGTGACTGAGTGGGCATAGTCAATTTTTTTGTTTACTCTTAAAAGCATTTTTTCTACAACCTTAAGAAGTTGCAGGAAAAAAACTGCTTTTAGAAGCCTCTGACGATCAAGCAACTCAGCTGGGATCGTCAGAGGCTTTTAAAAGCATTTTTTTTCCTACAACCTCTTTGGCCGAAGAGGTTGTAGAAAAAATGCTTTTAAAAGCCTTTGACAATCCCAGCTGAGCTGTGTGATCGTCAGAGGATTTTTTTTTTACTTCTAAAAGCATTTTTTCAGCCAAAGAGGTTGTAGAAAAAATGTTTTTAAAAGTAAAAAAAAAACAAAAACAGATTCTGATGATCACATGGCTCAGCTGGGCATGGGGGAGGTGCAGGGAGTTTTGCTATTGGTTCTCTGAACCACGTGCTGCCATTGCTACTGGATTGAGTGATCTGGTCTGAAGCGGGAGCATTTCACCCCTGATGTAGCCTTACCATTTGGCACTGAATCATATCAAAAAAGTAAAATAAAAATAAATTTTAAAAAATCTGGTTCCCACTGGTTCTTGGTGGAGGGGCTTCATGTATATGTTTTGAATGTTGAGTTATGATTTATGGATTTGTCCACCTATTAGAGTTTGAAACTCCGGTTATAGTTCTTCTCCAATTGATGAAAAATTATATCATAATTAGCTGCTCAATTTCAGTAACATAGTTTGAGGACCATTTTTGTGGCCAGAAGAAGTGGACCTGGGGTTGCAGGCAGTCTGTACTTTTTCTATGAGTTTATTACTTCTGACTTTGACCACTGTGCGTGTGCAGTTTGAAAGGCTTATGTTATCAGTTGGGATATAATAAGCAATAAAACATTCCTCCTCCTAAAAATTTCATTGGCTCTTGAATTCTGATTTGCAATCTTCCAGCAATTTTCTTCTTGGAGAAAGGGGTGGGGGTGGGGAATCTTCAGTGACTAATGTCAGAGCATAAACCATTTGTTACCATTACTCTTGATGCATTGCTTGTCACAGTTCAGTCTTCAGATACATAAAATAACTTGTGTTGTCTCTCACAACAAGGAAAATCAACTCCAGATAACAATGTTGTAGAGGATATGATAAATTCATATGGTAATGAACAGCTGGGATGCAGCAGTGACTCACTCTCAAACTAAGATACAATCTCTATCTCTTGAATAACTAAGATTCAAAATTATTTTTCTGCAGTTGCAGGATAACCCAAGTTGATTGTATTAGGAGGTAGACTTCAGAACATTCACAAGCTGTTCCAGAATATCAGAAACATCTGTCCAATAGCTGAAAGATAATGATGAAGTTCTGAGCTTTAATTCTACTAACAAATGTAAACTAAACATACACTTTCTTTGGGGCTATCATTCTCTACCTCTGCTGCCTGATTCAATTGCTCAAATAGCATGAATTGAGATATCTGCTATGGAGGAGTCTCTATGAAATTGTTTGCAGATAAGATTTCTCTGAGTGAGCCCTGCAAATTTGGGAACACTTCCATCCAGTAATGGGATTCAAATAATTTAACAAGCGGTTCTCTGCCCTAATGACTGACTGGGTAGATGTGGCTGGGTGGGCATGACTGGATGGGCATGGCCAACTCAACATCACTCACATCAAGGGGGCACTTCACTTCACCTGGCCTCTTGTAACTGTAGGGATGCTGCAACAGTCGTAAGTGTGAAAAATGGTTATAAGTCACTTTTTTTCAGTGTCATTGTAACTTTGAATGGTCACTAAATGAACTGTTGTAAGTCAAGCATTAACTGTACAAAAATATAAAGAGCTTCTTTGCTTGCAAAAACCTTCCCTAAATACCAGTCATTAGATTAGAAATAGGAGAGTACACACTGAAGATCAATGACAGTCACAGCCATCATTGAAACGTAAACCGTTTTGTCTGAATACCTCCCTTTTCATCAGCAATACCTGCAACCCAGAGTTAAAAATCAGGCGGGGTTCCAGAGCTCCTTGAGGAATTAAAATAGTTAAAATGCAATGATAACTATCAGCAGCCAACTCCTGCTCATAAAGTGAAACCCTTTAGCAGAGGGGTCATTTAAGTTCTCCAGATAGGTGGATATATTTGGGCTACAAAATGCCATGCTAAAGAGACAAATTAACAAAGTGTATAGGGGACTCAGGTTCAAGTCTCTGTCCTCCCAAGCTTGTCAGGATCACAATAAAATTAGTACATGCCACAGATATCTATATAAGCTTCAAGCCTGTGTTTGAAGCAATATCCATCTGGTTCAGTTCCAAGCTGGGAGAAAGACATTGGAAACATGGAGGTTGATTGGAAAGATTGTTTAATGATGAAGCTGACCACGTGGAGTTGATTTTTTTTATACCTTCTCTTGGGCTTTGAACTTGAGGTTTCTGTTCCTGTGCAAGAACATGTATTCTGTTGGCTGTTGTCAGAGTCCCATGGGGCCATGTAGCTGGTCTGAGAAGTTTGGTTGAAGTTTGGATTCTCTGAGATGATGTAATAAAGAGGCTTGTGTCCTGAAAGAGTGTTGGACAATTTCTATTGTGTCTTAATGTCTTTCCTCCTGTTTTGGATCTTGGGTAAGGGCTAATTCCATTCTGCCTTTGTTTAGACCTTGTTGCAGGGAATTTTTGCCCATGAATAGAGCTATCTATCTCTTTATCTCTTAAGTGCTGACATCTGCTGTGAGCTATTAAGGAAGGTGGGGGCTGCTTTCTCCCTCTAAGAAAATATGTTTCTTCATTTCTCATCCAGGGAAATATATTTTTCCTTTTTAATATTTCTCAAAATATTTCATTCTTCTAGGAGAGGGTGGGTGCTAACTCTCTACAGTTGGTGCCATGTTACTAAGCCTCATTACCATGAGAGAAAACTAAAACGAATTGGAAGGAGGATTCCACTTACTATCAGTGAGCAATCATTTGCCTTGGCCACTCCGAAGCAATGCAAGAGACTCTTGTGATTGTCCCAAAGGTGCTTTTTCAAGAGACAACTGGACTTTCTGGAAACCAAGTCTGCTTCTGTTGGTTGTTCTGCTTCTGAAGAAACAGATGAAAGATCAAAATGTACAGTATGGTATATATTTTAGTGGTTTTTGTATAAGATTGATGAAATTAGTTTTTGGGCTCTGATCATTTCTGAAGGCGAATTCATACAACTTTTATATTGCCTGCCATCAGCTGCTGATTGGTGCTATTAAAATATCACATGACAAATCCCCCTCCCTGTTGGAAGAAACATCCTTCTAGGTTCTGCTCCAAGTGGGGAAAAAGACACTGGAGACATGGAGACTGCTTGGAAAGATGGTTTAATGGTGGATAGGATCACATGGCTTGAGTTCCTGAACAGAAAAGGAAGGCAGATACAGGGAGTTTTCGGCTTTTATGCTTTCTCTGGATTTGAACTTCCTGGGGACCAGAAAGAGTATCCTGATTGGTTGTCAGACTCCCAGGGGGTGGGGGTCTTAGCTAGCCTTGCTGGCTGATGGTCACATGTGCTTTCCAGATCACATGCTTCCCAGGTCACATGTGGTGAGTTTCTGCTGCTATTGCGTAGAGGGCTAATCCTATCTTGTTGGTTCTTTGGCAATTCCTACTATGGCTCTGCCTGAAGGAGGTAGATCTTTGTTATGTAGAATAGACTGGCCCAGGCCTTAATGGCCCATTGACAAAGGGCAGGGGCAGGAAGATGGGAGCTGCTTCAAAACATGCTTATCCATTTCTAATCCAGGGAAATATAATATTCTGCCTTTTTAATATTTCCCAAAATATTTCATTCTCCTAGGAAGGGGTGTGTGCCAACTTCCTACACCCTCGAGTCAACAAAATTCTTTCTCAAAGCCCAGTGAGGAAGGTTACTCATGACATATTTGAAGTGAAAAGGATTGAGTCCAAAAAGGAAACTGAATGGACAAATTAGTCCATCTTGGGAAGCATGGGATAATTCCTTTAAGGATGAAGTTTAACAATATTCAAGCTCTAGATGAGGGAAGATATTTTAAGGAAGTCTTGATATATTTGTAATATTGCTAGAAATACATTCTCTTTTATTATTCTGAGTAGGTATAATGTTGACAAGGAAATACATAATATTTATTGATTTTGTAAAAAGTGCTTGTTTCCAATGTCCTTACTTTCTTTACTTTAAAGATATCTTTGTGGGAATTATATTTTTAATTGTAATTGTACAATGAATATTTGATGAACTATATTCATAAGGTAATCATGGAAAAAAGAATTCTAATCCTAAATAAGATGTTGAATAATAATTAAAAGTACTGAAGTCTTGATTAACAGTGTTAAGGGATTAGAAATGAGAATTAAAGAGGGCCACGAGCCCTGGGGTAAAATCAAGGACTTCAAACATCTTTTCAAAAATCATGGTTTTTAAAAAGATTAAGAAAATTATTGGTCTAGAGATTTCCTTTTAGGAAAGAATCTATGAAAAAGATGTTAAAATGTCATAAAGAAGTTTTCCAAATCTATGAATGAAAAATTATATCTACCTGAATTTGTATCTCTGTATAGAAGATCAACATTAACTGAAGTTTAAATGTCTCATTTTTGACTGGTCTGTGTCAGTCTTTGAACACAAAGTTGTGTATGGATTCAGAATTAGCAAACAATACGCCTCATATTGGTCTTGTTCTTTTTTAAAAAATAGAGTTGTTAATATTTTGGTCACTTTGCAATTGGAAAAATGCCTATCTTTCTCTTTATTATATATTAATACATTACTGATGGTTCTATCAAAAGATTGGCAAGGAAAAAATGGGTAGTAGTGTATATTTCTTTATCTTAGGTGCAGGGTACATAGGGTAAATAGCACTTAGATATACTGCTCCACAGTGTTTTTACACATTCTCTGAGTAGTTTAGAAAGTCAGTATATTGCCTCCAACAATGTGGGTCTTTATTTTACCAATCTTGGAAGGATGGAAGGTTGAGTCAATTTCAAACCAGTCAAGATTGAACTCCTAGCTGTGGACAGTACTGCATTCTAACTACTACATCACAATGGCTACATAGGACTCTATATAGCTTATTGGATAAATCCTTGGACCAAAGAGAGACAAATCACTGAAGGTTTTCTTTGATTTGATGGGCAATTTAAGCAGTGGTGAAATCCAATTTTTTTAAACTACCAGTTCTGTGGGCATGGTGTGGCAGGTGTGGCGTGGTGTGGTCAGCGTGGTTGGTGGGCATGGCAGGGGAAGGATACTGCAAAATCTCCATTCCCATCCCACTCTGGGGCCTGGCAGAGGTGGTATTTGCCAGTTCTCCAAACTACTCAAAATCTCCACTACTGGTTCTCCAGAACCTGTCAGAACCTGCTGGATTTCACTCCTGAATTTAAGTCTTGTGAGACCGAAAAATGGTAGTTCAAGAGAGCATACTTACTTTTCTGAAACACGTAGATCCTTTTCTAGAATAGATAAGGTGTAGATTTCCAATAACTTGGCTATTAAGGATTCTAAATTTAATTTCTAAACCTTTTTCCAATCATAATTTTGTAAGTTTGGTCTATACAAAGAATCTTTTAAATGGAGACTGAATAAAATGTTGCTATAGAAGAAAGCAATTGTGGAAGATTGTAAAAGGAAATTAAAATACTTAAAAAAATTATTTCAATGAATGTACTGATTTAGGAATGATTTGGGATGCAAATAAAGGTTTTGTTTTATTTGCATTTTATCAGAGGTTTCATAATAGTGAACTCAAAAAGAAGAGGCAAGAGAAAACACAAGCTACTTTGGCTTAGATAAAGAGAAGCTACTTAGATAAACACAAGCTACTTTGGCTTAGATAAAGAGAAAAAAAGAATTAAATTTCCCAACAAATTAAGCTCTTACAATAACAGTTATCTATGTGAACAGTAAGAGAATTAGAACTAAAAATGAACTACGGAAAGCAAAACACACCTTTGAGTTTGCAAACAAAACAGGGAAATGATTGATATATAAATTATTAAAAAAAATGATATTGAAACTACAAGAGAGATACTGTGTTAATTGATAGCATGTCCATGCAAAAAGCATTTTATCAATATTGATCTAACTTGTATAAAGCAAGTGACATTTCTCTGTAGAAAAGAAACAAAATTTATGAAGGGCTACAGAGCAACAGAAACAGATTATGAATGAACCTATACAAATAAAGAACTCTTCTGAAGCTATAAAATGGATGAAGCAGGCAAGGTTCCTGGACCACATGGGTTATCACTTTTTTTGGTTTTGTTTTGAGGATGAACTTTTACAACCTTTACAAACTATAGTGAACTCTATCTGACAGGGAGGAAAGGTGCCAAAGACTTGGAAAAAGGCCGATATAGCACTAATACCTAAAAAAGGACAAGGTTTAATTATAACATAAGTATAAACCAATGTCATTATTAAAAAGAATGACTGTAAGCTCTTTACAACAACACTGACTGATAGAATGAAAATAATTTTGGAAGAATTAATTATTGAGACAATGTGGCTTTTTATTTAAATGATAAAATGTGTTGTACATTTTGGAATATTTAGAGCAACACAATGAAAAAGAAGCCCTATTGATTTTCTTTGATGTGGAGAAAGCCTTTGACAATTTAAATTGGGTTTTCTCTTGAAAGTTTTGGAAGATATGAATTTTGCAACAAACTTTTAAGATTGATTTATATTACACAAAAAGCACAAATAACGGTGAATGGATATTTAACGAAGCTTTGTGAGATACAAATAGGAACAAGACAGGGATACTATCTCTTTTCTTGTTTATTTGAGTTCTGAAATAGTAAACAGAGATATAAGATGAAGACTTGTGGAAGTAAAGCTTAAAAAAAGAAACCTATACATTGATGGCTTTTTTAGATAATGGTGTTGATTTTGGAAATTTCCTTTAAAGGGAATGGAAACATTAATGGGAAATCTGAAAAATATTGATGTATTAGCAGGTTTTAAGATCAACAAGCAGAAGACAATGCTAACAAAGGACATGAAAATAGAAGATAAAACAGAATTGATAAAAGTAAATGGATTTTAAGACAGAAAAGAAAGTAATCTAATTATCACAAGGACAAATATGAAATGTACATTATTTCAAAATAACTATGTTAAGACATGGAATGAAGTTTTACAAAGCTGTGTGTTTTAAAGGAACATACAAATGTCATTGCTGGGAGAATTCCTGTCACAAAAACAAATGTCTTCACTAGAATGATGTTTGTTCCAGACAGTTCCTATTTTGACAATTGAGGCACCACTTCAACAGTGGGAAAATAATGTATACACTTTTTGTGTATCTTAAGAGAAAAAAAATTAAATATGGAGTGTAACTATAAGGAAAGAGGAAGACAGGGTTTATCTGATTTGATATTGTACATTGCCACTTGCTGTTTGATTTGGATGAAAGAGTGGATGCACTTAAGGTATAGAATGTTTTTTTGAGTTAGAAGGATACAGCCTGAAATATGGATGTTACAGGACTCAGTATTCCTAAATGTTCTTTGATTGCTATTCATGATATCTTATTATGTTATTTTCTTATACTGCCAAATATTGCATATGTTGTATCTCCCCACCCCCACCCCCTTTTAAAAAGTATGTTAGCATTCAGATTCCTAAATAAATCTATGGGTGGAGTTGATTGCATCAAGAGCTCATTGGAAAAACAATTCAAATACATTTCATCTTGCTTGTTATTTCCACTTTCCCAGAACTTCATTGGAGGCCCTTCTCTATCCATTTAAATTGAGATCCCTAGCAAATAAACCTTCTCACTCCTATGAATGTGAAAACATGTCCAACATCAATAGATGGTCTCTGAACATATCTCCACAATATAGGAAGGGGAAAAAACAGCACTTGTATTGGCTATAGGCATCTTTTGCTGTAAGCAGGGATATGTGTATCCATATCTAATCCTTATTTTATCTTGGAGCAGACAGATAACAGTATGTGTTGCTGTACTTTGTGCTTTTTCCTTCTATAAAGTACACTATTGTAGCCCAATTTTCTTAGTGGTTCTTGATTCCAGGAATCAAGACAGATAAAAAGAAAGATAAAAAAAATATAGTTTTTTTAAAAAGAAAAATATTTTATGACATCCAGTTCTATATATTTAAAATGAGTGCTTTGTATTCCGTTTCAGAGGTTCTTTAAAGTATGAAGGGCAGTTGCATGATCTTGGGGAAAGATGTAGCTGCTTTAAAACACTTCTGATAGGTCAGTGATGGCTAACCTTTTTGCCATCGCGTGCCAAAAGCGGGGGGAGCACGGTGGGGTCACACACACGTGTGCCCACATCCATTATTCTATGCACCCCACCCCCCCTGTGCTCACCCCGCTTTTGGCACGTGATGGCACAGTGGGCCCAATAGGCCTGTTTTTGCTTTTCCCAGGCTCCAGAGCCTTTCTAGGAGCCTGGAGAGGGCAAAAACGGCCTTCCCCAACCCCCCAAAGGCCCTCCGGAGGCCGGAAACTGTGTGTTTCCTGACTTCTGGTGGGCCCAGAAGGCCCAAAAATCAGCTGCCTGGCGCATGCATGTGTGCTGGAGCTGAGCTCGCGTGCCCACCGATATGGCTCCATGTGCCACCTGTGGCACCCGTGCCATAGGTTCGCCATCACGCTGATAGGTGCTGTTTGTGCAACCATGCACCTACTTCTTAATTATTATCTGCTATATAGCTTTAGTTTGTGCCTTCACACACACACACACACACACACACACTATTTGGAGACAAACCCAGGGATTTTATTACAGGAACATATAATTGTAAACTGTAGGTAATTATTTCATTGCAGAAAGCAGTTTTAAACAGTTCTAACTTTAAATTTTGTTACTCAAAATAAAATTCAACCAAGCCTCATAGTCAGTTGAGCACAATTCCTGGTATTGTGACTAAAAAAGAATTGTTCAAGCATCTTTATGGTAACACCTGAAATCTCTATTCAACAGAGATCTTTTAATTTTTTTTAATTATATATTCATCATTTGTTCTCATTCTATTTATAAAAACACATGTGTTTGACTATATTAGTTTTGTAATTACTTCGGGTTCTTTTTCCTATGCATCATCAATTCAGGCATGCTTATTGTTGTAATGCCTAATATGCAGAAAAATAGATGCTCATTGTGGACTACTTAAATCAATTGATAATAGTTGCATAAAGCAATTATCACAACATTATTATCTCTGAGAATTTCCAACAGTAATAATTCCAATTATTATCTCTGAGAATTTCTTTTTTAACCAGATGACTTATTCTGGTTCAAAAATATATATATATATAAACAAACTGGTACATCTTGTCTCAATTTTTGTGAGATCAGGTATTATGTCTATGTATCAACAGGTGCTTAAAGGTAAAGGTAAAGGTTCTTCTTGCACATATGTGCTAGTCATTCCTGACTCTAGGGGGTGGTGTTCATCTCCATTTCAAAGCTGAAGAGCAAAATGCTGTCCAAAGACATCTCCGTGGTCATGTGGCCGGCATGACTAAACATCAAAGGCGCACGGAACACTGTTACGTTCCCACCAAAGGTGGTCCCTATTTTTCTACTTGCATTTTTTACGTGCTTTCAAATTGCTAGATGGCAGAAGCTGGGACAAGTAATGTGAGCTTACCCCATTATGCGGCAGTAGGGGTTCGAACCGCTGAACTGCCAACCTTTTGATCGACAAGCTCAATGTCTTAGCCACTGAGCCACCGCGTCCCTATAGCAGGTGCTTACAAATGTGAAAATACAAATGAATGCTACTTTCCATCTGGCTCAAAAATTAGGAGTTTGGAGAGTTTGCTATGACTGTGACCATGAACTTTTAAATATCTGATTCCTGATAATTATCGGTGCATTCATATCCATATCAGAAGCAACACTTCATAAACTAGGTACATATCAGACCATAGAATTTTGAGTTCATAGAATTGAGTCTATTAAGCCATTCTTGTCCATTCCAGGAATCCAAATTAAAGCATCCCTAACAAATGCCCATCCAAATTCTATTTGACCATTATTTCTTGAGATAATTACACTATTGAACTGTTCTTACTACTACCGGTAGGAAATGACTAAGAAATTGTAAAATTCAGCTGTACTGGCAGAATACCATTTTTCCCTGATTCCTCAAATTGCAAGGGTAAGTTTAGAAGGTTGAATACAGTTGGAGTGAAGGTAAATATGATGCAAGATCAGGTACCCCAAGTTTGATATGCAGATAAGCTATTTGCTCAAAGTTTCTTTTGGATACAAATCATCTAAGATTGCTTGGATCTACTATACTGTTGCCACTAAGATGATCTATAATTATCTATAAATTAATGAAACCCTTGATAAAAAAAAAAGAAACCTGATTAGGTATTTATTTTGCCCCATATAAACACACAGCTCTTTTCATATAAAAATTGAACTCTAATTCTAAAGTATGCATCATTTTCAGTCATATTTATTGGCTCAGTTTATATAATATATGCCAACTTTTGTAACTGAAGATTCTTTGCTTCCTCTTGTCTGCTTTTAAGGAAGGCAGTATTTGAGCAACTTATTAGCTTTTCTTATACCAGTTTATGATAGGCAAAATAAGAGAGACATTTTATTTACACTATAAGTCAGGACTGATTATGCCACTGATACTTCAGGGAAAGTATTTTGCTTGATTTTGTAAGAATCACTGCTGAATTTGTCTATAACGTTCTAAACTACTTTAAGATGCACAGACTACTGAGAAAACAGGCAGTGGTAACTCAGCCATTACTGAATGTGTTGTGATGATTAGGAAAATATAGACTTGAAAAAAAGAATCTTTAACCAGAAAAGATTTACAAGAAAAGCAATTCTTACATTGGCCAAAGGGCTTCATGAAGCTCCTCCAAAAAAGAAAACACTTTGTTTTACTGGTCAACAAAAACAAATACAGTACATAGGACAAATTGCCTCTGAAGCTGGAATTGCATGTGATCTTCACAACTAATATGCATTCATAGATTTTCATGAATTTTAGCCATGTAAGTTAATGACTATTGCTACAGTTATTGCAGTGCATTTCATAAATTATTTTATGTATCTTTTCTTTTATGTACCCCAAGAGCATATGCACTAAGACAAATTCCTTGTGTGTCCAATCACACTTGGCCAATAAAGCACTCTATTCTATTCTATTCTATTCTATTCTATTCTATTCTATTCTATTCTATTCTATTCTATTCTATTCTATTCTATTCTATTCTATTCTATTTTTTAAAAAAAAAACCTGACAGTGCATAAAATGGAGGAATATATATATAACTTTGTTATTTCATAGTTACTGACACAAATATCTGTATATATGCTTGTTCCATAGAAGGTCAGTGAGATAATTTATTAACAGTTTTGAAACATAACCAAGTCAAATACTTGATATGATTTTATAATCAAATGCTTTTCTCTATGTTATAATCTAGATTATATCACTTTCTCAAAAAAAAATTGTTCATATATTAGCATTCAAGGATTGTTGTTACTTTTCTATGTAAAAAATAATAGTTTTCTTTGAAAATAAGTATGTCCTTCCAAAAATGTAATTTTAGATATAAACTGAAATCCATTTTAACGGAACTCATTATGATATTGCTTTCAGAATTTAAAGCAGCACCTTAATAGAGTGAAGGGAATGTTGCTGTATGAATTCCAGGTTTGAAAATCTCTTTGACCTGACTATATTAACTTTAGAAACTATGTATTACTGGCATAAAGAGTTCAGCATTGATCAGAAAATATCTAACAGCAATTAAATAAAAAAATAAAAGGAATAACATAGTAGTCTCAGATTACCCTTTTAAATCTTACTTTATTCTATTTTGAACTGTAGAATTAGTTTCACTGATCAGTATAGCCCATTAGATTAGTATCAACTTTATCTAGTACTTAAAGGCAAACATATTCTGATAGCTCTATTTCTGTCTGTGCTGTTTCATAAAATGATCATGGGGAAAAATTATGCTTTATGAATGAAATGAAAATTATCTGCTTGGTCAATTTTAGTTGTATCAATAGAATGAAGGCTGCCAGAGGAGGGGGAGGAGGAGAAAGAGGAGGGGAGGGGGGAGGAGGAGGAGGAGCAGAACCCTCATATTACACATTGGCTAGAGGAAAGAATTGATAACTCTACTACCATTGCCCAATTTGGGGATTTAAAATAGTCCAGGAACTGGCAACTGTCTCTATTAAGAATTATCAAGAAAACAAGCTAATGTTGTTGTTTTTTAAGTAATTAACAAGATTTTCAAGGGAAAAGAACCCATATCTGATAAAATTAAGGAACTGTGACATGGGATTGTGACACTTTATGTATTAAATGAGCTGCTTAACACTCTTGGAAGACTACAGTTTTAAATCATGTACTGCTAAAACTATTGCATTTTAAAAACCCTCAAAATTGAGTTATAGATACTCTCCCTAGAACTGGATTTTCAGTTAGAGAATTGGGGGGTTTTTTTTGGTTTTTTTTACTACTAGGAATTATTTTTAAAGATTCAGAGAGCTGGATTGCTTGCAACGGTCATAGCAGTAAGATTTTAAAATTGTGTTCATCTAAAAATAACTGGCTGCGTATGAAACAAAAATCAACATATAACCTTAAAATACAATAATAGAGTTTAGTCATAAAACATGCAAAAGGAAAATTATAAGCGAAGAAACTGACAGTCTAAAAGGCCTAGGCAAACAGAAAGCTTTTATCTTGTGTCAAGAAGAGAGGGAAGGCAGCACAATTTACATTTCTTTGAAGAGTTACATACACTAACGCCACAGCAGAGACCTTTGTCTTCCTTAGAAATACTCCAAGGAGTTTCTCCTGAGCAAATCTTAAGGCGTGGATGTTGGGACTAGCATTTGGCGGGGTGAGAGGAGGGGTCATTTCATGTTAGGTAAAAATCAACATAAGCCTTTTGAGAAAGCTGAAAAACAATGTTGGCCTTAAAAAACAAAACAAGCATACGTTCTCAGATAAATCTGCCTGTTGTAGAATTGCAAAGCAATATTTATGCCATTTCTGTAGGTGGCCAAAAAAATATTAAAAGTTGGAATCTTACCACGGTAAAGCCATCTGCCTCTGAATTCTTTATACAGGCATCCTGAAATATAATCATGATTCCAAGGTATGATTAGTACCGATAGGGATGATTTTCTACTTGGAGGAAATAATCCTAATGACTCTTTAGAATAATTTTCAGCACTACATGATACCCAGTCTGTAAATGATCCTAGCCACATTCTTCTAATACCGAAAGCTTCCTCCATGCTTTTAGAAAAAAAGCTTTCTTTTGGCACTCAGAACAATTCACCTTAGTTTAATAATGTTTAAACTACTTAATGAGATGCTAAAGGTTATTTTTTCCTTACTGTTAGCCAAAGTGTGTGTCCTAAGTGGGTGGGGAGAGCAGGAAATAAATAAAATATGAAATATAAATTAAAAATAATGCAATTATTATGGTGGAGAGAAGGTAATTTCCTTTGTATCATAATACAAGAATTCAGGAAATTAATTTGGGCGTACTTTCCTCAGAAAGTTAACATTTTCTCTTTCCATGCTTGTTACATAATGAAGGTTCTCAGCCATTGGGTGAGAAATTCTAAATATGGAGCATTTCTCCCATTTTCAGAATTTAATTTCATGGATATTGGGGAGTAGAAATGGCAGGGATGAAGTAAGTTGAATCCCACTTCATACTACAACAGTGTTCATAGTTAGCATATTTGCCCCACTACACAATGTAAGGAGATCTTAGGAATAGAACTAAGCAGAAGTCTCTCAGATAAACCTAACTTGCTGCAGCCAACTCACCATGGCCAATTCGTTATGGGACAATTCGCTGCAGGACAAAAGTTACACTAATATTGAAGAAATAGTGGAATAATTAAAACAATAATTAATTAAGTATTTGAATAATTCAATTATTTAAATAATTAAATTATTAGAATAAATTAATTTAATTAGAATAATTAAAAAGGATGCCAAAGGAGGCACAAAATGAAATGTAAATGACAAAAATTAAAATATTTTAAAAATTATTTTAAAGAATTAAATTGAATTATTGAATTAACCCCCAGTGAGTTGTTAGTAAGTAGGCCATGAAAAGTTGTCCCGTAGTGAGTTGACCACAAGTTGGCTGTGGTGAGTTGGCTGTGACGAGTTGTCCCATTCTGGGTACAACCAGACAATGGACCTGCTTTTACTTGGTTTCAGGCAAAATGATAGAAAATAATGCTTTGCATGGCAATGGCCATCTGATAGATAGAGCCCTGCCCTACTTTGGATAGCTAATCTCTCATTGAAAGCAACAGTGGATAATTTTTAATGGAGTGTGCTACCCCACTCACTCACACTCACATGTCAGTGTGGTTTATGGAGGTTTTTATTTGTCTTCCCCCAGCAGTTCTCTTCATCTGGCTTTATAACTGTCCCAACTGAAGTCAGCCATGAGCAAGCCCAGATTAATTCCACAGGCAATGGCCAAGAAGTCTATAACACAAACAGCAAGCTGCTCAAACAGTAAATCCAATAAACAAACATAAAGCTCCCAGGCAAAACTTAAAGTACATCTATGTTATCTCATGGGTTATAGCAGAGGTCTTCAAACTCGGCAGCTTTAAGACTTGTGGACTTCAACTCCCAGAATTCTCCAGCCATAGCTGCCAAGTTTGAAGACCTCTGGGTTATAGTAATTCAGATTCTCAGGAAACACAAAGAAGCACACAGCCATGACCCTCATACGTTGCTTCCAGCAATGCCTCCCTCTGCCTGCCATGCTAAATACCTTCTGGTGCAGCCTATCAAAAGGGGCAGAGCCTTTTCCCCAGCAATCTGGCAGACCTCCACTTCTCTGCCCTGCGTGCTGTGATCTCCACTACAGCCGGAAGCTCCTCCTCCTCTTCTTTATTGGCCTGCAAGCTTTCCCCAGCCGAAGCCAGTTCTGCTGGCAGTTCAAGATCCGTAATTCCCGATGTGCCAGGAATGATCTCATTCCCCATCGAGCCAGCCTCTGAGGAAGCATCATGCAAAGGAGACATCACAGTGAGTCCTGTTCCATCTATAGACAAGGATGACCTTTGTAATGGAAATGTGTAACTTGGTAAAACTGGGGTTGAATTATTATAATTTTTTATGTATAACATTGTTTGCTCATTAGATTGCCTTGTTTAGATGGCTAACATTAAGCATAAACATAAATGCAAGTCTCTTTAAAACATTATTTCAACAACGGCAACAACACTAAAAATGTACAGTACACTAGCTTCCTCCATACTAATTCACCCAAACCACTTATCCCTTATGTTTTTATCTGTTGGGTCAAATACCTGCTAGTAGGAGAAAAATAGAAAGGAAACTACCCTTTCTCCTTATCAAGATTGTCTAAAGAACCCTTTAGATGTCAAGGACACCAAAAATTTAAGAATAATCTCAACCAGATATGTTACCAAGGGTAGTAGGAATTATGATCAAGGATCCCCTGACCAAGAATTTTAACACTAGGCAGTTTAATAAGAAAACAATATAGGTTTGTGTTAATTTGGTCTCAAGTCCTCTTTGAAAAGGACTTGTTTGTTGCAATTATTCCAGAATACAGAAACTGGTCATAGAAATTTGTGACAATGATATTGTAGCTCCAATTTTTAAAATGCATTTTAATAAAAATGAGGGGTCTTTGGTACTCTCAGAGCTTGTTTGTTTTCTAGCTGATACACTGATGATGTTATTTAATTTGGGTAATGAATTGTCTACAAAAAGATGTTTTGAGAATTATTTATTGAGGGATTAATTGCTTATATTATTATTCCTTCTTTTCCTAGATTTCAAAGTAACATGCCAGACATTTTCCTATAATTATACTCTTGCAGATAGATTAGGCTCAGAGAAGATGATTGAATCAAAATTAACCACGACCAAGTTCAGAGAGCACCTAGGACTTTTCATTTCAACCTTAAGCTACAAATATTTCCCTTTATCAATACAGTTTTTATTTAATTTTCAACTTGTTTGCTGCTCCAGCCCCCCAAAAATTCTACCCAGTTATTCATCTTTATATACAAATGCATAATATTGTTTTGAACTACAAAAGATCTAAAAGGTTTGGATTTGGAGTTCAAGGAAATATTGGATCTTGCTGTTCCTTCCATCAACATATCTTAAGGTCATCTGGCATTCAGCTAACCTGACTTTAGGTTTGCTGATTCTCATCACAGTTTCCTTTCTAACCTTTAGCCAAACTGTCTCTTATTGAGAACCAGGATAATGTTGAACATAGGACTATGATAGCCTAATTCAATCTAATTTAGTCACAAAATTAATTGGTTAATTTTGATCCAATCATCTCTCAGCCTAATCTACCTGCAAGAGTATAATTATAGGAAAGTGCCTGGTATGTTACTTTGAAATCTAGGAAAAGAAGGAATAATAATATAAGCAATTAATCACTCAATAAATAATTCCCAGAAAACCGTTTTAACTCAGAGAAAGTTGACTTTGACCTAGTTCTAACTGACTTCTGATTAATAGTTATCTTCTATATTTTTGTAATGAATATATAATTTACTGCAGTTTTCGACTGTTTCATAAGCTGCTTTTCTAGACATATTTGCAAATAATATTTTGTGTTTATTCTTGGCAATGTATAACTAGATCTTTTTTTAAAAAAAAAACCAATTAATTATTTGCAAACAGTGCAACTGTAGGGAGATGCTACCAATTGCACTTCATGGTTATTGACTAGATAAATGTTAGGGAAATGTTACTGCAATTCCTAAAGTACAAGGCTCTCTAAGGAAAACGAAGAAAGTTGACTCTATACTAATTAAATGAATTATATCTTCTCCATTTGCACAAATTGAGAAACAATAAATACAAGCTGGTGCTTAAATAAATCGTTAGAGGTCATTTGTGTTTGCTGCATTCATACCATCCAGGACTCCAGAGTTCAGTCCCTGTTTTGCCATGGAAAAATAGATGATTAATTCAACGCCCCTATTACAGTAACAAGAGTGTTATTTGCAGAATTATTTTGCCCATTAATTTTGTGCTCTAACTGAAGTTCAGCTGGTTTTGCAGCTCCTGATGTTGTTGAGGGAATTTAGTGGACATTTTATGGTGACATTTGGTTGGCAATGAATGCTGTGAGCACATCCAGATCACTGGTCTGAGTTTGCTAATGAACAAATTCTGCCCTGGAATTGGCAGTCTGGCTCATCAGCTGGATAGCTAAAGATGGAACAGTTGTCTCCCTTATAACTGATGACTTCAGACCCCCAGAAGGGACTCATATAATGTAGCAAACTATCAGTCTGTTCTCCAGGCTGACTTTTCTGTTATTAAGATAACATGGAAATCTGGCGCTAACTTATACATTTTGTGACTGTGCTAAATAGGTTTCAATTAAATATTATATAAAACCATATTGAATATGCTATATATTTTAAATGAAGAGTGCCGAATTTCCAGCCAACCACCTATAGCGTAGCAAGGAAGAAATAGAGAAAGTGTCACAGACCTGCATGGCAAGCCAGTTATTTGACTCTTTTCACTCTTTTTATTTTCACTCTTTTTATTTTCACTCTTTATTGCGACTCTTTTTATTTTCAGAAGAAGCTTGGATTTTCAGCATACAGATATGATACCAGTTCCTATGATTCCAAGTACATCCCCAAATGCAAGAATAGGTTTAAAAACAAAATGGAGCATGAAATAAATGCAATTTATTAAAAACACAGACTTTATTTCTGAAATACATAATTAAGTATATTATAGTCTGTTAAAGCACATACAGACACACAAAACATTAGTACAACTGGTTGTTTTTTTTTTTGTCAAGTCACAACTTTAGACATTGTATTTTCACATTTTAAAGTAGCTTTGGTCTTAGCTTAGTGATGAATATGAATTTTGTTCAGATTAATAACTTCCCAAAATGTGGGAATATACAGCATTTCTTTTATTTGATATATTCATGTGCTATGCCTAAAAATAACATTATTGGACTGGGAGGAATGCAGTATTCTACTCATCTATGAAATTGTTCCTAAGGCTGTTTGATTCCCCCACCTAATTTCAAAGGAATAGGATTGTAATTGGGAAACCAAATCTGAAGTTTTACTTTCACATGTTTTTTTTTTTTTACTAAATCTTGTTCTATCCAGGAAGTCAGATTATAAATTCTGTATGTATGGAAACATTCTGTTGTAATTAATTGTGATATCTAAAAAATGTGGCTTTTTCATTGTATTTCTGCTATGCTTAAACTGACCCTGAACGTAGCTTGTTTCATTATTGTTGCCTTAACTAGATTATAAAATAAGAGCATTGGTAATTCAAAACGACTGTCTTTTCTTATAGAATTCCTAAAACCATGTACAACATAAAGATAAATTAATGTTCAGAAAGAAAGGGAAACAAAGCATTGAGACATCAGAAAGAATTCATTATGCCTCTATTCTTCAGGTGTATTTGGTAAATATTTTAGTGTGAGTAACTTAAAAACATTGGATGGAAATATAAAAACCCAGCAAAATGAATGCTTTATAGAAATCTAGCAATTTATTTCTAAATTGTATGAAAGTTTAAAATATGAAATATATGGAATGAACATGAACTTAAAGAAAAAGGTAAAACGCAAGATTTTAAAAAGACACCAGTGTTAGGCTGACAAAATTTGGGCTAAAGAAATCCATAGAACCACTTTTTTTCTTCTTCAAGTCAGTGTTAACATCTGTTGACTGCCTCAATTAGCCCCTGCAGTTTCCTGGCAAGATTTTGGAAGTGGTTTGCCATTGCCAAATCCTTCTTAGGACTAAGACAGAGTGATTGGCCCAAGGACACTCAGATGATTTTGGCAGGACTAGAACTCACAGTTTTCCAATTTCTAGCCTGGTGCCTTAATCACTACATCAAACAAACTCTCTGACAACCACTAGATGGCAGCAAAGAAATACATCAAGGGATCATTTGGAGTTTTGTAATCCTTCTGGAGAGCTGCATGAGAATATCTGGTGATATTAAGACCTCAGGATATATCTAGGAACAAGACGCCTCTGTGATATAATATATGTGATTACATTCCTACCCTTAAACAACTCCCAAACCAAAACAACGGAAATCATGTTCCAGACTACAGTTTTTTTCCAACTGGAAGCCCAAAAGGAGAACTCTACTTACAATCTGTTGGCCATCAAAGGCCATGCAATGAAAGTTCATTATTCCATCTTTACTCAACAATAATTTTGGTTCTTTCATCATTTTTAATGAATTTTCCAATCGATATAAGTGTAGAAACACAGGTGTTCCTACCTGGTTTCCCTGAAAATAAGACATCCCCTGAGAATAAGCACAATCAGGTTTTTGAGCGCATGGGCTAAAAATAAGCCTCCCCCCCGAAAATAACCCCCCCCCAAAATATTTAAAAGCAGAGCTGGAAATCAGGTCAGATGGCAAGAGAAGCCCCATCTTGCTCCATGAGCCCCAAAATAATAAGACATCCCTGAAAATAAGGCCAAGCACTTATTTTGGGGTTCAAAAAATATAAGACAGGGTCTTATTTTTGGGGAAGCACAGTATATTATTGTTAAATTTTAGGAACACCTGCATTACACAAGTGTCCATAATTTTTGTCATCATGTAACTGTAATTGAATCTCTCTCTCAAAATATTACAAAATGACATATTTTGAGTGACAGTAAATATTTGGTCTACTTTAAAAGATATTGAGCAAATACGACATTTGCCATCAAACATTATGACTCCACATTTTTACGGAGTTCCAGCACATTCTGTACAACTAGACTACTTCTTTGGGTCTTTCTCCTGCAATTCCTACATTCACACTTATCTACTCAGAGCATAATTTTAGGATGAACATCAAGGCTCCTAGGAAGAAGCATTTATGTGAGTAATATGAGTCAGATTTCACCAAGTGTTCCATGGCACTTTGTAAATTAATGGATTAGACATAACATTCAATTTCCATTTAAAATTAGTGCAAGCAAATTTGAAAGTTAGCTTTTATCATTCACTTTCTTTGATGAAAAAAAATATTCATTTTCAACTATAACACTTAATTTTTTTTCAAGAGGAATATGCAATGATTCAAAAGGAAAGTAAAGAATTAATTCCAAAATCAGATGTTTTTATAGATTTACTAAACAGTCACTTTGACTTCAACTGCAATTTAGCCAAATTCTAATAAAAGTCTTTGAAATATATTAGAACAAAATTAGGGTTTTTTTTTTTTAAAAAAAGATGAACTGCTAAAACACAATAGAAGAAAACTAGAACAACAATAAAAATTTTGAAATATTTTCTATAATGTACCTTTTTTCGTAGAAAGTATGATCTATTAAAATGGAATAAAAATATCTATTTATTAAAAAGTTTTATAACTGATTTCTATCTTTCTTTCATTTTCCAAAACAGAATACAAAAGGAAAGTTTTTTAGATTTTATTGCCAATCAGAATATGACCTCATTAAATCATAACATTTTAAGCTTCACACTGCTTTCTAAGGATCCTTTGTGTCAGTTGTCATTACATTCCTGTATCAGACTCAAATTGTATTTTTTTATTTATTTTTATTTATTTATTTATTTATTTATTTGTTTATTTATTTATTTATTTATTTATTTATTTATTTATTTATTTTAAACTACATTTGTATTTTGTTTACTTGATATATTTTATCTACTTGATACATATATATATCAAGTAAACAGTTCTATGGGGTTTCTTTTTTAACAACACTGTCAGAGACCTCATGAAGCTCTGGTATTGTTGAATTGGATCAAATTTATATAGAATGAAATTATATGCTTGTATAGTTATCATTCATATATTTGGAATATAAATATACAGTCTATAAACATGCAGGCATGTGCTCAGAAGTAATAAGCAGAAAGAATATTCCACAGTCTAGAAATGGTTGTGAGTCAGAAAACACATGAAAGGCCAATAATCTTCACATAAGAACCTGCCTTCAGATGGAGCGCTAGTAATTTATTTAGTTCAAATGTCAACATCCTTTAAAAATGCAAACCATGAAAATATCAATCAAATCAAATCAAATTGCAGAGTGTAATGAAAGGAAGACTTCCCCAATAAACCATAACAGGTTTTTTTTCCCCCTTGTCTTAAAATATTATTAAATAGAGAATTGGAACCAATTTTAACGTTCTGTAACTATGAGTTGAAAGGCCCTGTTTTTCTGGAAGTTATTTTGAGTTATACATCATTTGTTAAGCGCTTAAATAAAACTATCCGGCCCAAGACAAATCTGTGAGATGGAGATAGTCTTCCCTAACATTGATTATCCATTAACAAAATGATGGCTGCGTTTGGAGTGTAGAACCACAGCAACAATTTGGATTGGTATTAGAATTATCAAATTTGGGCTGGAAAACTCTGGACAACCAGTAAATGTCACGACGGAGTTGGGGTTTACTGTCTCTGTGCCACCAGCTAGGGGCTGCCCTTCTATGGGTGTTCAGACTGTCTGGGCATTCCACATCTTCACTGGCCCACCATAGGTTCTTTTATGGTTCCAATCAGATGTGCTCTTTGCTTTTTGAAAGTCCAACCAGGTCCTTATATCTGCAGGTTCCAAAACAGCCACTACTCCTATTTTGACTGTGTTATCACCCCTGAAAACCTGGAACTGAAAATGAGTCACCATTCTGCATCAAGTGTGGCAGAATATCTGGGATAAGTCAAGTCATTAAACTGCTTCTGATTTACTCTACATTTTTTTTCCCCATTGTGGAGATTACTGATTCACTTCTCTTTTCATCAGGTTTTACGGTCCTTTCGCACAAAGACGGTTGTTTTACTCTGCCAAATCTTGCAAAGCCGTGAAATGCCATTTCAGGTGCGAAGTACAAGCATCCTTTCTTTTTATCTCTCAAATAAATGCTTCCACGGCTCCTATGACAATAATAACTATTCCTTCATTTCCTCTTGGCTAAAACATAACTGTCTTTGTTATCAACAGTCCTAGTTCACAGTACAGGCACTTGGCTCCAATAAGAGAAAGAAGTTCTGTTAACATTCAGAAGAAAAGAAGAGGGGGGAAAATTACAATATTCCAGTACGTTAGTAGAGCACATCTATAATAAGTCACAAAACCCCAATGCCAGACCTCAAAGTTAAGACATTTTTATCTTCAATCATAATGCGGATTATTCTTTCAAATTCCTTCGGAGCAGCTGAAACCAAGCTTTGAAACATCTTTTTGCCCTGCATGAAAGGATTGTTTGCAAGGAACGCTTTGAATTCTGCATTTGCTCATTCCTTGTAATGGCACCGCCAGAGTCTTTGGTTTCCCCTGGTTCAAGATTTACAATTTCAGTCATAGTACAACCTGGATGCTATAGCTGCCCTTTCTGTAGGAAATTTAAAAGCATGTCGCCTTTTTTGATTTTGGAGAAAATGCAATAGCAAAAGGTTTCGCTTATTTACCAGAAAGTCTCCATTTACTGCCAGAGGTATTAAAAGGGGGCTGAGAAGTTGCTGGAAGGAGGATGACTTTATGCACCGTTCTTGTGCTATAAATGATAAACCACTAAAGGTCGGAAGCACATTACATTTGATTGTTATTTCTATGTCAAACCACAAAAACAAAGGTAATGTTTTCCTTCATCATAGAAACAAACTGCAATGTTAAGATCTTTGATAGCCTTTCTTTTCTTTTCCATCTGTAAAGATAAATACAATGCAGGAAGAGGCTCCTTCCTCCTGTTCTTTCTCTGTTTCTCCTTTTTTTATACAGATCTGACCATATAGTCAATGGCTTAAAAAAAAAAACTGATGAATATTTTGAATAAAAATATGATGTAATTATGAAAAAGTTTATTTTTAAATCCATTTTTTTTAAAAAAATGTCTAGTTACTTCATATAAATATCAAACTGATTTATACTAATCCATATCTCCTATAATGAAGTGTTACTGTAAAATAAATCTTTTATCCTTGAAAATCATTTTAAAACATTTAACTGAAGGGAAAGATGATAAATTAAGAGGCTTTTTTTTCTGTAAGTAATCTGAATGAAAATAAAATGTAACAGAAAAAGAAATAGATTTACCTTACAGTATTCATTTTTATGAAAGAAGTAAAGTACATGTCATGCAATCTATATTTGTGTCATACATTATTTCCATCCAGCTGCTTTTTGCTGCTACTTCTTTTTTTTTTGTTTTTGTTTTTTTCTATTTTCCTCTTAGTGCAAAATATTTATTTTTGTCCAACATGTTCAGGCAGGAACTCACTATATATATATAGATAGATAGGAAAGGATTTTAAATTAACCAATGCAGATTTCAAACGAGACTATGTTGTTTCTCTCTTTTCCTTTTTCTATGTCTCCATCAGTCATTTGATAAAAAATCCAGTCATGGAGTAATACTAGCAGTGATGAGATTTCAGAAATGATACCTGGGAGAGGGAAATGTTGTTCTTGTGATTAAACAAATTGGTAAAGCAATACACGGATTAACCCTTGACTAAATCGGTTTAGATAACTTTTTCAAGGAAGGCGTATGTTCTACTTCATGTATAAGAAACAACAAAAATGTTCCTTGAATCTAGTTAGGAGATGTGCCTAATAAAGGTCTTTATTTGAGCCTATTTCATTACTTTTTTTGTTGGTAACGGTGGCACGAAGGGTGAATGAAGTTGAATACAAAAGACTTCCAGTGCACTGAATTACCTGTTTCACCTTGAAAAGCCACACAAAACGAAGCTCTTAAAGTCTTTTGAAAATGACCTTTTTTTTCCTCAGCAATGATTTATCTCTCCCCCACTCCCTCCCCCCCCAAAAAAATCCCTTTTACAAAAGGGACTGTGATTAAAGGAAGCCAAGCAGCACAAACACTGGCTGAAGATCCTGCTTATCAGGAACTCACTTGACAATGTGTGTATGGGGGTCGGGAATGCTGCAGGTTCAAGGGATAATTCAGCCTTTCAAGCACTTCAATTTATTTCATGCCTGAGCACTGTCATTGTGAGCAGACAAGATGAAACGCATCGTTGTGTAAAGAAATTGAAATGAAATCCTACTTGACCCAGCAGGATGGGGCATTATGTTTGACTCAGCGCTGATTCCTGGGATAATATCTAATTCCTGGAGGAAAATTTCTTGATATGGCCACCTGCTGGGAGAAGCTTTGTCCAGGGATCACAAGTTGTTCTGGGTGACTGGGCTCAGGACATGCTAAAAAGGAAGCAGCCAGCCTCCCACTGCTGTTAAGATCGCTTCATTTTCTCTCACACGCTCTATTCACTGGGAATAGAGTGAATTGGGGCAGGGGCCGAGAGAAATCCAGGAGGGGATCCCGAGCACTTTGGCTACGAGTTTCACGTTCCGTGCCAGGGCCTGCTTTACCTAAAGTATATGCTCATACATACATACATACATACATACATATGTCAAGTGAAGACATTTATTATTTCATCTCAGGCTAAGGACTTTTTTTAGTTGAATTATATATTCTCTCTCTCTCTCTCTCTCTCTCTCTCTCTCTCTCTCTCTCTCTCTCTCTCTCTCACCCTCCCTCCCTCCCTCCCCCCCGTCTCCCCCCTTTTAGTAATTTTTATGTGACGGCAGACCTGTCATCTGTGTGTCTTTCCTCCTTGGGTCCCTATGAACTGTTTACTTTCAAAAGACAGCACACCAGCCGATTAAATAAAGCAGGAGCACTCCTTGTCTCACACAGGGGAATCGTGGAGACAGCTTTATTACTTCTGTCAGAAAACAAAGGTTTTTCCCAGCATGCAGGGGATTATTAGGCCAGCAGCAAATAAACGAAATTCACAACACCGATGCTTCAGATGTATCTAACGAGCAGAAGGAGGGGGCAAAGCTGTAATTGATTTCTCCGCTGTTATATATTTTTTTAAGAAATAAAACTTTACACAATCTGGTTTTATGCCTAATGACAATTCCTCCCCTCATTTAGATGCTAATGTTAAGATGAAGGGAGAAAGCTCTTTTGGAAAGGTGATGGCTTGCCCATGTCTTGCCTGTCTTATAGACCATTTTGCATTATATACTATTGGAAGACTTTATTCCCTCCTTATAAAAAGGATTTCTACACATCATGGCAGCTTGTATGTGCTTAACAGGTGATAAAGGGCATAGCTAAGATGAAGAACCTACAATAAGTGTATTCCCTCAAACAAGTTTTCCTTTAAAGGGTAGCCATTAAGTCCAGGTGGGGTGGGGGGAGGAGTGGGGAGAAGGAAGGAAGGGAGAATTGGGGAAACTCAGGATTAAGTCTGCCTTCAGTCATGGATGTTCATTGGGTGACTTTGAATCAGTCCTTACTTTCAATTCAACCTATTTCATGAGTTGTTGGGAAATCATTGGAGGGACTACTCTACAGTACATGCTCCTTTAGGCCCCTGAAGGAAACCTGTGATATAAGTCAATCAGGCATATAAATAAATGTTTGAAAACAATTAATTCCAAGCTTAAGAATATATCACATTTCAATATTTTTCTCCACATGCAGGAGCACATTCTGTACAGTTCTTTGAAATTTTGAATCCTCAAACCTCTAGGAAATACGATGGATCATTTTGAGCAAAGGGTTTAGAATTTGACTGAAATGCCTGAGGATTAGTCTTCCATTCCCCCCCCCCCCATTTATTTGTCAAACCATAGCAGGACACTTTGCAGAGATGCTGTGTTTTCCATAGCACTTTGTGGAGGATCCATGCAAGCCCATTACTGTGTGGCAAGCTGTATATTTCTGAAAGACCTGAGGGAGGAAAAAAATATTGTCTCTGAAAGCTCCATGATATTCTGAATGTGTAGGCAGATATAGATATAGAAAAGGAAAATAGGAAACACTTCCCCTCATTTTACGTAGTGGATTTAAAAAAAAAAAAAGTCCAAGGACTCTACATAGAGCAGAAATGAAAATCCTGGAAGCGAAACACCCAAATTCACTCCATGCAGAATCTGTGTTTGAATTATATTAAATCTCCACCTCACTTTTCTTTCTTTAGGCTGTCAAAAATATTTCTATTCTGACTTTGGGGTTTCAAGCTGACAAGCTGCTAAAAGAGATGGGAACGGTTATTTCTTTCTGATTGTTCAATACAAAAGGAACCGAATACAAAAGATTTGCATTTATATTTTATGAAATAGATTGATTCCATTATTTTACCTTTATTTTATTATTGGCCTTCCTACATGCTATTTTTATTGGGAGAGCAGGAAATAAAATGCAAAAAACAAATTGTGTTGTTGCAACTATTTGCTGTGATGGGAGAGCTATAGCTCTGACAAGATATAGCTATAAAATCTGAGACAGTCTTTTCACTCTCAGTTCTCCACATTCTTTCATTTAGGTCCTCCCCACTCCATCCGTAATGTACACAGACACAAATGCACATCTTCTTTTTTTTTTAAAAAAAAGACCTTTTCTGGAATATTTATCCTCTGATGACTTTCCTACTGAGATCATGTTTTCCCCAGTATTCCCATGCACTCGTTGGCTACATCTCTTTGGGGAACTTTATGTGTTTCTTTATTGCTTCTCTTTTTATTGCATGAATTACTTCCCCTTATTACATTCTGCAATTCACATTTGTAAAGGGATGTGTCAGGATTGATTTACTCTGCTTGCAATTGCCGCTCTCCCTGCAATCCTGTAATAATTTACACTGAAGTAATGCCCACCAAATGCAATGACCCTTACCAATTGATATGTATAACCTTACACATTTGTAATAATTACAGAATACATTCTAACAATAAAATTAAATAAATGTATGCTTTAGAAATAAGAAGAAAGGGATATAAAACAATATGCTGGGGGAATAAGAAGAAACTAAAACTGAACAGTAGAAGAGTGGAAAGAAGGAATAAAGGAGGTCACAGATCAATAGTAGACTTGGTGATGTGGTGTTGTTTGTTTCTGCATGAAGAATATAACATCAATTAATCAAGTGTTGACAAATCTTTACAAATTTGATGAGCGTCTGCTAATTAGAGCAGACAATATTCAGCTAGATGGATCAATGCATTTATCAAGGCAAGATTATATATCAAAATTATGCTTATTCTACGAACAGGCAAACATTCATATCCTTGAAGTTTCCAGATAAAGGAATTTGGGTGCAGAAATTTGTTCAGAATTGCCATTCTTTTTGTTATGCTTTTAAATCTTCCTTTGAGCTAGGACTGCGTGGCAAAGTCACTTCATGATGAAACAAGCTGAACAAATAGACATCTTTCTATTTCACTGCACGAGTGATCTTTCAGAAGTGCTGGAAAGTGAAACCTATTGTGCCTCTTCAGCCTCGCAAACCTTGTGTCTGACACGTTCCTGACCTCATATTGCCAATTAATATTAAGGATATGAAATGACCTGAACAGGCTACAAACTAAGTCATTTTACTACCTTAATACCAATGTGCTGGTGACATTTACAACCAAAAAACAAGATGAGAAAAATACACATTACAAGAAATTTATTGACAGTTCTGTGCAAACCTTGTTCTGAACCATACTTACCCACTGAAGAGAACAGAAACACCTGGCTGAGAATGATGACAGACCATTATGCCTGAGGACATACTCAGGTGACTGAATAACTAGTGCTAATGCACTGATTTGCGTTTACATTGTAGCAGTGGGGCGTGCCGGATTCTGCCAAATGCATGCTAATAGATCTGATTTCGTTGCTCTTGAGATCACAACATGAAGAAGCCTGGGTAATAGATTAGAATCCTCAAGCTCCAATTTTGCAAAGGTCGACGGCCATTTAGAGCTGCCAGTGTGCTAAATTGTAAAGTAATCCTAGCATTCATAATGAGTACCATTTACCAGTCAACAGTCTATCAATATATATAAATAATATAAGGAAGTTAGATGCACTAGGAAGCTGAATTGCTTAGACCTGACCCTGCTTTCTCGCAGATCAATGGTTGATTTGTTTTTAATTTGTATGGATGGAGGAGGTAAATCTTGAGTCCCTTGTATTGGCGCCAGGTTCTTCGGCTTTATCAAAGATGTGCATCCATGCTGAAACTGTGTCTGTAGTTTGTGCTTCCAATTACTTGCTGGCCTCAAAGACCCTCAGTCAAGGCTCCTTAAAACTGAACCTCAAGTGTATAACTTAAATAACTATCATCACAATAAACATTTCCTGCTCAGTCAAGCAAGCTGACATACTGTTCTTTTTCTTACGTTACTACAACTTTCAAACAGAATATATACACATTTTTTTCAGCCCTGCTTCTGCTGGGGGAAATGCATGTGTGTTGAGAAAATACACATCTGCAAGGGGAAAAAAAGCAAGCTCAGAATGCACCCAGAACCACTCACAGGTGTGTTCACAAAGTAGATCCAAATTATGTTGTGCATAACTGACTCAAGGGAAACCTGATCTATCCAGGGAGCTATTCTCCTTTTTATCAATTTTATTAACCCAAATTGCCTTTTATTTTTTTAAATACCTCAATGAATTTCTGCAAGAGCTGGAAGCTCAGAACCAGACCTTACACAGAGAAATATCACCACAGTATAAGAATTACTTGATATACCTGGATGAATTTAGAGGTGTGATACAGAGTGGTGTGGTGCCCTAGAGGTGGAGCTCCTGCCTAACAATCAGGAGGCTGTGAGTTTGATCCTAGGTAGAGGTAGATATTTCTCTTTCTGAGCACACTGACAATATATCTGCTGAACAAAACTCCACATTGGCAACAGGAAGGGCATCTGGCTGGTAAACACTTTGCTAGTTCCATTCAGTTGCCTAGACTCCATCCCCCAAGGGATTATGGGGTAGTTAAAAAAGGATGATGATTGATGTATATGATACCCAAACTGAAATTTTCTGGAGTATCCACTCAATGACAGCAACAACAGTATCTCTGTGCTGCCTAATCCATAATGGCCTGCAAAAAAATGCATTCCACATTTTACCTCCTTTGAATGTATTAGTACTTTTCTACTTCCAGCTGTATGCTAAAGTATGTAGGAACATGATTGTTAATCAGACATAACTTTGCCTCCTTATCAAACTTTCCATTTATAACTGGGTTGTCTGCACATTATGCATATGAACAATATGCTGTATGGGAGATGTGTGCTATATCAATTATCTTTCCTGAATGCTTTCTCTCTAGAGCTTGCATCAGGATTGAGTGGGATAATGTTTTGGATGATACTTTGCCCTCATTAAACTGGCATTAGTTGTTCCTTCTGCTGCTACTGACTGAGTCCTCTTCTCTGCTGTGGAGTTCTTCCTGCTCAGCTTCAAGCACAACTAGTCCTTTTAATTTCCCACAATGCAATTCTGCATCTTTGCTATGGGGCATTGCATTGTGGGATAGTATGATTGTGTCTCAGTATAGATTACAGCCTAGTAGCTACTCATCTTCTTTGACCCCTCACCCCCACCCCCAGCAGCCTAGTTCAATTGGAATGCATGTATGCTCCTGCTAATAAGCCACAGAGGAGGAAAAGGCCTGATTGACAGCATCAATCACATTGTAGGCAGAGCTTGACAAAATATCTGTCAGCCCTGGCAACTTTTTGGATGCTGACAGAATGCTTGATGCTGTCCTCTGTTTATATACCAAGAAACTTTTTTTAAAGGAACATACCCACATATTTAATTTAAATTCTGGATCTTATTGATTAATTTAAAGTATTTATATCCCATTCGTCTAACCTGAAGAAATCCCAGAGAAATGTACAAGAGAAATAAGTAGCAGATGGTCCCAAATGGTTACAACTGAAAGTAGATGCAATAAAACAGGGGAATTGGAGGGAAAAGGAAGAAAGAAACAAGTTTGCGTTGTAGAGTAAGTTGCATGTAAATAAATAGAAAGGTTGATTTGAAAACAAATTAGCTACATCCCTTACAAACAGCAGGATTCATAGGATCATCCTGAGACAGAAGGGTGTTATACTATACCTATATTAATCTAAGTATTGCATCATGCACAATATTATATTGTTTTCTGAAGTACTGACGTTGGAGCAGAAGTTATGTTGCAGGAAAATACAAGGAACAGAAATAAGGAACTTGTTAAATGTACTGATGAGCTTAATGACCTATGTTCTATATCATCTCTGTAACAAACTTACATTAAGAAACATATTATCAGAAGTGTTCACAGAAAGTAACAGACAGTGTACCCATATATGGAAATGGAGTCAGAAGCATAACGCCTCTGGCGTGGCTAGAATTGCAAAATGTATAAAAGGTACACCTTGGGCATAGCCCAAGGTTCGGAATCTGACATGTCAATGCTCCAAACCATTACTAGCAATAAACCTGTGTTCTCCAACTTCAGTGGTCTTGTCTCCTGCTTTTGGGAAAGTGAGTTTTCCCAGTTCAATCCAACTCAAACAGTATTGCTCTGGATGGCATGTAACAAAAAAACAAACAAACAAACAAACAGAGGAATCCACATGTGTATGTTTATGTTTATATGTATATCCACTCAAGTGGAACCAAACACATATGGAAATAACAATGTTATGTCCTTATAAGGACATCCACCAGGGATTGGTCAAATCTACCGGTGGGAAATTCAAACCGCTGTCTATGGGCGGTGCGACTGCCGGAGCGAATATAAGGAGAGCTCCGGCAGTGCAGCATCAGTCTAGTTCTCACTTAATAAAGGTGCTGAATGGACCTGAGCTGGTACCTGATCTAACACTGGCGAAGAAGGAGAAGAACCAGAGCAATGACCGTGTGGCACGATCGCCAACTGACCAAGAGCTGACCGTTTGAGCTGAAGTCACTCACCCCCGGCAGACTGAAGCATGGCATCACCTCAAGCTCCGATTGCATCACTGGCCCCATTCAATCCCGGACGGGAGAAATGGAGGTTTTACATGGTTCGGTTTTGCCAGTTCCTGTGAGGGAACGGCTACCAGGACCTGGACAACTATCAGAAGAAAGCCTTCTTCTTGGCGCATTGTGGCTCCGAAGTCCTGGAGATGGCCATCAACCTCGTAGTGCCCAGGGATATTGAAGAGATGCCCTGGGCTGACCTTCAGGAAGTCCTGCAAGAACACTATGCACCCACAGGCACCCTGATTGCAAACAGGTTCACCTTCCACCAAAGGAACCAGTGGAAGGGTGAACCCATCAAGGATTTCATGGCTGCCCTCCATCAAATTGCAGCAAATTGAGAATTTCACAACATCGACAATGCCATCCGTGACCGCATCATCTTCGGAATGAGGGATGTGGCCCTCCAGAAGAAGTTCCTGAGCCGCAAGAGAATCCCGCTCAAGGAAGTCCTTGAGGAGGCCACAGCTGCCGAATCGTCCGAAAAAGCAGCAGCCACGATAGTAAAGGTGAGAGGGATCCCCAAGATCCATAAGACAGTTCAGAGTTCCTCAGATGACTCCCCCACTGCATCTGAGTCAGATGAGGAAATGGCCGTACACAAGGTTTCCTTGTCCCCAAGGCGGGAAACCCCACAAAATGGTGACCAGGGGGAACGCTGCAGCAGCTACAAAGGTGACCACCCCAGAGCAAGCTGCAGATGGAGAGACGCCACCTGCCGATGCCCGCACACTCAACGGCTGAATCTTGTCCGGTTCTGGAGAGGGAACCGAGAAATACAGAAGCCCTGCCTGTTCAGGATGACGGCGAAGCTCAACTGGGTCTGCGCAGGTCAAGTAGGACTTCCTGGCATCCTGTGTACCTGTGCGACTACATATTGTAAGGATGTGATGGACAGACTAAGAACTAGGGGGAAGGAGTGTTATGTCCTTATAAGGACATCCGCCGGGGATTGGTCAAATCCACCGGCGGGAAATTCAAACCGCTGTCTCTGGGTGGTGCGACTGCCAGAGCGAATATAAGGAGAGCTCCGGCAGCGCAGCACCAGTCTAGTTCTCACTTAATAAAGGTGCTGGATGGACCTGAGCTGGTCACGTCTTTGTTCCTGCGCCTGATCTAACAACAAGGTATTAATGATCTTTCTAAAGATGAACAGAGTTGGCACCTGTCATATAGTATGATGGGAATGGGAGACCAGCCACTGAAAAGGAACACACACACACACACACACAGGTCCCACAGGGTTTAAAAGAGGCAACCTGGAGCATCCCCTTCTTATAGGAGCATGTGGGAGACACAGATGTTCTAGAGAGAAGGTGGTCCTGCAAGAAACCTGTGCCATGTAGGGCTTTAAAGATATGATCAACACTTTGAAGCCTATGATGACATTTCTAACCTTCTCATTATTAGATTGACTGTACATCAAAGCCAATGGGTTACTACTTTAATATACTAATAAAACTAAAAGAGTAAAGTTTCTGTGAATGACTGCATAATTGACCATATTACTGCCTTCTGCCACCAATAGCCTCCCACTGGCCAGTACACTCTCAGAGAGGGGGACTCCTCAGGGTGCCATTGGTCAAATGGTGTCGACTGGCGACCCCCAGGGGGAGAGCCTTCTCTGTGAGGGCTCCCACTCTATGGAATGAACCGCCCCTGGAGATACGTAGGATCCCTGACCTCCGTACCTTTCGCCGTGCCCTTAAGATCCTACTATTCCAACAGGCTGGGCTGACGTGAAATTTTTAATTGGGTATTTTAATTTTGATTTTTTTTAACAAAACTGGGCCAAATTATTTAATACTTTTAAACTTTTTAAATTCATGGTGTATTGTGTTTTTACTCTGGCTGTCGCCACCCTGAGTCCTATGGGAGAAGGGCGGTATAAAAATATAATTAAATAAATAAATAAATAAAATTATATATTTGAAAGGTTTATGTCAATATGTACAAATAATAGGTAAAATTTACATCCTTTTTCTAACATTGTAACTTTTTAAATGCTTGCCCAGTTTTTCTTTATCTTGAATCCCTAGGCTGGACCTGACTGTGCAATTGTGTGTGTGTGTGTGTGTGTGTGTGTGTGTGTGTGTGTTTCTGTGTGTTTGTATGCATTTATATATGCCATTTATTTCAGTCAGTATCTTTCCAAATGCTAGAATATTATAGATTTCTGCCATGGTGAAGCGCCAAGCTCCTGGAAAGCTAAGAAAATGGTTAAAACTTCTATGACTATGGTTGAGAATCAGAATAATGCATAACTGGCATACACACACACACACACACGTGTGTGTGTGTATGTATGTATATGTATATATATGCCAGGAGAGAGAAGAGGTGGACGGAGGAAGGGAGGAAGGGAGGGAGGGAGAGAGAGAGAGTGAGAGAGAGAGAGATTTGTCTGTGTGTTTGTGAGAGAGAAAAGATTGCATAGATTTAATTGCTGTGCTGAGAACAAGATTAATACATGCCTGAAAAAACAGTAGTATTCAGCTAAAATGTGTTCAGCATGCTAACAAGACTTCCAATTCAGCTTGCAGCATCTGTATATATAGATAAAGGAAGATGCTAAAACAAGTTGATATTTTAAGAGTAGAGACTCTCATTAGGAGTCTATCCTCAGGTTGCAGATGATTTTTTTTTTTTTAAAAAGTAAATCATGATGCTATGATTAAAATTATATTCCAAATTAACCATGCTTTGGAACTCATATTAGTAATGTCTCGGTGCTAATTTTCAAACTGATTATGGCTGAAAGTAAAAACAATTCTTATAAATATATTTTTTAATAATATATAATATTATTATATATTATAATATATATTGGTGTATAAGTTTGGAGAAAGGATATATAAAATTTTTGCATGTGAAGATTCAGGAGCCTCAAGTCACTTCCCAATACTGACAGAGTATATAATAAATATTCAAATTGTGAAGAGGTTCATAGGAATGTCTTTATACTGGTGGATTTTTAGACCAATGGCAAATGCAATTTAAGCACACATAAAATGATGCATATTGGGGTGCAAATCCCTGCCTTAACATATACATTTTTTTAAAAAAATTGATTTATATGCTGCCCTTCTCCGGAGACTCAGGGTGGCTTACAATGCGTTAAGCAATATTGATGGATGTGAGCTATCTGTAACTAACCAGGAAAAATATTGGGGGGGGGGGGTCATAGTGGTTAACCAATGCACATGTTGACTCATGTCTGTCAGATGTGAAAAATGTAAATTCAGTGTAAGGGAGCATTAAGAAAGGGACTGCAGTTAAACATGCCAATATTATAACATACAAATGTGTGCTGTGTTCACATCTCCAATACTATACATAGTTCTGTATGATCTTTGAAAAATATTGCAAGAGGGGAAAAAAAAAATAAGTTATTGTACCCAGGAAAGGCAAATAGAGAAGTAGGAATTTATTTTGTATAACAGAATTTTCAGTAGTTTGTATTTTTAAATTAGATTAAGAACAGGGGTGAAATGCTTCTGGATCGGACTGTATCGCCCGATCGGGTAGTGATGGCGGCGAACTGGAAAACTGGTAGCAAAAATCCCTGCCCACCTCATGCCCAGCTGAGCTACGCGATCATCAGAGGGGTGGTTTTTGTTTTTTTTTTTAGTTTTAAAAGCATTTCTTTATACAACCTCTTTGTAGAAAAAATGCTTTTAAAAGTTTTTTTTAAAAAAAAGCCTCTAAGGATCGTGCGGCTCAGTTGGGATCATCAGAGCCTTTTAAAAGCATTTTAAAGATGTTGTAAAAAATGCTTTTAAAAGGCTCTGATGATCCCAGCTGAGTTGCCTGATCATCAGCGCCTTTTAAAAGCATTTTTAACAACCTCTTCAGCTGAAGTAGAAAAAATGTTGTTGTTTTTTTTTTTTAAAAAAAAAGCCTCTGACAATCAGGCAACTCAGTTGAGGTCATCAGAGCCTTTTAAAGCCTCTTGAGGTTGTAAAAAAAAAATGCTTTTAGAAGTTAAAAAAAAAGTTGGCCATGCCCACCCAGTCACATTAGCCCCCCACCAAGCCATGCCTACAGAACTGGTAGTAACAAATTTTACATTTCACCACTGATTAAGTAAAAAGATGAATCAGTTCATCTAAGCCTGCTTTGCTAGACAATTTAAGATCTGTTTCCCTGATTTTTCCTTACCTGTGCCACATGTACAACAAGTATGGGAGGTTACTAAACGAAAGAAAGAAGAGAAATCAAAGGAGGAGTTATCCCACTGAAACTTTTCAGAGTTAACATTCTCTCAAACTGCACTCCATTACTCTCCCCCCCCTCCCCCCAAGTTAAGCATACATTTTCTGTGGCTCAAATTGAATCAGTTTTCCTTCAAATCTCAAATCATAAGCATGAACTGATTTTTTTTTTCTTCAAATACTGGATGACCAATTTATTTGAACTGAATCAAGGCTGATTTCTACAGTCCTAGTCAGTGGTGAAATCCATTATTTTTTTTACTACCGGTTCCGTGGACATGGCTGGGTGGGCATTGTGTGGCTTGGTAGGCATAGCAGGGGAAGGATACTGTAAAATCAACTTTCCCTTTCCACTCCTGGAGAAAGGATATTGCAAAATCACCATTTCCACCCCACTCTGGGGCCAGCCAGAGGTAGTATTTGCCAATTCTCTGAACTACTCAAAATTTCCGCTACCGGTTCTCCAGAACCTGTCAGAACCTGCTGAATTTCACCCCTGGTCCTAGTATCTACATATGTTGTGACAGAGACATTTAAAGCAGGTGAAACTACTTCACATTTCTTTGGATTCTTTAAAGATCAAGCTTTATCCAGAAAAAGAATCAAAACACATTCCATAAATGATTAGAGTATGAAAGGTCATTGGTACACTCTGAGCTTGGCTGTTTTCTTGAAGACATTTTCATTATCCAAACTAGGTAACATCATTGGTGCTAGACTAACAATAGAGCTACAAATATTCTTCTAATAATAATGCAGTTATATCAGATATAATAATAATGAATAATGAAATGTTTCTTATTTACTTTGATGGCTTGCTTAACAACTTCTCCTTTTTCTAATAAGAATAAGGAGAAACCATAAAAGTGTACATTCTCATATTTTGTCTTTCCTCCACAAGACAGGCAATTTACAATCTTGGGATCATGTTTATAATAAAGGCTGAGGGTTGAAAATCACTTGGGGTTCCCTCTTGTGCAAGAGGACGGGTACATTAGCAACATGAAGAGGGGAAAATGTCATTGTAATGTTTATGGTAGAAAAAGACAAAATGTAAATTTGAGCCAGAACACTGGAGAAAAATTATCTATGTATTCAGATCCAGACGGTACAAAGACCAACTTTTCGGAAGTCACAGGTGTGGAAATTACATGTTGTTTCCACACTATGAGAAATAATTGGATTATCATGGTGTAGTACTGTGCATACCAACTGTTATTTGTTTTATTCCCCACCCCCAGTTGTAAACCTGTATCCTTCTGTAGAAGATACACAGTCATGTTAAGAAAAGAGAAAATCTAGGAGAAATGTTGTCAATTATTTCATAGTTCATATCAATAATTTTATATTTTTGGCAATTAAAATTAACAAATCATAATTTTTCAGTTATATAGCAACAAAAATAGCCTAAATTTATACAGACATGGTTCTTTTTATCCGCACATAAGCTGATGAGATAATGGCACATGCATATGTTTGAGTTATAAAGGTAAATGTTTCCTCTGAACGGTCATAGGGGGCAGTACCAGTGGTGGGTTCCCCTCCATTTGGACCATTTCGCAAGAACCAGTAGTAAAACCGGTGGGAGGCCATGGCCACCACCCCGGATGTCATCTTTGGCGATCTGTGCATGTGCAGAAGCTTTGCACAATCCTGTTGTGAACTGGTAGTAAAGGTAATAGAACCCACCCATGGGCAGTACTCATGTCCATTTCCTAAGTGAAGGAACCAGGGTTGTCTGAAGACTCCTTCTGTAGTTATGTGGCCAGCATGACTATATGCTGAGGTGCATGGAGCATTGGTACCTTCCCACAAAGTGGTACCTATTTATTTTGCATGCTTTTGAACTGCTAAGTGGGCTGGAGCTGGGATAAGTGGAGCTTGCCCTATCACATGGCACTGAGGTCTCAAACCCAGGTTGTCAGCTTTTCAGCTGACAAGCTCAGTGTCTTTAACTGCTGAGCCATTGCACTCCCATTTATGTCTAAGTTATAGATTAATTGTGATGACAAGCAGACAACAACACATACAGTTTGTATACCTGCTCTTTGCGTTCTTATCATTACACACTTTAGAACTGCATGGCAGCATGACAGAACACAATTAAAGTTGCTAGTTTCTGGGCAAGATCTATTTAAGTCGTTCATATTTTAATCTTGCATTTTATATTTTAAATTTTATGTCATATAATATGCCTTATTTTAATTATGATGTTTCTGACACAAACATAAATTAATAAAAATATGGATAGCGTTGTAAATATTGTTCTTTAAAATATTACAAAATAACACAACCTCTCTGGCACAGGGCTGAGACTTCTGGGGTAGAAATGGCAAACTGAAGACAGCTCCGCTCAGAGTGAGCTGGTGAATGAAGCAGAAAGACGAGTGGATGAGTGGATTATCTCCTTGAATTTTTTTCCCAGACAAGAAGGGGATTTAGGAACAACTTCCTGTTTTCTGGCAGTTGTCCTCATGAGGAGACTGTAAGACAGTGGCCTCCAACAGATTTAGAGCTCTGGGAGCCAAGAAAACATAATCTTTGGCCAAATACTCAGTGCCTTTATGAACACTGAATTTGCATACTTCTTTTTCAAGTCCTTTTTGAAAAATTGCTTGTTAATTGCTTTTTCAAAACCTTTGAAACAACAGGTTTTACAGCACTGGGTGAATCTCCTTCAATCCTTAGCAAAATAAATAAATAAATAAATAAATAAATAAATAAATAAATAAATAAATAAATAATAAAATTTTAAGGACTAGAAAAAATATTCTTTGGGGAAATAAATAGCAAAAGAGTGATCAGAATGTTGATTTTGGAAAGTTACAAATGGACGAAGCATCCACACAGATTTAAAATAAGATTTTGTAATTAATTACAAGAATCCTTCCTGAAGGAATACGCTGTTGTTCTGAATGACTTTAAAAAAAAAAAAAAAAAAAAAGATAGAATGATAGAATGGGAGTTTGAACGTTGCATACCAGAGGGAACCTGGAGGAATTAAGGATTACAATTCAATGAGAAGAACAATTAAATTTACTAATACAGAATGGACTAAAATATTGTAGCTTTTGAGGTATTGAGGGAGATTTGTGAGCAATGGATCCAAACATTCATTTTAAGAGTGTCTGCCATATAGTTAAACTGTGTTTAAATGATGTTATGGAAGAAGAATAAGTTTCACCAAACATGACTGAGATTGTTCTGAAAGTTGATTTAAAATTGACAGACTACAAGGATGACATGGAAAAAAAAAACATTCCTATACTTCATATACAAATGAAACCAGTTGATGTCTAAATAATTAAAATGAATATACACATAACAAACCAAAATAGTGATCTGGGTATCTTTCTTATATTGGATTTATAATATAGTAGTTAAAATTTTGAAGAATTTTTATGAAAGAAAAAATTAAAAGAATCTAGAACATTATCTGAAGGGATTAAAGATTAAGATTGTTAAAGGTAAAAGGAAGAAATATAAGGTTGGTTTATTTGATCAAGGTTAAAATGTTTTACGTTATATCTGGTAACCCTTAGTGGACATTTGCTCTCCATTATGAGGCTTTCTGAATTTGTTTATAGGTAAGAAATGAGATATGTGAAGAAGAGATCATTTGTTGTATTTTAAGGTGATAAGTTACTAAAATTGTTTATACTTCAATGAAGAGGGAAGTAATTTCTTTATATTTTCTGGCTGTATATTTTGTTGTTTCTTGTTATTTTTCTATTTTTCTACACTTTCTATTTCTTTTTCTTCTTTCTTAGTTTGTATTAGTTTTTCTAAAAAATCTTTTTAATTGTAGTGTTTAATAAAATTACTATAAAAAACTATCTGGCAGAGAGCTTAAAATGAATCCTCCTACCAGAGATATTGAACAACAAAATTTAGTATTAAAATGAGAAAAAGAAAAAGTCAATAGATGTATGATAAATTAAGGGTTATCTCTAATAACAAGCTTTCAGTTTATTATTTAACAGAGCAATGAAGCTACCACATTTTATAGCCGGAGCTATTTCACTTTCAATTTTTTGTAGTGATCCTGGCATTAATCAGATGAACTGTTGAAATCACCAGAGAAAACAGATTAAATGGCTCTCTAAATAGAAGATAAATGCATAATTTCTATATTACACATCATGTGTCATGCCTAGTAAATATCATTTTATGATCAGCTGCATTTTAAAAATTGCCCTACTTCGGTTTCTAATTTGCTGCTGAAAAACTGCCCCATGGGTATTTTTCTCAGTGAACCAAGACATCCTTGCTTAGTGTTTTATATTTCAGTTACAAGTACTATTTACTATGTAGGATGTTTCCAGGATCCAGAGTCCTTTGTCTTGCATTAGCATTGTTTGGTGTTAGTAATCAAGATTATCTACGTAATGACTGATGTATGAATTAGTATTTGTGAAATACTAAGAAAGTGGTATGCTGCTGAAAAGAGACCACTTAACCATAAAAAATACAGAGGAAATTATCATCTGTATTCATAAAGTAATCCATTCATGTATGGATTTCCCCAAAATTAATAATTGTGATTACTGCACAAAGCAACAGGTTGTATCATTTGCCTGAACAATTCCTATATTAATGCTTATGATTTAGAATGTATTTCTTTAATGCTGACCATCCTGATCTGGCCTTCCCTTAGTATCTTAACCTACAATCCCCAGGCTTCCCATAATTTGATCATGCTAACTCCAGATCAATATAATATGGAGGATATCACAGAGTTTCAGTGGTAGAAAGTAGCTACAGAAGCAGCCATATTAGACCAGAAAGAGATACAGCTACTTTCAGGGATTCCAACAACAATTGACAATACATCCAACCTGGATGTAGGAAATGGTATTACAGTTTCATGTGCAGTTATAAAGTTAACTGTTCGGACCAATCTACATCATCACATGATTCATAAATACTAACTGTGGTCACCCATCATAGATATGACCCATCAGAGCTTTCACCTATTTTTAAATTTGCAGATTAAGCTTTAATCATGTTCTCCTAAAAGTAGGCAGAAGTATAATGGCTCAGTGGTTAAAGATGTGGGGTTTGTCAACTGGAAAGCTGATTGCCTGGGTTCGAGACCTGAGCACTGTGTGATGAAGTGACCTCCTGTTACTTGCTCTAGCTCCAGCCCACTTAGCAATTCAATGCAAAGGAGAGTAGGTAAATAGGTACCACTTTGGTGGGAAGGTAACAGTGTTTTGTATGCCTTGGTGTATAATCATGCTGGCAACATGACCTCAGAAACATCTTCAGTCAATGTTGGCTCCTCAGCTAAGAAATGGAGATGAGCACTGCCCCCTTGAGTCAGACATGACAGAACAGGGGAAATCTTTATCTTTATTTTACTATATGTATCATGCCTTGATAATGGTAAGGACAGCATCAGCAGTTTTGGAGCATTTTTGGCTAGTGTGTCACAAGCATATCCAAGGCCCATTTTTATTTTAAGCATCATGCACACTGTATTGAGACTCTCATGTAAGCCAATACACCTTCAATCGGCAAAAAACAAACACATTAAGTATACTATCAGATTCAGTATACCGTAGAATAGTTAAGTTCTAAAGTGAATCTCCCAAGATTGGTATAATTAAATTGCTGTTCAGTTTTGCTTGAAATGAAACGTATGCAACCTCTCCCAATATTATGAACTGTGAAATATTCTGAGATGGATGCTTGCAAACTTTCTAAATTATGTTCCTGGTACTGCAGGATAGATTACTGGTAGTGCTGCCATAGATTCTGTTTTGGTCGGTTGCAATTGAAAAGGGAATTAGACAAAAATAAAATTATCTGGGGAAAAAAAAACCTATGTACAAAAAATATAGAATGAAATGCATGCAAAAAAAAAGTAAAATGATTATATGATAAACATATCATACAATATCATGCATAAAGTGGGCTCACACAGCCAATACTTTATTTGACATCTGAATTTAGACATATCAACAAATCAAATGCTGATTCAATATTTCTACCTTTCCTTGTTTCAGGCTTCCTTTACCTTGGTGGGAGATGATATGGGTTAACTTAATAAAATGATATACAATAAGAAAGCAAACTGTAGAGTGCCATTCACACAGCTGGGTTCCATTTTCCGTTTCAGAAGTCTTTTATTATTATTATTTTAACTCATCCATGGAGAGAAGAATTATGTTTGGGTTTAGGTATTTCCCTCTCCAAGAAGCTTTGTGATTTGGGATTGGGGCCAGAAAGATAAACCAACTCCTCTTCCAAAAAAAACAAAAACAAACTTCAGGCATCAATACATTGACAAGCTTGCCATAATCATCAGCATGCATGTGCCAACATTAACTGCTTGAAGAGGATGCCATAAAATAAAATTAGTTTTTCATGAATGCTCCTTGAGAATGATTGCTAACACTAGTCTAAGCATATCCTGAATTAAGGCAAAGGTAATTTACTCACCATGATTATGAAAGCCCTTTTAACCATCAATACAGGAAACTGAACGACACAGGAGACTTTCCACCTGCAAAATACAGTCCCTCCTTCAGTGTGACTTGTGACTTGTTGAGAGTAGAATAATACTGGCATTGATACAGATCAACACCATAGAACTTTCGTTATGAATTGTGCGTCTGTTGGGGTGCTTGCTGGTGGCTTTAGCAATTGTTTATTTACTGCTTGATTGCCATAGATCTTTCTGAGCACCAAACATAGGAACTGTAGTTCCTATGTCTGGCAGTGTGTGTCTCTCATCTATCAAACCTATCATGTTTATTTAAATTGCGTTTGCAGTTGGCATGCTATTTTGGGAACGATACTGCTCATCTAAAAGCAGTATTTACAGCCATGATTAGTATTAGATAATCACTGCTTTCTTGAATTGACAGCAGGTCTCCACCTTGCTTCTAATTCATATTTAGCCATCTGTATATCTATATTTATGGTGGTATTTATTATCTGTTTAGCAGTACCAGCGGGGTACTAGTGTTCTGTTTTATCGATTTGCTGACTCTGACAATATCTAACTCTTAGGATAAAAGTACACTGTCAGAAACTGAGACAAATGCTTTAAAGTAATTTATTTATTTACTTAAAGTAGCTTCTATACCATTCAAGCCCTAAAGGCTCTGAGTGGCTGACATTTATTAATGAACACATTAAAAGAAAAAGAAGGCAGAAAAGATCCCAAAATACACTAACATAGACATGCCACTCAAATCAAGGAAGGTCATTCCTCCAGATCTTCAGTTCTCTCCCAAAATGCTTTACCGACAGTCCTTGATTTATGCCCAATTCCATAGCTCAGTTAGGTGGTTGTTGAATGAGTTGGGCCCGATTTATGATCTTTTGAGTCATCTTTGTTAAGTGAGTCACCTTGGTTATTAAACAAATCTAGCTTAATCCCCTTTGACTTGTCAGAAGCGAACTTCGAAAGTCACAAATGGAAATCACATGGCTACAGAATGTTGCCTATTGGTTGCCAAGCAACGCAAACTTTAATCACGTGATCACAGGGAAACAGTGATGGTTGAAACTGTGAGGACAGATCAAAGGTCACTTTTTTCAGTGCTGTTGTAACTTTGAATAGTTGCTATATGAAAGGTTGTAAGTTAAGGACTACCTGTATGCTTTTATGGATCTTGGGAAGTCCAATGAGCAATGAGGAGGTCTGGAGCAGTGGTAAAATCCAATTTTTTTTACTATTGGTTCTATGGGCATGGCTTGGTGGGCATGGTGTGGCTTGTGGGTGTAGCTTGATGGGCATGGCAGGGGAAGGATACTGCAAAATCTCCATTCCCTCCCCACTCCTGGAGGAAACATACTGTTAAATCTCCATTCCAACCCCACTCTTGGGCCAGCCAGATGTGGTTTTTGCTGGTTCTCCAAACTGCTCAAAATTTCCGCTACCGGTTCTCCAGAACCTGTCAGAACCTGCTGATTTCACCCCAGTCTGGAGGCTGACTGCTCATGCATCTGCATCTCTTCTGTAATGTGCTAATGCTGATTATTGCAGAATTATTCAACTAAAATATGCTGACCTTACGGAATTAAAAATCAAGGGTAAATTGTCAACGTGTTCTTTGCATTTGACTTTGAAATTCATTGAAGCAGATTGAAAAATGCCAGGCTAAAAAGAATTGCTAACCCTCTGACATGAAAATATCAGTCACCTACCTAAGCAAGAGAGTAAGATTAGAAAGTTTGGGAAAATCAAGCCATAACTTCACTGATGGGCTGACAAAAAAAAAAAAAAGAAGAAGAAGAAGAGACATACTACAATTCTGCATTTGGACCTGGCTATTCAGATAATGTATTTAGATCACGTATTCTAAAAAAACTGGCTGCCTTTATACCCTTGGAGCTTCCTTAATAATCCAAGCCACCTTCCTTCATATGTTCAACTCCAGTACCACAGTAAAACACTTTTTATCACCATCCCCTGCGGCATTTAGATCATGGCATCCTGATTTGAGGATATCTATTTGTGGCTGTAAGTACTCTCTCCTTTGCTACGGTACAGCTGGCCAATCTTATTGGAGATCAAGATTAGTTTATTAATCCCCTATAATCCTAGTGTGTTCCACTGTTTATCCATGACAACCTCATTATAGCAAATTGATACAGAAGATCCTTCTTCCCTAACATTATCACTAAAGCAGACCTGGAAAGACAGTATGAAGTGGGTGTAAAAGTCAATCAGCTGTAGAAAGAAAATCTTACTCAACAGCACAACCTGTTGAAGTAAGGGTCAGAGGGGATCACAAATGTTATTGGGAGGAAAGAGGAAAAGAAAGGGGAGGGAGATTCTTCACCTAATAATGTACGTGTTTGCTTAAGATAATTACCCTTGGCTTGAACTACAGAAAAAACAATTGCTACCAACCTGCCTTCCATTGAGGACCTGTATACTGCACAAGTCAGAAAGGGGACTGTAAAAATATCTTATTAAGTGTACCACTCAGGGTTCTATTATTACACACTATTAGAATTGCCTGGCTAAGAAACAAGCTTCCCCTTCTTGATATAGGGGCAAAGTCATTCCATTGTAGCAGGAAGCAAAGCATTCTGATCCCCCTTTAAAGTGCTCAGTTTATATATTCTTAAAGGCATACAAATGTAGACAAAAATAGATAATTTCCCCCCCAAAGATCTGAGATGAAAGAAGGGAAGGAGATATTGCCTAGCAATTGCCCACTGTTCCAAAAGAGGAAGTTACAAGTTGTTCGAGCCCTAAAATAAATACTCCCTTTGCAACAAAATTCCCCGAACTTACTGATCTGAAACTTGACATGCTTGATCCTCCCACAATGGCAAGTTTGCCTATGAATTATACCCAGAAACAAAACAGTTTTTTCAACCAACACCATCTGAAAAGAAGTCAGAATTTAAAAGCACTTAGGATTTTGGAACAATTGCCTGCTAAGCATATTTTAGCTGTTGATTTTGAGTGATGCTTAATAGGAAATTGGGATTTCTGAATCAAGTTACAGATTTGGAGTCCAGGTCAATTTGAAGGCTTCTGTCTGATTCTGTCTGACGTAAACTGGACTGTTATCTAGATTGTCTTTTCAGGATCCTAGTCAATCTTGTGCTTGGTAGGTTTCCTAGCTAGCACAAAAGCATCATAAGATGTTATGAATCACTTCCAGTCCCAGCCTAAATAATTTCATTCTGCAGTCAGCTGGATTTGGGATAAGAAATGGTCATGTAAACAAAATATGTAGTAATGCAATGTTTTGAATGACCTCAGAATTTGTGTGTATTTGTGTGTGTGTGTGTGTGTGTGTGTGTGTGTGTGTGTACACTCAAATTCTGAGATCATTCATATTATATTGGATTCCCACAACCACAGGGCATAATTTCATCAGTAATATGACAGTTCTAACCAATTATACAAATTGTCTCCTGTTAATCCACAAATTCTGTTACTTTTCTTCAACCCACTAGCTTCTTTGCTTGTTACTCCTGACTATGGTCCTTGGTTTGGAGTATCTTAATAATGCTGGTAAGTAAATTGAGGAAGACAAGGAAATTTTCATCCCCTTTGCTTGTTTGGTGCTCCAGTCACATGCAGATTACCAGTTTGGAGAAACTATATGTTCTAAGATTTGGGAAATTCATAGCTAAAAAAAATAATAATCTAATCTGATTTATGAGTTCTGTGTTATTGGGCAAGGCTAGTTTGTCTTGACTGTCATGACTAGCTGAGATAAGAGAACAAAGAGCATTTGGGGAAAATGAAACTTCTCGTCTTTGAAATAACCTGATGAGTAACATCCTGATTTCAGATCAATTTCCTGACTAGCAATCTATTTCTCATTGATAAGGAAGAGACCCAACCTTACACACTTCATAGGCCTGAAACCAAGGGCTATAAATGAATTAAGATACCAGTATATTGAAACCTAAAAGCAAGAAGCAGCATAGTCACTTCATGAACATTTTAGTTTGGTAGGAATCTTTACTTATTTATTATAATTTTATCCCATCTTTATTATTTTTGGAAGTTACTCAAGGCAGAGAACATACCTAATACTCCTTTCTCCTCCTATTTTATCCACAGCAACCCTGTGAGATGGTTTGAGCTGATAGAGAATGACTGGCCCAAGGTCACCCAGTTGGTTTTCAGTTCTAAGGCAAGACTAGAACTCACTGTCTTCTGATTTCTAAGGCAAGACTAGAACTCACTGTCTTCTGATTTCTAGGCCAGCACCTTAACCACTACCCCAAACTGGCTCTTTTCCTAATCTGTAGTAATCGATAATTACATAATAATTGATCACTTTGATAATCTCTGGAATACTAATTGGTTATGACGGTACAGTAAGTATTATCTCTGATGTGTGTAAACACTGCTGTATCAATAATAGCCAAAATGCAATATAAAAATAATAATAATTTGATACAGAAGACACTAAATAGTAGAAAAAAGTCCAAACTAGATATAATATACACAAACAATACTAATTGTTCTCTGCTCTATGGGTGCTCTCTGTTGGGAAATACTATGTATGGTATACTGTATAATAATGCATTAAAATATAATTATTAATTTGAAATTGTTGGCCTCATGGCAAGGCTTTGTTTTCACACCACTACAGAAGATGTCATACCACTACAAAAGATGTCACCATAACCTAGAAAGTATTGTGCCAAACTTACACCAATAAGGCAGGAAACTTCATAAAGACTTCTTGTACTCTTGTATATCATTCTGTGGTATAGTTTTCCATAGAACTGAGAGGATTTACAGCGAGAATTTTTAACTTTAAGAATTGGAGGCTATAACAAATTTTTCACTAGTTTGTGCATAAATTAGTGTTAAGTAACTCAGAATCTGTAAGTTTTTCACTCTGTAAATGATGATGTTCATCTACTTTGGATATACTATTTCACCTTGTCTTACACCTGTCTTTTGGAAAACTCATTCCATTTCTTCAGATGCATAATTATGGACTATTTAGAAAGATAAGGAATAAACATGGTTTCCTATCACTTACAATTGAGGATTTTCTGAGCCACGTAAAACTGAGACACATCTGTTTTATTTTAAAATGTGTTATTTTCCAAAATGTAAGCATGATATGAAAATGATAGGAATTAGCTCTATAATTACATAGTAATATGAAATACTTCTTATAGAAATCCTGATAATCTGCTTCTCATGTTTCCTTCTTAATGGCTGTTAAATGCAATTTATATTGCATATAGCATAGAAAAAGATGACTTAGATCATTAAACTACATCCATTATATTTACTCAGTTTAACTATTTTTAAATCTCTGGTCTTTACTTATTTTTTTTTCTCTTTGTAATATGTCTACCACATGTTTTCAATCTTCTTTCTTGGGAGGCGGGGGGCATCTCTTTCTCTGAATTGATTTTATTTTTACTTTTTGTTATCTCATTTTCAAAGTGAAATGGGCCAACTCCAAATGGGCATTCAAGGACATGCAGTTATCATTGATTTACATTATGGCAGTATATTATTTTCAATATTGTTCCCTCACCTGCACTTATTACTTTTCAACTGTGCTCATGTTCCCTAGAGATATCTTCATTCACCAATGCTGTTAAAAATTTGCCGAAAGAACCAACATATCACATTTTCTGTGTTTTAATTTTTTTTTTTAAGAAAAGGTGGATTCTGTCTGGCAACAGTTCAGAACAAAGTACTCCTTTCACAGCCCTATAAATTTGAATCTGAAATCCATGTCTCCACTGCTTTATCAAATAATTAAACAGCCAAATTCATTTTAAGAATCATCAGGCACCTTTTAGAACTGTAATTTTTCACAGTATCAGCCTTCCGCTGAGATTCAAGTCTCACAGTGTCACACTAGAGCTTTAACCAAGACAGGAAAGATTTTACCCGGTTCCTGATTTGCTTAGCCATATGTGGATAGAGTGAGGTATATTAATATTTGTGGAGTTCAGTTCTCCTGAAGTAGGAATCAGTGTGGAGAAACATAGTAAGCTTTAGGGCTAATACCCTCTATCTTCTGTGTCTCTTACATTGTTACATTAGAAGGTTTTGCAGTGGGAGTACAGCTATGTAATTGTATGTGGGAATGACCTCAGGAGAAAGGGCAACAAGACCCAATCAAGTAACGGTCAGATAAAAGGAAACTTAGCCTGCAGCAGAAATATGGGAAAAGTAAGAGGCTCACAAGAGATCCTCCCTAGTTTTTTGGGCTATAAAGAGGACAGTTAGGAGAGAAGTACCTTCAGACTTGCAAGATCCTGTTAAGCTAATTTTACAATAAAGTAGAATTAGATCATCTGGTCATGTTTCCTATCTGGGTTATTTTGTAAGGCTGACAAACTACTACTATTTATATCTATATCTATATCTATATCTATATCTATATCTATATCTATATCTATATCTATATCTATATCTATATCTATATCTATATCTATATCTATATCTATCTATCTATCTATCTATCTATCATCTATCTATCTATATCTATATCTGTCTATCTATCTATCTATCTATCTATCTATCTATCTATCTATCTATCTATCTATCTATCTATCATCTATATCTCATCACATAGGCATACACAGAGGTCTGCTACTTTTGTCAAAATGATGAAGGCAATGTCACAGTGCAAACTCCACCTTTTCACATGTTGCACATGTATGCAACTTCATATTACAGCCACAGAATAGCAGATTTGGTGTTACAATAGCGTAACACTGGTTTTGGACTGGTTCTTTTGCTCACTTTCCCCTGACAGAACCATGGCTATGTACTTTTCCAGTGAGTTTACCTTTGCTTCATGGAGCTGCACAAGCCCAACAAAGATTTGTAGCTGTTTTATTGATTTAAAGGTAGACACTTTTTTATGTCTTGTGAAGCTCTTGTTCTGAGGGATTTGCACGGCTCTAGAGTGAACAATGCCCTTCTGCTATTGTGTCAAACACAGCCTAACAACTACAATTACTACTAAAATTGCTCTTACTGCTAAAGAATAATAGAAGCAAAAATATAAGTGGTAATAAATGGGTATAGCAAGCCTTAGCAATAAAAATAATAGTGTATTAAACTTGTATGCCACCAACTCTCAGGAACTCTGCTAGTCAGCATATTCTAAGTTCCCTGGTATTGTCAACGCCAATCCAATAAATAGGAAATTAGAATGAAGGATTGTTGGTGTGCTCCTGCCATCCTTTTCCAGGATTCTTGGTTGTTTGGATTACCCATTTCAAGAAGTGGGAGCAAAATGTCTGATTTAAATTCCATCACACAACATCTTGTAAAGGGACTGGCCTGCTTTTTGACAGCTGCTTGAACCCAAAAGCAAGGTTCTTTCAATGAGGTTGACTAAGGTGAAAGTAGGGTGTCAGAATTTCAGCAGATGAAATTTCCTCCAGATGAAAATATAACTTAAAAAAAATTAGAGTGTGAGGAAATGGATACGTTATTCATTGGCATCCTTCAGTCTCAAAAGACTATGGTATCTTGCTCTGAAAAGAGGTCCTAAAACAGCATCTAGTGTGACTAAAAAGGCCAATTTGAAAGTGGCAATCCCTTCCACACTGAGGGCAGATACATTCTTTCCCCTGCCCAGCCCCCAGATTTTGCTGGTTCCGAGGCTGCTTCTTTGCCTCAGCCTGTCTCTTTGAATTGGAGAAGGCCATGCTGCATCTTTAGCCTCCAAGCTGAATGATCAGAGGTCAAGTTTTCCTGGTTGTTAATGTCCATTCCCAGGGCCTTTAGGTCCCTCTTGCAGATATCCTTATATCGCAGCTGTGGTCTCCCTCTGAGGCATTTTCCCTGCACTAATTCTCCATACAGGAGATCTTTTGGAATCCTACCATCAGTCATTCTCATGACATGCCCAAGCATAGACGTCGCTGTTTCAATGGTGTATACATGATATAAATTCCAGCACATTCCAAGACTGCACTATTTGGAACTTTGTCCTGCCAGGTGATACCAAGAATATTTTGGAGACAGAGCATATGAAAGGTGTTCAACTTTCTCTCCTGCCGAGCATAAGGGGACCAAGACTCACTTCAGTACAAGAGTGTTTCAGGATGCAGGCTTTATAGACCTGGATCTTTGTATGTTCCATCAGCTTCTTATTAAGCCATACTCTCTTTGTAAGTCTGGAAAATAGTGGCCGCTTTACCAATACAGTTATTCAGCTCAGTATCTAAAGAGAGAGTATCAGAGATAGTTGAGCCGAGGTACACAAAGTCATGGACGACCTCCAGTTCTTGTGCAGAGATTGTAATACAGGGAGGTGAATCCATGTCCTGACCCATGACTTATGGTTTTTTTTTTTTCAGGCTGATTGTTAGTCCAAAGTCTTGGCAAGACTTGCTAAAACTGTCCATAAGTTGTTGAAGGTCTTCAGCAGAGTGAGCGGTGATGGCAGCATCATCAGCGAAGAGGAAATCCCGTAAGCATTTCAGCTAGACTTTAGACTTTGCTCTCAATATAGAGAGATTAAAGAGTTTTCTGTCTGATCTGGTCGGGAGATAAATACCCGCTGTTGAAGTTCCAAAAGCATGTTTCAGCATGACAGCAAAAAAGATCCCAAATAAAGTTGGCGCAAGGACACAGCCCTGCTTCACTCCACTTCGAATATCAAAGGAATCTGATGTTAAGCCATCAAAAACTACAGTGCTGTTCATTTCCTCATGAAAGGACCTGATGATGTTGAGGAGCTGAGGTGGACATCCAATCTTGGGTAGAATTCTATAAAGGCTGACCCTGCTAACTAAGTCAAAAGCCTTCGTAAGATCTATGAAGGCTAGGAAAAGTGGCTGTCTTTGTTCCCTGCATTTCTCCTGAAACTGTCTAAGGGAAAATACCATGTCAGTAGTGGACTTGTTGGCTTGAAATCCACACTGTGATTCTGCATAGACTGTCTCTGCAAGCACCTGAAGCCTCTTCAGTACGATACAGGCAAGCAGCTTCCCTATAACACTAAGAAGAGAGATGCCGCAGTAGTTGTTACAGTCACCCCTGTCACCTTTGTTCTTGTACAGTGTGACAATATTTGCATCCTTCATGTTCTGTGGTACTCCACCTTCTCTCCAACAAAGACAGAAGATTTCATGCAGTTCAGTGGAGATGTTCTCTTTGCAGCAGTTCAGAACTTTGGCAGGGATGTTATCTTTCCCGGGTACCTTGCTAGAGGCAAGGAAATCCAGGGCTGCATTTAGTTCTTCTAAAGTTGGTTCACTGTCAAGCTCCTCCAAGACAGGCAGGCACTCAATGTTATTTAATATTTCTTCAGTTACCTCATTTTCTCTGAAATATAACTCAGAGTAGTGCTGCACCCAGAGTGCCATCTGCTGTGCTCGGTCCTGGATAACCTCATCTGTAGCAGACTTCAGAGGGGCAGATTTCTTCTGTGTTGGACCTAAACCCTGCTTGATGCCATCATACATCCCCTTGATGTATCCTGTGGCAGCTGCTATCTGGATTTGAGACCAAAGCTGCAGCCAATAATCATTAGCACATCTCCTGGTGGTCTGTTGGACTTTGCTACAAGCAGCTCGCAGAATCTGTAGGTTGCGCTCACTGGAACAGGCTTTATATGTGATTAGAGCTCTCCTTTTTTCCTCAATGGCTGGCGTCAACTCCTCCGAATGGGCTTCAAACCAATCTGCTGTCTTTCTGGTCTCTTTACCAACTACTGACAAGGCAGTGTTATAAACAGCATTCTTGAAATATTCCCATCGTTCAGAAGCATTTACTTCAGCCAGGCCTGGGAGAGTTTCCTTGAGTGCTTGTGCAATTTCCTCCACTTTGCCCTGATTGCAGGTCTTGTTGATGTCAATTCATGGTCTTCCTTCCTTCTTCGAGTGATGCAATCTCTTTATTTGCAGTTTTATTCTGCTGCACAGCATGGAATGGTCTGTATCACAATCAGTATCCTGATAGCTGCATGTGATTGTAATATTGGGGAGGTTGGTGCACCTGGTAAGAATCAAGTCGAGCTGGTGCCAATGCTTCGATCTTGGATGTCTCCAAGAGACTCTGTGTTGACGCTTTGTTTTAAAGTATATATTGCTAATGCAAAAACCATAGTAGCAGCAAAACTCCAGCAGGCATTGGCCATTTTCGTTTATTTTCCCGATGCCAAACTGACCTAAACATGTGGGCCAAGAATCAGCTCCAACTCTAGCATTAAAATTGCCAAGGATAAACAGTGATTCTTTCTCGGGGATTTTCTTGACAGTAGCAGCCAGATTGTCATAGAATTTGTCTTTGGATTTTACTGAAGATGATAATGTTGGTGCATATGCGCTATATGGTTAACTTTAGGACAGGTTAACTTTAAAGATAAAGGATAAAGAAGACACAATTTAACTTGGGATTTGTTTGGCAAATGTTTTACCAATTTTTAAGTTGGGATTTGTTTTACCAATGGTTAGGTAATAAAAGTAGAAATTAGAAGTGAGAAGAATATTACTATATATAAGTAAAGATTATTATTATTGCTATCTCTTTTATTCATTAAACATGAAACTCAGTCAACTGAACATTTAAAAATGTATCATAAATACAATTGACTAATGCTAATGGTTGATACAGATTGCTGCCAGTGTCCTAGGTATCAACGAAGTATCTTCTTAAAATATACGATGCTATGAGTAGTGCAGTTTTTTGCAGTTCTGCTGGTTTTATTGCAGGAAGCTGCAATTTCTTGATGTGTTTTGTAAAATTCTTGGACATGTACCAAGTGCCCCAATGAAAATGGGTATAACTGTTACATGTTTCATCCATAGCTGTGTAGTTTCAATGGCCAGGTCGCAATGCTTCATGATTTTTTCCAGTTCTTTTTCTTCAACTCTGGCATCTCCTGGAACAGCTATATCAATAAATTGTATACTTCGGCCCTCGACAACCTGGTGTGTTGTGTTCCAAATTATTATTATTATTATTATTAGTAGTAGTAGTAGTATTAGTATTATTATTAGTAGTATTAATATTATTAGTATTAGTATTGTTGTTGTTATCAATAATAATAATAGTAATAATATGTAAATGCAAAATAATCCAGACAATACACTGTTTATTGAATACTTAAGTATATTAATAAAAATGTATAAATAAAAATATTTTAACAAAGAAAATATCCATAAGCTATTAAAGCTACAAATTCTAGTCAAAAGAAAGAAAGAAAGAAAGAAAGAAGAATTTCAACAGTGGAATTATTGCTTATCCAGAACTAATATACCCCCTGAAATATCCAAGGGAGGAAGCTTACTCTGTTTCCTCTGAACCCCTTTTCTGTGAAGTGGCGAGAAGGTGGAGCACTTTGCAAATCATGAGAAACTGTTTCCTGACACTTTACTGCAAACCAGTCATGAGAGGGACGGGGGCAGAACAGAATCCTTTCGATGTGGATATCATCCTGTCTCGACCATGTCTGAACTTCAAGGATACTTCTATGAGAGGATTTCTGAAGTTGGGATTTCCCAGTCTTTGTAGCCACCAAGCACCGAGTCAAATAGAAAAGTTCTGCACTATTACTAACTTGGAGATAAGAAGTCTCAGAATTTGCTGAGAACACCACCAAAAGCACTCCCTCAAGGCCTAAGTAGAGCAGCCTAAGTCTTCTTTCCCAACTCTCTTTAATAATTTCTCTCCTTATGCTATGCTTATCTATCTACCACAAAGCATTGTAAAAAAAAAAAAAAAGACAACTTATTGAAGTTTTATGCTTCATAGAAAACAGTATTTTTGTTAGATGTACTGTCTTGTGAAAAAGTGCACCCCCTGAAAAGTTTTTCTTTTCTTTTTTTAACATATGTGGTGATGGGATTGAAGAAAACAAATTAGTGACTTTGCAAAAAAGTTTACTCAACAAAAAAAAAAATGAACAGATATGCCATTTCTTTCTGTGGAAAAAGGGAGAACACTCTCGCTTCTAATACCTGGTATGGTCCCCTTTGGCAGGAACACTCTCAAATGGATATTTCTTAAATTGTCTACCATTTCTGATTCTGATTGGGAGGAATTTTTCCTCACTCTATAGCACCTTGATGGGATTTAGATCTGAGCTTTGACTTGGCCATCTTTCTTTCTTTCTTTCTTTCTTTCTTTCTTTCTTTCTTTCTTTCTTTCTTTCTTTCTTTCTTTCTTTCTTTCTTTCTTCCTTCCTTCCTTCCTTCCTTCCTTCCTTCCTTCCTTCCTTCCCCCCTCTCTCTCTGTCTCTCTCTCTTTCTTGTTTTTTTTTTTTTCAGCTATTCCATGGTGGGTTTACTGGAATGTTTACATTCACTGTCATGTAGCAAGGTTCATTTTGAGTTGAGTTTCAATCTTCTTATAGATGTCTCACATTAAGCTCAAGCACCTTCTGGTACAATGAAGAATTCATCATGGATTCAATGACAGTGAGCTTCCTAGGTCCTGATGCAGCAAAGCAGCCCAATCTATAACATTTCCACCACTACACTTTACAGCAGATGTCAGATACTTCTGGTGAAACACTATCTTTGGCTTTCATCAAAAATATGTACTGGTAATGTGACCAAATGACTACTTTTGCCTTGTCGGACAACAGTATGCTGTTCCAAAAGTCTTAGTTTTGGCCTTCATGAGCAAAATTTTCCTGATATTCTTTCGAACACTTTCTTTCTTTCCTCCTGGCACACCTCCCATGTAAATTTAATTTGTGTGTCTTCTTTCTAATGGACTTCTCTCATGCACTTAGTAGCGGTGAGGTGTAATAATAAGTGGGAATGACCTTGGGAGACCAAGAAAAGATATTGTGCTTAGGGAATGGTCAGATAAGAGACAACAAAAACAGCAGTTGCACAGTGGGAAGAGCAGAAGGCTCAGGATGGACTCAGGAAGAGTCTATTGGACTGTAAAGGTGACAGTGGGAGAATTATAATTTCAGACTTGCAAGATTCTGTTAATGCAGCTTTACATTAACTATAACTATTACATTAAAACAGTAGAATTATTGTTCTATTTATCTGGTCATGTTTCCTGTAGGTCTACCTGGTAAGGCTGACATGAAAGCTACTTAAAGGTACACGATGAAACTTGGGAGATCTTAATGACTTATTTTAGCATTCTACATTTTGCTCACAGGCTAACTTGCTAGAGTGACCTGACCTGGGAAAATTGACCATAGTTTGAAAACTTCACTTTAATGATCTTCCAGACAGTGGAATTGGACATTGTCCAATTCATTAGTGATCTTTTTATATAACTTCTCAGACTCATAGGCATCTACAACCTTCTTTCTGAAAGGCATAGAGCAGGGGTGTCAAACTCGCAGCCCATGGGCCAGATGCCCACGCCCACCCCCATTTTAGCAAAGGGGGGGAAAAGTCACAATACATCACATGATGACATTGTGACACCACAAGTTTGACACCCCTGACAAAGAGAGTTTTTTTCAATCTAAGTATGGTGATAACCTACTCTTAAAAAACAAAGAGCAAATTAAACTGAACATCTGAGATTCCTTCAGATCTCTCAGAGCTCTCTAATGATGCTCTCTAATCATTTGCACCTGGTCTAGCACACCTGGTTCTAATTTCAAGCATTAGTAATAGCGTTAAATGTAGGGGTGTGTTTACTTTTTTCCACATACAAAATTTGCAATGATACTTATTTAAATTACACAATGGACTACAAAATGTAAAAAGGAAAAAGTGTTAAAAAGTTGAAAAAGTGAAACTTATCAATGGGCTGTGCTTACAACACTGTAATTTTCAGTAGCCACTCTTTATAGATCAATGTTCCAGGCCTCTGATGACAGGGAGTGCATCTGCGCTCCTTGCAGATGTCTCGCTTCCTATGGGAGTATTCGATACTGGCGCACATGTGCAAGTAATGTCTACCCCCCTCTCTCTCCCTCTCTCTCCCTCTCTCCCACTCCCACTCCCACTCTCTCTCTCTCTCTCTTTCTCTCTCCCTCTCTCCCACTCCCACTCCCACTCTCTCTCTCTCTCTTTCTCTCTCGCTCTCTCACACACACGAAGAGGTGGGGAGTTTTCTTTGTATCTTTTATTAAACCGGCTGGTTGATTAATTGATTGTATTTACATCTCCCTGCAATCCAATTTGGCTCCCATTAATTGGAAAAATTAGTCCAAACTACTTGAGAATCGTTTAATCATTTCCCGCTATGCAACTTCCAGTTTTGGTGACTTCAGACAATCAAATCTGAAATGAATCAGTGGTCAGTCCATGGGCTGGTAAATAAAAAAATATATGAGTGTAGCTTACTGACTGAATTGTTGATTAGGACCAAGAAAATATTCAGTTATTTATCTTTCAGAGTTCGTGTGTTCCCATTGGAACTGGGAAATAAGTTTTTATGTGTGGGCGGGGGGGAAGGGCTAGAGTTTGCCCTCAAATTTCTTATGGATTCAAATTTCACCCTGCTTACACCCTAGAAAGATTACTCAGAATAAATATCATACAGAGTTGACTTCACATTACAGTTGAAATGCAATGGTAACATTCAGCACTGGTTATTAGAAGTTACGAGTAATGGATCTTGCTTAAATCCATTTTGTGCTGTTCTACCAGGTTAAAAATGTTTTAGACAAACAGGTAAGAAACCGTGCAAAATTATGAAAATTTAACAAGGATTTCTTTCCTTTTTTATGATCTAAATTCCCATCTTAAAATGGCTGTAGTGGAAAAGACCTTGAATTGGAACTCTTCAATTGATAACTCTCTTTCCATGTTTCCTTCACAGTATTCAGGTAGTTATTTCCTCTCCTTTCCTGTTGATATTTTGTAGGAAACCATATCACTGCAATTCAATTATTTTCAGCAAGTAGTATTAGCACCATGTGGGGGGCCCTGGAAGCTATAATATGGAAGAGAAGAGGGAGGGATGAGGAGATGGTTGTGACTCATGGGATTTTGTTTGAACATAGTTACTCTGAGGTTTCCTTGCTCTCATGAGTTGGGAAATAACTATGGGAAGAACTATGGGAAGATCTTATGACATCTTTTCTTTGTGGTCTTAACTATGATACTGGGGGATGGAGAGAAAGGGCTTATGAAAAAACAGTAAAGATTATTGTTCAGTGAAAAACAATACACTGTCACACAATGATGTATTGGTAGCCCATTTGATGTAAACCACGTTATACAAAATGCAGAAAATAATAATAATACATAATTAAGCCAAAGAAATGAAAGGCATGTGTTTAAAAATGAATCTCTATTTAAATCTACTTTACACCAAAGTCAATTACTATGCTTCTCCAAACCACTGTATTCTTGCAAGCTATTCTGTAAGAAAAGGAAGAACAGTGTAACTGTTTCCAAATTTATCCTATGTGTTATTAAAGCAAAAGTATCTTGAATTTCTCCCCACAATTGACAATTTAAAAATATAAATGACCAGCAGGTGGTGCCTGAGAGCTAATAGAAATAGTTTTCTCTCCCCCCCCCCCCTCCCTTTTTTCTCTCTCTCTCTTTCTCTCTCTCTCTCTCTTCCTCCCAGCCACATTTCTTCCTTTTTGGCAGCTTTATAAACAGAACCTTCTAATGAAGGAAACACAGGTATATTATGAGCAGGGATGATAGAAGTAAGTTTCCTTGAGGTTTTTCATATTCTATAATGCTCAGATTTTCCCCTCATTATTTCATTTTATTCCATTCTCACATCAGCTTGTAAAGTCTTTTTAAAGCTTGTACAAAAGTTTTATCTAAAATGTGCATACCAATAAATAAGTAAATGCAATAAAAATTAATTAGAATCTGACAAGCCTTTAACCAATGTATGTCTATGTTTCATACTGTATTTATTTTTATATTTGTCTTTTTTTTCCAATCATACAACTCTATCACAAATTAAGAAATTAAGAAAAAGCCAGAAATAAAAGGATGAGCATATTAAAGGTAGTCCTGGACTTAGAACAGTTTGCTTAGTGACCATTCAAAGTCACAACGACACTGAAAAAAGTGACTTATGACTGTTTGTTACACAAGTGTGGCAAAAAAAGTTGTAAAGTGGGGAAAATTGTCTCACTTAGCAACAAAAATGTTGGGCTCAGTTATGGTTATAAGTCGAAGTACTGTTTGTCTGTTAGTATGAAAGAATGGATTATATTTGTTTGTATTATGTGTGATTCAAAACAACTTCCTTTTCTTACAGTTTTCAAAGTTTATTACAAATAAATGGGGCAAAGACATAAACCAGCTTAAATAACAGATACATCCTTCTCTTTTGTTACTTGGAGCGGCACTTCAGTGAAAAGTGCATTGTTCGTCAGCGGCAATTATTTATACACATAACACAATTACTGTATTACATGTACTGTAGTTTGCTTTCTCTGTTATACCCAGCTGTTTTTGGAAAAATCCCATACCCATCTTAGAAAATAAATTTTATCTTTGCTCCATTTCAGTTTTCCAACTGGTGCGGCTGCTATTGATCATTATCATTTAGGGGTGGGTTTTAATTTTTTTTTATTACCAGTTCTGTGAGCGTGGCTTATTTTGTGGGTGTTGCTTGATGGTCATGTGACGATTCTTTCGGATTTAGCAGAAGTACTGGTCTACCAGGCTTTTAACTGCATGCAGAACTGTACTGGTCTATTGTTTTTGGAGGCACTGGTCTACCCATTTATTTTTGCAGGCAACGATCTACTCATTTATTTTTGCAGGCACCGGTCTACCCATTTATTTTTGCAGGCACTGGTCTACCCATTTATTTTTGCAGGCACCGGTCTACTCATTTGTTTTCTTTTAACACTGATCAGCTGTAGGGCAGCAAGAGTTTAAACAGTTTTTTTTTCCTCTAGCCGATCAGCTGGGACTCAGGAGACAGCAATAGATTGGGGGTGGGGCCAAAAAAAAGTTAGAGTAACGTGAGGGTGGGGGAGAATAGAGGGGGCAGAACTGGTTCAGTGACATCATATCGTCACCGTTACTGGTTCGGGAGAACTGGGCCGAACTGGGAGGAACCCACCACTGTTGTCATTCTGTATCTTTCCATTCTTATAAATGAAGGCAAATATACATGTCCCAGGATAATGTTGCAGGTTCCAATCTGGGTCGGTCACCAGGACCAGGGTGTTTTTCTTCGGAGCTTTCAATCTCATGCAGGAGCCATCTTCTGAAGCGACTCAATAAAAAATATGTGCTGCATTGTTTTTTTTCTGTGTGCAGCACATTATTATCTATTTGCCGTGAAACATTTTAAAAAGTCTGCTCTTGTATTTGTTCTATTCATCCAATTTATCTTCATTTGTAAATAAATATGGTGGTAGCAAATATGCATAGATCAGAGTTGGGATACTGCATTATTGGCACTCTCTGAGCTTTGTTTAGGGAAACCAGATACTTCATTGCTGTTCAGTGTGGCATCATCATTGCAGGACCACTCATAAAGGGAGTTTCATTGGTGGTCTTGCCTACTGTGCATGTGCTTGGATGGGATGGTCCTATGGCTGATAGATGATGGGATAGATTATTTGCTTGGGTTATGTTGTGCTGCATGATGACCTGTGGAATGGCACAGAGATAACACAGGCAGCTGGCAGTTCAAACCGCCCGTTTATTGCTCCAAATTTCCCCAAACACTCCCATATTTCTGGCAAGGCTCAGAGCAAAGTGATGACAACCAACACCCCCCCCACACACACACACAAGTGGCCTCTGGCTGCAAATAATCCAGCCCAGCACTGTGTATACCAAGGCTACACAACAATAAATCCAGCAGGGCAAGTCAAGGACTTCAGGAAGCAAAGGATCTAGGTAATTAGTCCAAAAAGTCAGAAAGAATGCAAGGACTCTTGGAAAGTTAAAATGTTGGCACACCACAGTTCAGGAACTCAACGTTAGTTCTCAACAAGTCCCCACAGTGTCTCCTTAAGTCTCATTCCCCAGGTGTGCCTTGTGAAGATGGTCAGGGACTCTTGTCCTGAGTAGCCTGCTCAGTCTGCGCTGTTCTCACCTTCTCTCCACTCACCGTGCTCTCAGATCAGGAGGGGGTGGTCCTTGCTCATTGCCTGAGCTCTGTCTTTCATGTTCATCCTGCCCCTGTTCCTTCCTGCCTACAAGCTGTCCTTATCCTGAAAGGCCCCGGCCTTCCCCATTTTCCTCCAAAGCCAACGAAGCCACCCTCTCAATCTCTGTTGGCTCAGGTTCCAGCTCATCTTCCCCTGAAGATTCAGGCTCCAACAAGGGCATGACATGCTGCTTCTGTTTTATTCCATGCTAGTTGCTTCTCCTATAATTTGTGGTATTAATAACTAGATGAATGGATGGCTAGGTGAGGGAGCATTGTTTTCATCTTGTGATTCTCATAGTATAATTAGCTTTTATGTATTAGATTGACTAATGGATTGATTGATAGATTGATTGATTTGATCTGTATACTGGCCATCTCAAACCAGTGACATTGAATATTGTCAGGGAGATGGACCTGGTTTATCTATAAAGGTGGTGGCTGATGTTTGTGTGACGAGGGGGATGCTATGTGTTGAGCTGATAAGTTAATGTTGAGTCACTGTTTATGCCTTTTGATAGGACCATAGACAAAGTTTAATCCTGTATGACTGTTGACCATTATTTAGTCAGAATGCCATGCTCTTAGAATACTCTTGTATTTTTTTCAGTATGGATTGTTTAAGAATGTCATTGTTTTCCAGTTGAAGTTATGCCAAAGAACAACTTAGTTGAGGGAGATTAATGAAGTAGCTTCATATACTTTGATACCTGAAGTTCTGAGATATAGTTCTACTAGCCTTCAGTCTGTTTGTCCTACGTAATGCTATTTACAGTCCTTGAATTTTATTTTGTAGATGACTCATGTGTTTTGGTATTTAGATTTGCAGTCCCCCCCCCCCACTTTCTCAACAATATTTCCCAAAAAGGAGAAATGGGAGTTAGGAAGGTAACTATTTATTTATGGTGGATCCAGGCCTGATCTTTTGAGGTCAGCACCCCTGTCATTTTTTTAAAAAATTTGATTTATATGCCACTCTTTTCCGGAGACTCAGGGTGGCTTACAATGCGTTAAGCAATAGCCTTCATACTTTTGTATATTGATACAAAGTCAACTTATTGCCCCCACAAACTGGGTCCTCAATTTACCTACCTTAGGAAGAATGGAAGGCTGAATCAACCTTGAGCCTGGTGAGATTCGAACTTACAGTAATTGCAGACAGCTAGTGTTAATCACAGTGCTTTTAGTCTGCTGAGCTATCCAGGCTCTTTATATATGTCATATGTTGTCAAGTATTAATTTCATTCTGATTTCATTCTGATCACAGAGATCACAATATTGCACTACAATGACCCTTAGGTCTCTTAAAATATAGTGATAGCTTTCTTGTTCTGTTAGATTTAATTGTTTTATCAACATGTTTCTTAATCTCTGGCTTTTTCACATATCTTCTCTATTAATCCTGTTGTACAACTATGTCATGCTTTGGAAAAATGCTTTCTAGACAAGCTTCTTTGCATCATACTTTGGGGAATAATATGATATTCAATACTCCCCTTAATCACAATCAATCTGTGTTTCACCCACTGCACTAGGAGTAGGTCCACTGATCTTCCAAACACCCCTCAGATAAGAGTTCATTAATTGAAACCAATAAATAGGAAGAGAGTAAATTCAATATATTGACTTTAATCTATGGGGGAAAGAACTAAGATTTATTTCTCAGTTTCCATTTCTTTCAGACTTTTTGCTCAGGAAAAACAACATAAGATCTTGAATTTACATGAGGAAACTTGAGTTGATTAGTATATATTCTGCTTCTGAATCTGTCAAAACAATGATAGATCCTGTATAAGAATTAGAGAACTCTGTCTCCTTCTGTCTCTTTCTCTTCTACTGTAACTATGTTCTTCCAAGTTAACAAGCAGAGATAGATGGCATTTTTCTTATCTTAATCTATCATTAGCTTTTTATTATTATATCAGACATGATGGTCTAGAAAAACTGGTCTTGTCTGTTTTCCCTCTACTGGGAACTAGTCTACATTCTGTCCTTAGGAAGAAAAAATAAAAGTTGTGTTTTTAAGAAGAGAGAAGAAAATTCACTTCGGTTTACTTATAATCAACAGTTTATAAGTATGTAGTTTACTTATAAACTACAGATATTGTAGTTCTTGTATTGGTTAGATACAAGATGGTTAGATTTAAGGTTAACATGACTAATTTTTTTTTTAATTTGATTTATATGCCGCCCTTCTCCGGAGACTCAGGGTGGCTTACAATGCGTTAAGCAATTGAAAGCTTCTTTCCTCTATACACATTACAATGTAATATATACTTTAATTTCCCTTTTTCAACCAAAAGTACAACCAAAATCTATTCATTCTACCCATGACTACTACATATAATGACAATCCCACTAGGAGTTACTCCTTGGTACCAGTGGTGGGTTTCTACCGGTTCACACTGGTTCGGGTGAACCGGTAGTGGTAATTTGGCGTGGGTCACTGAACCATTAGCAACCACTGGCTGGCCATGTCCCTGAAACGGCTGGCCATGCCCCTGAAAGTCCAGTTGCCACTCGCTTGCCCTGCCCGCCCGCCTGCCAGGAAGCGGCTCTCAAAAAGGTGGCAGCTGGGAGGCTTCTTGCAGTCACATCGAAAAATAAAAAGCCTCCCAGCCACAGGCCCCCCAGAACTACTGGAGGTCACTGAAAAAGCCGCTGCCATCACATCCCATTGCCTGCTGCGTCAGTCCAAGCGCAATGCAGCAAGCAATGGACTGTACATGCATGGCCAGGATGAAGAACAGGGTGGCAATGGCAGTGGTTTTTTCAGTGACCTCTGGTAATTTTCGGTGGCCTGTGGCTTTTTTGGTGCAACTGTGAGAAGCCTCCCAGCCACCGCCTCTTAGAGAGCCACTTCCTGGCTGGTTTGAGGCTGCCTTCCAGACTCTAAACCAGCCACCATGGGAGGAAGGTAAGCAGCCCAAAGAAAAAGGTTGGGGGGGGGGGAGAAAGAGGGACTAGGGCCAGGGCCGCTGAAGGAAGGGAAATGGGGCGATGCATGTGACTGACAAAGGGAGGGTGGGGCAGCATGCAGGAGGACTTGCACATATTACTTGGCAATATTTCACTGCTGATACATACTCTCAAGTAGGAACAACGCACAGCTTTCTATATAACTGTAAAAATATTAGCTCAATAAATGAGCCAATTTAAATGTCCTCTTGAAGATGCCATCATAATGAAGGATACTCACAAAAAATTCTGCATAAGAAACATGGACAATTCTTTCTTGCTTTCAGTTTCTACTAAATGCAATGGGATTGTGAGTAGAAAAGCCTAAAGGTAAAGGTAAAGGTAAAGATTCCCCTTGCACATATATGCTAGTCATTCCCGACTCTAGGGGGTGCTGCTCATCTCCGTTTCAAAGCCAAAGAGCTAACACTGTCCGAAGACATGTCCATGGTCATATGGCCAGCATGACTAAGCAGCAAAGGCTCATGGAACGCTGTTACGTTCCCACCAAAGGTGGTCCCTATTTTTCTACTTGCATTTTTTACATGCTTTTGAACTGCTAGGTTCTTATTATCTATCATGATTATGAAAGGCTGGAAGATAAAGATTATCACTGTTATGAAGTTGTGCACATATTTGCTCATAAATTGAGCAAATTTATAATTCTGAATTTTTAAAAATATACAAACTTTCATATAGTTATTCTGCCATATGTAAAATATTTTTAAATGGGCTGCTTTTTCTTTTTACTTTTCCAGTTTTAGAAAGTTTTTAAATATATTTGTATTATTTATCATTTTTGAAGGATTACAATTTTTATTTACTTGTGTGTGTGTATGTCTGTGTCTATATCACCTGTATCATCTATATAAGCTATATCTGTGAGGCACAAGCAGTCAGATGTAAAGTTTGAGCACAACTACTTTATTGTGCTCTTCCAATAGCATGAGAATCTCCTCATTCTACTTATCATAGAACTGAGAACCTTAGGTCTCTTGCAGCTTTACAATGACTCAAGACTAATTCCATGCTTGATCCCGCCTCCTTGCCTGCCTCGCAGTTTCCCAAAAATATCTACTGTATATCTATGTACCTATATCATCTCTATATATTATCAGTTTTAAAAAATCTTACTATGAATACATACTTTGGAGAATATTCCTTCTTAAATAAACAATTTTAAGCATATTGTATCTTAAAGTACGAACTTTTGAATTATTTATTTTTTAATCTGTGAACTTTCCCGCCACCTGCAGAGAAGCACTGAACCTGACTGAGAGCTTCATTTCAATCTATTTGTTAATTTGGAAGGCATTAAATCAATCATTTCATGCTGGAACTTACAAAGGTAGAAATTCTCAGATCTGCCTATAGACAAGCCTACAAATTCAGGAAGAAAATTCTACATTATCACTAGTTAAATGTTGGTTTTAAGAATAAATAAACAAGTTTATGCTGTCAATTATTTTAGAAAAATGTACATTCCCAGGAACCCTTTTCTTTTCCCTTTGTACCTGACCAAAATATGTATTTAGAAAACATGTCCAGACAACAACAGCTACTGCAGGCAGACCTTGAAGTTTATGAACCAAAGAGAACACTTAACAACTCTGTCAGCTCTAATAAATTAGTAACATAATGAATTATCATCTTCATATTGTATTAGAGTGCATAATTCTAACTCCCATTTGCCTGCCAAAAACAAAAAGAATGCTGTGATATCTCCAATACATGACTTTGTTCCAGCACTTATCCCACTTAAACAACACAATATTGAAGCTTTAAAACTTAAATAATAATCAGTTAAATTAAAGGACAGCAAAGAGTTCAAGGTGTATACGAACCCTGCTTCTGTAGAATGCTGAAATATAATAATGGCTGTATCCTCAATATACATCAAAGGCAGAAGAGATGCTTATGGCCTCAGGCAGGCCTCATAGTAATGTACAGCATATCAGATAAATCAATATTATGTTTCTGATAAAACTAATAACCATAGATAGTCAATTAAACAACAAGACCTGTCACATTGTGTATTGTACATACTATGAGATTTAAAAGCTTTTGAGTCTCCTCAGCAACCATGGGCTTAAGTGAGAGATTGAATAAGTCCTTGAAATACTTGGCCTGCATGGTTTAATTTTAATTTGAGATACACTATGCAGCTCTAGAGGTGACAAATAAATTACAGAGTGATATGTAATATAACAAATAAATCTTCAGGGAGTTGATAAAAGGCATTTCTGTACTTGATAAGCAATCTGGAGAAGCAAGAGACTTGTGAAATTCTTCTTGTCTCTTGACAGGACAACACAGATGTCTATCAATGTATGCCAGTTTCCCATTGAGGAAACAGGAATTTGTATTCATCCAGTGTTAAGTTTCTTACTAAAATGAGACCCCATCTTTCTTAAAACTGATCGTAATGATTCATTGTCTGAAATGAACACATAGTTCTATAGGAATTTGAGGCATTCAAAACTTCCATAAATGAAGAAAGCTGAGGAGATGGTGTGTGTGTGTGTGTGTGTGTGTGTGTGCACGCGCGCACAATATAATATAGAAGATAATATACTAATATGTAAAAATTATCATAATTTTTTCAATAATCTAGTGTGGACAACCTCAGTTAAGATAGGGAAACAGCCTCTCTCACAATGGTAAAACATACTTTGCATCAGTGGTGGGATTCAAATTTTTTTTTACTACTGGTTCTGTGGGTGTGCCTTGGTGGGCATGGCTTGGTGGGCGTGACAGGGGAAGGATACTGTAAAATCTCCATTCCCTCCCCATTCCAGGGGAAGGTTACTGCAAAATCCCCATTTCCTCTCAATCAGCTGGGACTCAGGAGACAGAGAATAGATGGGGGCGGAGCCAGTCAGAGGTGGTATTTACTGGTTCTCCAAACTATTCAAAATTTCCTCTACCGGTTCTCCAGAAAAGGTTAGAACCTGCTGAATACCACCTCTGGTTTGTATGCAGGTTCTCAAATTTGATTCCTGGAGCCTGCAAGCAAGACCTTGTCTGAAACCTTAAGGTGTGCATGAAAATAATGGAAGATGATACCGAGTCAGACAGATTCCTGGATGTTGTCTGATATAGCTTTAATGTTTTAACCAAAAATTGAGAAAAGTGATACGCTATTTAGTCACCTTTCTGAAAATTGATCTGGCAAACTTTAGAAATATAAGAAACAATATGAACACATTGGACAACTTAAGGTATAATTAGTATATATGTTGAATAAAAGCATGAAATGCATTGAAAAAATGCATCCTTTTTATATTAAAATCCATATCATTAATATGTGGGCAAACCTTACTTATAGATGTTAGTTAGGATGCTTTATAAATGTATTATAACTTAATTGTCTTAAACTTAATTTTGATTATCATCTATTAGGATAAAATACACACACACAAACACACATTCGTTCATTCACAGACCAAACTACTTGTGTCTATGTGCATGGGTTCATTCATTCATTCATTCATTCATTCATTCATTCATGCATGCATGCATGCATTCATTTATTCATTCATAGAGTATTCTGCAGTGGTCTAAAACATAATAAACTGAACTGAGTTGAATAATATGTGTGATGAATTATTAAATTAGAATAAAAAGTAAGCTATTTGGGGAAAAAAACAGCAGTAAGTAGAATTAATTAGGGAGACTTTTGGGAAAATAAGAAGTGAAATAACATTAAACGTGAGCTATGTGATAATTCACACAGTTTTTAATTGATTAGTTCTATACATATCTGCTGCATGTCTTTGAGTAACCAAGCCTTTATTTGCTGTTTGGTTACTTCTAGAAATCCTTGTGAACTGAGAAATGTTTGAAGAACTGAGGGTAACCTGAAAGTATCTTGTAAAGCCTAACAGCCTAAGGACCATTTTTGCAAAGTTGGAAGCTTGCTACTCCATTTTATTGTAGTAGCTGTTTGTGTTTAATATTTCGTGTTATTTGGGATTTGAAAGTTTCTAGATCATTTTTAATCTGTGTCCGTGTATTTCTGTGCATGTGAAAGAATATGCATAAAGGGTTTGGAATTTAAGATTAAATAAATGTTGTCAGGCACATGAACATACATTTATTTAGATAGCAGAAACCAACAAATATTTCCTCTTCAGCCTTAACAATAATAAAATGTTATGCCAGAATTCTCTGGAAGAAAATACTTTAAATCAACACATTGTTGCATGGATGGTCCTACTTCCCTACTGCAAAAGGCAATTATTACTGCCATCTATTGGTCTACACTAGAATTAAATGTCAATTCAGAAGGATTAGCAATTTCATTAACGTAGCACTGAAGAAGATGATAGAAAATAGTAAATCAGTATTTCATTACCTTTCTGGTGGTTTTGAAGTAATTTTATATTGACATTTTCAGTTAATTAACTTGCTATTGTGATAGCAAATTAGGAAACTAGAATTATTAGATTATGATACAAAGTGTTGCCAAGGTGCTTTGAGAGTCTGATTAACCCATAGCCAAAGAGACTTGGAGAATATATTTGCAGATTTACTAGGGATTATTACCTTACTCGTCATATTGTGATGAATAATTATGCTGCTTTTTCCCCCTTTACAATTTACTTTCATTTGAGAATTGAAATTGTATCTGGTTCCACAAAGAACAAGAAAATTGGTCCTGGAGATGGGTTAGATTGAGTGACATTTATTATAATGTCCTATCTCCAAAGGCCTTCAACCTCTTTGGCTTCCTGTATTTTATGCAAGACTTTCTAGGCCGGATGCATCATGTGCTGGCCATGCCCACACCCGGTTTAGTGAAGGGGGAAAAAAGTCCTGATATGTCACATGACGCTGCTGTGACAATGTGAATTTGACAATGCTGTTCTAGGAAAACCCTTCCCAAGAGTCTTTTCAAATTGGGAGCAGAGGGAGGGAAGAAACTGCAGCAAGATGAAGATGTAGAGCAATCTCATCACTTTACGAACATAAAATCCTAAATAAATTTCAAAGCATCCTGAGAATACCTCAGAGAACAGAAGGCTTTTTCCCCCAAGGTAAGAAAGTTTTGTATGACACATTTAGGCCTTAGAGGAACTCAAAAGAGGAAATCAAAAATAATTTCTAAAAGGTTCCATTTTGGAATCTTCACAGAGGATTCCTTTTTCTTCTCCACCTTCCCTTCCACATTCCTAAGTGTAAATCAAAAAGAAAATTAGTCCACAGTGGCTACTTAAAGATGTTACAGCCATCCATAGCTTTCAACTGATGTTGATTGGGAGTGGAATGGAATTTTTTTCCCTTTCTGGGCCCATGCCCGGAAGCCGGAAGCCAACAGCAGGGGATGGAGATTATTTCCAACTACATTCAAAACACTGCTGGTGTTTGATGAAGTACCTTTGCAGCGTTCTGTACAGATTAAGAAAAGAGGGTGACACAAATCATGGGTCATTTGGCACCAGTGATATATTTTTTTGATGGGACAGTAGGGGTGGGGGAAACCAAGGTCAAAGGTGTAGACTTCCCTCTGTCATTTCCACACTGTCAAGTGATTTTTTTTTTCATTCTGTATCAGGGATCCCAAACTGTAGTTTTGCCATAACCCCTACTTTCAATATTTTTTATTAATATTAAGTTATATAAGAATAAAACTGGGGGGAAATGAAAAATCATCAATCCAATCTAAATTTCTTCAAAGAAAGTCCGGTTGTAAAAACAATAAAGGGCAACTGGGTAAATTGTGATTTGAAGATTTAAGTATTTTGTACTTTGATTCTTCTTTGAAATATATTTTCCTCTTCTGTAGGTTGATCCTAGGATGGTACAAAATTGCTCTGCTCTGGCCAAAGGATCATTTTGATTCCATTGGAATCAATGCTTTTTACTAAGGTATATGAGTGGTGTTTCAAATCAAAGCATTCATTTGAGTTGCCTTAGTCAAGTTGGTCATGACGCTTCAGTAAAATCTTTACTAAAATGAAGTTGTGTCTTCCAAGTTCTGCACAGCCCTGTCATATCCCAAATGATGAAAAAGAGAAGGAAATAATGTTGAAAGGACTTAAGCAGCAATCATGACCAAATGATGGTGCATAAATGGACTATGCAACAATTCACAGTCGTTACGTTTCACTGCATGCTTCTTTACAGACTCTCAGCGATTTTCCACATTCACCTCTAAAGCTAAAATGGTGTAAATCAGGGGTGGGTTCTACTTACCTTTACTACTAGTTCGCAATGGGAGCACACACATATGTGGAGAAGCTTCTGCGCATGCGCAAATCATCCATTATGATGTCCAGGTGGGTGGGCCGCTTTTACTACCGGTTCGCAAGAACCAGACAGAACCTGGAGCAACCCACCACTGGTGTAAATTATTATTGTGAATTGTTGCACCATCATTTGGCAACAATGTCTACTACCAAATGATGGTGCAACAATTCACAATAATAATTTACACTAGTGGTGGGTTTCAACTTTTTTTATTACCAGTTCTGTGGGCATGGCTTGGTGGGCGTGGCTTGGTGGGCATGGCAGGGGAAGGATATTGTAAAATCTCCATTCCCATCCCACTGAGGGGAAAGTTACTGCAAAATCCCCCATTTCCTCCCGACCAGCTTGGGAGACTCGCGAGGCAGAGAATAGATGGGGCCGGGGCCAGTCAGATTTTTTACTACTGGTTCTATGAACTACTCAAAATTTCTGCTACCGGTTCTCCAGAGCTGGTCAGAACCTGCTGAAAGCCACCTCTGATTTACACCATTTTAGCTTTAGAGGTGAATGTGGAGAACCTTATACAATTCAGGGATTCAACAAAAGTGCACATTATGTATGCTCACTTACTCTCACACACATACACATGCAGGAAGAGAACTGACTAATAAATAAAAAAATAACACACTAGTAATTGTACATACAGTATACCTTGCTTCATTTCCCATAACTGTCATTATAGTGGAGAAAACAGATGTTATCAAAAAACATGGGGGGCATATCCCCTTCCTTCCTGTCTTTAAGATGTGACCAGGCTCAGATACAGCTCTCTCTTTGTCTAATCCTATCAGACTCAAACTAGCCCTTCCTGCTTCAATTCAAAGCTTTCTTTCTGAACCAAAGAATAGAGGCTCCTCACCTGTTCATAGCACAATTGAAGGCAACCATAATAAGGGAATTGTGACATAATAACAAGGTGAGAAGCTGCAACATTCCACCCTTATTCAGGGACATGCCCCTGATGACCTCTTTTTAACAATGGTCTCCTGAAAGTGCAGTTAACAACACAAATAGCTCCAGATAAACAGGAAAGAATCAGCCTAGCTTCCGCAAAATTTGCAAACAAATCAGATTCCTAGGATTTCACACCCTGTGGCCCTCAACCCCTTTGAGGATCTTTGTTTTCCATTTTGAGGGTTCCTTCGCCTTGTAAAATTGGGATTCAATGATCGTTTAATATTTATTAAACGGTTATTTCTCCTCAATGCTGTTCTCCATTGTTCTCGATTTTCCATGAAAAGTCTATGTAGTATCCTCTCAAATGCAGATTTTAAAACTCACCAATTATTTCAAGTCGTTTTTCTTTAAAATAAGCATGTACATAATTGCACTGTAAATCACCGTGCATAGAAAAATCATGATGCCTTTGTATTCTCACATCAATATTCCTTTTTAAAAAAAGCAATATGTGCAAATGTGTATTATCTATAAACTTTAGCTGCAATTTTTGGAACGGGAAAATGTAAGTGGATTTATGTTCTGTCTGTGGGATTTCTCTGGATTTTGGCCATTGCAAGGAACTGAATATGAGAACTAAATGGGCCTCCAACTGAACCAGTCCAACAGTTATTTTTCTTGTATCTTAAGATGCACATAATGTAGCATAATATATGTGTATAGTAGTTTGAATGGATACTGGAATGCAAATTTAGGAAAATGTTCTCTGATATATCACCCTTTTTCTATAAATGAAATCCTATGATTCTGAACACCAACATCTGTGAATAATTTAACATAGATTCTCTATTCCTGCTCCAAAGAAATGACAAGTTTCAAAGATCAGAAGTTTATCAAGTGAGAATGACCTTGGAAAATGCTCAGACTCCAGATTTTTTAATTATATGGATTTTTCCAACCATCACATCATGATTCAGAGGTTTGTCTTAATCTCTAAGAATTAAGCATCCATAATTGTTTAGCCATATGTCAGCATATTCCTCTCAGATATTGTTTTATCTTCTTCTATTTAAAAATTACATACGCCTTAACATAAGTATTTCCTTTATGTGGTGCATGCATTAAACTGATCAAATAACAAAACTTTCTTTGAGTAAACTTTATTCATATCTCATTTCTTGTGAGCAAGAGGCTCAAAACAATCTCTTTAGTGGAGGGAGGGAGGGAGGGAGGGAGGGAGGAAGGAAGGAAGGAAGGAGGGAGGGAGGGAGGGAAGGAAGGAAGGAAGGAGGGAGGGAGGAGGAAGGAAGGCTGTTGTCTATTTTGAGATTCATTTTCATGTTGCCTGTTTTAACTGCTCATTGTTGTTTTTTTAAAACAAGTTATTTTAAAATGTTTGACTAAAAGCTGGGAAGTCAGGGATTCAACAGCCCACAATTCTTTAGTGTAATAATTCTATCACAAATTAAGGAAAGGAAGAGAACACTTCTCCCAGTTGTTGCCAACAGATGATACGGAATCTAAGTTCTCTCTCTCTCTCTCTCTCTCTCTCTCTCTCTCTCTCTCTCTCTCTCTCTCTCTCTCTCTCTCTCTCTCTCTCTTTTCTCCCATTTCCTGAATGTATTTTTCTCTCAGGAAAAGGATTTCCATTTTCTACCTCATCTTCAGGATGATTTAGTAATTCTTTTGAGTTTATTTGGTGGTGAGATTGAGCTTTCTTGATGGTAAAATGACCTGAGTACTTGCTTTCTTTCTTTCTTTCTTTCTTTCTTTCTTTCTTTCTTTCTTTCTTTCTTTCTTTCTTTCCTTCCTTCCTTCCTTCCTTCCTTCCTTCCTTCCTTCCTTCCTTTTTAATTTATATTAGTTATTTCTATGTAGCCTCCCCAGCTACCACACTTTTTCATGTGAAAAAGCTCCGTGAGAAAAATAACATGACATGTTCCTTTGTATTTTCATTGAAGTACACTAAGTCAGGAAATCTGCAGGCCATCAAAGAGATGTCTGTACAATAAAATAGAAAGCTGTCAGAGACACTCTTGGCCATGTACTTGAAAAAAAAATTAATCTCTATTCAGAAGATGACAAATTTAAAAAAAAAAGTAAAAAAAAAAAACCTGAATGAAAAAGGGAAAAAATGGGGGGGGGAGTATGAAAACAGAGAGAAAACTCTCTCAACTTTTGTGTTTTCCTCCCAAGAAAGACAAGATAGTTTCTACCGGATAACATATTAACATTACTGAAAATTGATTCATTATCAGGAAAGGGAAAAGTTTTCAGATAGCAAAACAATATGTTATATGGAGGGTTTTTTTAGTCATCTATTTCTTTATTTTGAAGTCATTTAAAAATGGCCATAATGTTGGAGATAATGAGATTTTCATTTTTTTTTTCATAATTTCTTTATTAGTTTATCAAAGCATAAAATACAAAAAATACAAGGAAAAATTAAAATAAAGGTAAAATAGGGAAGGAACAGGGAAAGAGGGGAAAAAGAAAAAAAAACATTGACTTCTGACTACTTTTGGTACAGCAGAATAAAGTAATACACGACACATCAACTTTTTACTTTTATATAATAATGTATACTAGCTCTTTCTATAACATCAAACCTATCTAATCAGCAAAACCTAAAATCAAAGTTTCATTTTTTTTTCTCAAGCATGAGAAAAGCATAAGAAGCATAAGAAGCATGGTGGCGCAGTGGACTAAACTGCTGCTGTTAAAGTAGTACTTAGCTGCCAGCTGCCTGCAATTACTGCAAGTTCAATTCTCACCAGGCTCAAGGTTGACTCAGCCTTCCATCCTTTCGAAGTAGATAAAATGAGGACCCGGTTTGTGGGGGCAATAAGCTGACTTTGTATAAAATAGAATACCGCTCAGAGGGGGCCAAAAAGCCCTACTAAGCAGGTATATACAAAAGTATGAAGGCTATTGCTTAATGCATTGTAAGCTGCCCTGAGTCTCTGGAGAAGGGCAGCATATATAAAACAAACAAACAAACAAACGTCCAGAAGAGACATTTCCAAGTAGAATAATTTTCAAAATGTGAACAGTACTAATAAAAACAACTTTTCATTGTTATTTCCATTGTTGTACTAACTTATATTCTAGAACTGTGATAGTGAACCTATGGCATGTGTGGGCCTCTCTGCTAGCATGCACGCCGTGGCCCCAGGTCAGATCTCTGTGTGGTGTTTCTTTCATGAGCTTCTGTTTCCCTGCAAACAACGAAACAGAAGCTCACGAAAGAAAAAGATCTTACCTCTTGCCAAACTGGCCCACCTCCCACCAGCCAGCTGGTTTTCAGGTCCCTGCTGCGCATGCACGCACATTGGTGGATGTGCACGTGCATTTTGGTGTATGCACGTTAGCACACGCATGTGCATCCCTTTTAATTTGCAAACAGTTTGGGCCCTCTGTGTTTAAAAGGTTCGCCATCCCTGTTCTAGAAGAATAAAACTGAAAGATTTAAAAGGAGGTCCAGCTTGTGACTTCACAAGTACCTAGGACAGGGATGGCTAACCTTTGTGCTGTCACGTGCCAAAAGCAGAGGGAGTGTGGGGAGGTCACCCACGTGCATGCCCACACCCATAATTCAATGTGCCCCACCCCCACTTTTAGCACACAATGGGCCCGGTAGGCCTGTTTTTCCCCCACCCCAGGCTCCAGAGACTTTCTAGAGGCCTGGGGAGGGCAAAAATGGCCTCCCTCTCCCCGGAGGCCCTCCAGAGGATTGAAACAGCCAATTTCCCAACTTCCAGTAGGACTGGAAGGTCCAGAAATTAGCTGGCTGGTGCATGTATGCGCGCTGGAGCTTTGCTATGGCAACACTCATATGCCCACAGATATGACTCCCTGTGCCACCTGTGGCACCCGTGCCATAGATTCGCCATCATGGACCTAGGATTTCCCAAAGTTCTACGAATCCTCTAATAGCTATGACTAAAATTCACTACCCATGTGTGCAATGGGAAATCATTGCACACATGGGTAGTGATCATTTCATGTTTATTTAATTAATTCAATTAATTAAAATTAAATATGGAAAACATTACACAGCTGTTTTACATTGTTCCTGAATGTTTTTGCTATAACTGTATCTAGGAACATTTTCAGCTGTCTTTATTTAGGACATCAATTGTCCGTTAAGATGGATTATTCTCAAGCAGGCCTTGACGTGTAAGCAGAGAATACTACTGTCCATCCATAGAACTCATTTTAATCTCATAATTATTAGCAAATACTGAGGACATATAATGGCTTCTTTAAAAGCTCTAAAATAACTAATTTTTTTGGTTTCTTAACCCTTCAAATCTCAGTTAAACCTCAGATAAAATATTGATTGATTTGAGACAACTTTTATGCTGCTTCAATAGTATATCTTTTCAGTGTTGTTTCTTTTAATTTCATTATGAGGATTATCTAAATTCAGGGGAAAATAATCAGGCTAATTCCTTGGAAGACATTTGGTGTTTAACCATGAACACTTTCCTTAAAATTGATATAGAAAATCTGAAAGTATCATAGAACAGTAAAGATCTTATGAACATGTATATTTTTGTTTGCTTACTCTTGAAGAAGTTTGAATATCTGAAGAATTCTTTTTTCCCATTGGGATTGAGCTGCTTTAAATGACTTGCTATACTGTAGTTTCCTCTTATAGTATCTGAAACATTATCTTTAGCTTGGGTAAACTGTTTGCTAATGGGCAATGAACCATCGGATGATTCCCAGAGGAACTGAAGCAGATATTGTATAATCAATATTCAAGCAGAGAAATGCTGGCTCCCAATTTTCTGTTTCTGGGCATGAGCCTTGTGGAGTTATAAAACAGATATAGCTACATGTCGTGTACAAAGAGAACTAAACATATTTGGTCTAAAAAACTGCAAGCAGCATCTAAATATTATGATAATGGTTCAGGTAAGTAACGATCATGGTATTCCAAGAGAACAAATTAATTTGATACTATAGTTAATAAACATAGAAAATCCCATTTCTCTAAGTTTTTAATACCAGAGCCCAAATAAGAGCCTGGTGGCACAGTGGACTAAGTGCTGTTAAAGTAGCACTTAGTTGCCAGCTGACTGCAATTACTGCAAGTTCAACTCTCACCAGGCTCAAGCCTTCCATCCTTTTGAGGTAGGTAAAATGAGGACCCGGATTGTGGGGGCAATAAGCTGAGTTTGTATAAAAAGAACACCGCTTTGGCGGGGGGACAAAAGCCCTACTAAGCAGGTATATACAAAAGTATGAAGGCTGTTGCTTAATGCATTGTAAGACACCCTGAGTCTTCGGAGAAGGGCGGCATATAAATTGAATAAATAAATAAATAAATAAATAAATAAATAAATAAATAAATAAATAAATAAATAAGAACATGAATCAGGAGAGACTTATGCTTAGGCTACTTGTTTTTGATTTCCTTTGCTACCTTTAATTGATTCCAATCTTGCAACTGGGGCAGAATTAGAAACCCATAGAGAGAAAAGGCTTAGCATAAATCAGAGGTGTCAAACTCAGTTTCATTGAGGGTCACATTAGGGTTGTGTTTGACCTTGCAGGACCACGGTGGGCATGGTCAGGGTGAGTGTGGCCAGCTCAATGTTACTCATGTCAGGGATGCCTGTGGTGTTCAAGTACTCTGCCAGCAAAAATGGGCTCCCGAGCTCCGTTTTCAGCGGTGATGGCCTCCTGTAACTCTCTGCCAGCAAAAACTAAGCTCAGGAGGTTGCATGTGGCCCTCCCCAGGTCCGTTTTTGCTGCCAGGGACACCACAGCCTGGTCCTTTGCTGTTTCCTGGATGGCCCCACAGGCCAGATTTAAGCACCCTGTGAGCCAGATCCTGCCCACAGGCCTTGAGTTTGACACCCCTGGCAAACTCAAGGCCCTTGGTAAACCAAAAATATTGGAATCCACCTGTCTATGGTTTTCAGTGAGTTGCCAGTGTTTGGATACTGTTGGGTTTCTGATACAGTATTCTCAATCAAATCTTTGCCAAGCCACAAACTACCTAGCTTCAGCAGACAGACTATGTTTTTTCTATCATTCTCTGAACTGGTTATATGTCCTTTGGTTTCTGTATAATCTTTCTAGGGACTAGAACTTTGCCTAGCCCCATGATGGCAAACCTATTGCACACCTGCCAAAGGTGGCACATAGAACGCACTCTGATGAGCCAGTTCAGCTCCACTGCGCATTCACCTCCTGCCAGCCAGCTGGTCTTTGGGTCTCTGCCGCGCATGCACAGGGGGGGGGGCATGTGCAGGGGGCTGCACGCACATGCACGGGGGCAGGGTGCATGCACAGGGGCCACGCATGTATTGCATCTTGTGTGTACGCTTTGGGCAAAAAAGTCCAAAAAAGGTTAGCCATCACTGGCCTAGCCAGTTTGGAAAACAGTATGTTTATGTTAACATGGGGTTTGATTGATCATATTTTCATTGTATACATTTTGTTGAAAATATATCCATGTGCTATGTTCAATGGAACTGAGTGGTGTGGCCCTGCCAACTTTATCTGTAACCTTCTGCAGTAGCCACTGCATGGAGATGTACTTGAAGGTACTTTGAGTGATGCTTCACTTGACCAAGTGGGTGACAGAATAAAGCATGGTACAACCCTCAATAGATTTCATCACAGCTGATGGTGTTAAACTAGAAAGGGGTGGAAAGTCACCTGGGAAGATATGCCAGTGCTAAGCACAGTTATTTATAGTAAGAGGAAATTGACTTTTTATAGGTCTTTGTTCCTTATTTTTCCCCCGAGGCTGAATTCAGCCATGAAAATGAAACTGTGTCAGGTTGGTTGATATGTTCAATCAAGAAAAGTAGCATGGGTATTTTTTGCTAAAATTGAATATTGTATGTAAAATGAAACTATCACTCCATGCTTTTGGTTCTGAACAATGGTAGCTTATGAACAAAAGCTCATAAGTTAGCTGTTCTGTTATTTAAGCCTTCGTTTTCATTCTTTGAATAGAAAGTTAAATATATACTACTTCATTCTTTCAGTTTATGTGTAACACAAAAAGGTGGAATTCCACTTCTAGGAGAATATAAGAAGCCTATCATGGGATTTGAATCGTAGTGCTAGACCAAACGTAAATTGTCAAAAGATTTAATTTACACTTCCCAGAATAATCTGCTTAATAACTTCTACTTTTAAATTAAAAAGCAAACAAAGCCTGAAAAAAGATTACAAAACCAAAGATTATTAGGATAAAATTGATCCCATCTGTGTAGATAATACTTAATTATAGAAGCATGGGAATACATTCTACAATGCATGTAGATTTGTAACCATGGACTGTGTTGTAAAATCATGATTGGATACAAAAAAAGAAAAGGAAAAAAAACCCCTTCCTTTTCAATATCATTAGAATTTTTGTAATTAATTATTTATATAACAATATTATATTACATTTGGAATTAGTCTACACGTTTAATAGCTGCAATGTTTAACAAAGACTCCCCACCACCTTCAACCCAAAACTACTGAAATAAAGCTTTCATTAAGTTATTTGGGGAGCAAAAGATCTGTGTGCTTCATTCTGATATTGAAAATAAATTATTGAGCTGATTAAGACATCCTGGTGTAAATGCATGCAATGTGTCCCTTTCCCCAGCCAGTGGTGGATTTCAAAATTTTTACTATTGGTTCTGTGGTTGTGGCTTGGTGGGTGTGGCATGGCTTGGTGGGCATGGCAGGGGAAGGATGGTGTAAAATCTCCATTCCGTCCCCAATCCAGGGGAAGGTTACTGCAAAATCCCCATTTCCTCCCGATTAGCTGGGACTTGGGAGGCAGAGAATAGATGGGGGGAGGGGGGGCAATCAGAATTTTTACTGCCGGCTATCCGAACTACTCAAAATTTCTGCTACCGGTTCTGCAGAACTGGTCCGAACCTACTGAAACCTACCTCTGCCCCCAGCTATTATGCGATACATGGCAAGGTTTTGTTAAAAAGGCTGATTATGTAGGATATACAGAATACATTATTATTTTAGCCACTCATATAAAACGCCCTATAGGTTAAGTTTATGTGTGCCCATAATCGTCTATTTATATATTTAGAGCATGGTGATGGTACAATTAGCCAGGAAACTACAGAGTTAGTGCAGAGCAGTTATTTGGCTGCCAAAGAATGCTAGTCTATTTAGTTTGTGCTCACATGCTATCCAGGGCGCCACAAGGAGCAAACTTTGCAAACCTGTGGTGTTATCAGGGGCATTCTCACACCATAGATGTCACCTAGTAGTCAGATGTTGCATCATGGGTCTGACTATCTGCATGAAATGTCAACACATTTCCCACCAAAGTGTTACCTATGTATCATCTTGCATGTAGCATGCTGTCAAACTGCTGGGTAGTCAGAAGCTGAGGCAAGTGATGGGAACTTACCCTGCCATGCAGTGTTAGGACTTAAACTGTCAGACCAGAGACCATCTCCAGGATTTTTAAGCCACTGAGCTACTTCATCATGGTCTATAGCGAAAAGAACAAGCTGCTTCATACTCACCAGCATTTTTTTAAAATTAAATTTTTATACCGCCCTTCTCCCAAAGGACTCAGGGCGGTGTACAGCCAAAATAAAAACCAACAATATAAAAGTTAAAAACAATTTAAAATTATTAAATAATTTGGCCAATCGTCAAAAATAAAATAACCCATTCCAATAAAATTTTAGGGCAGTCCTGCTTGATGAAATAATAGCATTTTAAGGGCGCGGCGAAAGATACAGAGGTCAGAAATCTGACAAATTTCCAGGGGCAGCTCATTCCAGAGGGCAGGTGCCCCCACAGAGAAGGCTCTCCCCCTGGGGGTCACCAGTCAACATTGTATAACCAACTGCACCCTGAGAAGACCTTCTCTGTGGGAGCGTACTGGTCGGTGGGAGGCTATCAGAGGCAGAAGGCGGTCTCGTAAATATCCAGGTCCTATTAAATCCATATGATCCCAGGTATCCTCTGAACCTTTGTTAAGACACCTTGAACCTCTCCTTAGCCAGGTTAAGTGTACTAGGCAAATGGAGCAAGTGCATCTGTTCCAGTTCAAAACCCATGGGGTAAGTAAGTTAAACTGGGTCTGAAGACAATGAACAAAAGCCAATTCTCTTTTGCTTATGGAAATGGACAAGGCCAATGTACCTGTTCACTTTTTCTATTTTTTCCCTACTTTTCTTTTCTTTTTTTTAATATTTAAAATTGTTATTAAAATATTTGATATAAAATAAAAACTAACTAATAATTAGAATGAATAATTCAGAGCAATAAAAGAGAGAAGAAAAGAGCAAAAACAAAGATGCAGAAATCAAAGTAAAAAGTAAAAAGGCAAAGTAAAAAAAAAAAAAGATTTATAAAGGAGAAATTCCAATTTTCTCTCTCAGCGCTTATAAATATAAATATAAATATAAAATAACCTTTTACTCTATGGTTAAAACATTGTTTACATTTCCCCTATAACTGATGGGGATTTTTTTCTCCTTCTCTGTCATATTGTTATGTTGCTAATGTTTAATTATATCACAAACTGTGATTATATTAATGAATATTTGAAGGGCTCTGAGATACCAGAAGTGGCCCATGGAAATACAGTCTTATTCTCACTCCTTATTTATGAAAGCTCATTCAGCAGCCCTCAACCCTTATATATTTTCACCATGTCCACTCAGTATGGCCATTGAAACATAACAACCGAAGATGGAAACGGCTCGAGACCATCCCATTGTTCAAATGTGTCAAAAGTGCCTTCCATATCCAAAGTCAAGAAACAAGTGGTAAGACATCCATTACCATATAAGAGCAGAAGAAAGATATGTAAAATTTAGCCATAGCTCAGCTATATAGCAGTCTGGAGCACTAGTTTCTGAATTTCTTAATTATTAGCATTTCTTATATAGTATTTATAGTAACTCTGTTTTTATGACCCTGTAATTCCTTAATTCAGGGTAGAGTTGGTGCACCTGGATAGAGCTGAGGGAATGGAGATTTTGCAATATCCTTCCCCTGGAGTGGGGAGGGAATGGGGATTTTGCAGTATCCTTTCCTTGGAGTGGGGAGGGAATGGGAATTTTACAGTAACCTTCCCTGGAGTGGGGAGGGAATGGAGATTTTTGCAGTATCCTTCCCTGTCACGCCAACCAAGCCACCCAATCCCCACCAAACCATGCCCACAGAACCGGTGGTAAAAAAATTTGGATTTCACCACTGCATTGAGGGTTTAAATATGGTTTACAATGTTGTTCTCCTATGGCAAGAGGATCCACAGCAGCATCGCATACACTGTCCATTTATATGACAAAGTAGATCTGTGTAGCTTATTAACATGCTTCAGAAATGTGCTCAACATAGCAGCAGCAAAAGCAAGCCTATCCTTCCACAGACAAACTGTTTAGCAGCATGAAAGGGTGTAGAAAAAAAGAAGAGAGGCAAACTTGTATAGGAAGTGAATCTTGGAGTAAGGAGTGGGGTACTACAAATATTCCAAATTGTCTTTATTTTCACTTCTATGACATATTGGAGGGAACTTTTTTTCCCTTCTCTCCCTTCTTATTCCATATCTAACAGATGAGCCATGGTGGCACAGTGGTTAGAATGCAGTACTGCAGGCTAGTTCTGCTGACTGCTGGCTGGCTGCAATCTGGCAGATCGAATCTCACTAGGCTCAAGGTTGACTCAGCCTTCCATCCTTCCAAGGGGGGTAAAATGAGGACCCAGATTGTTGGGAGCAATATGCTAACTCTGTAAACCACTTAGAGAGGGCTGTAAAGCACTGTGAAGCAGTATATAAGTCTAAGTGCTATTGCTAAGTGCTATTAACAGAGTTGGAAGAGACCTTGTAGGTCATCAAGTACATGCACACACACACACACACACACACACACAAGCAGGACACCCTACACCATTGCTGACAAATGGCAGTCCAGTCTCTTCTTGAAAGCCTCCAGTGATGAAGCTCCCACAACTTCTGAAGGCAAGTTGTTCCATTGGTTGATTGTTCTCATTGACAGAAAAAATTAATTACTGATTGATTCTATGGCAGCTTTAGGAGCAAACGGCCAGCATTGCATTTTTAACCTAGCTTGGGAGAAGAAAGCGGGAAGGTTTCTCGTCGAGCAAAAACTGCAAGCAATGACTTCCTCCACCTCAATTAAGAAACAACATGTTTTTCTTCTCAGCGCTTTCCTTTTATCTACTTGTCTTCTTATGTTTCCCTGTTATTTTTTATCCTTCATGCCATGGCAATGGTGTTGAATGCTGATGAGCTCCTGCTCCACTTAACCCAAGACATGCCTATAACTGTTTTTTACTCCCTCTCTCTCTTTCAAGTGCTAGAAATACGAGATGAACATTTATAGGTTTGGTGCTTGGCAGGTAATCTGATGAACCATTCATGTTCCTCGTATTTCTCTCTGGGCTTCAAAGAAGTTGGGATGTTTCACTCCAGCTTGTCTCAGCTGATGAGAAGATAGTGGAGGAAATCACCCACTGCATCAAAAACTGGTGGCAGAGATGCACAGCAATTTTATGACCTTAGCTGGTTGGATTTACTGGGAAATACTTGTTTAAGACAAGGGAGCATCTGATTTCTAGGTTGGTGCAATATCAAAAAATAATCATGTTATGCTACAGTTAAAGCCACAAAGATCCAAATGACATTTAGGATAGCAGAATTTTCCCTAATCATAGATCACAGCAAGAAGCATTCTGACCAGTGATGGGTTCCTCCCGGTTTGGCCCAGTTTCACCAAGCTGGTAGCGGTGATGATATGATGTCACCGAACCGGTTCTGCCCCCCCCGCCCGTCCCCCCCACGTTATTCTAACCTTTTATTTGGCCCCACCCCCAATATATTGCTGCCTCCTGAGTCCCAGATGATTGGCTAGAAGGAAAAAAACTGTTTAAACTCTTGCCACAGGGCTTCAAAGGGCCACCCTACAGCTGATCAGAGTTAAAAGACAGTGTGGTGGTAGACCGGTGCCTCCAAAAACAAATGGGTAGACCGGTGCCTGCAAAAATAAATGGATAGACCAGTGCCTCCAATAACAAATGAGTAGACCAGTACAGCTCTGCAAGCAGTTAAAAGCCTGGTAGACAAGTACCTCTGTTAAATCTTAAAGAATTGTCACATGACCATCAAGCCACACCCACAAAATAAGCCACACCCACAGAACCGGTAGTAAAAAAAATTAGAACCCACCCCTGATTCTGACATATATATAATACATTGTTATGTCTATCAGGAGGTTTCTTGCTATGATGTAGTACAACGTTGAGGAATCCTCAACAATTTGCATTTGTTGTCCTTGTCTTGCCTGCAATCTGGAATATATGCTATTAAATTTAAAGAATGCTGGAAATGCAGCAGATCAGTTTGACCTTCTGGATGACCTTCTGCAAAACGCTGTGTGTTCCATCCCACAGAATGGAATCTAAACACTGAATTGCTCAATCTTCATCTGAAATTCAGGGTTGGTTGCATGCATCCCATGAGTGCTTCTAGAATGTGTTTGCTTGGAGTAATCACATCATCTTGTGGTGGAATGGACAGAAATATGTTTATTTTCCATTCATTGTCATTTAAATTTTTTCAGGAGGCACTTAACCAACCCCACTTCCCACTAACCACCCCAGGGTTTCTGTGGCATGCCTCAGAGATACAGCATTTGGTGTCCTGTTGCTAGAGGGTTACTGCTTCATAGAATCATTAACTTCAGAAACCTTACTGTGTAGGGCAGGAGGTCTCAAACGGTAGGTCACGAACCCTTGAGAGTCAGTATCAATTTAGCAAGGGGTTTGCCAAGTGGGCCTGTTATTAAAACTCATTCCTGCATTTCCATGCTAAGCAAAATAAAAATCAAAGAATACAGTAGGTTCTAAACCTGCCTTACTTTGCCTGCACAAGCCATCAGTTGTATTTATGGGGAAGGAGTTACAGTAACTGATTTATGATTTTAGAACAGGCCTGTCAAACTCCCGGCCTGTGGGCAGGATGCGTCACATGCCCATGCCCAGTTTAGCAAAGGAGGGAAAAGTCCTGATATGTCACATGACTGCACCGTGAGGACGTGAGTTTGACACCCCTGTTTTAAAGCACCATACTATCACAGGGGTATCAAACTTGTGGCGTCACCTTAACGTATTGTGAGGTTTTTCCCCTTCGCTAAAGCGGGAGTGGGCATGGTTAACTTGTGACACACCTGGCCCTTGGGCTGTGAGTTTGACACCCCTGATACTATCACAACATTTGAAAAGTTTAGGTGGTGGTGTTGGATTACCAATGTCTCACAAGTTCGCGGGTCAAAAAGGATTTTGTTAATCTTGTTAGCTGCTGATAAAGTTCTGTGTTATATTAGTGATGGGGAGAAGGCTAGTTCATACAGTTGAATGAAGTATTTAACTCCTGGTTAATTGCATCTAATAAGGTAAAGATATTGAGTGAAGCCTTGGAAATGGTAAGTTTTTCTTTGGGGAGGAAAAAAAAAGATTGAAATGCAGTTCCTGAAGACAGGAAGCACTTAAAGCAGAATCTCAAACTATGCACGGCTGCTAGAATTCCTTCCTGGGGTGGTGTGTGTTAGGGTTAGGGTTAGTTTCCCTGTATATGAATTGTGCATGAAACTTCTGTATTCCCATAATGCCATCGGGTTTTTGAGATGTACTGATTTACTGTTGTCTCACTGGTGGGAATTTCTGTCTCATTCTCCTTCTGATCTCCTGAGATTTTTCCCCCCTCTTCTGCTGGTTGACATAGCAGCACTGCAGCATTGTACCAGTAAGTCTAGTTGCAATGGTATGTAGAAATGATCTTGGGTAATGGGGAAAAAAAGACATAACCTAGGAAATGATCAGATTGGGGGGGGGAGGCAGCCAGCAGCTGCATAAAGGTAAGAGAAAGAAACTCAGAATAGACCCTCCCTGTCTAACCTATCAGGTTGTAAAAAGTGAAGGCAAGATATTTGTACTTTCAGACTTGCAAGATTCTTTCAATGTAGCCTTACAATTAAGTAGAATTAGTTCATGAACACTATGAACACTGACAGTAGCGGATCTCTGCCATACTGTAATCAGCTGGAGTTTAATGTTTTTCTTCCACTGGAAAAATAAATAAAATGATATGAAGAAGTAATGAAAGGGGGAATAGATATAAGCTCACTATCTCTGTGTTTGTGTGTGCTTGACTAATGGTATCTGCAAGGAACCCTGATTAACATTGGGGTTCAAGAGTTCCAACACTTACATAATGTTGTTAAGCTGCCACGAAAGAAAAAAGTATGCAGCCAATATGAAGTTGCCCCCAGCTTCAAGCATGGTTCTGAAATTGAAACCATCTTCTGAAATTGAAGCCATTGCCTTATGAGATGATATTTGCAGAAGTATGAACTAGAGAATTCTTATTCTTTGCATCTCTAAATGGATATTAGTGCCATCGCTCATAACTATATCTTTTTTAAAAGGCTATTTGTGAGGAGTATTAGAGATACTATTATGGATGAATGGATTATATTTGTGGAAAATGGCAATATAAGATGGTAGTTGGGAACCCCCTGAAAAAGTAATATAGAATAGAATAACAGAGTTGGAAGGGGCCTTGGAGGTCTTCTAGTCCAATCCCCTACCCAGGCAGGAAACCCTACACCACTTCAGACAAATGGTTTTCCAACATCTTCTTAAAAATTTCCAGTGTTGGAGCATTCACAACTTCTGCAGGCAATTTGTTCCACTTATTAATTGTTCTAACTGTCAGGAAATTTCTCCTCAGTTCTAAGTTGCTTTTCTCCTTGATTAGTTTCCACCCATTGCTTCTTGTTCTACCCTCAGGTGTTTTGGAGAATAGTTTGACTCTCTCTTCTTCGTGGCAAACTCTGAGATATTGGAACACTGCTATCATGTCACCCCTAGTCATTGTCATTAGAAGGTAGATCTAATAGTCAATGCATTTCATTCTCTCCATTTTGCTTTTCATCTGACAAATTGCAGAGCAACAAAAAAACAAAAGGCATTTTATTTGCAGCCACAAAGTCTGTCTTTCTGCAATGCTGAATCCCCATGGCTATGCATATTTGATTCTCGTTTGCTTGAAGAGATCCCACTTCACTTGTAGAATCAAAACATCCAGTTGCAGAGGCTTGCTTGCTTACTTATTTGCTTACTAGGTTTATCTGCTTTTCTCTGAAAACTTTAATTTAATTCCCACAATAACAATATTGTGGGGCTAGACTGGACCAAAAGAGAATACTAGCACACATCTTCATCAGCCATACTTGACTCAGAATTTTAGATTTAGCCAAATGCAGCACATCTCTCTATGAACTATTACTTTCCATATTCTAGTAATCTAGTAATGAGATGTATGTTGGACTAACTTGAAAATAATGACTGTCTTGTGCCCGGAAATGTGTAACACTTATTATATAAGAATTATAAGAATATTAAGAATTATAATGGATTATTGTATAATGAGGGGCCAATTCAAATAGTTTTATATTAGAAGCCCTATATGATTTGGTGTCTTGCCTTCGAGCCTTGTACATAGTACATAGTGTATGTACATACATGATTCTTGAGACTTTTAAAACTTTTATCTGGGTGCTCCTGCCAAGTAAAGTATTAGCAGATGGTTTCTAAAATCTGGGCATTCTCAGATATGGAATTTCAATTATAAGATGCTCTCCCTAGAGAGGAGTGTCTCTATTTTAGGTGATTTTAATTTTAGGGTTTTTTTTTTTTTTAAGGAAATCTTCATGTCCTTCAATGATTTATAGATCTTCAAGGTCTGTAGAGATTTTCATCGCTTTGGGTATATTAGTTTTATTCTCGGAGGCATTTTTATGCTGTATTAAGTTTTATGTTGTAAAACAGTGTTTTGTCGTTTGTGGTTTTAAACTTGTCTCATCTTTATGTAATTGTTTGCTTTGCTTTGTTGTCTGCCCAGAACACTATGCTTATTGTTTACAAGGCACCAAGTAAGTAAGTAAATATTCTAATTCTGTGCAGTACAACATTAGGAAAGTGGAATCATCAGACCATGCACACTACTCTCCTCAGCTTTATTTAATTCCATATATATTTTAGAAACTAAAGGCTGAAGAACACTTCCTGCATGCTCAAGTTGCAAGGACTGAAGAAAACAGGAATGGATGACATGGTTGCCCTTAGCTCAGCTTTAGTCTGATGGGAGGGCAATTTCCACCTGAGTTTTCTTGTTCCACATCACAACTAGTATTTTCCCCCCTCTACTGGCACACTAGAGCAGTCTGATCCACTGACTGTATTTCATTCCATCTCAGATACATGCTCCAACTGGCTGGTCTGGGCTCTGAGGGATAACCCCATCAAGAGCCACCATTTCTACCAATTCTTGCCCTCTGTTGCAGCAGAATATGTGCATGCTTACTCTGAAAGACTGGTTCTTTGTTTTGGTTTCTACATGTTCAATGGTAGGACAATAAAATCAGAAGTGAAATCTACTTACCTTCCTTACTGGTTTGGAAGGGCGTGTACCGCATGCATGCACTTGCTTCACGCACACATGCATCACAGGTGCTTGCAGACCCTCTGCACATGTGCAGAGGGTAAAAAACACATTACTTCCTGGTTAAAACCAGGAAGTAATGACACCTGGGCAGGTGGGCAGAGCCTCGTGCCGCCAACACTATCTGTTCTCCAAACCACCTGCCACAATTGCTACCGGATTGCGTGATCCGGTCCAAACCAGGAGGATTTCACCCCTGAATGAAATACTGACTATTGCTCTCTTTTTTCTTTTTCTTTGGTGAAATTGGCAGCTTTCTCCTTCTAGCCCAAGTTACAGGAGGAACTTGGAAGAAACAATAAAATTGTTTCTTCCTCCTCTCCCATCAATCCTCAAAGACCTGCCCATTGTTTTCCTGGTGTGATTGGGACAGGGAAAAGAAGCAGAGGAAACCAACTCTCAATTGACCATGTTAATCATGATCCGGACAGAACATCTGGTCATCATTATGGCCAAAGAGGAAGAATGGGTTGAAATTCACAAAGAGACTTCTTAAGGTACCGTAAATGTCCAGATGGTTTACATATGGGAGAAATGCAGCTGAAGTTTTTCTGTGGAAAAGCCTTAAGAACAACCAGATAAGAAACAAGGAACTACAAGTCCATAGAACTTAATATGCAGGCTGGAATGTCTGTAAATACATTATTACCACCTCATGCCCACAATTATCTAAACCCCATTATTCCTGAATTTAGTGGTAGAACGTCCTGCACAAAGCAATCATGTATTTCATCTTCTTCATCTCACATATGCCTGCAAAGTTTCTCCAAAACTTTCAATTAATTGTGTCAATGCATATCTTCTGCGAGACACAATAACAGCAAGCATATGGATTCAGGAGTTTTAGATACCATGGGATAATACGGATAAAATGTGGATGTAAGGTTGAAGATTCATCTTGAGCTCTGCTTTCATCATCCACATGTTAGCAAGAAGATCCAAGAAAGAGAAGCCAGTGGAATAGGCCTACAGCTTCTCCTGCATTTTGAATCCTACTTGAGGAAGTCTAGATGTGTAGCATATGTGTAATTTTTTATTTCACTTTGGCAATCCATACAAACATGCCAAAGTTAGAGGCATGCTACTGGAAGTGAACCAGAGCTCAAATCTACCCACATATCCATTTTGCATGAGAGTGCAAACAAGAAGCTAACAATTCTTACGTTCTGTAGATGCTAGAGTGAAATGCAGGGTCAATATTTTGCTGAGACGGTCCAACAATTTACTGTTCTAAAAGTCTGAATATGCTAAATAATACACCGAGAGGCACACTTTGAGATGTGGATACCAGCTTTTCCTTACTTAAACAAAACAATTCTGCTGCCCACTCTCTATTTACAAAAGAAAATAGGTGCACAAAAGAACCGCAGTGAACACATTCATTCCATTCACACTGCTGTGCTGTGTAAGGCGGGAATAATTAAACCTCAGATTGTGATGTAAGCTCTGATAGAGAGAGTAGATGCATTATGCATGAGAAAGGGCTTTTATTGCTGGATTTTTTTTCCTCTCCCCTCATTTGGTGCCATTATGTACCACTTGGATCAATCCATGTCTTCTGGAAGAAAAAAAAAGATCACAGTGCTTTGGGAATTTTCTCCATACTGAATGCATAACATGCATATTGTCTACAAATATTCTCAGCTGTTATCCCGCGGCTGAAAATGCTTTCCAATTTTTTGAAAGAGCATTTATTTTGTGGCAGAGCTCCTGTTTCTTCCACCCCTCCCTATCCAATTAGAAGCTTCTGGATTCACTGGATATAATTTTTAATGTTTCTGCTAGTGGTATAAAGTTTTAAGATTAGTACCTTTGGAAATTGAATCTGATTTTTAATGATTATAGTGTCACATTTCCAGCCCAAAATACTTTAAAAATGTCATTAGCAGGCATACTATTAATCATTTTGATATTTTTACCATTAAAATATCTTTCTTTTTTCATTAAAAAAATAATGAATTTGAAAACAGAGATAGAATCTATAACATATTAATGGCAGGGATGGAGAGCAGATTAATATGCTTAATTCTCCTTTGCTCATGACATTTCTAGTTATGTGTTGCTTCTGTATAAGAGAATGGAAGATTTAAAGAAAATCTTCAACACTTGGGTTCTTTTTCCCCCTTACTATATTTTTGTTCTTCCATTTGTTCATGCACTATGATATGATTTTGGGAAGTTTATTTGGCTGAGTTTAAGCAAGTGGTCAGCTTTGTATTCCCAAACACATCGCTCTTTTATAATAAGTAAATTCATTTTATATGCTCTGTTTCCAACCAAAGAGTTACAACACTTATCAAAATTTATACTTCACACTGATTTGAATGAAATGATGATCTATGTCATATAGACATCAAGCATAAAAGCAATGCAGTCAACTGTGGGAAATGTGCAATGTGAGTCACATCTGAAAAGCTTACCCAATCAGCTAGCTCACATAGCTATGGAGATACCCCAAGGTGAGAGTTTGCCACAGAAAGAGAATATCATACTCAACTTATTTTGTTCAGATTGTGTAAGGTAAGAGAGCCTAGTTTATATGTTTTTTACCCCGATTCAAAGATGTGTTGGAACTCTTTTTAAGAATGGTGGAAACTGTCACTGCGTTTTTATATTTACCAGCAGAGCTATTATTTCTGGACTGTCAGACTTACCGTAGTTTGCCCAGTTTCTTATCAGCACCTACTGCGCATGTCATGCATTCTTTTACTTTTTCTAAGGTCAGGCTGGGGATTCTTTGCCAACATGTAATCTAATTTAGATAGTGAGATGTCTTTATTTCCTTATAATAAATATGAGTTTAATTAGAGAATGTTTCTTCGGTTTATTGATCAAAGTATACAGAAGGATAAAAGTCACGATCCAACTCAAAATGAGTTGGATCGTGCAACGGGGCAACGGGGCTGATCGTGCAACGGCAAGGCAACGGGGCTGATTGCTGCTCTGACAGAAACATGCTGCCAAAACTGAGACTACTGGATCTGTGCTACTAAAAACAAGGTCTCTGTGGAAATTCTCAGTCATCCAGGAGATGGTTGTTCCAAAGGTGCTTTTTCAAGAAGCACAGGACTTTCTGGTTTTCATTTGAAGACATTTTGCTTCTCATCCAAGAAGCTTCTTCAGCTCTGACTGAATGGTGGGGAATGGAAGGATTTATACTCCTTGCAGACAGCTGGTTAGTTGCATGGCGCAACAGGAGAACAAACCCATCAGGACTAGATTCAGCAGTCTGCGAGACAAAGGCCACTTTTTTTGAAGACAGCAAAGTCCACATTTTGGACAGAGAGGACCGCTGCTTTGAAAAAGATGTCAAAGAGGCTATCTATGTCAAAATTGAACAGCCCTCTTTCAACAGAGGGAGATACAACATCGCCTATGTCCAGTCTACAACACAGTCCTTTCAATAGTTACAAGAAGGCTCCACACCCATTTGCAGCATTCAGGTGACCCTGACGACACAGATAAACCTCCAAGTGGCCTCAATGACTCTCTAAAAGAATGCAAATGATCAGTTGTCTGCAAGGCGTATAAATCCTTCCATTCTCCACCATCCAGTCAGAGCTGAAGAAGCTTCTTGGATGAGAAGCATCAAACGTTTTCAAAGAAAAACCAGAAAGTCCAGTTGCCTCTTGAAAAAACACCTCTAGGTAAAAGCCAAGTCATCATAGCACAGAGATACAGAACTAGTGATTATTTGAAATTTTGCAGCCTGACTGTGGTAGGCCTAATTTGAGATCTAAATTTATATTCAGAGTTCTATTTTTGGCAGCACTACAAAGGAAGGGGAACACAGGAACTATGTATGATTTGTCAATGCCCTAGATTCATGATGGCGAACCTATGGCACAGGTGCCACAGGTGGAATGCGGAGCCATATTAGTGGGCACACCAGCTCAGCTCTGGGGTGCATGCGTGCACTGGCCAGCTGATTTTTGGGCCTTCTGGGCCCACCAGAAGAAGGGAAACAGGCTCTCTCCTGGTGGGACAGGAAGTGACTTTTTTGCTGTCCCCAGCCTCCAGAGACTTCTAGAGAGGTTCTGGATGCTGGGGACAGCAAAAAATGTTACTTCTTGTCCCACTGGGAGTTGGGAAATGGGCCCTTTCAGCCTCCGTAGGGCCTCCAAGAGAGTGGGAAAGGCTGTTTTCGCCCTTCCTAGATAAATAGAGATGATCTGGAACCAGGTAAGAAAGAAAAACAGGCCTACCAGGACATCATGTGGCAGGAGCAGGGGGGAGGGAGTTGCACATGCATGCACGTGGGCACGTGTGTGCGTGACCCTCCCCCGCCCCCCCCTCCTGGCACCCAATGGCAAAAAGATTAGCCATCACTGCCCTAGATCTTTCAAGTTGATGCTCTGATGTCTCCAGTTCTATTTAACTGTGCAAGAGCTGTGGAATATTTAAGGAAAACTAAGTAATGTATTGCACCAAGATGTACATACAGACCCTAATATTCTTCCATCCTCAAAACTTCAAAGAAAATTTCAGAAGCTGTGTTGGGTTTCATAATGTAGTCCATAATAATATAATTAATTTATTATATAATCTATCAAAATGAAATCATCCTTATATGATAATGTTGAATTCCAATATTGATACAATATACAAGATCCTTCCTCTACAGTATCTTTCTATATTGTGACTTTATATTTATTAGATTACCAAACTCAATAGTTGGGAATAGTTTTTTACTACTGATGTCTAAAAAGTTTGCTGTTATACAGAAGAGATTTCTTAACACACACGACTCAGAAATGCTGTTACAATGTTAGCTTATTTGTAGGGTCTAGAGGAAGGAAGGAAGGAAGGAGGGAAGGAAGGAAGGAAGGACGGAAGATCAGTTGAAAGCAAGTTTCAAAGATTCAAATTGGGGGAAGCAAATTAAATCAAACTAAACCATTTCAGCTGTACAGCCAAACTCTGTCTATAGGAACAGACCATGTGAATTTCTTAAACAAATGTTCCGAATATGGAAAATAACTTATTTTGTACTCCTACCAGTTAGTCATCAGATACAGAGCCTTAGATGCACTCTTCAAAAACAAAGAGTTATAGTGTATGTTTACGATTGAATCAATTATGAACTAAACCTGACTGAGACCTACTGTAAATTCATAAACTCACAAGCGTCTTGTGTAGTGCAATCTTCTAATCCACAAGATTCCATTCAACACATGCTAATCCTCAGAAATGATTTCCTTGGATGAAACACCTATTATCTTGTTGGCCAGACTGAGCAGAATGGAGGAAAGGCACACCAAACAAGGACAACACACTTTCTTTCAACATATTACTAATACCACTCTATAAAGCCTTAGTAAGACCACACCTACGTAGAATACTGCATCCAGTTTTGGTCACCACACTATAAAAAGGAGCCTGGATAGCTCAGCAGACTAATGCATTGTAATGCATTGTAATTAACTCCAGCTGTCTGCAATTACTGTAAGTTCGAATCTCACGAGGATCAAGGTTGACTCAGCCTTCCATCCTTTCTAAGGTAGGTAAATTGAGGACCCAGTTTGTGGAGGCAATAAGCTAAGTTTGTATAAAATATACAAAAGTATGAAGGCTATTGCTTAATGCATTGTAAGTCGCCCTGAGTCTCCAGAGAAAGGCGGCATATGAATCAATTTTTTTAAAAAAAGAAAGTTGTTGAGACTCTAGAAAAAGTGCAGAAAAGAGCAACCAGGATGATTAAGGGACTAGAGACTAAAACATATGAAGAACGGTTGCAGGAACTGGGCATGGCTAGTCTAGTGAAGAGAAGTACCAGGGGAGACATGATAGCAGTCTTCCAATAGTTTAGGGGCTGTCACAGAAAGGAAGGGGTCAAGCTATTTTCTAAGCTATTTTCTTTTAGCCATACAAGGAATAATGGATGGAAACTGAACAAGGAGAGATTTAGCCTGGAAATAAAGATAAATTTTCTGACAGCGAGAACAATCAACCAATGGAACATCTTGCCTTTGGAAGATGTGGGAGCTTCATCACTTGACACTTTCAAGAAGAGATTGGACTGTCATTTGTCAGAAATGGTGTAGGGTCTCCTGCTTGGGTGGGGGGTTGGACTAGATGACTTACAAGGTTCCTTCCAATTCTGTTAATCTGCAATATGTATCTTTCCTCTAGAGTCTTGCCTCTAGCTAACAACTTAAAGGAAAACACCAGTTTCCCTCATTCTTGGCTTCTCATACATTCTTTCCTTGAGGATCTCCAATAAGAAATGTATCTAGGCAATATTCCAACTCTTCATGCTGCTACAACCCCAACAGAATGCTCGAAACTTTGCCCTACCGTTATTACCCTGGTAATATAATACCCTAGTGGTGAAATTCAAAGTTTTTTACTACCTGTTCTGTGGGCATGGCTTGGTGGACGTGGTGTTGTTTCGTTTAGTGGGCATGGCTTGGTGAGTGTGGCAGGGGAAAGATACTGCAAAATTTCCATTCCCTCTCCAGTCCAGGGGAAGGATACTGCAAAATCCCCATTCCATCCCCACTCTGGAGTCAGCCAGAGGTGGTGTTTGCCAGTTCTCCAAACTACTCAAAATTTCCACTACCGGTTCTCCAGAACCTGTCAGAACCTGCTGGATTTCACTCCTGTAATACCCTTATAGTACTCTGAGCATCTCCTTCCATTGGCCTTACCGCAGTCCTAGTATGTTTTCCCCTCCTGTTCCCCTCTTGATAGGGGAAACAATCTATTCCTAGCATATTACCAGAGAAATGGGAGCATAGTGGCTCACATGGTTAGGACACTGGGTTGGAGGTTAGCAAGCCTATGTTTGAATGATGGTGGGCTTACTAACCTCCAACCAAGTGTCCTAACCATGGGGAAAAGTGAGCTTCTGTCCTTCACTTTAGCTCCTGCCAAAGACACCAACTGGGCATCCCCCAGGCAACCGTGATAATCCTTTCAACTCAGAAGCACCTTGTTGCTTCTGGCATGAGTGCCAGAGAAATGATACCATTAAAACCTGCTCAATGTAATGAAGGCTATGCCTTCCTCGGAAAAGACAAAATGGCATGCATTTGCTTTACATCGCTGTGTCAGCTTTTAGGACACTGAGCTGTCCCTTTAAAAGAAACATTTTCCATTAAATTATGGCTTCTTTTGGGCCCCTGACAGGACACAGTAATCAGACATTGTGATCTGTTTGTATACTAAACAGAGCTGGATTACAACTGTTCAAATAAAACCAAGGAAGTTAAAGTTTAATCTTTTTAATGAAGCAAAACGTAGCATGGTACCAGGAATGGGGTGCCAAAGAAAAGTTTGATTCAAAGGTAGACTGCTGTGCAGAATAGAAGAAGCTGTAGTGAAGGCCCCTGAAATATTAAAGCTGCACTTCTCTTGAAAAAGTTCGATCCAAACTGGCAAGTTATGCATAAAGGAAGTGGGTTATTATGAAAACAAAATTAGTAAAAATGAATCACCCAACATTCCTAGATTCTTCAGAGCCAAAACTAATGTTGTTTAGAACAGCATGCAAATTATAAACTGGAAACAGCCAGTAAATGTTTCTGCTGATGAGACAAGATATTTCTAAACTAGTACTAGGCCAAATTGCTGATTTGTCCTGGTTTTGTATGTGAATGTGTATGAGAGCATGTTTGTAAATTAATGTCTGGTATATGATATATGATTTTTGAGGATGGGATGGGGCTCGATTGGAGTAGATGCATGTTTCCCCATACCGGGAATATCTTTTTACCTTATTATTATCCTTCTTTTTTTAAAAAAAAAATATTGCCTGGGGCATTAGAAGCCTAGAGTAGTTCATAACAGCTATAACAGCTAGGCTGTTATGCAGTTCATTAGATCCCCATCCAGCCATGCTAATGTCATACACCTGACACATTATTCCCCATATCCTGCTTTGTGTAAATAGTGAAAAAAGAAAGAAAGAAAGAAAGAAAGAAAGAAAGAAAGAAAGAAAGAAAGAAAGAAAGAAAGAAAGAAAGAAAGAAAGAAAGAAAGAAATATCAGGGAAATAAGAGTTGCCACTACAACTGCAGTGTTTTAAAGTCAGTAAACCAAACATGATAGCCATTGTTCCCACTATCTCCCTCCATCTTAGAAATCATTTTGGCCCCTATGCCTAGAAATAACTGAAGTAATCCCATATATGACACCTGGAAATGGAATTATGAGATGGTGTATTATGAGAAGATTGAATCATTTAGCATAATACAAGAGGTAAAAGAAAAATAGAGCAGATAATCAGACCTGCAAAAACAACTTTCTTTGTATGAAGCTGAATTACTGTATGCTAAAGGATCAACACCGTGCAAAACTACAGTTTATTTTTTTTGAAAATGTAGATCTCAGTTTAGATAATGTATTCCAACTATAATGGCAGGCTCATGAAATGACAGCACTGAATTTAAAATGAATTATGGGGACTGCGGGATATAGGATTATCTAATTTTTCTGCCATTTCCACCAGGGGCAGAAACTAGATTCCTGTCTCTTGTTTCTGAGGTAGTTACCAGAATGAAGAATGTGACAACAGATTGCTTCTTTTGCCATCAGATTATAAGGCTGATATATATATATATATATATATATATATATATATATATATATATATATATATATATATATATATATATATATATATATATATATGGACCCCCCCCCAAAAAAAAGCACCTGTGATGGATCAAGTATGAGAACAATCCAATAGGTTAACAGCAAAAGAAACTTAAATAACTCTAGCCTTCCAGCCCATCTAGCATTTTGTTTCCAGTCATAGATTTGGAAGTGATAGTTTAAACTACTCGGTCCAATTCCCTGCTTAGCATAGGAATCTAAATTAATAGATCTCCTACAGATGGCTATCACATACCACTGTCATTTTGAACAGCGATATGAAATAAAGCTCACCATATCCCTTGATAATTGATTCCACTTAACTGATCCAATTGTTAAGAAGTTTTCTTAACATTCAACTGGAATTTGTTTTCCTGTAATTTAAGAAAATTATTCTCCCCCCCCCCATACACTGGGGCACTACAGAACAGGTCATGGATATCTTTTGTGTGACAGCTTCTGATATATTTAAAGAGGACTCCCATATCTTCATAATATAATTAGGATCGTTAGAAAGTAAATAGATGCATTATAAAATCAGGAATTCCATTTATGACTGTACAAACGAAACAAAACAAAACAAAACAAAACAAAACAAAACAAAACAAAACAAAACAAAACAAAACAAAACAAAACAAAACAAAACAAAACAAAACAAAACAAAACAAAACAAAACAAAACAAAACAAAACAAAACAAAACAAAACAAAACAATCCCTTCCATCTATCAAGTCATTGAGTTTTGCCTGGATTGTGAATAGTGAAGCAAGCAAAACTCCAACAAACTGTCCTCATACAATGGTCCAGTACCAAAAGGGTGATGGAAATTGTATTTAGGGATCAGGAATTCACACAGCATGTGAGACACATGAAGACCCATTGAACACACTCTCCCTCTTCAAGTGGCCAGCTTTTCCCCTTATTAACTTCTGGCTCTCTGCACATTGTCATTGAGTGTTTTAAGGGCTAAAGCAGGGGTGAAATACAGCAGGTTCTGACAGGTTCTGGAGAACCGTTGTGGAAATTTTGAGTAGTTCAGAGAACAGCAAATACCACCTCTGGCTGGCCACAGAGTGGGGTCGGAATGGAGATTTTGCAGTATCCTTCCCCTGCCATGCTCACCAAGCCATGCCCACCAAGCCACACCACGCCCACCAAGCCACACCCACAGAACCGGTAGTAAAAAAAAAATGGATTTCACCTCTGGGCTAAAGTGTCTTGCCTGCAATTCACCCCCACTATATCAACGGTGGGGAACGATGGCCCTTTTATGTCTTTTGGACTTCAACTCCCAGAATTCCTGATCCAGCCATTCCCCACCTCTGCTCTATATCAATGTCAAGAGGAGCAGAGCTTGCCTTTGAGATTTTTCACTCACGATAGTGGGGTTTATTCACTAGTTCTGGAATTGCTAGATTAATTGGCTTGCTATTTCTCTGAGGAAAATGTTGTATCCAAATTAACCTTGGTATGTCCAGATTAATTTAGATTCCTCCTCAGTCTTCTCTTCTCCGAACTAAATTTAACCAATTCCTTCAATCCCTCTTGGTTAAGGCAAAGTATCCGATGGTCATGTACAGTATACTGTTCTTCTCTAACCCTGTTCTGGATTCTCTGAATCTTTCTTACAATGTGGAGCTTGATACTTAAACAGTCAATTTTTTTGCAGAAAATAATAAGACTATTACTTTCTATGATTTGGATTTACATATCTGTTGATAGAGCTTACATTTGCCCTTTCTTTTCAGCAGCAGTTTCACACTGTTGACTCTTTTTTGGATTGGGCAACAACTACAGATCTAATATCATTTTCTACTGAATGCAATATCATCAAGTCAAATTTTATTTGTCCTTTTCCAGCTTAGTAATAACTGCTTCATTTTATCCTCTCCCCAGGCTTGTTCCAGCAGTACAAGTAGATGGAGTAGGTTTTCCATTCAGCTACCTCTAGTTATTGCAAGTGCTTTTTGATGCTGTGAGGCAATGTGAAGTACATCTTTGGAACAAATGATGTGGCCACTTCACTTCAATGAAGAGAATCATGTTCCTCCTTGGTATGCAGTTCTTCATTAAGATTCCAATTAGCTACCCTAACCAATTTTAGACCCCTCACAGATTTATAAGAATTCCCTTCACATCTTCATCCAAGTCATGCATGAATTTGCTGAACAGTTGTAGGCCAGGACCAGCTCTTCAGAACTGCTCAATTGAGTGCACTTCTATTTCGTATGGAAGACTGAAAGACAAACAAAAAGGAGTCAAAAAATCCTGCGTTTTCCCTAATATCTATTTCCTTTTGGCAACCTACTGAACAGCTGGCATACAATTTCTTTTGAACAGAACTGAAGAAGCCTTTAGCATCCTTTACCAACCTCAGCTCATTCAGAGCTTTAGTTTTCCTGACACCGTTGTTACAAATCTTTGGCAAAATGTTTTTTTTTTTAAACCTACTATATGTGTTTGTTTGTTAGTTTTTGGGTTTGTGCTTAGATATTTTTTGTACAGCCAAAATGACTTGTCCTGCTGGCTTGTTTTCCTTGTTGGAATTGTCTGTGGTTCTACTCTAAAAACTTTGTTCTTATGGGAACTGCCACCTATTAACTTCACCTGCCATGGATTTCTACTAATTACTGTGGGCAGTAACTCAGAGTTGACATTGTAAAGAGAATCACGCTGCAGAGATGACATGATTTTCTTCCACAAAGCAAAGCAACAAAAGGAATTGCTTTGATGGAGCACTTCATGTTGTCTCAAAGTCTTTCCCACCCTACACTCATGCACCCATGTCTCCTACTTGTCATTTACCTAAATAAGAAGAAGCTATTGAGGCATAACTGAGCAGGAACTTCTCCTGGCTTTGGAAAGGCACACTGATAAAGGCAAGTGATATATCCTCCAGCAGAATTGGTTAAAGTTCTTGTGAAGCAGTGCCAGAATAGCTGAGCAAGAAACCCATCTGCAGGATGCATAGAATGATGCCAGAGGAGGCTAAGCAGAGTGTTCTCCAGCAGTATCTCCAAAATTTGGTGAGCACTGCCAGAGAAACTAGACTGTAGACAGACAATGAAACACCCAAACAATATGCCCCCTTTGTTTCACTCTCAGAAACAAAGGACCACTTTGGTCACTGAAACATCTTCACGGGAGCATTCCTCTTGCATTTGAACTGAAATGATACCATTTCAAATATCTACATTTTTTAAAAAATTAGATTTATATGCCGCCCTTTTCCGGAGACTCAATGCATTAAGCAATAGCCTTCATACTTTTGTATATTTTTTATACAAAGTCAGCTTATTGCCCCCACAAACTGGGTCCTCAATTTACCTACCTTAGAAAGGATGGAAAGCTGAGTCAACCTTGAGCCTTGAACTGGTGTAATTGCAGACAGCTGGATGTTAATAACAGGCTATTCAGCCGGTTGAGCTACGGTTCTATTAATAATTACTGTAGCTTTATTAAAATTCATTTTTGAAGGCTGGTGACTTCTTGGATCTAGTTTCCTTTGATATCAAGAATTTTAGGATTACAGTCACTTTCTGGAAAAATTCCCACTCCTGTTACCTTTTCTGTTAAGTCATGGTTAACCACTAATTCTGCTAACCAGAATTAGTATCAACTGAAAAATCACTGGTTCTCTAGTGCTTTTCTTCATCCTCTAAAAGGAAGAGTTTTCAGCAAGAGAGATCATAAAGGACTACGCAGTTAATCTTCCAAGAGGATCATTAAACTCCTTGTTACTTCCCGACTTTTTCAAAGTCATGCATTTGTTTTGGGAAAGGTATAATCCATAGCTTCTCCTGATTGGATGGTTGTTCATGGAAACTCAAAACAGTGTTGTTTTGGGGCAGTGTATGCTTCAGAGTTTAGTGACTATGGTCCCAACAACAGATTTATTGAAATGTTGATAGCAACTATGTCGGGCATCTTCAGATGCAAGGGGTTTGTTATTTGGACTGAGTGGACTTATATCTTTACAGCCAGGTGACCTGACTTTTGATTGGTCTTTAGATAACTTGGTTTGTGACTGGTGCAGATTGGTGACAGCCGGTCTCTGATCGGTTCTCACCAACCTGCACTAGAGCAGTTTGAAGTTTCTAAAAAGCTATTGGAAAAACTATTGGAAAAGATGCTGTGATGTGGCTGTAACATCTACAAAGATAAGAATAGTACACCAAAGTTCTCTGTGACACTTTATGAAAGGGAAGGTTGAACTTTGAAGAAGCAGGATAGGAAGAAATTGATGCTTTTGAACACTGGTTTTGGAGGAGACTCCAAAAAACCCCACCACAAACAGACAAGAAAACAATGGATCATTAAATAAATCAACTCACTCAAGACACAAATGACCAGGCTTAAATTATCATATTTTGGATATATTATGCAAAGACGTAGCTCTCTGATAAAGCCTCTAATACACAGATGTCAAATTCACTGTGTCTTGTTGTTATCACGTTATGTTTCGTGATGATTTTTCCCTTCACAGAGCTGGGGTAGGTGTGGCCTCCACATGAAACATCCAGCCCGTGAGCCTCCAGTTTGACACCCCTGCTCTGATACTTGGAAAGATGAAAGAAAAGAGAAGAAGAAAATGACCATTATTAAATTGGATGGACTTAATTGTAGTGCTCTGGGTACAAGAATCTTCAAGATTCTTTGAATGCCTTAAAAAAAAATTGGAATAATACTACTGCAAAAATTCAATAGTGTACCTCCACTGTCTTTGGAAATCCATCTTCTGTTCTGAGATATAGCAAAAGCTTCAAGGTACAGATTCCTTTCTTCAGGAGTAGCCACCATTACAGTCTACAAAGTACCAAATGACCCACCCAATTTCCTAAAGCAACTTTTTAAAGCAACTTTATTAGGAATGAAGCAGAAAAATAACTTTCTCTCTCTACTCCCATAAATGAAATTCTGGTCATGAAATTATGGAGAATACTGTCATAAATTTTAGAGGTCTCACAGAATAGTAAATATGTACAGATACTGTAGAAAGTTTGGTCTTAGAAGTTTTTTAAAAAAATGATTTATATATACATTTGCAAAATCACAAACCTCTGCTGCTTTTTCTATAAAAGAGCTGGGCAGATATTTTTTTTTAACGCTTCCGATTATATGACCACATTACTGAATATAAGCACATACCTGGTGGCAGTTAACAGTTTATCAAGAAGATCAAGAATATCAGATAAAAACAGCAATTCAGCATTATCTATGTCAACTTAATGAAGGAATGTTATACAAGAAATGATTTGACAAGAAATTGTGGAAGCAATAACAATAAAATATCCATGCTTCAAGGACTGAAAGATATTATCGTAAGGAGACTATTCTCATGTATTTTATTTTAAAGTTCAGCTAGGCTTCCAGATAACTTGGATGGATTGTTCCCAAACATCCACTAAAGAATAAGTTTGTGGGGAAAGAGTAGGACCATTTGGGCAATTAAAAGGTAGGAAAAAAGTCAGACCTGTGATATGCAGGTATCAAAGGAATATGTATATTAAATAGTTCCTGAAACCAAGTGACACGTACTTGTTAATGGTAAGGCAGTAGGAAGAATATGTTATTTGATTAGACAATGTCAAATTAAAACTGTGGTGACATAGTGGTTTGAACGCAGTGTTGCAGGCTAACTCTGCTGACTACAGCAGTTCGATCATGATCGGCTCAAAGTTGACTCAGCCTTTCATCCTTCTGAATATCCTTCAGTAAAATGAGGACCCAGATTGTTGGGGGCAATACACTAACTCTGTAAACTACTTAGAGAGGACTGTAAAGCACTGTGAAGCAGTATATAAATCTAAATGCTATGGCTATTAAAGGCTTGTAACAAAGTGAATATCCCCAGTTAATCCTTAATAGCAAAAATTTGCTATTACTTGTCCATTCCCGAAATGCCCCATTGGAAAAAAATGAGTTAATTCTTCTCAAGAAATACATTTATTAATCTATAACACTGTAGGGGTTGGTGGAAACTGACTTTAAAAATTGCTAGGAATTACATGCTTTAACTCACATCACATCATTATTTTCTCTTTCTGAAATAAAATAGACTTGTTGGAAAAAGAATAGGATATTAAAAAACGTCATCCAAAAACCATAAATTCAGAATTGTATTTACTCACAAATGTTGAGCTGCAATATATTACAATGTCCAGAATGAAACGTTTCTTCAAAGAAACCTGAGAATTTATCTTTCAAATTAAATTCTACAAGAAATAAATTATTTAAAAATATGATTGTTGGGTTTTTTAAAATAAATCCTACATTTCCCAGAACTACGGTATCTATCTCAATCTTAAAAGGGATATCAGGGTTGGGAGATGGTCTGAACTTAAAAGAAGCAAGACAGAAATTATATTTCTTTGGTCCATCAGTATTTGGGTTTGACCATTCTGTTTGGATCCAGAAGAAAGCCATATAGTGAAATTCCATATAGTGGAGAACTCAACCAATATTTATCTTTACATATTTGGAAAAAATTATATGAAATCTGCAAGAATAATAATTCCCCCTCCCACCCCCTCCAATGTAGCTAAATAGTTTATAAAATATATTGTAGACGATGGAAAGAACTTGTATGGGGTATTTTTTCAACAGGCTAAAAATACCTTATACAACTAACATACACATGTCCTATAGATTTCAAAATTAATGTATTAAAACTTCTTTCTGTGAACCGACTGCCAAAATGAATTTACAGTAAGCTTTCCTGTATGCTACAGAAGAATAGTGGAGTTCAGTGAAGTCAGGTGAAAAAAAAGTATTATTTTTTTTTGTCCTTCATAAAAATCCTGGCGAACACAATAATAATTTTCTTTCATATTTTGTTAAATATTGGTTTGGAATGAATTTCTTTTGAAGTTCAAGTTTACTGATCACATTCTTAGTTAAAATAACAATCACAGGGATTAGCAAGCAGATCCCAAAATGCATTTCTTTATTTCTCGATATAATGTGCAAACAGTAGACAAATTGCTAAAATTATATTTGCTTGCTTTTCTCAACTGTTCACTCTGAGGCTTATAAATAATTTTGAATCATTTAAATGTAGTCAACAAGGTAAACACAAACCAATCTGATTCTTTATGTTCTGAACCTGAAGAATATTTTATATACTCTCCAAGGAACTGAGTGTTTGTTTTCCAGAGAGATTGTATACGTTGCTACTAAAAAAAAAAAAAAATGACAAAAGAGGTAGGATGGGGTGAAGGGGGAGAGAGAGAAACATAGAGAGCAACAAAAATACAACAGCAGGAAATATTTCAGGTTCCTTTGTATTATTTAGGGCAACCTGGGGTGCCATCATTCTCCAGGGCATTGGCTTAACTATTAGGTATCTGTAAATACAGTAGCAGCTCTAGACAATGACAGAGTAATCGCACCTCCTGAATCACTTTCATATGTAATGCTCAGAACTAGCATCTACCAAAACCTGACGAAGTAATTGATAGGTTAGGTTGCCTACAGAGAGCAAATCTTTTCCAGAAACAATATGTACTTTACAACAATTGGAGCTATGTCAAGTTTGAAAATGATTTTTGAACAAATGGTGTTATTTATTATTGAGATGTGCTTGGCTTCAAAGGCTGTCAAGCACATTTGATGGAAAGCTACAAATGTATAATATACACAGATGCATAAATGCTTGCATACTGCATGTACTTGCACCCCACAGAGTCCTAGAATCAATATATGGAAACTAGGGGGATTGATAGACAGGGATATGCAACATTTGATGTCTGTTTTCTGAATGCAGAGGTTTTAACTTGGGGTGTGGGTGTGGGTGTGTTTATAATAAGCATTGCCTATTTACTATTGAGAGTTTAATTGACATGCTTTGGAGCTACTAGAAAGATTATTTAAACCAGTCTTCTTTGATGTTGGTTGAAATGAAAGGCAGAGTATAAACTGAATAAATCAATAAATAAACCTAATGGTCTCTGGTTCTGTTAGATTTCAATTCCCAAGCAATATTACCTATTCTCTGGTTGAGAATTTTAATACAACTAAACTGCAATATATCTGGAGGGTATCCAGTTGATGAAGTTTAAATTGTCCTTTTCATCTTGCCTATTCTCTTCTATTAGATTCTACAATGCTATCATGATGTTCCGTTTGATGACACGACTTAGATCATTAGTATAATTTTATTGAAAATACAAAATTTGAATTGAATGAGAAAAACCTAATTCAACAACATTTCTCTTTCAGATGAGATTAAGATTCTGTTGCAACATTATTAGTTATTTATTCAGACACATTTATCTGCCATATCACTATTATACATCATGGAAATTCTCCCAAACAAATGACATTGTTACATTTATTTTTGTTCGTGTCTGGGTGCTAGCATGATGATGATGATTATGATGATGATGTTCAAATGTCCCCCAGATCTGAATATATGCATTTCAAGGGTTCAATTTTTTTTAAAAAAATTTGATTTATATGCCACCCTTCTCCGAAGACTCAGGGCGGCTTACAATGCGTTAAGCAATAGCCTTCATACTTTTGTATATTTATACAAAGTCAACTTATTGCCCTCACAAACTTGGTCCTCAATTTACCTACCTTAGAAAGGATGGAAGGCTGAGTCAACCTTGAGCCTGGGGAGATTTGAACTGGTGTAATTGCAGACAGCTGGATGTTAATTATGGTGCTTTAGTCTGCAGAGCTAAACCAGAGCTAAATTAAGACTGTTCTTACCACATTTGATATAATTCAGCATAATACTGAAATAATATAATAATAATAAACAAGGAGCCTGAGTAGCGTAGGGGAGTAATGCTTCCTACAAAGGCAGCATTTAAGATCCAGCTGCTGCAATTACTTGCGAGTTCAATCCCAGGCAGGTTCAAGGTCGACTCAGCCTTCCATCCTTTATAAGGTGGGTAAATTGAGGACCCAGTTTGTTGGGGGCAATAAGCTGACTTGGTATAAATATAAATATACAAAAGTATGAAGGCTATTGCTTAACGCATTGTAAGCCGCCCTGAGTCTCCGGAGAAGGGCGGTATATAAATCAAATTTTTATATATATATATATATATATATATATATATATATATATATATATATATGTATATGTATATGTATATGTATATGTATATGTATATGTATATTTATTTATTTATTTATTTAAATTTATATACCGCCCTTCTCCTAGTGGACTCAGGGCGGTGTACAGCCAAGAATAAAAAACACTCCAATACAAAATTTAAAATATTAATAAAAGAATTAAATAATTTTGGCCCAATAAATTTAAAAACCCAATAAGCAATTAAAATTTAAAACCCATAAAACTTTAAGCTTAAAAAAGAGAGGGGGGGGGGGTTACGCCAGCCCAGCTTGACGAAATAAAAAAGTTTTTAGGGCACGGCGGAAAGCCCGGAGATCGGGTATCGTACGGATCTCCGGGGGCAAATCGTTCCAGAGGGCTGGTGCTGCCACAGAGAAGGCTCTCCCCCTGGGTGTCGCCAGCCGACATTGTCTGGCCGACGGCACCCCGAGGAGTCCCTCTCTGTGGGAGCGAACTGGCCGGTGGGAGGCTATTGGTGGCAGAAGGCGGTCCCGCAAGTACCCAGGCCCTATGCCATGGAGCGCTTTAAAGGTGGTCACTAACACCTTGAAGCGCACCCGGAAGACCACCGGAAGCCAATGCAGCTCACGCAGGAGAGGTGTCACATGGGAGCGCCCCCTTGCTCCCATAATCCCCCGCGCGGCCGCATTCTGCACCAGTTGGAGCCTCCGGGTGCACCTCAAGGGGAGCCCCATGTAGAGAGCATTGCAGTAGTCCAGGCGGGAAATGACGAGTGCCTGAGTGACTGTGCGTACGGAATCCCGATCTAGATAGGGACGCAACTGGCGTATCAGGCGAGCCTGATAAAAAGCCCCCCTGGCCACGGCCGTCACATGCTCCTCCAAAGACAGCCGTGCATCCAGGAGGACGCCCAAGTTGCGAGCCCTATCCGTGGGGGCCAATGACTCGCCCCCAATGGTCAGTGATGGAGTCAACTGGCCATATCGGGATGCCGGAAGCCACAGCCACTCGGTCTTGGAGGGGTTGAGTTGGAGCCTGTTGCCCCCCATCCAGATCCGCACGGCCTCCAGGCATCGGGACATCACTTCCACAGCATCGTTGGGGTGGCCTGGGGTGGAGAAGTACAGCTGAGTGTCATCAGCGTACTGATGGAACTTCACCCCAAAGCCACGGATGATCTCGCCCAGCGGCTTCACATAGATGTTGAACAGAAGGGGCGAAAGGACCGACCCTTGCGGCACTCCACAAGAGAGACGCCTCGGGGTCGACCTCTGCCCCCCTGCCAACACCGTCTGCGACCGGTCGGAGAGATAGGAGGAGAACCACCGCAAAACGGTGCCCCCCACTCCCAACCCCTCCAGCCGGCGCAGCATGATACCATGGTCGATGGTATCAAAAGCCGCTGAGAGATCTAACAGGACCAGGATAGAGGAGCAACCCCTATCCCGAGCCCTCCAGAGATCATCCACCAACGCGACCAATGCCGTTTCCGTGCTGTACCCGGGCCTGAAGCCGGACTGGAGCGGATCCAGATAGACAGCTTCATCCAGATACCCAGGAAGCTGATGCGCCACCACACTCTCAACAACCTTCGCCAAGAAGGGAAGGTTGGAGACTGGACGATAATTAGCCAAAATAGCTGGGTCCAGAGAAGGCTTCTTGAGGAGGGGCCTCACCACCGCCTCTTTCAAGGCAACTGGCAAGACACCCTCACTCAAAGAAGCATTAATAATCCTCTGGAGCCAGCCTCGTGTAACCTCCTGGGAGGCCAGCACCAACCAGGAGGGACACGGGTCCAATAAACATGTGGTCGCGTTCAGCCGCCTGAGTATTCTGTCCACGTCCTCGGGAGCAACAGGATCAAACTCCTCCCAGATGACATCCTCAAGACCGGCCTCCATCATCCCACCTGTATCTACCCAGTTGGAGACCAGACCATCCCGAATCTGAGTGATTTTATCGTGCAGAAACTGAACAAAATCCTCAGCACGACCCTGCAAGGGGTCCTCCCGCGCTCCCGGATGGAGGAGGGAGCGGGTCACCCTGAACAGGGCGGCTGGGCGGTTATCTGCCGATGCAATAAGAGCGGAAAAATGGTTACATTTTGCCGCTTTTATCGCCACTAGGTAAGTCTTAATATGAGCTCTTACCAGTGTTCGGTCGGACTCGGAATGGCTGGACCTCCAACTGCTCTCTAGGCGTCTTTTCCGGCGCTTCATCTCCCTAAGCTCCTCAGAGAACCAAGGAGCCAGGTAAGCTCGGCGACGGGTCAGAGGCCGCAAAGGCACGACTCGGTCTAAAGCATCAGCGGCCGCCCTATCCCAGGCGGCCACCAACCCTTCAGCCGAGCCATGTGTCAGATCCTCAGGAAATGGCCCAAGCTCCGTCTGGAACCTCTCCGGGTCCATCAGGCGCCTGGGGCGGAACCATCTAATCTGTTCCGCCTCCCTGCAGCGGGGTATGGCGGTTAGAAAGTCGAGCCTAAGAAGGGAATGATCTGACCATGACAAGGGCTCAATCACTATCTCCCCTAATTCAAGATCATTTATCCACTGACCAGAGACAAAAATCAAGTCCAGAGTGTGTCCTCCCGTGTGAGTGGGTTCATGAATTAATTGGGTCAGGTCCATGGCCGTCATGGAAGCCATGAACTCCCGAGCCAACTCAGACGCCTCGCCGACAGATGGCAGGTTGAAATCCCCCATGACCATAAGCCTGGGGGTCTCAACCGCCACCTCGGCAATCACGCTTAGCAGTATATGTATATATACATATACATATACATATACATATACATATACATATACATATACATATGTATATGTATATGTATATGTATATGTATATGTATATGTATATGTATATGTATATGTATATGTATATGTATACATACACACACACACACACACACATACACACACACATATATTACACCAGTTGGAGTACTTCTCCATATGTAAAATAGAAAAATTAGGCCTTCTCAGAATAAAACCTATAAGCTCAATAATAACGTTATATTATAATGTTAAGTTATAATGAGATTGATTTTTGGTTTATGATAATGTGTGAATAGTTTACAGTAGCCATTGACTTTCAACCACAATTGGGACCAGAATTTCAGTTACAAAGTGATGCAGTCATTAAGTGGATCATCACATGACTAGACCTGATTTTACGATCAATATTACTGTGGTCATTAAGTGAATCACATGGCCTTTAGCTGAATAACAAGGTCATTAAATGAGTCCATCTTCCCCAATTGACTTTGCTTATTGGAAGCTGAAAGTTGGACCATAAGAAAGGCTGAGTGCCAAAGAATTGAGGCCTTTGAATTATGTTGCTAGAGAAGACTCCTGCAAGTCCCTTGGACTGCAAGGTGACAACCCTGACTGCTCTTTAGAAGGCCAGATCCTGAAGATGAAACTCAAATACTTTGGCCACCTAATGAGAAGGAAAGACTAACTGGAGAAGAGCCTAATGCTGGGAAAGATTGAGGGCAAGAGAAGAAGAGAATGACAGAGAATGAGGTGGCTGGATAGAGTCACTGAAGCAGGAGGCATGATCTTAAATTGACTCCAGAGGATGGTAGAGGACAGGAAGGCCTGGAAGAACGTTGTCCATGGGGTTATGATGGGTTAGATATGACTTCTCAAGTAACAACAACAACAATCGGAAGCTGGTTTGGAAGATTGCAATTCATGATCATAATGACTGCAAGATGCTGCAACCAGCATAAGGACCAAGCACCTAAATTGTGATCACATGATCGCAGGAGTGTTCATAACTTTGAGATGGGTTCTAAGTCACTTTTTATTAGGCTTTGAACTGCCTTTAAATGAACATTAATAAATTGAAGACAATCTGTACTTAGTAAATTGTGATTAGGCATGGTTTGGTGCAATGTGACCATCAGTTAATACAAGATGAGGTGTTGTCACCTACTTTCTTCAGCCCAGAATATGACCACCATCTGATATGTAAGCAGGCACAGTGGTGGTCTTCTAATCAGTTAGAAGGTCTTGGTTCCTCTCATCTGGCATTGTCTATCCTAACTGGCAAGGAACTTCATTTTAGTGCAAGAATAAAACATCCTTCTTGCAGCTGCTGCCCCAGTGAGTCAGCACTGGATTTCATTCTCAGCATGTTAGCAGAAAGGTTGCTGATACGCCAGATGTCCCACAGGAGGCCACAGCAATTTGTTGTGCTGAAATCTATTGTCAAGCTGAGCTATTAAACTGCTGGGGACATTTTAACTATCCTGCTGTACAAGAGTTAAAGGAGGCTAGGTGAGGATGGGAGACCGAAAATAAGAAAAGGAGGGGAAAAAACTCTTGAATGCTTTTACATGCATTGGAGGGATCAGTTGGATGGGAACAGTTAATCTTGTGTTTCAACATATTTTAATATGTAGACCCGATAGATAGATAGATAGATAGATAGATAGATAGATAGATAGATAGATAGATAGATAGATAGATACTGTAAATAGATGTAGATGTTATACTGTAGATATAGATACAATATGGCTATACGATGGTATAAGTAATATACTGTAGATGAGAGATAGAGATTAGACATATAGAGATATGAGACAGAGACAGACAGTTATCTGGATGGAAGGGAGGGATGTAAGAAGGAAGGTGTTATTTGGTTATTCAGAAGATTTAACTATCTCTACCAATTTTGAACCTCCTATGAATGAATGAATGAATGAATGAATGAATGAATGAATGAATGAATGAATGAAAGAAATATTGTTACCGAAAACCACAGTTTAAAGAATGTCGTGCTATGGTTGACATATATAAGGTAAAAATATATACAAATATGAATACATTAGGGGGAAAAGCATTAACTATATTTTCTGGTATAAAAATATTTGTAAGAAAGGTAACCACTAGGAAAGTTACCCCAAAGTAAAGTATAAAGAGGAAATTGTACAAAATGCACTATGAATATTTTGAATAATACTTCTGCCAGATTAGTATCTCATAATGCCAGCCAGAACTTTCATTTGGCAAAATATATCATTCGGAGAAAAATGGGATTAAATTGCTTATCTCCATTATCTGTACATGGGTGAAAGAAGTCTAAAGTCTCACTTATCTATTCTTAAAGATAAATTCTGAACTCAGCCCTAGATGATGTCATTTCTTTTTATAGAGTCCATATTAGGTCCTGTTCCATCAATTTATGGGCAGTTAATTAATCAATAAAAAACTTATTGAAAAATTACTAACATATAATCATCTAAACTAGGCCATATGTTGAAAATGATATCACTAGGCTGGGACATTTTAGTTTTATGAACTCAGAATAAAAGTCCGCTGAAGCCTGAATCTGTGCCTCAGTATAATGCACTTTTTAAAAAATGCTAATTCATTTACTATGCAACAGAGGGAATATTTTGCATAATAAATTTCCAATATGCAGCTACAGATACCACACATTTTGCCCCATCTCTCAATGTCAGTAGTTATTCAGAAGTGATTTATTGATGGCTTATTCTGAAGGGAAAAAAGGCAGAGGTAAATTGCATTAATATCATTAGCATATTATCTAGTGGACCCCAGGGCATTCACTATTAAAATAATAAAGGGGAAGTTTTTTATAATCTTTTATTTGGCCGAAAGTATGCCTAGACTTTCTCTGGAACATGCCTAATGCTGTTTAAAGCAACAACAACAAAAAAGTTTGTAAATGCCAATGCAGTCTTCGCAACCTCCAAGTGAGAAAGGCATAAGTCCAATGGGGTAGAAAATGGATTGAAGGTCAAACTAGACATTATTTGGTTTCTTTTAAAAACAATATCCAAGAGATGTTATTTGGATCACAACTGAAGTGTGAAGAGAAGGGTTACTCACCCTTTCCACACATGCTTACCTATCCTAAACGAAATACACTTCTCTGAATGAAATAACTTCCTGGAAGTTGTTCTTATCTCTGTTTTTTTACAGGCCAGGCCAGGGTGGGTTGGGAAACAGCAAAACAATTCTGCCTTTAAAACCTCACAATGTTCTTGTGTCAAATTGTTCCTAACATTTTGGGAAAGAAACAGATTTTTTTTAAGAGAGATGCACTTCACATTTTGTGAAATTTTCTGGTTGCTGCATTAAAAGTAAGAACAATTTGATATTATGCCTTCAAAATAAATAAGATGTCCTGTATTGGGAAGACTGCATTTTTATCTGGGAGAAGGTCCCAGATAACCCACTGGATCTAATTTCTGCATTGAGCTGGAAAGTTTAACATTGTACAATTTTGTACAATAGGTAATCAGAGAGGTGGTTTAGAAGCAATTTAGCAGAACAAATATCAGATTTTTCTGTTTGCTACTAATTATGTTATTTACAAGACTTACCTTGTAAATAAGAAACCAAAATCCACCTTTCCCCCACAGATATGCTTCAGTGGGACAATCCACAATGAAAACCATACCACAACTCACCTTGATTTAATGTGTCTCTTGATGAAGAGGAAGGTAGAATAAGTGGTCTAATTCTACTTATTCAATTATCTCTCCCTAGAGATGGAACTGCTTCCATCTGTAGAATGGGTAAGTGGAAGTTTTCTTGTATTCTCCCTCACATACACACCCCACAAAAGCCCACAAAATCTTCAGGGAGTTGGGTAACTCTTCAGCATATAATTTGTTAGAGTGGAGATGAATTGAGAAAGACAGAGTGCTCTATGAAATGAGCAGAAATCCATTTCTTCAAAGTCTGATTTCACCAAACTATAGGCAGAAAAGCTCTCATCTATTCTTCCATCCCCCTGCCATCAGAACTAATGAAGCTTCTTGGATGAGAAGCGAAACATTTTCTTTTCCTTCCTCATCAAGGAAAAAACAGTCCAGCTGTTTTTTGAAGGAAAAAGCACCTTTGAGACTAGATATGAACTGGATGACTGAGAATCTCCACCGACAAAGTTCTTATCAAGTTTAGCTTTTCTAGACTTCCGGTGGCGCCCCTGTCATTGTCAGCGGTCTCTTCATGACCGCCGGCCTCCCGGCGTAAGAGCCGCCGCACAGCAGGCAGGCAGCTCGAAAAACCCGCTCTTTAATTGAAAGAGCAGGGAGAGCTTCTGGGGGTGAGGTTGAGCCCCCTGAATCCCCCAGGATTTTTTTTCCTGTCCTGGGGAAAGCTCAGGGCGATGGCTCCCTATCCACCCCCAGAGTATGCTCCGCGCCGAGAGGGATCTCCGCTAATTAGCTAATTAGTAGAGCCAGACGTCGTGAGCAACACCACGATTGAACTGACAACTTAAACAAGCTGAACAAGGAGTCTTCAGAAAAATAGAATGCAAGTATGTTTTTTTTTATTGATTTTTTGGAGGAAGAGGGAAAGAAAAAGGAAAGAGAGGATGAATAGTGAAAGTGTTTTTAAGATGGCGACCGGCTCTGCTTGAAGAAAGAATTGAGAGCGGAAAGTGAAAGCAGAGCTTAGTGTCGAGAGATTTTAAAAAGAAACATCTTGATAGTGAAAAGAATTAAAGAAACAAAGGCTGATTTAAATAGATTTTTCCTGTGGTTTTTTTTTTTTCTGAAGTAAGAAGAATTTCTTTGGTCTTTTTGAAAAGTAAATAACAAGTCAGACGTATGACTCCTAAACCTAAAGGAAGGGGGGCTCCCCCATGAGTCAGTTGAAGGAAAAAGCTGAAATGACTCATCTGCAGGGATCTGCAGATGTGGACATAAAAGATTTTATAACAAGGTCTCTAGTGAGTGTTGTTGACAAGATAAAACGTTCACAGAAGAATCTTGAGGAGTTGGTTTCTGGGAAATATGACCAATTAAGTCAAACTATTACCAAAGTAGTCTTGGATCTTTCAAGTGTGGTGGTTGAAATGGGGAAGAAAGTGACTGAGATCAGCAGTAAGTTTGACTCCCAGATGCAAGAAATACAAGAAAAATTTGTGGAAGCTGAGGTTAAAAATTAGAACATACAGAATGATGTCATCATGCTTCAAATTAAAGCTATGGAATCAGCAATTAGATTAAGAGGTATAAGAGAAAACAAGAGAGAAAACTTAAGAACAATTTGTGCAAAGGCCTTTGCGAAATTATTAAAGCTAGAAAATGAGCTAATTCTTGGTTGTATAGAGAAAGTCTACAGAGTCAACTCACGTGTAGCTAAACAAAGGAATTTGCCTAGAGATGTTGTTGTTTACCTTACTGATAGAAGATTGAGAGATGATATCTTACAAAAGTCTTACTCTGCCAGAGTACAGGTAGAAGGTATGCAAATTAATATTTTTAAAGAGCTACCACTGAAGGTTCTAAAGGACAGAAAAGATTTTGCTTTTTTGGTTAAGGAATTGAAGAGAAGTAATATCGCATTTAGATGGGATTTACCAGTTGGTATAATTTTTAGATATCATGGTGTGAGACATTGTTTGAATACTATTGAAAAAGCGGAATATTTTTACAAAAACATTTTTAAGGGAGCCCCGGAACATGTTAAGAATAAAAAACAAGAAAGAGAGTCTGCAAAATGCAAACAGAAGGAAGAAATTCAAAGAGTGTTAAAAGAAAAAGGAGCACTAGGTGGTTGTCCAGAGGATTTTATTATGGAATTTTCAGATGAGAAAATTGAGCATCCCAGTGACCCTAGAGGAGGAGTACCGGACCTTGAACTGCTGGAGCAAGATTTAAAAAATAATATTACAATTCGAGATGAACAGCAGCAGAGGCCCAGTGCTCCTCAAGAAATGGGGGGTGATGCTAATCAACAGGAACCAGAAGTTAATGAGGAAACTCGACTGGAAACCACTGATGACAAATTTAAGGAGTATCGTGAACTGTTTGAAATTATAACTGAAAGCATTGAAAGATGTGGAAATAGGTTATAAAATTCTTAAAGTTTATACTGAGTTGGATTTATGGATTATAAAAATTTTCTACGAAGTTTATTTTGAGGATTCGAGCTATTGTAGATAGCTGTTAAAACTTTTGAGATGTATAACAATTTTTTTAAAAAAGTTCATCCTAAGTCAGACTGATATTAAACTTATATATTAAAATGGATTATAAAAGTCTTACTACAAAGTTTATCCTGAATTGGACTTAACATCCTGAGATAGGTCAACAGATTGCTGCAATAGTAGCAGCGATCTGTGGTTACCCTATTATAGGTTTTTTTTTTTTTTTGGAATTTATCATCTAGGAGAAGAGAATGGAAATGAAAACATCTTACAACCCGAAGGAATGAATTGCAAAGGGCGACAGGATTTGAAAGAGCTTTAAAGGAACATCTGGGAATGCAGTTTCTAGTTTTTTTTTTTCTTCAAGGTTTGAATTTGAGGAGGAGCTGCATTGGTTTTTTCTTTCTTTTAGGTGGTACAGTATAAGCTAGTTTGAATGATTCTACCTAGAGGAGTGAATACCTTAATGGTTGGATATTATTTATATAAAGTCACTCGGGGGGTTTGTGTGGAGAGATGCTTTATTTTGCTGATGGGGGCAGCTGGAAGACGAAGCTTATTGGAATTGGATTTATGTTGGAGAAAGTATATTTAACTTCAATCAAGACGAAGAGAAGATTGAAATTTGGATTATGGAGATAGAAAAATTTCTTTTTGGATACAATTGTACGATTATAATAACATATGCATAATTATATATATTATATTGCATGTTTTATGTTTATGTTTTTGTTTTTTTAGTTAAGGGGTGTAGTTGGGATCGAATTATTTGATATGGATATGCAGGTGATATATTTTATTGTAAGGGGGATCATGTGGTATATTAATAATATTAATACTAATGGATTACAGAGAGGTATAATAATTTTTAAATTGGTTTGAATATTATAATGGTTATTATTATTGGGGGGGGTTATTATAACATTGTTAACTTTAGAAAAACATTAATATTTATAGGTCTATTGTTATACTTTTTGATTACAAGTATTGGGTTTCTTTTGTTTGTTTGTTCTTTTCTTTCTTTCTTTCTTTCTTCTTCTTTTGAAATTTCTTTAATTTAGAATTTGAATACTTAATAATTTTTTCTTTTCTTGTTTCAATTTTTTTTTCTTTTAAAATTTGTAGCGGAAGTCAGGGGAGGGATGGGGAGGGAAGGGGTTGGGATAGAGGGAGGTAGGGGGAGGGGTTGGGAGGTGGGGGTTGGGGCGGGGGGGAGGAAATGAAAAAAATTTTTGTATGGTAAAACTTTTTCAATAAAAAAAAAGTTTAGCTTTTCTAAATGAATAATTTATGCTAAAAAATAAGATATGCTGATGATACAGTTCTGCTTGCCAGTAAGCATGAAGACCTTCAGTTCCTCATCAACAGAGTGTCAGAAATATCTGAAAAATATGGCTTGAAGCTTAACATCTCAAAAACCAAGATCATGGTCCTCAGCAAACAACCCATGAATTTACCACTGATAAATTCAGAAGGAATACCACAAGAAAAAGTTGAAAGGATCACATACATCGGTTTTAATTTACATGAAAGCTGAGACATGCTCAGCGAAGTAAAGACAAGGATATAGAAAGTTTGAACAGCATTCTTCAAAATGAAAAAGGTCTTCTGCGGTCATGACATAAGCCTAAAACTGAAAATCAGGCTTGTCAGATGTTACATCTTTTCTATCCTGTTATATGGAATAAAGAGTTGGTCTTTGACAGAAAACCACTTGAAGAAACTAGAAGCATTTGAAATGTGGATTTACAGATGGCTGCTACGTATAAACTGGGTTAACAAAATTACAAATGAGGAGGTGATAAGCCACCTGGGAAAACAAAGAGAAATAACCAAAGCCATTAAAAAGCAAAAATTAGAATATTTTGGACAGAAAAATACGGCATCTTTCACTTAATCCTCCAGGGAAACAAGGATTGAAGGCAAACGAGGTCCCGGCAGAAGAAGAACATCATGGCTTCAAAACATAAGGGACTGGTTTGGACAAAACTCAGCAGCACTTTTTCATGCGGCTGTTGACAAAAATAGGATTGCCAACATGATCACCAACGTCCGATGATGGATATGACACAACAACAAGAAGAAAATAAATAATTTAGGGTGATGTTTGTGTAAATGTTTTGATGTGCAAGTAATAATAGCCAGAGGTGCTTTGGATTTCCCCTTCCCTTTTACATTCATTCACTGTTACACTTGGTTTTTCACACACACACACACACAAACACACATATATACACAGAGAGAGAGATACATACACACATAGAGACACATATAATTTCTATTCTCATACATGATCCCTTTGCAGAAGGAATGAAAAGGAGAATATTTTTGTTATATTAAAACAATTAGTAAGAATTATTAGTAATTAATGCATAATAGTTGTTGACATTCAAAGCACAATGGCCTAATAATCTCATGTAAAGATAATTACATTCAAGGCAATAATTTTTTATTATGTACTGCCTGGCTTGCTTTATTTTATTTTCACCTACCAACTTTACCAATGTTTTTCCTGAGCTTTAAACACAAACATGTACATGCACGCAGAGTACAGAAGAGGGAAATAAAGAAATGGATCACAGATTACAACAAGCTTCTAATGTCAAATGGGCAGGCAGACAAACTAGATAGATGTCAGTTGGCACTAAGTGACAGTAAGCAGCCTTATGGTGTTCCCTGAATGATGGATGAGAAACTTTATTGTTATACAGATGCTTAACTCACTGATGTGCATTATAATTTTGAAGATGCTAGCTGATTTGCACAGATTAGCATGCTATATGGCTAGAAATAGTGTTAAGGGAATAGGATAGTGAAATTGTTTTCATTTTCTTTCTCTCTTTTGCTTCTTGGAGGTTTTTTTTCCCTGATAGCTTTATCTATGAGGCCATTATTATGACACAGTGAATTCAGAAAAATCTTCCTTCCTTCCTTCCTTCCTTCCTTCCTCCCTCCCTCCCTCCCTCCCTTCCTTCTTGTAAAAAGGTGGGAAGGTCTGATTTTCATTTTACATATGGTAATTGTTACATTGAAATAAAAAATATTGGGATGGAAGTGGTGCGATAGCTCAGTAGCTTAAGGATGCTGGAGATGCTCCGGTGTTTCAAGTCCTGGCACAGGGTGTCAGGGTGAGCTCCCCTCACTTATCTCATCTTCTGTCCACCTAACATATAAGTAGATAAAATAGGTACCACTTTGGTAATGGGAAGAGCTGGTGCTCTGTGCAGGTAGTCAGATTCCCGCCCTCTCAAGTATTCCTGGTTGTGGCACATATTGGTGAGGTGGCTTTGGGGAGGAAGGGGGTCTTGGTTGACACTAAAGGAAGAGCTGCTTATCTTTCCCTCTAGTGCAAAGCCAGCTCACTCTTTTGTGGTGTGCCATGGGAAGTGCACAAGCATTTCCTACAATAGAGCTGGCCACTTGGGAGCCAAATTACTGCTTGCAATAACTTTGTGATCTCCTGGCTAATGTATCAATGCCAAAAATAACACCACCAGATGGAGCATGAATAGAGGAGAAACGAGTAGAAAAAATAATAAAATATCATGATTTGCAAATTGAAGTTGAGCAATTATGGAGGAAGAAATCAATGGTACCTATAGTAATAGGGCCCTTGGAGCAGTACCCAAAGGGCTGCCTAGATACATCAGAATTTTGAACTTATTAGATGTGAATATCCTGACTTTGCAAAAAAAAAAAACACCCTACTCAGAACTGCTGATATACTTAGATGCTACCTTAACAGCTCTTATGTCCTTGGTTAGGACTTAAACTGTTAAATTTTTATCAGTCCACAATGTGAATCAAATTGAAGTTTAACCATAATAATAATAATAACAATAAACAACAACAACAACAACAACAATAATAATAGAAGTGGCTATAGAGGTAGGGATAGAGATTGGTAATAGAATCCTGGTGGTGTTAAGATCAAAAGAAAGTGTGCCACATAATTCTTTGATGCCAGGCTCTATTTCCACCTGACATAATGATATTGCAGCTTTAATGGAGCATAAGAGGTAGTTCTGGGCAAGGTGACATGAGAACAATTGTTCCCGCATGCCTTCCAGAATATGTATACTGTATAGCTTCATGTGTTCTGATATTCCCATGCACTGTGATTTGGGACTTATAAGCAGTCTGTAGTGGCAACAAATTCCCAAACAATGTGGGAAAGAACATCTGTTGAGGGGGGCATGCAATTTTCCAGTCAATTAGTTCTGTCAGAAAGATAAAGTATTTCATTCCTTTGAAGAGGCCAACAGTGTAGTTGAGGGGGTCGGAGAGGAAAGCCCTAAGATGCTTGAAACACAGTGTAAAGAAAGTGGTGTCTGAAGAGCTATTCACTCTCTTCATCTGTAAGCGAATGAGTGAATCCGATCAACCACTTCTTGTAGCCTGCACAATTCATTTCTGCATTTGCAAAAATGTACATCTTGGATTACATAGAAACTGAAAATGATGAGTGTGTGCTACATCATCTCCAGAGAAAAGCTTATTTTGAATAATTCAAAATTCATTGTGGAAATATTTGCCCCAATATAGCGGACATTGTTTTTGTGAAGATATTCTTTAAACGACACACATGAAATAAATTGCACACTCTCTAGGCCAAAAGGCCGGGTTTTGTAACAGCCTACAAAACTCATGCGACAAAATGGGGCATGCTTGTACTTTCATGTTTCTCACAGCAGATCGAGTGTGGCCTTTAAATGAATACAGCTGAATAGCTTGTAATGTATTATAAGCCTTCAATCCAGCACACTTAAGGTCTCCCCAAATGCTGCAAATGATTTACAAACTGCTCTGAAAGGTTCCTCTTGTGCTTGTCTGTTTCTTATCATTGGTCTCTTTCTTCATATTTCCTGTGGAGGAAGTAGCTGTGTATCAAGGAAGAGAAATATTAAATAATAGCAAATGGTAAGGCTCTTTATGCCCTTTTAATGTTAGTTTATCATCCTTTATCAGACTTTGCTTTGATTTGTGCCTTACTTACTTTGTCTGTGTAATGATAAGGGGATCAATTTTAAAAATTGGATATTAAAAGCAGAACAGATAATATAAACAACCATCTCATAAGATGTAGCTCATTTTATATTGGGGGAAAAAAAGCAGAAGAATGGATCTCTAAGTTGAGTTTGAGTTCCCAAAGATTTTAACCATCATGGGACTGGGTTCGATTAAGATGAATAGCTAATGCTTTCCTAGATCAAATGGTTGAAAGGCTGGATTGTTAAAAAGCAGAAGAGAATGACCAATTTATAGCCGACAAGTTAGATTATAAAAAGAAAATATTAACTTTATGGCTTTGGTTAAGCAGTTGTGATTCTTATAGTAGACATGTTTAGAATTGTTTAGAGGATCAGAGCTGAATCTCTTAAATCTTTTAAACTCTTTTTTTTTTTTTTTTTTTTTTTTTTGGAGAAAGGACCCATGGACTTAGTAATAATAAAAATGACATAACTTCCAATCCTCAAATGATGAGAATTAAAAATAAACAATGGTATACAATCTGTAAAGCCTAAATATGGAGAACAAATGAAAATGAAATAGAATAAAAATATTACTTACTAAAAAATAAGTAAGCAGCTTATTTTAGGTACACAAGGCATCTAAAAGCTGCTTATTTACAAGTTACCCTTAATACTACTGACCCTGTAGTAAAATAGTGGGTGTGATTTAGTAAAGAAAATGGAGACAGGACTGACATCATAAGTGTAATCTATTTTCATAGAAATATTCCTACCATATTGGTTTTCACTCAGGCCAGCTCAATAGCTCTGAGATGCTAATCAGCAGGAGACTATATCTTGCTTTTCTCCAAAAGCTTTCTCTTGCAATTTGGAGATAACTTTGGATTTCAAGGACAACAGTTCCCATTAGACTTGTCCTGCATGAATTTATCAACTCTCCTTTAAAGTCATCCAAGTAAGTGGCCATCACCACAATTTGTACTAAAGAATCCTATTAATTAGGTGTTTCTGTTTGTTGTAAAATCTCTCTCCACTCAGTTTCTTTGGAAGATTTCTGGACCTTGCATGTTGAGTGTAAAGAAAGCATTCTCCCTATCAACTTTCTTCATACCCCATTTTATATGCCTCTATAAAACAGAATTAGAGCTAGGTTACACTTACTATTTGTTTCAGAAATATTATATTAATCATTATTTGTTTCTTTTATCCCTCATATATCCATCATATAACCTGAAACTAACAGAGTCTACGAGAACTTAATTTAAATATACAATATATGTATTGTAGATTTTTTTATCAGTAAAGTATAACTAAATATTCTTTCATAATTTCAGCATCAGCCATTTTTTGTCTTCTCTGTGACCTTTGCCTGGCTTTGTTTATCATTTAGCTTGATGAAGGGTTGGACATTATCCATTATTCTGTGACTTTTGCGTGGCTTAATAGAGATATTGCCCTAATATGAATGTCTATGTTTTATGTAGCGAAGCATCGGTTAGCTCACAAATTTTAAAGCCATGGTACTTTTGCTGCTAATGAGCTGTAAGAGTCAATTAATATCATCTGTTTCATGAGTCCCTGTAGTGAAATACAAGGTGACAAATTAGGACCTTTGTTTATAGTCATCACAAATTGTTGAAACTGCATAAGACTCAGCAGAAGGCATTGTATTTATTTAATTATAACTTTTAAAAACCCACTTTCTGTTACCTCTTAAAATCTGTTGACTTTGCATATGGAATCTACATATCAGACAGGACAATGAAGAAAAATAGTTGTAGTACGACCCATGTTTTCCCCAAAATAAGACCGGATCTTATATTCATTTTTGATCCAAAAATTATTGGGGTTTATTTTCTGGTGAGGTATTATTTTCAGGAAAATATGGTGCTAAATGCATCCATCTGACTTGATGAACTTATTTGGGTTTATTTTTGGGGTAGGGCTTATATTACGAGCATCCTGACAAATCAAATGCTAGGCCTTATTTTCCAGTTAGGTCTTATTTACAGGGAAATTTCACGTGAAATTTGGGTCTTATTTACAGGTATCTCATTTCACATGAAGGAGAGGGAGGTCACAAAAGATATCATATTCTGATATTATAGATATGAAGAAAAATAATTGTACCCATGTTTACCCCAAAATAAGACCGGATCTTATATTCATTTTTGATCCACTGTTTTAAAACAGTGATGTCTTTTCCATCTTTTTGTTATAGTTTCCAATGGAACAAAAGGGAGGCATTCCTGATTTAATATGCTGTCACAAAATGAACAACTGATGATATATTCAAGTATGTTTCTCACACAACAGGTTCCTGCATAGCTATTATTAGAAATTTGATAACCATCACAATTCATTTTAAAAATAAAATTGAGCATGGATGGGCCTGAAACACTGTTTCACTTGAAACCTTGATTATCTTAAGGAAAATAATATGGGGAAAAAGCAGCACAATGACCTGAAAGAGGGAAAGAGAACTAGCTGAAATAATTGCTTCAGAGGTTTAATTAAAGATTCAAGTTTGTAATCCCCAGATGTTGAGGTCCAACAAGTTTCCTTACCCATACTGTTGGAGAAAAGCTAGACAACAACTAAGCAACCACATTTGGGAAAGAACAATATGGCTTGCACTATTATTTTAGGTAACACTGCCCTAGTGGCACAATGGTTAGAATGCAGTGTTGCAGGCTAACTCTGACTACAGCCTGGAATTTAATCCTGATGGAGCTCAAGGTTGACTCAGCCTTCCATCCTTCTGGGGTTGATAAAATGAGGACCCAGATTGTTGGGGGCAATATGCTGACATTGTAAACTGTTCAGGGAGTGCTGTAAAGCACTATGGAGTGGTATATAAATATAAGTGCTGTTGCTATCGCCCCTTTTCTGTTTGAACAGTATTAATTATTTTGATCAAAAATTGGGTTAGAATGCTCAAATTTCCCAATGTATCTATATTCCTGTATGTACCTGAAAACAGACAAATAATCATTATACATGGATGTTTGTGCTCATATCTCTTCCTTATTGCACAGCAGAGTCTAACAATTTACCTTAATCTAGTTTACCATCTTATGGCATCTGTTTGTTGGCTTTACTATCTTTTCTCTAAGTCTGTCTTCCAAAAACGAACTTGGAACCACTCGGAAAGCCACTAAACTCTAGTTCACTTGAAAATACTGCCAATCCTTTGATTTTTATTTTTTTTTTCATTTCTAGAATGGTAGGAAATTCTGTTAGGATAGTATTGTGAGCTATTTAGCAACAGTTTAAATCTGAAATGTTGACATCCAGATACATTGTACTTTCTATTACTCTTGCTGTTTTCCCCATCTGCACTTATATTTCAGCCACTGAGAAGAATGAGCAATGTTTTAGCTTACAAACTCAAATCAACAGGCAGTTTTCAAAACTATCTTCTTTGGGGTAGGGAAAGGTCACAACAAAACCAAAACATGCAATAAAATCCAATTGCCCAGAGCTCAATTTCTGCCCTAACCTCCTGCTGACTTTCAGCTCTTATTTTACCACGTTCATTTCCCAAACCAGATGTTGCCAATGGGCCTTATGTAACATCAGTTCCAATGAAAACTTCTTGAGTGCTTGAGGAAAGACACAGAGCTTGCAACCCCCCCTAAAACTACAATTTCAAGAACCCATTAAATATTTAGACACTTATTTTTCCTACAGATGTTAGGCACCTTTCTGTTCAGAAAGAAATTATTATTGAAACATTACCATATTCCTTCCTCAGATGTTCCTGCTAACAGAATGAAATTCCTTTAATTCTATTTCTTCCATCTTTCCTATACATTATAGAAAGTTCCCCAGAATTTGCTGGAGAAAAGCTTTATAAGCAGGCCAGAGGTTGTAGAAAAGGTGAAGTTTATGGAAATAACTTCCTTCTCCATCAACAGGAAATAACAATTTTTTTTAATTTGATTTATATGCTGCCCTTCTCCGGAGACTCAGGGCGGCTTACAATGCGTTAAGCAATAGCCTTCATACTTTTGTATATTTATACAAAGTCAGCTTATTGCCCCCACAAACTGGGTCCTCAATTTACCCACCTTAGAAAGGATGGAAGGCTGAGTTGACCTTGAGCCTGGCTAGGATTGAACTCACAGAAATTACAGGCAGCTGGTGTTAATTGCTGCCTTTAGTAGGAGGCATTAGCCCCCTACACTACACAATACCCTTTGTATAGATAAATTTCAAAATAGCCTTTTAAAATTGCCTAAATATTGTCACTTTTCTTTTATTTTTGTGATTGATTTAGAAAGAAGCCATTGATCCTCCATTTGAAGAGTCAACTGAAAAAAATGGTATAATTTCACATCAGTAAAAATGATTGCATTCTTATTTAAAATATGCATTTTGTTAAGTATGATAGCTGATCTCCTAAACCTAAAAAATGAAAATCTAAAAAGTGAAACTCAGAATTATGAAACATTATTAAAGTCTCATATAAGTAATGCATTTTTCTCTAATCTTGAAGTGACTTTATTAGAGATATTCTCTAACGAATGATCTATAGGAGTGCAGTTCTTTGGAAACAGACTTGGAGTAAAATGACTGCTGTTTCTCCTTGTCCAGTGACCTCAATTCTCTCTATCCAATGATTCCTAGCTGTGTAGTTACATATTGCAATGTTTCGTGGTGTCCTTCATTTCAGGGACATCTCTCATTTTAATGGGGATTGTCTCTTATTTTGGAATATTATAACTCAGTAGGAAATGATGGATGTCTCTCATTTTAAAAGGCTATATATAGCGCAAAACATTGACAGAGCAAACACAGATCCTTGTTAGTGTCCCATTTTTTAAAAAAAAAAAAAAACTATGTTTTGCCTCTTTGCCCCATTATGATATTGTTGTGGTTGGCAAGTGATGAGGAAGACTGGTGGAGGTAGCACAACTGGATCTGCATGCCAGCAACTCCTTCCACATTTGAAAATTAGCCATCATTAATTTTTGCCAGTGGATGACTAATCTGGGGAGGCATGGCCAGTCTACTGAGAGATGGAGGAAGCAACTGTGTGAATGTGTATCAGTTAAGCTTTCTGTTATAGTTCCTTCTAAACAATATTTTTCCAATGTCTATAAGTGCTACAAATTACTAACAAAGATCTATTCATGATTTCCCATTTATTTCTTACTACTATTCATATTTCAATTCTAAATATGTATAACATTTTTCTCTTTCATTTCTTTTTCTTTTTCTCCCTTCCCATTTTTATTTTTTCCTTTTTCGTTTTTCTTTGTTTCTTTTGTGTTTAAAATCTTGAACTCTCCTCTTTTGCTGTAAATTTCCCATTGTTTGTACCTACCTTTTTTGGTGAGGAAAAAGAAGAAAAAGAAATCTCCCTGTGCCTCTGCCTAATTGTGTCTCATTGCACCAAACAGCAAATAGCCTGCTTTACTTTCAGTTTCATTTTCCACGTAGCTTGATCAGTACAAGGGAAAAAAAATTGCTCCAGCAATTTAGCTCTTTGCAGCAAGCAGCAGAGTCCTGCGTAAAACAGCTGAGAGCAAATCAGCTGAGAGTCGGGAGGCGATCTAATCATCTTGTACTAATTAGCCTATCCTGAAGCTAAAAGGAGCTGTTTTTTTTCTTACTGTTTGCTTGCAAGGAGGTAAGGTGTGTCTTATACTCTGAAAAATATGGTAAGTGTGTACAGGATTGCAGCTTTCTTTTACTTGGTCCAAAAGTGATTTTCAGCAGGTTCTGACCAGTTCTGGAGAACCGGTAGCAGAAATTTTGAGTAGTTCGGAGAACCGGTAGTAAAAATTCTGACGGGCCCTACTCCCATCTATTCTCTGCCTCCCAGGTCCCAGCTGATCAGAAGAAAATTGGGATTTTGAAGTAACTTTCCCCTGGATTAGGGTGGGAATGGAAATTTTATAGTATCCTTCCCCTGCCACGCCCACCAAGCCATGCCCACGAGGCCATGCCATGCCCATCAAGCCACACCCACAGAATCGGTCGTAAGAAAATTTGAAACCCACCACTGACTTGGTCCTAACAGTGTGATGCAGTCTATTTAAAAACAAGCATGAGTTAAGCTTCAAACTTGAGTCCCAACAAGGGACTGGACTGCTAAAATCAGGTTAAATACACAGATTACATTCCACAACTTTAAAAAACATAGGACATATAAACATAATCTATAACTAACAGTATAATATAGTCAATTGTATAGCCTAGGGGCTTTATAAAGTATAATAGTGTTGCTCATTCTTTTAGGATAGTGTTCCATTTATAATAGGTTGAGAAATTTAGGTTTTGCACAAATAATAATTTTATATAGAAATTAAGATGTAAAAAAGGAGAAATCTGAGATTCGTGGCCTTATTTTAATTTCTACATATTCCTGATGCATTTTTTTTAAATAGGAGGATGTATAAAATCATATACATTTTCCTGGACTGCTTCAAGAACACATGGGAATAGTCTCCATCTTTCCCACCTTAGACCATAGTTTAGATGAGGGGAATAATGAAATCAATATTAATGGGGTGAGGATTATGTTCTAAAACTGCTGAACCTGCACAATATTCCCATGATTTTGGAAACCAGAGCCATTAAAAACCTTAGCAATAGGGAAAGAACAGTTCAATTAATGTTACACTTACTATACCAAAAGCTGAGCTGTGTTGTGATGTGCAAACCAAATCACCCCGTACAATAGAATAATGCCTGCTAGTGTCTCTGTGTGATGGCTCTAATAACAAGTGAAAAAGCCTCTTTTCTGCAGCGACACTCCTTTCAGTGAGTTTATTGGCCATATCAAGTTAAATGTTAATTGCAGGCTACAAAGAGGTTACTTATCCCTTTGTAATCAAATCTCTCTTTCATTAACTACCTGTGCAACTGTATACCTGCTACTCAACATTTGACTGAGCCTTTTGTGTTCAGGGCGCAAGATAGCAAATGGGCAATAGCTGAGATGCCTTAAAAGCTGTGCTACAGTCCTTGGAGGATGGCAAGCCACAAAAACTCATTTTAAGCTTTGAATACAACCAACTGAAAATGCCACGGAAGGGTAAAAGGCCAAGATATAAGAAAAATGTAAAGCATTTTAGCTTTTTCGAAAGACTCTTGGAGCCAGAGAACTCAGAGAAATGAAATAGACTCTCTTTCCTATAATTACTTTCTCATTACTTACTGACCTCCAGGGCGACCTTGGTCAGTTCACTTTCTCCTCCTAACCAAAGTATTCCAAGTGTGATCATTCAAATGAGCCATCTATTTCCCCCCTTTGAAGGCATCACTATGTGAATGTATCAAATCAGTAATTCATGAGGCTGACATTGCACCTGAATTGTATTTTCTCCATTTTTTTCTCCACCCTTCCCAGAATTGATTTGATTTGATTATGTGCCATTAAATTGCTGTTAATGCTATTTCATTGATAGATCTTCTTCAGGATGATCTTGTTCTTCTGTTTTTTCAGTGGTGCATTTATTACTGCTTTAATTGAGTCCATCCACCTTGTTGTTGGTCATTTTCTTCTCTTTCCCACATCAGAGTCTTCTCAAGAAAGTTAGATCTTCACATACTATATTATGTCCAAAGTGTGATAACTTCAGCCTGGTCACTTGAGCCTACTGTGAGAACATTAGATTCATTTGTTTTAAGATCCGTTGGTTTTTTGTTTGCTTTTTGGCTATTATCAGTCTTTGAGATAAACCAAGACAGGAAGTACAGAATTCTACTTCATTGATAGAGGCTACAACAAAACCTTTCTCTTTTCCTCCTTTCTATTTCAAAGAGTATCAAAGTGGGCTCATCTATGTTTCTTCTTTACACGCTAACCTGATTTATGGCTGCCACATTCTTCAAAGTTATCTCCATATGACTCTACAACTATCCATGGTATTTTCAGGAGTCTGTTTCATCACCAACATTCAAAATTGTTAATACTATCTTTACCCTGCTTTCTTCAAAATCTAAATTTTGCTTCAGAGAGTATGACAGGAAAACTGTTGTCTGAATTTGTCTTGATAAAAAAATGCCACAGCATCTGAATACCTTTTCTAAGGTCTTCATTACTATCCTACCACATGCAAATCTTCAGATATTTCTTGACTGCTGTTTCCTTTATTGATTGTTGGTCCTAAAAGCCAAAAGCTATTAACCACTTCAGTATCTTCATTGTCAATTTTAAAGCTGGTTGCTATACTTGTGATTGCTCTTTAAATTTAATCATAGTCTCTCTTTTTTTAATTGTGCTCCTTGACTTTCATTAGTAAAGTTTCTAGATGATTTGCATTTTCAGTTATCAGACTAGCTCTGTCATCAGCATAGTACAAGTTATTGATGTTTCTTCATCCATGTTTAAAACAATTCTTTGACTGGTTCTATGAAGCCCTATAACACCTTCTAGAATTAACACCAAAAAAAATGATGTCCTTATCATTATGGTGGATTGGAATGCTAAAATAGGAAGCCAAAAAATAACCAGAACAGGCAAGTTTGGCCTTGGAACACAAAATAAAGGGCACAGGCTGATAGAATTTTGTCAAGAGGATATGATGGTCATAGCAAACACTCTTTTTCAACAACTCAAGACACGACTCTACACATGGACATCACCAGACAGTTAACACAGAAATCAGATTGACAATGTGGTCTGCAGCCAAAGATGAAGAAGCTCCATACAGTCAGTAAAAACAAGAACAGGAGCTGACTGTGGCTCAGATCATGAGCTTCTTGTTGCAAAATTTAGGCTTAAATTGAAGAAAGTAGGGAAAAGCACTAGGCCACTCAGGTATGAACTAAATCATATCCCTAATGAATATACAGTACAGGTAACAAATAGATTTAAGGAATTAGATCTGATAGACAAAGTGCCTGAAGAACTATGAATGGAGGCATCAACTAAAACATCCCAAAGAGAAAGAAGTGAAAAATGAAAAAGAAAGTAAAATGGCTGTCTGAGGAAGCTTTACAAATAGCTGAGGAAAGAAGGGAAGTGAAAGGCAAGGAAGAAAGAGAAAGATATGCCCGATTGAATGCAGAATTCCAGAGAATAGCTAGAAAAGATAAGAATGCCTCCTTAAATGAACAGTGCAAAGAAATAGAAGAAAACAATTGAATAGGGAAGACCAGAGATCTCTTCAAGAAAATTGGAGATATGAAGGGAATGTTTCATGCAAAGATGGCATGATAAAGGACCAAAATGGCAGGGACTTAACAGAGGCAGAACAGATTAAGAAGAGGTGGCAAAATTACACAGAAGAACTATACAAGAAGGAGCTTAATGTCCCTGATAACCATGATGGGATGGCAACTAACCTTGAGCCAGACATCCTGGAATGCGAAGTCAAATGGGCCTTAGGAAGTTTGAGCAACAACAAAGCTAGTGACAGTATCCCAACTCAGCTATTAAAAATCTTAAAAGACGATGCAGTGAAAGTGCTACACTCAATATGCCAGCAAATTTGGAAAACTCAACAGTGGCCACAGGATTGGAAAAGTTCAGTTTGCATTCCAATTCCAAAGAAGGGCAATACCAAAGAATGTTCAAACTACTGCACCATTGCACTCATTTCACATGCTAGTAAACTTATGCTCAAAATCCTACAAGCTAGGGTCCAGCAGTATGTGGACCGAGAACTACCAGAAGTACAGGCAGGATTTCAAAGAGGCAGAGGAACCAGAGATCAAATTGCCAACATACACTGGATCATGAAGAAAGCTAGGGAGTTCCAGAAAAACATCTACTTCTGCTTCATTGACTATGCTAAAGCCTTTGATTGTGTGGATCACAACAAAATGTGGCAAGTTCTTAAAGAGATGGTAGTACCAGACCATCTTACTTGTCTCTTGAAAGACCGATAAGTGGGTCAAGAATCAACAGTGAGAACTGGACATGGAACCACTGATCGGTTCAAAATTGAGAATTGAGTTCAGTAAGACTGTATACTGTCACCCTGCCTATTTAACTTATATACAGGCAGGGCTAGATGACTCATAAATTGGAATTAAGATTGCCGGGAGAAGTATAAAAAACCTCAGATATGCAGATGATACCACTCTAATGGCAGAAAGTGAAGGAAAGCTTGAAACTCAACATTAAGAAAACTAATATAATGGCATGTGGCCCTCTCAATTCCTGGCAAATAGATGGAGAAGAAATGGATGTAGTAATAGATTTTATTTTCCTGGGTTCCAAGATCACCGCAGATGGGGACTACAGCCAAGAAATTAAAGACGCTTGCTTCTGGGGAGAAAAGTTATGGCAAATCTAGACAGCATACTAAAAAGCAGAGACATCACCCTGCCAACAGAAGAATGTATAGTCAAGGCTATGGTATTCTCAGTTGCAATGTGAAAGTTGGACCATAAGAAAGGCTGAGCACCAAAGAATTGAGGCCTTTGAACTATGGTGCTGGAGAAGACTCCTGCGAGCCCCTTGGACTGCAAGGCAATCAAACTGGTCAGTCCTAGAGGAAATCAACCCTGACTGCTCTTTAGAAGGCCAGATCCTGAAGATAAAACTCAAATACTTTGGCTGCCTAATGAGAAGGAAGGACTCATTGGAGAAGAACCTAATGTGGGAAACAATTGAGGGCAAAAGAAGAAGGGGATGACAGAGAACGAGATGGCTGGATGGCGTCACTGAAGCAGTAGGTGTGATGTTAAATGGACTCCAGAGGATGGTAGAGGACAGGAAGGCCTGGAAGAACATTGTCCATGGGATATGGCTTCGCAACTAACAACAACAACATCTTTACTGGAGCTTTCTGGGTATAGGTTTCACATCTTTTAGTGTTCTTTTTTCCTAAGGACATTCTACAGTTTCCATAATCAGTAAATGACATATTGATATTTGTTTGGTGTTCTTCAGCTTTCCCAGTTATTCAATATGTATTAGTGCATACACATACGTGTGTGTGTGTGTGTGTGTGTGTGTGTGTGTACTAAGCTTGGACTTAGCTTCAACAGCAGGCAGGTTTCTTTCCATCTAGAGGTCTAATATGTGTTTGATGATCTTTACTATCATTTTACTAATCTTTGATATTAAAGATATTAATGTAATCCATATGGTAAAAGATGGACAGAAAGTAACTTGTTCAAAGTTTCTTAAAGATGGAAGGAATGTATTGAAATTCTGTACTGAAGTACAGAACCAAGATATTTTAGATGCTATTCTCTATTTACAAAGAATCTGTAGTATTAAAAGATGAAATCAGATAAGCAATACAGTTATAACCAAGTTGGAAAACTATTTATGGAAAAACTACAGAAATATGACAAGTAACAGAAGAATTTTTTTTTGTAAAGATTCTAAAATTAATGTATAGGCCAACACACTTGGAGAATGAGACAAGGACTAATAGATCAGAAAACCAAAGGAACGAGAGATTTTAATGTTTTCCTATGTCCCTGTTCTTCTTCAGTGTCTTTACAGAAGATATCGTAGTGCTGCTTTTTGTTTCTTTGAAGGGCATTCAGAATTTTTAAAAAAAATTTCCAGGTACTCTGATAGGATGCATTTGCAGAAATAATTAAGCTCATTTGCTAGCTTCTAATGCCAGTTTCAAACATCCCATTGCACAATTTAATTCTCCTCTTATATTGCCCACATATAGAAACTGGAAAAACCAGGAAGTTTTCAGGGTGCCTTCAAATATTTCTTAGGCAATGAAAAGCCGGAGACTATAATACAGTATAATGGTTAAGATGTTGTTAGTGTAGGAACACAACGACCTATATTCTAGTCTCCCATTAGCCAAAGAAGCTACTTGATGACATTGGAGTAGTATTCCTCGCTCTTAGCCTAATCTACCTTCTCAGGATTGTTTAAAAAAAAAAAAGGAAGCAACTGCATATACCCACTCTGAGCTGTTGAATGAAAGATGGGATAAAAATTAAATAATAAATAAAGTGATTTTATTTGACAATTTTAATCAAGTAGAAGACCTAATTCCAATGTTTTATTCAGAGGGTAATTCAGAAAAACAAAAGTTCCTGAATGAAAAGCAGAGTATAAATAAACAAATACTATCTCCTTCTGTTAACAGGGACACAGTGGCTCAGTGGCTAAGACGCTGAGCTTGTCAAATGAAAGGTCAGCAGTTCAGCGGTTCAAATCCCTAGTGCCATGTAATGGGTGAGCTCCCGTTATTTGTTCCAGCTTCTACCAACCTAGCAGTTTGAAAACACATAAAAAATGCAAGTAGAAAAATAGAGACCACCTTTGGTGGGAAGGTAACAGTGTTCTGAGCGCCTTTGGCATTTAATCATGCCGGCCACATGACCACGGAGTCGTCTTCGGACAGTGCTGACTCTTCGGCTTTGAAACGGAGATGAGCACCGTCCCCTAGAGTCGGGAACAACTAGCACATATGTGTGAGGGGAACCTTCACCTTTACCTTATCTCCTTCTGTTATTTTACCCATTCAAGGCTCGCTTAGCTCTAAATGCACACACAGCATAAAAACATACATCACACATATGCAAACACACATACAAAAAGCTTGATGTACTACACAACTGGGTTTTCCCAAAAAAAAGTTTGAATGTGTGTGTGTGTGTGTTATATAATATAATGTTATAAAAATGTTATAGGGCATAAACCCTTTTATACTTGTTTCTTGGTGATTCAGCTCTTATCACTTCATTTCCCCCATGGATGCCAGTATTAAAAGATTTGCTTTGAGCTGTTCACAGAGTTAGTATGCTTGGGAAGTGCAAAAATGGGAAGATATTTGACATGGATTCACACAAATTAATCTAGGAATCATGCTACAGCAGTAGTGATATTTAGCACATCCAGGGACCAATACATGTTATACTGTGGATTCTTTATATTATGTAGCTGTTGAGATTTAGGTGAGAAAGCCTTAAAATAATAATTATTTTTTTAAAAAAAAAAGATTCACCATTGCAAGAGCTCTATCCAAAACAAAGTCTTAGACCCTTAGATTTTCAGACTGTTAAAATGCTCTGAAAATTACATACCATAATATCTTCTTTGAAGACAGCCAGAGTTGAATGTTTTCTAGAATTGGACTAAAAGCGCTTCAGCCAATTTTATGTTATGTTTTACTCATGCATGACATCCTTTAAACTACTCGTGCATGATATCCTTTAAACTCAACATTAGAAAAAAAACAACCGTTTGGTTTTTCCTCAGACCATCTGTTCCTGGATAGGTGACCCATACTGAGAGCTAAGCATTGTAAAATCATATTGCCTTCCTAGATTGTCTCACTGTCTTCCACATTTTGAATCTTTCTGCAATATGGATGTACAGTAGGTACAGTAATCTAAATGTACCTGAAACTGAAGCCTTTTAAAAGCTCACTAGCCTGTGAAAGTTCTTGCAAGCTGACAAATGCTTTTTGTGGCTATAATTACCTTGATGAACTAATTATAGTCATTTGACTGCTTTAAAGAGCAGATATGTAGGCAAATCAAATATTACCTATCCCCTTCCCCCTTTCTGGAATAAAGGATATAAAAACATAAGCCTCTAAAATGTAGAACTGGCACCTTATTAAAAAAAGGTAAAGGTAAAGGTTCCCCTCGCACATATGTGCTAGTTGTTGCCGACTCTAGGGGGCAGCGCTCATCTCCATTTCAAAGCCGAAGAGACAGCGCTGTCCAAAGACGTCTCCATGGTCATGTGGCTGGCATGACTAAATGCCAAAGGCACATAAGACGCTGTTTTCCACCAAAGGTGGTACCTATTTTTCTACTTGCTTTTTTTTATGTGCTTTTGATTGGCAGAAACTAGGACAAGTAACGGGAGCTCACCCCCTTATGTGGCACTAGGGATTCAAACTGCTGAATTGCCAACTTTTCAATAGACAAACTCAGTGTCTTAGCCATGGAGCCACCGCATCCCCTGATGACATGTTATTAATTAATTAATGTAACCTGATTACATGCACTTTAATACATCAGTCGTACTATCCACAAACTGTGAATCCACAAATCTTAGATGTTTGTTTTTAATGTTTTGCAGGTAAACAAAATCAGTGTCTTAGATTTTCTTTCCAAATTAAAGAAAAACGAAACTTTTTCAGCTACCTGTATTCTCTACCATTTCTGCCCCAAAGAGGACTGATAAACACATGACAGGAAAAGAAATTGAATAACAAAAATATAAATATAATAAACATAAACAAACATAAACAAAAACAAAAAACAAAAAAAATGGCAGTTGGTAATGGCATCCAAATATAACATAAAATTACTATTAATATCAAATCAAAGTGTTCATATTGAAACTGAAGAGAAGCAACTTAGAACTAAGGAGAAATGTTCTGACAGTTAGAACAATTGATCAGTGGAACAACTTGCCTCCAGATGTTGTGAATGCTTCAGTACTGGAATTTTTAAGAAGAGGTTGGACAACCATTTATCTGAAATGGTGTAGGGTTTCCTGCTGGGTGGCTGGGGGTTGGACTAGAAGACCTGTTTATTGTTCTGTTCTGTTAAATTAATACCATGATGTTTACAGGGCCGAAAGGCACAGGATGGTTAAACTCTCTTCACCTAAAATCAAAAGGCATTAAGGTGAGCTTCCAGTGAATGCTTCTTGAGAAAGCATTCTACATATGAATCTTTCATTAAAGATACCCCTCTTCCTTATATAGATAGCTTTCAAACTGAGAGGGGATTTTGACAGCAGCATCTGCTTATGATCCAAGAAAATCCATAGCTCTAATTTTCAATCACAAGATCAGAATACAGAATAACAGAGTTAGAAAGGATTTTGGGAGTCTTCTAGTCCAACCTGCTCAAACAGGAGAACCTATACCATTCTGGACAAATGGTTGCCCAATCTCTTCTTAAAAACCTCCAGTGTCAGAGCACCCATAACTTATGAAGGCAAGATGTTCCACTGATTAATTGTTCTCACTGTCAGGAAATTTCCCTCCAGTTCTAGGTTGTTTCTCTCCTTGATTAGTTTCTATCCATTGCTTCCTGTCCTACCTTCAGGTGCTTTGGAGAATAGGTTGACCCCCTTATCTCTGTGATAATCCCTTAGATATTGAAAGACTGTTATTATGTCATCCCTAGTCCTTCTCTATGTTAAACTAGATATACTTAGTTCCTGCAACCATTCATCATATATTTTAGCCTCCAGCCCTTTAATCATCTTTGTTGCTCTTCTACCACCATTGCATACCACCATCAAAGTAATAAAACTCAATAGCTGTGTTCTCTACTATGTTTAAACAAAGTCATCCTAAAGCAACTCTGTAATATATGGCCAGCATAACACATCAATTTAAAGTTTTAAAATGCCATCACACCTTCTCATGCAAACAGAAAAGAGCCCAAATGGGGCCTTCCTTTGTCTAATGAGATCACTGCATCATTTCCACATACTCTTAACTCTTAGAGGCTGTAACTGGCCAGTAAAATTTAAAGACATGGTGAAATACATTTTTAATTTATTACATGCCAAGAAATCAGTGTCAATCCTCAGCGGTCATATAGATAGATATTTAGATGTTCAGCAAAATGAACTGTCCTTCAAGCCTTCTTGAAAGACAGATCATCTATCCTTCAGCCATCATTTCAATAAACAAGTCCACCCACCTCTTTGCTGGTTGTCCTCTTTTCTTCCAACACTTGCCCAGTTTTATGAACTTCTCAAGAGAGGCTACAAACAGGAAGATTTATGTATTTCTTCCATTTCTAAGGACAACAACTTTGGGAAATTTACAGGATTAAAATGAACTATTTTAATTAATTTATTAAGTCATTGAGGACAGAAATTGTCTGCTGTCTTTGTTCTGTGCTTGAAGGGAAAATCTAGCATTCCATTTCAAACAATATAAAGGAATATATTAGTATCAGTTGCACTCCCAACATACCAGTTCTATGACTGGCATTGCCCATGTGCAATGATTAAACCATCATCCATTATTTTAATTCTAAATCCTACTTGAATATATTTGTGGAAAGGCTGCATCAGGGTGGGTTCTACTTACATTTACTACCGGTTCGTAACACATGCGCAGAAGCATTTTGATGCTGTTTTACTACCGGTTCTATAGAACTGGTGCGAACCACGGGCAGCCTACCACTGGACTGCATATGATTAACATTAACTGCATGGTACTAGATGTGGCTTCACTCCTCCATAGCTTCTTTCTGTTTTCCAGTGTACATTACAAACACATTTGAAAACCCCCCCAAAACGTAGCATTCTTTTCATGTCTCTAGTTACCTGGATGGGATATGCATTACATTCTAATCACACTGGATTTGACTTTTCATAAATAGCTGCTCCCATGTTGAATTTATCACATGTTCAGGGGAGCAGCATGTGTCCCCATTAAAGAAATAAAAGATGTTCACAGGAAACTCTCTTAAGAAAGTGTAAGACACTGCGAAGAAGTTCTTATTTCAAAACACCCCATAAAGGTTGACTAAAAATTCAAAACAATGTTTGTTCACTGGGGCAGAGAAAGGGGATGAAGGTGAGAACTGTTAGAGAAGGTAGGATGGTGTGGAGTTCCCCCCCCCCCCCAGTCATTTAATCAATGCACTCAAAGGAAAACTGATATGACTGCTATGAAAAGTCAAGGCCACAAGAGCCGTTAACCTACAGAGTTTCAATGCTCAGCAGAACCTTCTGATAGGTGAGGAGCCCCAGTGCACAGCATGGGCATTAATGGTGGGAAGCGGGAGCTGCTTGTCATCAGTGTTTAAAGAGTAGTGTGACCTGAGAAGGTCAACCAGGTTTCTCAAATGCCTGAAAATGAATAATAACTCACACCTGGAATCTTAAGTGGCACTTCTTTGTGAATTAAAAGGAGCTATAAGAATCACACCTGAAACTACTTTTAATAAGAATGTTTGGACTGTCCAAATATAGAGGCACTGTTCTTTGTTGCCATATCTGAAACCTTGAGAAGGGCAGAGCACAATGGAACAGCTTACCACTTATATTATTTCAGAGAATAATTACCTCACTGTTTTCTGAACCTGCAGAGAAGACCGGGGTGGGATCAATTCACATTTGTTTTTGCTTTCTCCTGCCTCTAATTTTTGAAAGTCTTTAATTCTGCATTTCCTATGCAGGAATAAATGTGTGCATTGAGCCAAGAGTTAAGTTTTTACAATGCAATTTCATCTTTCTGAACCCTTAAAATTAAAAGGGGATACCTATTTCAAACATGGAGAGGATGCTACTGTAGTACTGTAGCTAACTACCTATCCTGTAGCTATGCTTGTGAGTTCTGATCATGGCAACCTTGGTTTAGCAGTAAAAAAATATGGTTGAATTCAAGCATTTAAAAATAATCTGCCTGAATAGGCAAATTTATCAGTTTCTCATTTTGCCACATTCTTTGTTTAAATAAATAAATTAAAAAAAAACCATGATGTTTTGAGTATCTTCTGATTAAGAGTTCCAGATCTAAATCGCACAAATCTGGACGTCCATTAGATGGCAACAGAAAGTGTTTTCATTATCTTTCTGCTGCCATTTTGCATTTTTACAGATTTTGGCAACCTAATTGCATAGTTTTACCTCTACCATGAAGGCAAATTATAGGAACAATAAAGTTATATTTTATTTCCAATTTTTTTAGGAGGGAAAGAGGTTTTGACAAATCTCTTTTTTGCCCATTCCTATTTAATGAGAATTTATGTGTAAAAACATTTGAGCAAGTGACAACATTCACAGTAAAGCTTTATATAAAAACAATGTAAATCTTCAGACTAAAAAAGCCTTAGCTTTTTAGCTTGGAAAAAAAAAAAGTAAAATCGCAATTTTGTGCCTTGTTTGATAGCTAGTAATTCATTGAGTCAAATTTTCCTTCAGAATTGTGACAAGGTGAGAAAATGGCTTTATCTTCTGAGTTTCCATATGCCATTGAGCTCCTAAGGCATAAAATATTCAGGCCACCAGACAAACAATAGGGAAGGCTACAAGGATGACCATTGATTTTGCAGAAATGGCAGTTGTGCAAATGGATAATGAAATTCCAGGAAGAACTAGTTAATCAATTGACAGTTGGTATTAATTGTTCCTTTCTGGAAATAGGACAAGTCCTGACTTTTGTATTAATGGCTTGAAACACTGATATATTTAGATCAGATCTTAACAGAGATTTGGTAAAGAGAGCACTGTTTCACATGCAATGCCATTAGCTTAGGTAAACTCATCAGTTTTCAAAGGAGAGAATTCTTCAGTGCTTCCAGAGATTTGAAGTACTCTTAGAAGTCAACTGGCAGGTGGATGAAAAGATTCTTATGATTTTGGACATGAAAAAAGAAGGGGAAAACACATCCAACTTTCCTCTCTCTTCCTACCTTATGTTTTATAAATCTCCAGAAAACTAGCTTAATGTATAAATTATCATTATATTCAAATAAGACATAGAATTACTACTATATAACTAAGGATAAATTGCTCTAGACAAATGAAATCGAGCAACTGGAAGTTCTAATTAAAACATTGTCAAGAAGTACTTTAAGCCATTCTGAAAAACTATCAGAATAAGTTTCTTTGGGTATTTAATGGTGGTGGAGGTGGAGGTGGTGGTGGAGGAGGAGGAGCAGGGAATAGTGATGGGTGTGCTAACTCCATATAATGTGGAACTTACCATTACAATGAGATACATTCTGTGACACATAGAAGATACAGTAAATGAACTACAAATGGTCTCCAAATTCCACATTTTTACCCCTAAGAGAAAATCATACTTCTAAATTTGGCCAACAGACTGGGTGATTTGGGGTGGTTCTTCCCCCCATCCCCACCCCTTTGTTTTTCCTCAGAAACATATCCATAAGAACATATATTCAGGTCTATGGCCTCCAGAAAGCCAACTGCTTTTATTCCATTCTTACAATCCTTCTTTTCCCTTGAACACCAAGGCAGATTGTGTCACCTCAAAGTAAAACACCTCAAAGCAAGGCACATAAAGAGTAACATCAGAATGAAGAAAAAAAATAGTCTTCTGACAGCACACCTTGCACTTGAGGCTTTGTGTGTTCTTCTGAGTTGTGAAAAGAGCTTCAGGAGTGATGAATGGAAGCACAGATAAGTCGCTTTTTTGGCACTCAGCATCCTCATGTGCTTGTTTCTTAAACATAAGATGAACAAGAGTGCATGGACACTCAGTCTATACGTTACCATACAAAGCTTTGATGGGTTGGTTCAGTTCAAAAGTGATTCATTCATCATTGAAACAGTACTGTGAGAGGAAGCTATCCCTTTACTTTTGAGATTGGATAAACACGTAGTTTCATTTTGACTGGATCTCTGTTTCTTGAGTGGCCTTTGGAATGTACCCTATCTGTGTTCACTTGTTGTGAAACAAGTGGCCTCAATTGACGTTGAGATTTCAAGAGGCTGAATATGTTATTTCAGCATTTTATGTGGAGTGCTAAGGTGGATCTTGTCACCTCCAGCACTTGAGATGTAATGGTGAATTGAACTTACTTTAAAGAAACCTTTAATATATTCAAACCCTTGTTTTATGAGTGGCTACATCTGATTTTACTGTAGAATCGAGAATGGAGGAAAGTGTGGTTCTTTTATGCTTTCATTAGTTATTCCTTGAGTGCAGTCCCAGTTGCATAAATATTGTCAAGAGCAAATAACAAAAGTGTCTTTTTTTTTTTCAACATAGCTGTACTTCTATAGCTTTGATTTTACATATTTGGTTGACGGAATTTATTGTATATAGTATATGATTTATTGCACCTAATTTTTTTTTCATGAAAAGGGATGTGAGCGTTCTTTTGATATTTGGATGGAAGACTGTTACGGAAGCAGTGGTGGGTTGCTACCAATTCTACCCGGATCGGTGAACCGGGAGTGGCAGCGGTGGGAGACTCTGCCCACCCACGCAGGACACTTCTGCACATACGCAGAAGCATCATGTGTGAGCACGAGCGTGTACGAAAGCACAAGCAAACTGGTAGCAACAGGTTTTGCAACCCACTAATGTACAGAAGGATGTATAGATGAAGGATAGCTAAGCAGACAGTCAGTGAAACAAATAGCTGGAATAACGGGCAGATGGTTTTAAAAAGAATATAGGACAAGGCATGGTAGAAAAGTCTATCAGAGCTATTATTTCTGTTTGCATCAGTAGCTATCCTTCACCACTCTTCTATGAATATTGCGATTCAGCATCATTGAGCCTCATGTAAGTTTCATTGTTTTTGTAATAATTTTATTAAAAATTATAATTATAACAATAAAATTATAATTTTTTTAAAAAACCTAATACGAACTGAAAAAAAGAACAAATAGATAAAAACCCAGAAAAGAAAGGAAACAGGATAAAAGAGAAAGAAATGAAATAGAAAAGAAAAATAAGTAAGGATATAGTAAAGAAAAAGAAAAGTATATAAAAAAGTGACTTCCCACCATTATCACAACAAATATATACTACTTAGTAACTTATTGCCTCCTCTTAAAATAAAACAACTGATCTCTTCTTCCCATATCCCATTTCTTATCTATAATCCCATTGTCATCTCAATAGAAGGGCCTGGTGGCTCAGCAGACTAAAGCATTGTGATTAACACCAGCTGTCTACAATTACTGTAAATTCAAATCTCACCAGGCTCAAGGTTGACTCAGCCTTCCATCCTTTCTAAGGTAAGTAAAATGAGGATCCAGTTTGTGGGGCAATAAGCTGACTTTGTATAAAATATACAAAAGTATGAAGGCTATTGCTTAACGCATTGTAAGCTGCCCTGAGTCTTTGGAGAAGGGCAGCATATAAATTAAATTTTTAAAAAATCATTGCATCATAAAAACATTATCAGAGATCACAACATACACTATCTATTTTAACCTTGGTCAAATATACCAACTTTATATTCCTTCCTTTTACTTCTAACAATCTTAATTCTTAGTCTATTCAAATTATGTCATAGAACTTGATTTTTCTTTCTTTCTTTCTTTTTTTCTTTGTCTCTCTCTCTAACAAGCCACTTTTGGAAATCCAACAGGAAAATTAACCAGGTCACTTTCTTGCTTTATTGTTTCTTTTGGTATATTTCTTTTCATTATAGAGACATTAGCCAGTTTATTTTGTATGTGTGCATACAAAATATGTCATTACATATTTTGACATTTGACATTATATGTCATTCTTGTTGCCTGTCATATGTAAATCCATTTTCAACTCAGTCTCAATCTTATCAGGTAGATCTTGTATCTCTCTAAAGTATTATATCAGATAGATCTCTCTTAAATATTATACAGTCTTTTTATAGAGACAGATTCTCTGTTGATGCTATTAAAATTTACTTCTGCATTTTTTGTTCAAAATATCCTTCCATGTCCAATATTAAAATGTTCTGGTTCATTCTGTAGTTGTAAATTGAGATTGTGTGTTCTTTTTGTTACTAACAATGCTTAGTTTCCTCTAGTGTCCAATAATTCCAAAATTTTATTTAAATTTATCTGGACCCTTAATCCATTTGTAACTTTCCAAAATCAAAATCTTAATTAGCCTTTTAAATACACTTTTGTTATTTATTATGTTTATGCATATACATATGTATATGTACACATATATACCTAATTAAATATCCTTCTATGGATAGAAGGAAACTTATCAAGTGCTGTCAAAGAGCCATTAACTAGCAATTTTCTAAAGTAATTAAAAACAAAATTTTCAAACCCAATGTTTATAAAAGCAACAACCACAGTTTGCTGAAGATGGCATGTCCTCATATTCCAGAGACTTAAACCTACAAGAGGCAGCTGTCTTGTAGGAGGAGCTTCAGTCTGGAGCATTTATGAGTGATCTCAGGTTTTCTCCTTGTCCAGCAGGAATTACTGGAGAACCAGTCTACTTACCAGCTTTGCCACATTTTTAGCTGTGTAGTTTTCACAGAGACATCTTCAGTCCACCATTTTTTCTTCCAGAAGTTTAACTCTTGTAAAATGATTCATAGATGAAATATAAAACCAATTAGTTGGTTCTAATTAGTTGCAAAACAGCACTGGAAGAAGACTATGACTGTCAATTTCCCTATTTTTTTCTATCTAATTGTCTATCTTCAAAAAGAGATTGAATGACGTTGATATGCGATCCGGTTCAGCTGAGCCCAATTGTACAAAAGTACTGTTGGTTAATTATGATTACTCTGCTATCAAATCCATCCCATTCTTTTTCTCTCTCTCTCTCTCCCTACATATTATATTTTAATATTTTTTTGCTTTATAGTTATTTTTCTTTTTTTCTTTTTTGTAACAAGTGACTAAAACTCCAAAGCAGATGCAACTTTTTAATCAATGAGTTTGTTTAAAGTATCTAGTCTGTTTTTTTCCCCTTGTATTAGTTCATCAGGGATATGGCTGTCATTTTATCATGTCTATTTGCTTTAGGCATGCCTCAACCACAGGCAATTTTAGTGATGTTCCTCGAGGCACATTCTTCAATCCCCAAGTCCCTTTCACTAAGTCTTAAAATGAGCTGCACTGTGACGCATTTATACATATTAGTGAGATGATGCCATGGTTTGAATCTTGCCCTTAGGGTTAAGCTCTGTTTGGAAGTGCCAAAATGGTTTTCTCGGTCCTCAGCTGACAGTGTGACACATGGTCACTCATTCATGAGCTGCAAATATATTCATCAGAGTGACTTTGGTGCACCAAAAAGGACTGTACACTGTTTCAAATATATTTAGTGCATGATGCCCAAAGTGATGGGAAGCAATTGGAGCAGAGAGTTGACAGGGAGGAATGGGGGAGGGGGGAAGGTTTAATTTTAACTGGGTGTGTTACTGTATATTTTTATTTCACCTTGCTAAAGGTTATATATTAGCCAGGTGCAGGAAATGAACATGTACCTAAAACTGCTTCTTTCAGCTCTCCTGCTTATTAAAGCATAAAGTAGAAATGTGTTTTACTTATTTTTCAGAATCTTGTGTAACATTCAAAATAATATTCCAAGCATAGCCCCCAGCCTTATGCTGGGACCTTTTAAAGGGCTCTTCTTGAAGCTGAGTCTTGATATTACTACTTTCATCAGAAGACTCCTAGATGTCAATAGAGTTCAAGTTGGTGTGCAGATTTGTGACACACAGTTTTGTTATCTAATCAAATATCCATGTCTCTTTAAGCCATCCAGAAGATGGATGGATGGATGGATGGATGGATGGATGGATGGTGGAGAGAGCCAGACAGACTGATAAACAGAAAAGAGCATTCTCTATTAAAGGTATACATGACTATTTGTGAAGGTTTATGGTATAAAGACTGTTCCAGTACAGTTTGTATTTCCATTTCAAATTTAGATTGAGATTTATCTAAATTGGGAATTAATGGAATGTCATTGCCATCAAGCAAAGTGGTTGTTGTTTCCTTTTCAAGAAAGGAACTAAAGTAATTTTCTGCAATATATAAATCAGGTATGAAGTTTGCTATCTTTCAATTAATATCAAACAATTGTGGGATAATTGGAAAGGAGTGTGCCTTCGCAGTTTACTGCAGAAGCCAACAAATATGTTCCATGCCATAGCAACATTTTAAGTGTGCATTATGAATACCAGAATAACAGAGTTGGAAGTCTTCTAGACCAACCCCATCCTGCTCAAACAAGAGATCCTATAATAATCCAGACAAGTGGCACTCCAGTCTCTTCTTAAAAGATCATGTTGAGAGATAAGATCATATTACCAAATGGTGACCCTCAAATTTACTTTTTATGCAATATATTTTGATCAGATATTGTCATTTTCATGCATGAAGGACTGCAAAACAACTGAATGCAGCATTTAGAGAAACCATCAGTGATGAATCTCACGTATTTTAAAGAAACACTTCTGAGAATATTGCTATATGGCAACATAGTTCCTTTCTCAGTGGCATCTTAGAGGAACAAAGGAATGTTATGACTGTGGAGTCTTTTTAAAAAAATGAAATAACTAAATAAACATGTCTGGAATGATAAGCCATTTGCTCCATTTAAATGATTAAAATTCACCCCATACCCCCAAATTGTTCAATATTTTCCCCATTTTCGCAGAGGATTAATGGTCCATGAAAACAAAGAGAAATATTCAGTGCAGCTTCAAAGCAAGCCTCATACATACAAACTCTATTCCTTTCAGGGCAAGCAATTTTATAGTGAAACATAGTAAGTCAAAGAAACTGAAAGCAGGAGATAAGGGGAGAAGAAAGAAATCTAACTACATCTAGTTTACATTGACAACATTCGCTACTCCTTTACATTTTTTTTTTATTATTACAAACTATTCTAGTTGCTACTCCATCCATGTTCTGAATCATAAAAACTGTACCAGTCCCAATAGTTGTAGTCTTTAGCTCCCTTTTTGACACATTCATTCCTCCTTCATGTATATTTGTTCTGCAAATCAGTCCTCATCCAATCGGTCAATATGATTCAATATCAATATGATTGATGGGCTATCAATAGATTCAAACTCAATGTAAATCGCTGTAATCTTGATTGTAGGAAATATGACTTCTGCAATAGAGTAGTAAATGTCTGGAACACTCTACCTGATCCTGTTGTTAGTCTCTCTAATCCCCATACCTTTTACCTTAAACTGTCTACCGTGGACCTTTCATGTTTCTTAAGAGGTCCCTAAGGGGACGTGCATAAGTGCTCCAGCATGCCTACTGTCCCTGTCCTACTCTCCCCATTTATATGTAATCATTCTATGTGTTTATGGCTATGCTTTGCCTATTTATATCCTTTTATTTGTGCCAATTTCTTTCATGTGACCATGTCTATATCTATACTGTTACTTGTTTCCTTATACTTGTTGATAAATAAATAAATGAATAAATTATCAAACCATCTCAACATATTTCTTTCAAGCCACTCACTCATTCATTCATCACCTTACGAAATATGTCTCTGTTTTGTGGATGGAAATGTATGTTTGCTGCTAAAAGCTTAAGTAGCTTGTACTCGGGAGGAAAGAATACATGCAGAAGGACAAACAAGAAAGCCCTTTCCTTTAAAAATAAAAAAATAAAAAATAAAGCTCTAAGAATGTTAGCTGACATATCGTTAGTCCCTACCAAGCTGCCAGTTCCCATAGAGAAAAATCTGTGTAATAGAGAAAAACTGGTGTAACTCCATTCATACTAGATTCCATGTCATTCTTTACCAGCACACAAGGAAGTACAGGCAGCTTATTTTTCTTGCATGTCCTGAAAAGTTGATTATGTTCCCAGAAATACCCTTTACCATTATTCAAGGATACAACTGGCTATTGAATTTGGGCCTCTCATTGCCCTGTTACTAAGCCACCAGATCAGACTGAAAAAACATGTGTCAGCATCCCCCTATATTATCTTTGGACCACATGAGTGCTACATTGATATCACAACATTTATGTTTGAAAATGCCATTCAAGGTTGCCACTTCTACACGTCAGGGTAGCACCAAAAAATAGTTTACAAGAGGGACAGTGAAAAAGATGTAAAGATAATCATTCTGGTGTATGTTTTCTTTGTGTGAGAGTATGCATTCCTTATTATTTTACCCGGTAAGGTTTTGGAATGTTTATCCTCATCCAAATGTTTTTGTAACTTCATGAACGTGTCAAAGGTCCTCTGCGGGAATTCTGTGGGAAAATGTAGAATGACCTGCACATAAGAAACAAGGAAAATATCTCAGCATGAGATACCATGGAAGTTAAAATGAAGCATCTTTAGACGTTAAAATGAAGCATCTGCATCTCTGCACATGGTGCTTTCAAGATTTTTTAATGGGAGGTCCCTATTAAAAGGACAAACACTGTATTATGTTCTGATCTGGAATAAAAAATGGATTCCATTACAGCCCCTACAGAGTTCTAATCACTAGTTAAAATGCTTATCCTTATTTCTTAAATAAAGATTATTATTTTAAGAAAAAATGTGACATGCATATACACACAGAGATACACACATACACACATCACATAACAATAGTTTTATGATGATAATTAGTATAAGACAACTAGGTAGATATAGTCTTATTTCTAGATGAATTCGATACTAAGGAAATAAATATCACAAATCTTAAACGAAGGCAAAATCGACTCACCTCATTTCATATATTAAATGCCTTGGTAAGGCCACACTTGGAATACTGCATCCAGTTTTGGTCACCATGATGTAAAAAATATGTTGAGACTCTAGAAAGAGTGCAGAGAAGATCAACAAAGATGATTAGGGAACTGGAGACTAAACCATATAAAGAACGGTTGCTGGAATTGGGTATGTCTAGCTTAATGAAAAGAAGGACTAGGGGTGACATGATAGTGTTCCAATATCTCAGGGATTGCTACAAAGAAGAAGGAGTCAAGCTACTCTCCAAAGCACCTGAAGGCAGGACAAGAAGCAATCAAGGAGAGAAGCAACCTAGAACTAAGGAGAAATTTCCTGACAGTTAAAACAATTAATCATTTGAACAACTTGCCTCCTGAAGTTGTAAATGCTCTAACACTGGAAGGTTTTAAGAAGAGTTTGGATAACTATTTATATGAAATGGTATAGTTTCCTGCCGAAGCAGGGAATTGGACTAGAAGACCGCCAAGGTTCCTTCCAACTCTTGTTATTATATTCTAAATTATAATGACAGACAGTGCTTAATCTCATAAGAAAAATACATACGTGCATCTCTATGATTTTTAAAAATTAGAATAAATGTTACTAGCCCATTCATGTCAAAGAAACTTCACTACTTTTTTTAAAAAAAATCCTGCCTTCTGATATTTATCAGATGAATATATTAGTTTTCTTCTCTGAAAAAGAACATCTCTTTTTATATTTCAAAAGTGATAATGGAATCCAATAAACTATAATACACATGTTGGATCCAGATTAAGTTGGCTGAAAATAAATTCCACTGAAATCAATGAGACTCTCCAATCATTAGTTAACTGAAGTGCTACTGATTGCAGCAATACCTAAAATGTCAGTAATACTGCAGTAAATAGTGGGGCAGCCTTAGATTGGATCTCACCCTTGATTTCCAGTTGTGTAACAAATTCCTTTTGTAGACATCAATTGCAACACCATAATAAAGCATTAATTGTTCCTATATAGTTAATTGGATTGCTTCTCTACATATATATATTAGGCAGTTCAATATCATAAAATAACCAATATGCATAAATGAAGTGGTCTCACAATAAACATTTCAATAAAGTGTTTGATTTAAATACATCATTGGAGCATTATTGGAAAAATGCAGGTTTTGTTGTATTTTGACTTTATTGGACATAAATTATATCAATAGAAATGTCTTAATCAAAATAAGTGGAAAAATGTATCAAAATTTAAACAATGATCCGGAACATGCTTGGATTTATGCCACAAATGGTCATCAGTAACAAACTCCAAAGGAAATCCAAGTTGAAATGTAATAAACTTGATAGAGTAACAAGTACAAATAAAGGAGACTATTTGTAGCTCAGGGTTGAAATGAAGGGCCCTTGGTGCTCTCTGAACTTGATTATTTGCTAGCATTGATGATGTTACCTTATTTGCAAATGAAACATTTGCAAAAACAACAACAACAACAACAACAACAACAACAACAACTGAGCTCAGAGAGCACTAAGGATCCCACAGTGTAACATGTGGCCAATCTGAGAGGCCCACACAGTTGACGACTGAAAATAAGGCACAGTTCCAGCAAATAAGAAATAAAAACTTTTAAATCTGCACTATCACAGCCCTGCTCAAACTTAGCTGGAAGCCATCAGAGAAGGCATTATAGAACACCTACTTATGAAGATGATTGGTACCAATTCATAGCACTACTTTGGATTGGATAGGGATGTCTTCTTTTTCAAATCAGAGTTTTCTCCATCTTCTGTGGAAGTGAGTCAGAGAACTGTCCCTCAGAGAGGCGAGATCATAGGTTTGCCCTGAAGTTTATGGGAGAAAATGACTTTTCTGAGCTTTCCATATACATTTCTTCCAAGAAAGAATGGCAGTGTTTCTGACCTCTTTTGGCCTGCAGCAGATTTACTTTCTGAAAAGGCATGCATAGGATTGTATTGTATTGTTGGATTGAAAGATTCAATCTGATTGTTACACTATGTATGCATGTCAGGGGTGAAATCTACTTAACTTCCCTACTAGTTCAGAAGTGCGTGTGCGGAACTTCTGCGCATGCACAAACCCTTCTGCTATGTGCAGAGGGTAAAAAACAGGTAGGAAGTAATGAAAGTTGGATCAATGGGCGAAGCCTTGCGCTGCCGTCATTACCAGTTCTCCGAACCACCACCCGCCATCACTATCGGTTTGACCGAACCAGTCCAAACTGGTAGCATTTCACTCCTGATGCATATGGCTGGGTGCTTTCCTTTGTGAAAAATATGGAAACGAAACAGATTTATGAAAGAACATATATAGAACTGAAGTGGTTTGAAAAAAGACTATCAACACATGTCATATTGGGCCACAAAGATTGTCAGATATAATACCAAAGTTCCAAGTTTCCTATAGCTTGGAAAATTTAACCTATAGCAAGACAAAAGATATATAAATTTCTCTCTCTCTCTCTCTCTCTCTCTCTCTCTCTCTCTCTCTCTCTCTCTGTCTTCCCCCCCCCCCCACTACTGAGCCACAGAACAACTGAAAGGTATGAAGGTAGGGAAAAAAGGCAAGTTTTTCTCTGTCTCTCATTCTTTCTTTCATCTTCTATTATTCTGTACAACTTCAGCAGTCTGCATATGGGATATTTTTGTAGCCTGTGTCAGTGATAACAGGTTTCCAGGATGAAGCGTTCAGTCTTTGCCACAATTTTTTTTTTTTTTTGACCTTCCGTTCCTCCCCATGAAGTCTCCCAAATGCAGCCAGCAGTTTGGAACAGATGACAACACTGGTCCTTTGTTCTGCTATCCTGTGGCTGGAGGCACACAGGGAGCTTCTCTGCACAGTTGGTCAGTATTATGTGCATTTTCTTTTCTTTTCTTTCCTTTCCTTTTTGATACAGCAAACACTAAGGAAACACAATAACACAACTTGGCACAAATGATATTTTAATAAGATAAACAGAGACATAAGCCCTTATAGATGTGCATAGGGGGTGAGAAAAATAAGTCTATAAACAGAATAGGCATTTACATAAACTCCACAGAAAGATATAATCTAGCTCTCTTTTCTTGTACTACTGTTCATCTCCATGCAATGAACTATTTATCACTAGGAAAGCAAACAAAAAAAGGATAGTTCAATGGCCCAAGATATTTGCTGTCAACTTCAATGGAAAAAAAATATGAAATGTTATTTCAAGGACACGCCTTTCTCTTTGGTCTGAGTATACACACACACACACACACACACTTTTAATAGCTGAATATGTTGTCATCAATTGTTTTTGACTATTATAAAGAAAGAAAACAACATTTTAAGGAAATGTTAAATACTTGGGATACATTTCCTTCAAAGATTGATCTATTTGTCTATCCTATCTACAGTCAGGTCCAGAAATATTGGGACATTGACACAATTCTAACATCTTTGGCTCTATACACCACCACAATGGAGTTGAAATGAAACAAACAATGTGCTTTAACTGAAGACTGTCGGCTTTAATTTGAGGGTATGTACATCCAACTCAAGTGAACAGTGTAGGACTTACAGAAGTTTGCATATGTGCCTCCCACTTCTTAAGGAACTAAAGTTAATGGGACAATTGCCTTCTCAGCTATTCCATGGCCAGGTGTTTGATATTCCCTCATTATCCCAATTTCAATGTGCAGATAAAAGGCCCAAAGTTCATTTCAAGTGTGCTATTTGCATTTGGAATCTGTTGCTGTCAACTCTCAAGATGAGATCCAAAGAGCTGTCACTATCAGTGAAGCAAGCCATCATTAGGCTGAAGAAACAAAACAAACCCATCAGAGAGATAGCAATAACATTAGGCGTGGCCAAAACAACTGTTTGGAACATTCTCAAAAAGAAGGAACCCACCGGTGAGCTCAGCAACACCAAAAGACCCGGGAGACCACGGAAAACAACTTTGGTGGATGACCAAAGAATTCTTTCCCTGGTGAAGAAAACACACTTCACAACAGTTGGCCAGATCAAGAACACTCTCCAGGGGGTACGTGTATGTGTGTCAAAGTCAACAATCAAGAGAAGACTTCACCAGAGTGAATACAGAGGGTTCACCACAAGATGTAAACCATTGGTGAGCCTCAAAAACAGGAAGGCCAGATTAGAGTTTGCCAAACAACATCTAACAAAACCTTCACAGTTCCAGAACGAGATCCTATGGACAGATGAGATCAAGATCAACTTGTATCAGAGTGATGGGAAGAGAAGAGTATGGAGAAGGAAAGGAACTGCTCATGATCCTAAGCATACCACCTCATCAGTGAAGCATGGTGGTGGTAGTATCATGGCATGGGCATGTATGGCTGCCAATGGAACTGGTTCTCTTGTATTTATTGATGATATGACTGCTGACAAAAGCAGCAGGATGAATTCTGAAGTGTTTCGGGCAATATTATCTGCTCACATTCAGCCAAATGCTGCAGAACTCATTGGACAGTGCTTCACAGTGCAGATGGACAATGACCCAAAGCATACTGCAAAAGCAACCAAAGAGTTTTTGAAGGGACAGAAGTGGAATGTAATGCAATGGCCAAGTCAATCACCTGACCTGAATCCCATTGAGTATGCATTTCACTTGCTGAAGACAAAACTGAAGGGAAAATGCCCCACGAACAAGCAGGAACTGAAGACAGTTACAGTAGAGGCCTGGCAGAGCATCACCAGGGATGAAACCCAGCGTCTGGTGATATTTATGTGTTCCAGACTTCAGGCTGTGATTGACTGCAAAGGATTTGCAACCAAGTATTAAGAAGGGAAAGTTTGATTTATGATTATTATTCTGTCCCATTACATTTGGTCCCTTAACAAGTGAGAGGCACGTATACAAACTGCTGTAAGTCCTACACCGTTCACCTGAGTTGGATGTACATACCCTCAAATTAAAGCTGACAGTCTGCAGTTAAAGCACATTGTGTTTGTTTCATTCCAACTCCATTGTGGTGGTGTATAGAGCCAAAGATGTTAGAATTGTGTCGATGTCCCAATATTTCTGGACCTGACTGTATCTATCTATCTATCTATCTATCTATCTATCTATCTATCTATCTATCTATCTATCTATCTATCTATCTAGGAGGAGTTTGACTTTGTGACTCCTGAGGATGTGGACAGGATTCTGGGGAGGTTGAGCACTGCCACATGTTTATTGGACCCATGTCCTTCCTGGTTGGTGCTGGCCTCCCGACGGTCACACAAGGCTGGCTCCAGATGATTATTAACGCTTCTTTGAGTGAGGGTTTCCTCCACCATGCCTTGAAAGAAGTGGTGGTGAGGCCCCTCCTCAAGAAGCCTTCTCTGGACCCAGCTGTATTAGCGAACTATCGTCCAGTCTCCAACTTCCGCTTTGTGGCAAAGATTGTTGAGAGTGTGGTGGCGCAACAGCTCCCTGGTACCTGGATGAAGCTGTCTATCTGGATCCATTCCAGTTGGGTTTCAGGCCAGGATACAGCACAGAAATGGCATTGGTCACATTGGTTGATCTCTGGAGGGCTCTGGACAAGGGGTGCTCCTCTGTCCTAGTCCTATTGTACCTCTCAGCGGCTTTTGATACCATCGACCATGGTATCATGCTGCGCTGACTGGAGTGGCTGGGAGTGGTGGGCACCGGGTTGCAGTGGTTCTCTTCCTTCCTCTCCGACCGGATGCAGGTGCCTCATTTGTGGGGTGCTGCAAGAGTCGGTCCTCTCACCCCTTCTGTTCAACATTTATGTGAAGCCACTGGGGGAGATCATCCATGGTTTGGGGGTAAAGTGTCATCTGTATGCTGATGATACTCAGCTATACATCTCGACCCCAATGATGCCCTTGACATGATGTCCCAATGTCTGGAGGCCGTGTGGGTCTGGATGGGGGGAAACCGACTCAGACTCAACCCCTCCAAGACTGAGTGGCTATGGCTCCTGGCATCCCGGTATAGCCAGCTGGTTCCATCGCTGGCAATTGGGGGTGAAATTCTGGCCTCCTCAGAGAGGGTTAGCAATCTGGGTGTCCTCCTGGATGCACGGCTGTCTTTAGATGACCATATGATGGCTGTGGCCAGGGGGGCTTTTTATCAGGTTCGCCTGATTTACCAGTTGTGCCCTTTTCTGGATTGGGACACCCTGTGCATGGTCACTCATGCCCTCATCACATCCCGTCTGGACTACTGTAGTGCTCTCTACATGGGGCTCCCCTTGAAGAGCACTAGAAGGTTCCAACTGGTCCAGAATGTGGCTGCGTGGGTGATTATGAGTGCAACCCAATGCACCCACATGACACCTCTCCTGCGTGAGCTGAACTGGCTCCCAGTGGTCTTCCAGTTGAGGTTCAAGGTGTTAGTGACCATCTTTAAAGTGCTCCATGGTTTAGGACCCAGATATCTACGGGACCGCCTTCTGCCACCAATAGCTTCCCACCGACCAATACGCTCCCACAGAGAGGGACTCCTCAGGGTGCCGTCAGTTAAACAATGTAGACTGGTGACCCCCAAAGGGAGAGCTTTCTCTATGGGGGCACCCGCCCTCTGGAATGAACTGCCCCCCGGGATACGTATGATTCCCGACTTGTGTACCTTTTGCGGTGCCCTTAAGACCCTGCTATTTCAACAGGCTGGACTGGCTTAACAAGAAATTGGGATGGGGTGTTTTAAATTTGTGGGTTTTAATTTAACGGCCTAAATATCTGTTTTTAAATTGTTTTTAAATTTTGTATTTTTACATTGTTTTATGATGGCTGTACACCGCCCTGAGTCCTTTGGGAGAAGGATGGTATAGACATTTAATAAACCTAAACCTAAACCTAAACCAACCTACCTACCTACCTATCTATCTATCTATCTATCTATCTATCTATCTATCTATCTATCAATCATCTATCATCTATCATCATCTATCAATCATCTATCTATCCAGGGGTGAAATCCAGCAGGTTCTTACAGGTTCTGGAGAACCGGTAGTGGAAATTTTGAGAGGACCAGCAAATACTACCTTTGGTTATATGTTTACCCAGCTCATCAGTGTTTCTATATTAGCCACCCAAATAAAAACAACTAATACAAAAACTTATAATGACCAGCAAGGTAAAAGTAAATCTAATGCCTGGGAACACATTCAAGACCATTCAAGACCATCTTTAAAACCTTGGACAACCCTTAGGGACTTCATAAAGTTGTTATCCACATCTAATTTCCACTTCCAGACAGATTTTTGGAGTATAATCATATTTAATGTCAACTAAATTTAAATCTATTAAAATTAAATTAAATGTAAAGCTGGTTATGCTGAAAGCCAGTATAGTGCATGCCCCCCCCCCCCAAAAAAACCCTGCTCTGAACCACAATCTTGTCAACTTACTAAATGACCTCCCTGAATGGCTTCATATCAGATTAAGTAGCAGGAAGTCACCCCTCATGGAACCCCATAACGAAGCAACCCTCAAATTGATCCCTGTCATCACTGTAATCCCTGTCAGAACTGACGGGAGTTATCTACTGAAAAATGAATGAATTCCTTGCATAACAGTGACCCCAATCGTCTGCCCCTTACAGTTCCAGGAAGATACAGTACATGGTCCATGATACTGAAAGCCACTGTGAAATCCAACCAGGTCAAATGCATTATACATATCCAAGTCATGATAAAAGTCATCTGTTAGAGTGGTCAATGCCATCTCAGTCCCAAACCCAGGTCTGAACTCAGAAAGATATGAGCCCAGATATTCTGTTTTCTCTAGATGTCTGTGGAGATTCTCAGTCATCCAGGTCATGGTTGTCTCAAAGGTGCTTTCTTTTTTTCCAAAAGGCAACTAAAATATTTTCTTTCCTCTTTGAGGAAGTAGAAGACATTTTACTTCTTATCCAAGAAGCTTCATCAGTGCAAGTGGCTGAGAATATTGGAGAGAGCACCCTGTCTATTGAAAATAACTGTCTGAAAAGAATCCCATATAACAGAGGCAGATAATATTTCAGTCACCACATTAGACTCCATCCATATGGAATCCAAACCAGAGATAATTGGGTACACTGGAAAATGTTGTATTAATTGATCATAGTGGTTGGCTGGAAACTTCATAGTCCAGTTCTTATAACAAAAAGGAATTGGCCATTTGAAATAAAACTACCAGTTCGCAATCCAACAATACAATAAGGGAAAAGAAGTGTGAATGTTTTGATTTCTTGAAGAAAAAAGGTAGGACATAAATCTCAATTAATCATAACGATTGTACTGACTGTCCACTAACTTTTGAAGGTCCAAAGGTGGATTTTGACTTGAAAATTAGCTCAGTTCTGCTCAGCAGATATTTTACACTAAATTTAAAGCAGAAACAGGTATTGTGTGTTTATAATCTTACACATTACAACAACAATAATAAGTACTAATACGAACTAAAATGGTACAGAAAAAATGAAAGAGATAGAAATAACAAAAAGCTAAAAGTGCAATTAGAAAAAAGTAAAAGGATATAAAGAAAAGTATGAAGGTATAAAGAAGAATATTTCCAATATTATTGAAAGCACTTATAGGTACAATTTTATTTTAAGTCCGTAAGTCCTCCCTCCCTCCCTCCCCCCTCTCCCTCTCTCTCTCTCATCGCATTATAACACTCTTCTTTCCATTATCTAGCCTGTCTAATCATCAAAACTATAAATTACAGCTTCATTTTTTTTCATTTTCACACAAAAAGTCCAAAAGGGTTTCCAGTCACCTGTAAATGTAGATATTGTCCTTTCAGATTTTACATTAATGAACTCTGGATGCAATACTTTTGATAGATGTCCTTCTACATTTAATGGAGTTAAATGTAAACAAGTAAAATGTAAACATTTTTATTTATTTCAGTGATTGATTTCAGTTGACTAAATTTAACCTTACCCTTAATGAGAACAAGAAATGCTTACATTTGGCTGGTTTAAAAACTATTATGTCACAGAGAAGCCTAGACTTTGAAAATTGCTGAGGGAAAAGAAATGAGAAATCAAAAATGTGTAGGATTCATCAAAACTACTTCAGTATTTCATTTTTGGATCTATTTGTACATGTGCAAGAAGCAAGACAATCATGTAACACCATCACAGGCATTGCTAATTTTATCGCACAATCCCCAAATGGATTAAACTACTGCAGCGTGAATTAGAATAACATGCATTAAAGTGTCATCTACTTTACTTACTTTGCATAATTTCTAAAAGAAAGTGAAAGATGACTGCAGATGTCCTCTTAATCCTCAGAAGTCTCATTTAAAGCACTATCACATTCATTGCCCTCTAAAGAGGATATAAGGCTGCAAGTTTCCTTTACCGCACACTTTATGAGCTATTCATTCCCATTTGCTTCAATTGTCACTTTATATAGTTTCCACATTAAGCGAAAATGAGGTAGAGGAATCAAAACTCACTTGTCTAAACTCACTCTAATGGCAGACATTGAATTACAGACCTATTACATCTGGGATATTGTGAAAATAATTCCAGTTGGCTGATAATATATATATATATATATATATATATATATATATATATATATATATATATATATATATATATATATATATATAAATATATATATATATATATATATATATATTTTCTTCTGTTCTCTGTTTCTTACCATTCTGATAAGGTAAGCTTTTGAAGTTATATACAACAAGTTGAGGAATAGGTTACAAATCAAAACAATATGGTATCCTGGGCTTTTCATAAAGATGGCTAAGATTTCAGAAGGAGTGTCGTTCAGTTCAGTCTTAAAGACAAACTCCTGAGATATATTCTTCCATGTTGATTAGCATAGTGGCATACTCAGGTGCAAGAAGGTAATAACAAAAAGAGAAGACCACCAGGTTTACAAAAAATTCCCCGAAAGACATTAACAGCATATTGCAAAGAATGTCAACACTAAGACAAAAATACTTCATTTGCAATTCAGGAGGCATCATCTGGAACTCATATAAAGCAAACTACCCAGAATGAACTTTATCAGCCTGGTGAAGAATATTTATCTTGATCATCTTGCCATATGAGAAACAAATACAGCTGTGTAGTAGTAGTATGGTCATTTTGATCTGGTCTAGGAGAAGATGACACAAGAGATGAGCTCATACTGAAAAGGAACTCATATCCGAGACAGAATCTCCATTGCAAAAGAACTTTGAGATATTAATAGGTTCAGTTACTGTGTGGCTTTCATTTTTCCAAAACACTGCATGCATTTCCTTCTGGTAATGGGTTAAATATCTCATTTTATCTGGATTGATTTCTGCATTTTCAAAGCATGTTGTGGAGGTGATATTTTGAACTCTTTATTGAAGGGAAATGCAGGGTAAAACATTTGAAATGAGTTTACTTGATTGTACTGGGAGCATTCAATATTTTCTGATTAAAAAGTAAAACTTTCTAAGTAAAATTATATTCAAAGAGCTCATAGCACCAAAAATGGATAAATGTTCTTGGCTTCTGAAGTTATGAGCCCATAAATCATAATGTTATCATATCTTTTAACATGCCACAGGAAGGAACAAAACTCATGGGGGGTGAGGGGACTGCAAGGACTTCAGGAGTGGCTCATTTATACAGCTAGCTCCAACCTTCCACCTTGTAGAGTATAAACCCTTGGGAATAACCCAGATCCAGCCCCCAATAGTCTGTAGCAATAACAAGAGGTATTATAACAATAGCAATAACACTTAGACTTACATACTGCTTCACAGCCATCTCTAAGTTTACAGAGTCAGCATATTGTCCCCAACAGCCTGGGTCCTCATTTTATCAACCTCAGAAGGATAGTAGGCTTGAGCTGGTGAGAATCAACCTTGAGCTGGTGAGAATCAAGCAGCTGACAGTTGGCAGTGTTAGCCCGCAGTACTGCATTCTAACCACTGTGCCACCACAGCTCTTGTAGATAACATAGTTCACCTAAAAGCAGAAATCTTTATAGTAGTAATCTGTATTCAATGGGGTTTACTTTCAGGAAAGTATGTGTACATAGTTGTACACATTGTGGCTTTGCAGTATTATTCAGAAAGGGGATAAAAAAAGGAGAAGGCAACAAATAAGCAAAATGGTCGAAGAGTTAATAAAGTAATTGGCATCAAAGTTATTACTAAAGATTGGAGGCCAAGATGGGAAACATTTGTCCAAGCAGTCATTAGCAGTTGGATCCATCTCGGTATCCTCTTAGTACACAGTTATAAGCCTCAATTTATTAAATAGGATTTATTCTAGTAAGTAGGTATAAGACTGCAACTTAAAGCACAGTTTCTAATTACCTTCCTCTTTCTCCTCACTCTTTTGTCTAGCACTGACAAACTTATCTTTAAATGCACTTCTCTTTATGTCACATTCAGCTTTATTTTCTTTAGCATAAGCTCTTCTCCAGCTCTCCAATGCTGAGGGAGAAGGGAATAAAGACAGCATACTGATTATTTCTATCACTGCTATTTCAACATATCATTTTTATTAAAACAAAGCGAAAACAAATATATGAGAGGGTATATTACTGTTCTGCCTGAAAACCAGTTGGCTCATGGGTCAATGGAACTGAGGGAAACAATCACCACTAATCTCCATATTGAATTTGTGCATGAAAGAGAAAAGGACAAGGAACATCTGGCACTCCAAGTACTGGAAAATAGCAAATCCTAGCATCTTTCATCATTTACTATGCTGGTTAGGAAGCCTGGAAGTTGTTGAGCAACCTTTGGAGATTTTTCACTTCTTCCCAGGTAGATGATTAAATTAAGGAACTTAGTTCTGTAGCAGAAGGGTTGCTTGCTAACAACTACTTCATGATGACTTCAGTTAAAATAATTTCACATTGTGAAATCATCTGTCAAGGATGTGGAAGGACTGTAGAGATGCAAGCCAAATATGAGATGCTATTGACTTGGTTTTCAGGCAGGTTCTTATTTTTATTGCTTAGTGCAACAGCTCCTCTCATATAAACCCCTTTGGCCCATGAGAATCTGCAGCCTGAATCTAATTCACGATGGGCTTATTAACTTTGTAAAATGTTATTTCGTTTCTGAGAGTGCTGCTTTAAGAAGACACATTCACACCATTGCTGAAAGAGAATGACATTTTTACTTGCTCAGGAAAAAAAAAACCTTTAATAATACAGCTGGGATCACAGCCTTTATGAATTATGGGCCTTTCACATTGTAGTTATAAATGATAATGCTCACTCACTCTTCACTGTGAAGTGTATTAGTAGTAGATTTGATTTAACATTATGGTCATTAGAATTCCCTGGAGATGTACAATAAATGTCACTGGTTGTTGTTAGAGAGTTAAAGGTTTTGTTTCCTACTACCTATAATGACTATCTTTTTTTTCATATTAAGAAGACTTAAGATGTGTATACACACACTTAGGAACACACATACACACACACATACACATGCTGAACTGCTGCTGCCTACTTCCAAATAAATAAACCTTGTCAAGCAATTTGGGTGCTTGGCAACCAGTGTGGATTTACAAGGGTTGCAGCATCCTGCAGTCATGCGATTGCCGTTTGTGACCTTCTCAGGTGATTACCAACAAACAAAGGTAATGGGGAAGCCAGCAGGAAGATGTAAGTCATGATCACATGACATTGTGTTTAATGAACACACAGCCAGATCTGACATGGTATGTTGGTCACGGTCCTGTGATATGTCACTTTGCGATCAATAAATGAGAACTATCTGCATGTAAAATAATCTAGCTATCATAGTTGTTGGCTTGATAAATTCAGTTTATTTACTTATTTTTGTGCAATGGTAAAACAAAACAAGACTCGCTATTATTTAAATCAATTGCTGGCTTTTCAGGCTTTTTTGATTAGGGCAAATGCCAAATCAAATATCCTACGATTATGTTTAGGTCCAGGAAAGGATGCTTCTTCCTGAGAAGCATCCTGAAGTAGTCACTAAACTGAGTCTTTCAAGTGACCAAAATGCTTAGGACAGAGTTTAATATGAGACTACAGATATGTCATTGCAAGGCAACAGCTCATCCTTCTAAAAGCAAAGCTACAAATAGTCAAGTGGTCTATTTTTTGGAGTCTTCTGAAATGGAGATAATGAAATATTTTTATCATTATCATTATTATTGATCATCACACAGTCAGCCAGATGTTCAGACTGGGGTTTGGAATTTTTGTCTATCTATCAAGTCTTTACCAAGGACCTGGGATAGGCAATTCTAGATATTTTATGTTGTTACAGATATTGTCGCAGGATGGAAGCTGTTCCAAGTAAAGCCGCAAAGTTGATGGCAAATTTGTCAATGCCTATGTTGTTCAAATGCTCCAGTTTTTTTGGGATTGCTCTCAAGGTGCCTTTTATTATTGGTACTACCCTTGCTTGCCTTTGCCATAGTTATTCTATTTCTATTTGTATGTCTTTGTTAGCTTCGGCAGTTTTTTCTTTTCTATTCTGCTGTCTCCAGGCACTGCCACATCCACTATCCAGACTTTTTTGTTTTTCTTATCGACAACTGTTAAGTCCAAGGTGTTATGTGGCAGGTGCCTGTCTGTCTGAATTCTGAAGTCCCGGACAGATGCCTGCCACTTATTATTATTATTATAAACTTTTATTCATTAAACATGAAACTCAGTCAACTGAACATTTAAAAATGTATCACAAATACCATTGTCTGGCTCTTATGGTTGATATAGGTTGCTGCCAGCATCCTAGGTATTGACCAAGTATCTTCTTAAAATGTATGTTGTTCCAAGTAGCACAGTCTTTTGCAGTTACGCTGGTGTTATTGCAGGAAGCTGAAATTTCTTGATGTACTTCGTAAAATTCTTGGACATGGTGCCAAGTGCCCTGATAATAATAGGTATCACTGTCACATGTTTCATCTATAATTGCATAGTTTTGATAGCCAGGTCACAATATTTCATGATTTTTCCCAGTTCTTTTTCTTCGACTCTGGTGTCTCCTGGTTCAGCGATATCAATAAATTGTACGCTTCAGTTTTTGACAACTGTGATATCTGGAGTGTTGTGTTCCAAATAATGATCTATCTGTATTTGAAAGACCCACAAGATCTTCACTTTCTTATTTATTATTGTTATTATTGTTGCTGTTGTTATTGTTCCTATGAATTCCTCCAATAACTGGTGCAATGACAGAAAAAGGAGGCATTACTGGATGATTTCCTCAGGGGTATGCTGAAGTGCCAGCAGTTCCTCAGACTAGTTCTCCCAGTGTGATTATGACAGCTACAGTATACTAGGCAGGTTGATGTCAATTGTCCAGCTAATTACCTATTTTCAGGGGAGAGCAAGGCTCTTAGTTCCTGAGAGTTGCCAGAGCTCCTTCCTGCAATCTTCTTTAAAAAATATGTCACTCCCTTTCTTCCTTGTCTTTTCCTAGACAAATAAGGAGGATCTTCAGAATGAGGATACTTTGGTCTACTCTTTTCTGTTTCTCCTTCTGCCGTGCAAAGAGTTTTTATTCTCAAGTTAGCACTTATCTGGATAGCTGCACTAAAAGTTAAATGCTCAAGGGCACCAGATTGAGAGTGATTTTGCTGCTACAGGATTATTTCCCTTTCCATCTGTCTCTTTGTCTTCCTCTTACATATAAGTAGCCTTCTTAGTTTTGCTTTTGAGACATTTCTCAATCAGCATTGTTTAGAGTGTGTCTCCTTCTTTCCTCTGTTCCAGTAACTTTGCAGTAACACACAACCAGGTTCTTAGTGATTGCCAGAATGACTGTTGCTTGCATGAAATCTTTCACCATTGTGGCTTGCATTAGATTTTACAACATAATAGAAGAACGGTGAATTAACAGTTGTCCTTTTATGAGTTCAGATTTGCTTACTTTTTTATTGTTGCAAATGGCCAGATAAATTCTACAGTATGTTCTGGAAAGATGAGGATTAGGAGATTAATATTAGATTTATATTTTTCCTTTTCTTCTTGTGTGACAAGTCTGTTTTCTGTGTTCCAGGATCTGCAATGGTGAAAAATGTCAGATAGGAAGATATCTTTGGGATATCTTCTTATTAAGTGTGGTGCATTAAAAGTTATAGTGGAATAGTTCCATTTCAAAATGCAAAACTGCAAAAACTCTGAACATATGGGAAAATTAGTTCCCTATATTTGGGGACATTATAACAACAACACTAAAAAAAAAATCTGGCTTGCCTAAAACAATAACACAAAAATATGGAATACTACATAAAATCCTGCAGCATTAATGTGGAATAGATTGAGAATGGGCCATACATCACTTAGTGAAATAAATAATAAATTTCATTCTGCTTTTATAAATTTGGAGAATTTATGTGCAGAAGAAAAAAAAATAACCAATGAATATACATGAAAATTGTAGTCCTGCTTTCAGTTTTCCCAGGAAAGTGAAGAGTAAATGGTAAATTTAATTATATACATTTTCTTGGGGAACAATTCACTTTATCATAATCTAAACCCATTCTTTGTAGATGTAGGATTTACAGAATAACACAAATAGAAATAAGTAGCTACTAAAAGCAACAACTCTTAAATGGCATTCTTTAAAGGTTTATCTCCTTATGTGTGTTTCAGGGAGGGAGGGTAAGAAGAAAGAAGAGACATGTATCCAAAGTTATGCAGTACACTTCACTGGGAGATATGTATGTCCACGTACAAAAGAGCTCCATGGTACACAAAATAAATCTTAACATGGAAGCTCACTTGCACTCAGTATAGTATAACTCCCTTTTGAAGTAGAAAACCTCAGAACTGTTACTGATTTTGTGCCATCAAGTAATTTTCAACTTCATATAGGTGGACTTTCTCCACGAGTGGTGCAATGGCCTAGAGATGGAGCTCTCACCTCACAAACAGAAGTCTGTGAATTCGATCCTAGGTAGAGGCAGATATTTCTCTCTCTGGGCACCATCTGCTATGAACTCTGTACTGGTGACAGGAAGGGCATTGGCTAGTAAACACTCAGCTTCAATCACTTACCCAGACCCCCGCAAGGGATTATGGGATCATTAAAGGAAGATGATGATAGATGGACTTTCTCCATGATGATCTATCCCTAACCTGCTCTTTTATCTTTGTTGGTGTAATTGTACTTCTGGTTATCTTCTTCTCTTTTCTTCTATATTTCCCAGTTGTTCCAAAAGTCTCTAATAGCTTTAAAATGATTAATAGGCAGTTTGTGAAAATGATTAGAAAGTGAGCTTTATAAATTTAATGTCCTTTAAAAGGTTCTGCCATGGTTGTCTAAGATGGTGAATCCCTTTGTCTCCTGGAGCAAAATTCTCAAAAAACTGTTGTCCTGCAGTCTCCTCATATGAAGCAGCTGTCCAATGCAATATGGGTGATCTTATATCCTCTCCTTATCCAGAGAGGTACCAAGGAACATATCTACTCAGTAGTTCCTTCATCTTTGCTTCAGTCGACTGGTCCATCAGTTCTGTTGCTGAATAAAAGTGAGATACTCTTTGTGAGAGCAAGTCACAAATAATTCTGTTGTTGAAGAGACACAAAGAAGTGATCTGTTTTCCTTCACTCTTGTTCTATTATTTAACTTGCAAATGTTATGGGAACATTCTTTATGATCATTGGACTTATTCAGAGTTACTGTGGCAGGTCAAGAAAAAAGATAACAAACTTCATTATTGCTGTTTTTAATCAGAGTCACCAGTAAGGCTATTGGGGACAGTGTGCTATTATCCATTGCAAATCACACATGGTTATTTTTCAAATAATCTTCAGGTATACTGCTTTGAAGCAGATTAAATACATCAAAGACCAGGTCTTGCAGTAAATCTTTCTCCCATCTGTTCTGAAATATCTTTGTGCTTTATTCAAATTTCTGAAATGGGACCCCTCAATTGATTTTCTTGTTATTCTTCTTTGAAGAAAACACAAACTTCACTGAAGTGCAGGGAGGTGAACTGAAATTTGTAAAGACTTTTGATCACCTAGGTTTCTTTTAAAATGCACTAACAGAAATAGTACAGATTATTGTAATAATCAAAAATTAAATGCACAATGTTGTGAAGTGCAACAAGAAAAGGAAACAAGTTAAACAAAATGTGATACAATCATAAAGCATTTTTTGCCATTACACTGTAGCATTCAGGCAATGATTAAAACAATATCATGAACATGGTTCTTACAAAAGAAAATCTATTCTAAAACATAGCCATATTTTAACTGCAGCAGGGTGTTACCTGATGCTGTCAGGGCAGCATCTGTCTTGTCCATGCTGAAAATAAATCAGGGCATAAGTGGAAAGTGCAATAAATGGCACAAAAGAGCACACACCGTCATTTATGTCAGTTGGTGAAGAATCTGAAGGGGTTCTGGAGATTAATGGCAGGGTAAACTTTCCATTTGGAAAACAGGTTATGCTAAATTAGCTGGCATAGTACAGCAGGAGAGACAAAGAGAAATTGCAGTCTCATCATTTCTTTTTTTTAAAAAAATGTACAAAAGCACATTTGAGAAGTAAAAACCAAATCAGCATCTACCATTTATATTAATGCATGAGGATATTGGTGAATTGGTGTAAATATTATCACCAATATTTTTCATGCCTCAAAATAGCATATGGAAATCTTCCCACGCTCATCTCAGAATATGAAATATATGTTTGTTATAAATGTATATGAATAATAGGGATTGATGGGTTCCATTCCTTAGACCTCTGGTTATTAGTCGCATAGATCTTGTAAAGTAGAATAATGAACTTTCGGGCATCTGCTCTCTGACTTATTTTTCTTCCTACTGCTGTTACATTCTGGAAACAGGACAGCTAAAGAAAAATAAAATGAATCTTCTGTGGCATCTTAGATATCTGGTATATATAGTATTACTGCATTAGACTGATTTATTCATCAGCCTGAATAAATCAATTAAATAAATAATAAATAATTGAAATAATTACCGTGTTTCCCCAAAAATAAGACCCTGTCTTTTTTTTTTTGAACCCTGAAATAAACACTTGGCCTTATTGCCATGTGCTCAAAAGCCCGATTGGTCTTATTATCAGGATTTGTTTTATTTCAGGGGAAACAAGGTAAATCCCCAAATATCTGGAGCATCAGTTAAACACCATCGGCATTGACAAAACCACCATCAATCAATTGCAAAAGGCTTACATCTTGCAATGATACTTTTAATACCCTTAAACAACAGGATCAGCCTCTCTCAGGTTTTGGGAAAGACTTGATAGATGGATGAAAATGCCAAATCTAAGAAAGCCCATCCTTTTTTCCTTTTGTGAGGAAGTGATGCTTAGCAAGAAATTTGTAGATCAAGAATGTGCAGAATGTAAACATATAAGAGTGATTAATGATTGACTGTGAGAAACACTAGGCAGGAAAACTGTTACAAGAGGGCGGGGCGATGTGGGAAGAGAAAGTGCTTGATTGAGCGAAAAGAAGATTTAAATTCTGGATTAGCCCTATGCACCACTCAGTAAGTGACAAGTCTTGGTAATCAGTGAAATCCATAGGATCCTGTTCCTTTCCCCTGAATCACTAAACTATAATTGCAGCATAAGTTTGGAGCATGAATGTTTGATTGTGATGCATTTTAAAAAGGGACAGATCTTGAGTTGCAATGCTGCAATATTATATTTATCAGTCTGATCCCTTTTCATCAAGATGATATTGTTTGAACTGACTTCTCTTCTTAAAATGCAGATATTTTTGTGTCCTTTAATGACCCTGTAATTCCTTACATTGGGATGGAGTCATGGCAACTGAATGGAGCTGGGTGTTTACTGGCCAGATGCCCTTCCTGTTGCCAATGAAGAGTTCGTAGCAGATGGTGCCCAGAGAGAGAAATATCTGTCGTTACCTAGGATCAAACTAACAGCCTCCTGATTCTGAGGTGAGACTCCACCTCTAGGCCACTGCACCACTCCCTTCTTGAAATACAAATGAAGAAGTGAATATGAGTTCCTAGACAAATAGTTTGAGCCTCTATTAACCTAGAGCCTGGTTTTTGCCTCGACACTACTATTTAGCAGATGCTGCCAAGAAGTACTGACCCAGTAGTACCAAAGGCAGATACTGTCCTGAGGATAAACATGAGTTTTAGTACAGAGGTAAAAGTTTTATAGACAAAGATTTAGAACGTCACAATGGCATCTAGGTCAAAGCAGAAACCTGGTTATCTAGGGGATGCTGAACTACAACTTCTACTATTGCTCCTGTTGGTTTAGACTTCTTTGAGCTGTAGATCAGCAGTATGTGGACTGATGCAGACTCTCCACCCTGGTTCACATCTGGTACTCCCAAGATAACATTTACATACATTATTTTACATATCAACATATGTACATAAATGTTATGCATAATCGGTTGCCATTCCAAAAAATCTTGGATGGCATCTAAAAAATCTGCACATTGGCAATATGTGCAATATAAATTCAATAATTTATTAATTGAATGCAGCCCAACTCCATAGAGAAGAATCCAAAGTCATAGTAGAGCTGACTATTTACAAAAGTATTCTTTTCATATTAGATCTTGATAGAAAAACAAATACTTTTAGTTATTAGTCACTTACTAGTCAATATTTTCTTTTTTTATTTATGATAAAGCATTTTTTGAAGGTGTGACTATCTTTTCCTTTTATTACTTGGGGGCTGGCCATGCTAAAACAAAATGTTTTCTGCAAAATGTTATACTACTGCAGTATTGGAAGAATATAGCACCTGCAACTAAGTATAATCAAAACCAAGGAATTTGCAGAAGTGGTAGGTGTTCTGATAGGACAAAATGCATTGTTTCTGCACACATGGAATTTTTGGATTATACTTTTCAATGACACACAAATCTACCAGACAGGAAGTACAAAACTCTGCCAGTATAGAGAAGTATGAAGATATCCTTGAGGATGTAATGCAAGATAAAGATGAAAGTGTCCCTGTGGGTTTTACCTAGTAGTTGTGACCAACTTTAGGGGGTAGTGCTCATCTCCATTTCTTAAAGAGGCAGCATTATCTGGAGATGTTTTTGCGGTCATATGGCCAGCGTGACATCACTTTGCTACACAGAGCACATGGTGAAACATGGACTGCTGTAATGCAGGGACAGCTACATAAATACCAATTTAGGACTGAAAGAGATACAGAGGTGAGAATGAAACTCAAGATTACCCCTTCTTGATTCTCTGGGGTATAAGAAGAGGGCAGAGAGAAATTACATCAGGCTTTCCAGATTCAGTTATTATAACCCGTGGCTATTTTATTGTTGCCTGATCCTTCTGGATCCTAGTCTTTGTTTCTGTTTCCTATCTCAAAGGGCTAACAAACAAGAATAATATGTATTATATAATCTACTTTGTTTCCCAGATTTGTTCTGTAATCAGGCTACCATAGAATCAGAGCTCTTATTTTAGGAACAGTGCTAGCAAGGCTGACTAGCACTGAGGTGCATTATGTTTCCTGGTGGCACAGAAGTCTTAGAATGAGTCCATTAATATTGTCAGGGCACATGTCCAGGTTGAATGAACAAGTTCCTAATGCAACAGAGTTGGCTCTTAACATTGCTATGCACTAAGTCATACAACACATATTAAATCTATGGAATGTTTTGGAGTCAATTCCAAAAGAGCGCTTCACAGTGTACTGAGATCTTAAGATTATATGGAATCTCAGTCAAAGAACTGGGGGAAATGCTGCTTTAAGACTTGCAGACAAGTGCTATGTTTATGCATAGAAACATTTTTTCAAATTGCTTTTGAAGTTCTAGTACACTGGGAAAATCTATTTATTTAGTGCCTTAATTTTTGATCAATCTTCTCCTCCTCCTTCTCCTTCTCCTTCTCCTTCTCCTTCTCCTTCTCCTTCTCCTTCTCCTTCTTCTGTTGTAGCAATGACCTTGCCAATGCACTTACATGAGAATACATGCATATTTGCATGTCTACTACACATGTGCATGTGGGTTTCTGTGTATGTGTGTATCAGTAGTGGGTATCAAATCCTGTCATTATCGGTTCACTCGTGGGTGCGCATGTGCTTGTGCATGCGCATGACACTTTGGCGCATGCACAGAGGCATCCAGGCAGGCGGGAGGAGCCTCCCACCACCACCCACCCGCTGCTACCTGTTCACCCGATCCGGGGTGAACCTGTAGCAACTCACCACTGGTGTATGTGTACATATATGTGTTTGCGTATATATATATATATATGTGTGTGTGTGTGTGTGTGTGTGTGTGTGTGTGTGTGTGTGTGTGTACACAGACACACGTACAATATGTATGTGTGTATACACACACACAAACATTCACATATATCACATTCTCTCTCTCTCTCTCTCTCTCTCTCTCTCTCTGTGTATGTGTGTGTGTGTGTATGTATTAGAATAGATCTATATCAATCTCCCAATGGGCAGCAAAATGCTGTCTTGCTGTCTGAAGAAGCCTAGGATAGTGGATGTGATTTCACTGAGCTATGGCTAAAAACTTCCTGGAAGCACGAAGCCGAGAACACCAGCCTGAAGATGACGAATGAGACTTTGTCAAAACGTCGCCAAGATATTTCCAATTCTACGCGGGAGAAGACCTGAATAACCAAAGACCTACATACAAACACCCGCGAAAACCTCAGAAAACATATATATATATATATATATATATATATATACACACATATATATGTGTGTGTGTGTGTGTGTGTGTGTGTGTGTGTGTGTGTGTATATAAACAAACAAACTCAGGCTGTCTTGTCTTTTAAATACTCATTAAGGGGCATATACATGATTCTTTATTTTATATGTTATTATATGTATATAAATGCATGCACATATCAGCTAACCAGATTACCAGAAGCTGAGTGTCACCTAGATTGCCCTTAACAAAGACAAAGATTCTGACAAATAGCCCATTTCTGAATTGGAAACAAATCAACCAAATAAATAAATAAATATCTTAGCAACATCACCTCTCTAAATAGCTTGAGAGACAAAATGTGAGATCTATATTTCCGAAGTGGAACAATCAAATTAACTTTTCCCCCCTCTCTTCCTGTTCTTTTGCTGTACCCATCTGTGTGTCATAATTGTATTACACATAATAGAACTGCAGTGTGCTTTGACTGTATAGCGTTTCTGTTGGCTGCATATGAATATCTCAGATGCTAAAAGGTTCAAAGAAATATCCTTGGAAACTGGCTGCACTTATCAGCACGTTTTGTTAACAAATGTTATCCTTGTTAAAAGGAGAAAGGAGACAGCCTTCTAATCCTTGTGCCTTCCCTGCCAACCAACAATTGTTTCCACTGTCTGAAAAACGTCGCCTAAAACGTCTGGTGATTTTTTATCCCCAGGCATTTATATTCTAATATGCCCATCTTCCCACAAAGAACTAGTTGTCATTTCACACAGACTCTGCCTGTTGAGAACTGCATGGGAGTCTACCTGTTTGTTTAATAAAGGGATGAGTGAAGGCCAGAACTAAAAAAAAAAAAAAAAAGTGGTACGCTGAAACTACTTAGCAAAAATCTTTTGCCATTTTCAATCCCTAAAGCCAAATGTGGAAAAAAATCTTCTATAATACACACACCTATCTGGCTCAAGAGTAGGCCATAATGGTGCTGTGACAGTCCCTGGGCACTGTCCTTCATCAATCAATCAAAATGTATTTATGATCCAAGTCCAAACACTATACAAGACCAGCATACAATACAATAAATACAATACAATACAATACAATACAATACAATACAATACAATACAATACAATACAATACAATACAATACAATACAATACAATACAATACAATACATGTTAAAATTGCAAGAAAATCCCAAAGTAGTTAGGAGGAAACATTTGATAGAATTGAAGGAGGAACCTGTCCTTCATTATTATTGTGGCATAATCTACAGAAGAAACCAGAGAACAAGGTGGCTGGATGGAGTCACTGAAGCAGGAGACATTAAATGGACTCCAGAGGATGGTAGAGAACAGGAAGACCTGGAGGAACATTGTCCATGGGGTCGCGATGGGTCGGACACGACTTTGCAACTAACAACAACAACAGAAGAAACTGGATACCTGGCTTCTGCAAAGGCCTCTGCTCTTTCTGAAGTCTTAGTCGGACTCCTTATAACCGTAGGTTTATGCTTGTTTGAAAAAGCTCTAGTCCTGTGTTTAAAAACCAAGACTAGCCCACTCCTTATTTTGAAGTGGCTTCCAGAGCTTCCTTGGAGCCATGGTCAAAAAGAGGTGCCAAGCAACCACTTTTGACATCTAGGTCAGGGATCAATGGTCTTCTACAATGTCTAAATTGTCTCCTGTTTTGTTTAACATCTATGTGAAATACTCATAGAAGTTATTTGGAGTTATGAAGTAGCACGCCATCAGTATGTTGAGAAGTGTTTAGATATACAACTTCCTAAGTTCTAATTCTAAAAAAAGGAGTCTCAACCTTTAAATGAAGCCTCATCTCCACGAAGGTTCTGACAAAGATCAAACCAGACAGAGGTGCTGTTGGTAAGAAGGAACTTAAACTCTGAGACTGAGGTAAAGGCAGTTTTGAAACAGCAATTCCCCCCTCCCCATTTATGAGTACTCCTTGACCCCCAGCTGCCACTAGATTTGCAAGTGACAGTTGCGGTTAGAAACAGTTTTGTGCAATTACAGCTAGTTGACCAACTCTGACCCTAGGATGTGGTGACAGTTATTCATGGCTTGGTTGCAACCCATTGTGATTATTATAATCTACTTTTAAAAAATGTGTCAAAATTGCAACTGGGGCAAAATGTAGCAGCCAGGCAACTACTTGCACATAATATAGGGATCATATGATGCATTTAGTAAAAGACCTGACTGGATACCAAATGCCTACCAAGCACATTTAAGATGTTGTTGGTGACTAGGCCTAAATCAGGGGTGTCCAGCTTGGTAACTTTAAGACTTGTGGGCTTTAATTCTGGGAATTTAAGTCCACAAGACTTAAAGTTGCCAAGGTTGGATACCTCTGGGCGAAATAATCTAGAGTCTAATTATATGTGTGATCACTTCTCCTATAACTCTGCCTGTTTATTAAGATCAGTAGGAAAAGCTCTACTGCCCACACTGTTAGAAGCTCAACAATCAAGTAAATAGAAACTAGAGTCCTACCGTGTAGCTCATCAGGTAAAGAAAGCATTCTCCTAAAGCAGTTCAGTTGGTTCCCATTCTTCCAATATTTAGATTTAGTAAAAGTATATCACTTTTTCAAAGCACTTACTTGTTAATGATTAATATATGGAACATATAGATTCTGTGGGTATATACATGTGTCTAAGTATATAAACTTTGTATATACAGTATACAACATGTATATACAGTCTAAGTATATAAAGTATATAAGTATATAAACTTTGTATGTTTTATTGCTGTAAACCAGTGGTGAAATCCAGCTGGATCTATCCGGCTCGCACGAACCGTTTTGACCCTCTGTGAATGTACAGAAGGCTCTGCACATGTGCAGAAGAGGCACGTGCGAACTCCCATGCGTTCCCGTTCCCAAACCGGTAGCAAAGGTAAGTGGATTTCACCGCTGCTGTAAACCGCTCTGGGTATTGCTCTCTCAGAAAGATGGGGAATAAATTCATTAAGAAATATGATGATAAAACCTTTTTTTTAATTTTAATGTGACTCATATAAATACCAAGGCATTGAACTGTTTCAACTTCCCAAATAGCATCCAGATAGGATTATTGAATTCATACATCCAACAACTCTTTCATTTATCATGTAAAATATTAGTTAGGAAAGAAAATAATTTATTTTTACTCATTTAAAATATTATACAATTACTACTTCCTCAGATTGGACATGCAAGCTGGAGAAAGAGAATGTATTTGAGCTAACAAATGGGTAGCCACAGTTGTATTAGTTTCATTAAAAATATCAGTGGTGAATACCCCACCCACCACTCCCCGAGAACATTTTTAAAGAAATGTTTTAATAATGAAAACAAGCAATCGAGCATTTAGGTCATACAGAAATATGGAAGCACTATTTTGGCCACTGGAGGGCTCTAATCTTTTTCAATTATTTGAGAAAAGAAGGAGCATGTTTCACATTAATAAATAAATCAAAATAATCAGTATTTCCACAAAATATACTTTCTCCTATGTAGATTTTTCCACTAAATAATTATTTCTTTTAGAGCCATATGAAATGTTCAAAATTTGTTGAAGAAGCTAATAGGAAGGACCATTTTTTTCCCCAGCAATGTTTGTAGGAGCACATAGTAAGAGCTGATGGCATTTCTGCTTGTATAGTGTTGTATTGTTAACTGGACATCATCACCAATTAATTTGATTCTCAATCCTCACTTTCAAGGCATTTACATATGCTGGTTTCCCTACCAATGTGACAATGGGACTTTGTATATTTCACACGAGTAACATTTTACTGTGTTCAATTCCTAAGTGCTATAGTGAAATGGTTTGAACAATATTCTGGAATATTTTAAGGTAAAAATTGTGCTGTTCTCTCAAAAGGAAGTGTTCAGATAGTATTGATATGTCTTATGTCTGATTGGTAACTCTTTAATAAGCAATAAGCACTTCGACTGATATACCGCATCACAGTGCTTTCCAGCTCTCTCTAAGCAGTTTAAAGAGTCAGCATATTGCCCCCAACAATCTGGGTCCTTATTTTACCGACCTCGGAAGGATGGAAGGCTGAGTCAGCCTTGAGCCTGGTCGGATTCGAACTGCCAAACTGCAGGCAGCTGGAAGTCAGCATAAGTAGTCTGCAGTACTGCACTCTAAGCACTGCGCCACCACAACACCGCAGCTCAAAATCATAACTGGTTTTCGCTTTGAACTTAGTCTGGTAGATGGAGATCATATCAGTTTGAATCAGGATTCAGAGACTGAAATCTGCAAGACTGCCTACCAGTGCTAAGAAATTAAGACAGGAGCCATTCCTTTATTTTCTTACCCTTGAATTATATAGAAAATGATCCAGGTCTTATTCTCTTCTTATTTACAATCATCTTATCTTATGCTTCCTTATCTGCTGCTTTAATTGGAATTAGGATCCTGGTGTAAAGGAATAGCAATAGCACTTAGACTTATATACTGCAGTGCTTTACAGCCCTCTCTAAGCAGTTTACAGAGTCAGCATATTGTCCCCAACAATTTGGGTCCTCATTTTACCCACCTCAGAAAGATAGAAGGCTGAGTCAACCTTGAGCCTGTTGAGATTTAAACTTCGAAATTGCAGGCCGCCAGCAGTCCGCAGAAGTAGCTGAATCTTTGGGATGTCCTTCTAATATCCAGGTATGAAAACTTTGGAGGATGTCTGAACATTAAAACATTTACAACCCATGCTCTATCTAGCAATAACATTTAACTTAGACCAGGAAGGGCCTTTGTCACATACTACTTCAACTTATTTTATAAAGGTCAGGATATGCAAGCAGTTTAATTTATCTAGGTTGTAACTGTAAATCCAGCAGTTTACAGCTTTGTGTGATTTAGCATTCCAACTTTCTAACAAATGTCTCTTAAAACAGGGGTCTCCAACCTTGGCAACTTTAAGCCTGGTGGATTTCAACTCCCAGAATTCCCCAGCCAGCAAAGCAAAGCTGGCTGGAGAATTCTGGGAGTTGAAATCCTCCTGGCTTAAAGTTGCCAAGGTTGGAGACCCCCGTCCTAGAACATACTGCTTATTATTACTTTAAAATTAAATATTGTTATTGAAAGAAAAGCATATTGGTTCCGGAAGACAAGAAATACAAAGTAAGGGCCAGCCTTTTATTGGATGAACTTTGATTGGTGGAAATTTAGGCATGGCATATCATGATTAAGATACAGAGAAAAGCTGAAGGAATCAGTATTTTCAGATAGATTCAGAATTAATATTCTGTCTGGTTTCATTAAATAATTCAAATGTCTTTACTACTGGGAAGCTTTGCTTTTTTAAAAAAAAAATTGATTAATTTCAGTTAGGTTTGTGAAGCAAATCTTATCCCTGGATCCTATGTTGTTTATCAATTTTGAAGGCATTATTTATGCATCATGTTTTCTTCTGGAGCACAAAGTTGACAGAATCTGAAGTTGCTGATGCAAAAGAAGGCATGGTTAATGGTGCTTTAGGAAAATCCCTAAGAATCGCCACTGAGAATATTTGTCCAAACTGTACATCTAAACTGGTTTGTTTCCCACTCCCCACCACTGAAGTATTGTGTGTTGTGTAATTTGCTAAGCAGACAAAGCCCTTTTAAGAAATGTAAACGCAGAAGTGATGTACTGTATGTAGAAATGTGGAACAAACCCATGAAATTAAGCAGAACAAGAACAAATAGACCACAAAGCTCCTCACTAAAATTTGGCCAATTGATGGAAATTAGTAGTGTAGTTCTTTGTCCCTTTGAAATGGCAAATGGATGTTAACCTAACATAGGATTTGCACTGAATCTCAAGGAAAACTTCAACCCCTCTCCTTTGGAATGGAAATTAAACCAAAAAATTCACTTCTGCACACATTCATGACATGACCATATGTAAATAATTAAATACCCATTTCACTTTGAAACTGTGGTCCTTTCCACCAAATCCTAGTTTGCATGTTTGGCATGGATTTTCATTCAGAGATTGTTCAGTCTTGGTGAAATATGGGCTAACCTTAAGTCATGGAATTTTGAATAACCTTGAATACAGGAATCACAGTTCAACATAAAAGGTGGGAGCATTAAGAAACCTATTAATTCTAATAATATATAACTGTGAGAGGATACATTGATTTGTGATTGTATTATGTTACATCCTCTTGATACTAATGGTATACTCCAGAAGGCAATTTGGGTGTGTTTGCATGAAATGGGAGAATGGGCTGTTTCATGGTCTTCCTAAAGCATTTAAATTTACTTCACCTCCAAAGGCTATGGGGAGCAAGGAAGTGGCCTATTACTGTATATAAGAATGTCATCAGTATTCTGAATCATTTGGACTCAGTTTTGGGGATTGGAGGAGAGAGAGTTGAGCAGACCAGAAGACTTTGTAACTGACTGTTAACTTCAGAATGAGACTCGGGTATAACTTTCATTCTATCCAGTGCAGGTTGAGCCATAAAATTATTGTGTGCAATACTGTGCATCCGTTTATTCAAATAAACAAAAATATGTACATTAGATAAAAATACACATAGTGAATGCATATGTTTGGGGAAAGAGGATGCAAAAATATATAATAATAGAAATTTTGGTTGGAAAACTTACACATTGAGTTATACATGAACAAAGTTGTTTAGAATATTTAGACCTATATATGAATTTATGTGCAGATCATAGGTTTATGCTAATCTTTGAAAGTTTAAGTTGCTTTGATAGCTAGTGAAACATCTTGTTGCTAAGTATGAGATGAAGCAACCACACTTTCATGGGTTGTTCTGCTTCTCAGCCCCATGTCTTTCACACTCAAGAGTGTTTCAAGGTTGAGAGGACCCAATTTCTGCAGCACTGGCTGAAGAATTTGCAACCTGGGTGGTTTCAGCAAATGTTGCAGATAATGCCCCAATGCTTAATGGAGCCTCCCAGCCAGGAGTACTCTCAACAGGTTCACCCAGCCTGCTTGTCTGCACACAGTCCTATGGCTATGTCCACTAAGGGTATCTCAGGCTAGATGCTTGCACATGATAAATCTTGTACCTTGAAATAATCTAGCCTGGAAGCTCTTCAGTTAGCCTTGGGGAGCAGTCAATGCTCTGATGAAGATAATCACATCACATCCAGAGTGCAGATCTCTGTTGAAGGGAATCTAAGTCATTTGGCACAAGCCTAAAAATGTCTATGCTTTCTTGTTTTTAAAATCTGCAAGACGGAGAAATTAAATGAAACTTGGCAGAACCACCCATTTCAATAAATTGAAAGTGTGATCACCTGATAGTTATTTCCTTTCCAGCACTGTGAATTTGGTACAAGGCAGGGGTGAAATCCAGCAGGTTCTGGAGAACGGATAGCGGAAATTTTGAATAGTTCAGAGAACCAGTAGCACAAATTTTGAGTAGTTTGGAGAACTGGTAAATACCACTGGTCCCAGAGTGGGGTGGGAATAGGGATTTTGCAGTATCCTTCCCCTGCCGTGCCCACCAATCCACGCCCACCAAACCATGCTCATCAAGCCATGCTCACAGAACCGGTAGTAAAAAATTTGAATTTCACCACTGGTACAAGGAGGGTATAATGTAGGGGGAAACGCAAAGAAGCAAAGAAATTCAGAAATGTCCTTCAGAGGAGAAGTAAGGAGAAGACAGCTCTACCTGTCCTTGTATACAAAAGAGGGAATAACAAAGCTTTCAAGATTTATCCCTCAGCCTGACAAATTAGGAAATGAGTGAGGAAAATCATCAAATACACCCTGGATATTAGCAATTCAAATGGAACCCTTTCTATTTTTAGTTACATTTTAAAACAAACTAAAGATCTCATAACAGGTGCATTAAGCTTTTTCTCAAAGAATGTTCTGTTGTGTAACTGAACTCTCAGTAAGTGGTTTCAGAATTGTGGTGGATGGAAGTGTGTTTGGTGATTATGTGTGTGGGACCTGGTCTTTGGATGTCAAGTAAATTTCATTGTATATGTATACTGTGTATACACATACAATGACAATAAATTTTATTTTATTTTTATTCTTTTAAAATTTGATTTATATGCCACCCTTCTCCAGAGACTCAGGGCGGCTTACAATGCGTTAAGCAATAGCCTTCATACTTTTGTATATTTATACAAAGTCATCTTATTGCCCCCACAAACTGGGTCCTCAATTTACCCACCTTAGAAAGGATGGAAGGCTGAGTCGACCTTGAGCCTGGCTAGGATTGAACTCACGGAAAGTGCAGGCAGCTGGATGTTAATTGCTGCCTTTAGTAGGAGGCATTAGCCCCCTACGCTACTCAGGCTCCTGAGTAGCATATTTATTACAAGCATCAGAAGAAAACATTATTCTAATCAAAGCTGCTTACTTCGGGTTATGTACAGTATTGTGTTGTGCTCATGAACTGGATATTGTCCTAGAACTGGTAATCTTTGGTATGTGATTTTGTGTGCCTGCGTGTATGCTTGTATATATAAATCATGCTACACATGAGTTCCTACACATTTATTACATAACCATATATATATGTATTTCAATTCAATTGGACTGTCTGTATTTGACTCTAAATAGTTTTATTTTTCTTCTTCGCATGCCCAATGAGACTGGAAGCCTAAGGAAAACAGCTTTTTTTCCCCTCTTCAGTTCCAGACCTATTATTACCAATAGTATATTTAATTATATCCTTAGATTTAGAACACCAATGTAAAAAAATATTCAGAATAAAAAAAAGCTGTATGTATTTACAGTGTGTGTGTGTGTCTCTGTGTGTGTGTGTGTGTGTATCCTTCAAAGTAAGGATTTTATTTTTGTCTTCTTTTCTTTTAAATATATATTACTGCATTTTTATGAATATTACACAGTCCAGAGTGATAGACAAAAGCTGATTACTGAGCTCATGCTACATTATTTGTTTCATTGCCACATTAACCAGCAGTATTGTATGTGCATCAAAAATGTTTGGGGGTGTAATGTAAAAAGAGCACTGCTGAGGACTAGATCTGATTAATTTTGGCTACATGGGTCAGATTTCATAAATTTCTATCATTGCACATCGTGGTTGTTCTATTTAATTTTGGTCTTAGAACATAATTCCGTATTCTTCCATATTCTTTTGGAAGAATTGCTTGGCATCTCATGTGAGCATAACACTATTTATTAAAACAGGCATGTCTACCTTTTAGGATTTTGCATACACCTGAAAAAATCCTATCATTTTAATTAATCAAATCATTAAATGAATGTGCTTTTGTTGTGACTCTTAATGGTGACTTATTTTTTTCAGGGTCATATGGGAAAAGTCTAATCTGCTTTAATGAATAGCAGGGAGAAGCTGTTCTCATGTGAGGACTGAAGTACTTCTTCTGAGTAACTTATGAAATGTGAACAATTCTACAAGTCAGTATACTGTGGTTGTTAAGATCAGCACTAAGATCAGGAAGTCAATACTAAACAAATAACTCACCGAGTGATTTTGATCCATTCATTCTCAACCCAACTGCTGCAAAGAGTGGCTTTGTTGTGCAGATAAACTAAGCCATTAGTTTATCCCAAGAAGTCTATAAATAAATGTAATGAAATAAATAACAGTTGATTATGGGGATTTTATCCTGATGTATCCTGAGCAACTTCAAAAGAAGTAAAAAATTAAGATGATCAGTGCTCAGTTTCTTGACACTGACATATGTACAAAAAAGGGTACAACTTCAATCACACACCCCATTCAGCATCTTACCTGCTTTGACCTCTGTGATGTCCCTATAGCGTATATTTCTAAGGCACCACCTGAAATTGTGACTATTATATAAAAATCATCGTTTCCTATCCATTTTGATTCATGAACAAATATTTTCTGCAACACCATGATCATACGTCACCAAATAACTACTGCAAACTTTGACTAAAACAGAGTGTTTTCCTTTGCACAGTATATTTATTGCACAGTATATACTATGTTATAGAGCTGTGTTTATTAAGAAAAATGAGATGAAAATATATTTACAGTTCCATGATAACTTTTGTTGTTTTTGATAAACTCATAAGGAGACAAGGAAAACAGTCAAGATGAAATGGGAAACTGAATGATACAGAAATGTACAAATTTGCCTATGCCAGAAAAAAAAAAAAGGTCTTTTCTCCAGACATTTATATTAATGTTGTAAATTATTTCAACACTATCTCATCTGTTTTCGAGGCACATGATGACTAAATTTAGTCCACATTTTGATACCCACATGTCAAGGCATTATATAGCATTGGCAATAGTACATGTTGACAAATGATTTTTAGTAATTTATATTTACAGGGTTTTTTAGCAGAATATATTTATTGAACACAAAAATGCAAAGAAGTATCAAATAATTTGTTTGAAAGTTAACTGACAAATTTTCAGAGGCAGCAAGACAGGGTTAATGAGCAACCTCATTTGCATTTATAGAGAGGAACATTTAGTTTCAAAAACACGATTAACAAACCTACAGTTACATGCCTAATGCCGAATATATCAGTCACATTTTTATTTTATTTATTTTACATATCAAATTTAGAGACCTCCCATCTAACTCACAGAGCTAGTAATGTGTATGATTAAGGCAGGGTAAGGTTTGGAAATTCTGTTTGTGATTATCCAGGTCTGGCTACAGTTGGCAAATGTCTAAAGAGAAGAGTTTTAAAGATGTTTTGAATTCAGAAAGAATGAGGGAGAGAAACTAATAAGAGAAAGCAGATAAGGGAAAAATTTAAGAGTATCTTCTGATGATCAGTCTTGCTACGGCTTCACAGAAATGATATACAGAGGTTTAGATTAGAAAAGAATTATGGTATGCCCAAAGAGGGACCTAAAATTCTAGCAACAGGAATAAAAAAGAAAGAAAGAAAGAAAGAAAGAAAGAAAGAAAGAAAGAAAGAAAGAAAGAAAGAAAGAAAGAAAGAAAGAAAGATGTTATTTTTTTAAAAAAAAGTCTGTGAGGACTCAATTCATTGTTTTCATGAATTTATTTCAAAAGGAATGTGTGCAAACTCACTAGAAAATATAGATGTGGCATCAAGAGATTTCTAAGAGAAACTCAATAAAAGCATAATCCCTGCTCTCACCCCTTAACCTTCCTCACCTCCACTCACCATCATATAATTATAAATTCTGCTCTGACTGATTTCTAATTATTCATTTAATAAGTCAGTGTTTTCCATCATATTATCTTGGTTGACTATCTAGTTGCCAGATTTTGTTTGTAAGCCTTCTGTGTGAATACCCTAGATCAGGAAATTGGATTCACCAAATAAACACCTGAAGGTATCTAATTCTAGATATTTAAATAGTGTAGGAGTTCTGCTGTTACATCATCCAGATTCCAGTGTGCCACAAAAGCAGAAGTATCTCCTATAAATTGCATCTACATAGCAAACTGTGCTTCTGCTCAGAAAACACAATTTATCAAGTCCAACCACTTATTATAAGACAAGACCACCTACTCATCATGCCACGTATCTGATACATAATGTAAATTTTTAAAAAAACCTTTCCCAAATGCCCCCCTCCCAGTTATAAAATTGAGGTTCTGAATATTCTGAATATTTAGTCATCAACCCCAACCTTACATTTGCCATCATTCTGTGATGACTCCAAATGACAGAATGCAACATCCTGTCTAATCATTATTTTTTTGTCCAAGTCCACATGCAGATGGATTTTAAACAACTGTCCTTTCCAAGGGACAAAATGTGAAAAAATAGGCTGGAAATGTGTTCTTTGCTATTGTATTATGAGGCATCTATGCCAATTTACTCACAGTCTGATTTCCAGTCTTCAGCCACAGATAATAAGGGCAACAGAGAGGAGAAAATAGGAATTCAAGTAAAACATGTAGATATCTACCAAGAAAATGCTGTTTCTAGGAACTAAATGGTGCTATTAGTATTCACAGTAAGATTGTCTACCTCCAATGATAAACAGGATAGTTAATATCCAAGTAGGTCCCTTAAGGATAGCCTCCCACTATCCTGGTTATGTCAATAAAAGCCAGTTGCAATAACACTTGGATGGATCACAGTCATATGACTATAACAGACTTCAAACCATTATACAAGATCAGAAATGGAATAAAATAACCTAATTTCTTTATATACTGTTTCACTACACCATACACACATAAAGACTTGGTCTTAGCCAAAATATTTTGTTTTATCTAGAACATTATCCATCCATTGATCCATCTCCTCATCTTTTTATCTATCTTTCTAGCTAGCTAGCTATCATCATCTATCCCAATTCTAAAATCCAAGTCTTCCAACTAAGTTTGTGTGAAGGATTGCTCTGCACATTATCATCCATGGAAGGAAGCGCCTTTCAGCACCACTGATTAATACTGAAGATGTTTCTCATTGCTGGCAGTATAGAGCTGTTTAAAATATCTGTTCAGAGACACACAACTACCTGCAGAAAGACTTTCAGTATGATACGATGAGGCCATTTTGACCATTATAGTCACGACATTATTAAGCGTTCAGAAAATATGCACATTCCTCTTCCAAATCTAATTACTGTCACCCATAAAATAACAACAGAGTGGCACTTGATATGTATTTCTCCTAGGTCGCTTGTTACAATGTGCCAGGAAGAAGGATGAAAGAGAATCTGACACATTCTGCTGCCTAATGTAGTCAGTTCTAATAATATTTCCTATGATGATAAAAATATAATAAAAAATAATTTAGCTGTTTGGTATTTTTTTCACGAACTACAAAAATTGAGCCATATGGTAGGGAAGATGATGACTTAAAGAAAGTTCTGTAGGCTTTTAACCTCCACACATTCACTGTGCTATGTTCTGTGTTCGGTTTTGCAGTAGATACATAAGCTAAATTTGTTTCTTTTCTTTACAGAGAGACATATTATTCCTTGAGACGCAAAGATGAATAAACGTGTCCATTTCAGTTTGGATCAGTTTCTCATTTTTTTCCGAATGTAAATTCATGTCAGCTTCTTTCTATACCATTGTGTGCATTCCGAAAAAACATGTGTAAAGATAGGTACATATTTTGTTCGCATTATCTTCTAATTTATTCAATTCTGTGTACATTTGTCCTAATACAAGTGGTTTTTACAAGCTATTTACCACTAATTTAATGCATTTTGCATTTTTATCACCTTAAATGCATTATTTTAAATGCTGAACTACATCCATACATTCTGAAAAGTGCAGGTTTGTTTTCAGAATATGGGGGGTGGGAATTGATGTCTTTATGTGTGAGTTTTTTAAATTCATGAGGGTCCCCCCCCCAAGTGGTCAGGAGGAAGAATTATTATTCATTAATTTTGGTTATTAAATAGATACACAACATTTTATGGGTACATGTAGAAAATAGACTTTACATTTATTAACATAATAGCAAAATAGAGCCCTTTATGGTAGTATATGATGTGCAATAATCCTTCCTAAAAAGGCCGCTTTGGATTCAATGTACCATTGTCTCATTTATATGGTTATCAATGTCCTCCAGTTCCATCTGCCTTTGTTCTTGTGTCCCAGATTCCCCAGCAATTCTTACTAAGCCACATAATTTGCTCATCTAAAGTGTTGCTATAGAACCCGGATCATTCACATAATATTATTCAGTGGAAGCCGTCTGTGAATGCAATTTCATGAATGGAAAACCTCTGGAATCAACTGATCCCATATTACATTTTACCAGTCCTTTTAAAGGAATAACATCTCCTTTTTGGAGTAGTAGAAGCTAATAAGAGATGATTTATGGCCATTTAGCTACAACAGATGATCCTTGAAATGAAGCGGTATATAAGTCAAAGTGCTATTGCTATTGCTTAAGCCCAGGCCATCAAAAATTCTGTACAAGTAACTCTCTCCCAGATTCCTCAAGGGGCACAAATGGAACACATTAGCTCATCATTATGAAGAGCATTAGAGGGGATATGATTCAAACAGACATCATGATAGTTAATTGTATTTTAAGGTGTTGCTCAGCTGCTCTGGAAGTAGCACAGTTTGTGTTTGTTTTTTTGTTTTTTTTTGTCCCATTGTAAATGCTCTATTTAGATATATGATTCATAATCTACCTTGATTGTATGATGCTTGATAGTAGCAAAAGCCATATTTCCATCCCTAATGTGGGTGGCACTTTTCCACTGTACAATTGTCTCTCCTGGCAGCTGGACACTAAAAAAAGAGTGCATGAATATCAATGCTCAGTGCAGCCATTGGACTAAAAGCCAATTTACCTTCTACAAAGAAGGATGCCTAAATATCTACATGAGTCATGAATCAAACTTAATTCCTCCAGTCACCCACTGCAGAGTCAAATTCGACCAGTTGCTGAGCCAGAGAGTATCAGCCAACGAGTACTCTCACCTCCTCTGCTTCAAACATGTCAACTGTCAGTCCTGGAGAATCCTCTATTATATGAGTTTATTTCTCTATTTTCACAAATGAAAAGCAAATATGTGTTTAGCATAAACATATGCAACCCATGTATTTACTGATACATATCAGTGCACATTTGATATCGGTTTGCAAAGCACTTCTGGAAAATCATCATAAGTGCAGTAAAAAATCCTCAAAATTTTAACCTCTCCAGATTAGCCTTGGAGGTAATGTTTTCCCAGCCCATTTGGCGAGTGTTGCTTTGGTGCAGACTCACATGCCTACATGCAAGAGCTTGTCCAGATTAAGGCTAAGGAAAGTACAAGATGGGAGAGACATAGCAGGCAATTTCTCCAATGGGAAAACAAATGCTCTAAACCTTTGAAATTGGGCTGGGTGTTTCATCCATTTCCCAAACTTGCTTTCAAAGAATCATTAGAAAGAGCCTGAGTAGCATAGAGGGCTAATGCCTCCTACTAAAGGCAGCAATTAACATCCAGCTGCCTGCAATTTCTGCGAGTTCAATCCTAGCCAGGCTCAAGGTTGACTCAGCCTTCCATCCTTTCTAAGGTGGGTAAATTGAGGACCCAGTTAGTGGGGGCAATAAGCTAACTTTGTATAAATATACAAAAGTATGAAGGCTATTGCTTAACGCATTGTAAGCCGCCCTGAGTCTCTGGAGAAGGGCGGCATATAAATCAAATATTAAAAAAAAGAAAATAGAATTGTTAGAAATTTGTAGCTCATCACTACTGGTTTGCGGAAAATATCAAACAATCAGCAGAGGATGCCCAAGAACAGAAAAAGAAGAAGAAAAAAGTCCTGTGCGGGAGAATTCAGAAACACCAGCAGGGGCAAATGTTTGTCTGATCTTCCATGGTCAGCATATACAAGAAAGATTACAAGACAGAGAGATGGGAGGAGGGGGAGCTGTAATAGAGTAACAAGCAGAGCACAAAAGAAGTCCACAAATCCCAATTTAATATGAATCCCTACAAACAGCTGCCTCAAAAAATTCAAACTCTTTGAAGAGTTGGAATAATAAACAATATTATAAATTGTACATACTGTATTAATGAAATGGGATTTACTTATAATAACACTTCTTTATTTTACTTGGTTTATTTTACTCATACCTATTTTTATGCTCACGAAATATTGGTTAGGAGAAGTGTAATATTGATAGCAATGCAACATCATTGTTATTCTTCCACTTTCAGAAAATAATTGTACTGTGTTTATAAAACCCAATCCATTTATAAAAGCAAAACCACAAGTTGATGGCCTGAAAATATGCATTATGAAAACACTATTTTGTTTGTTTATTTTAGACCAATGAACTGAATCTTGAGATAATGAAAAAGGGGCCACTGGATCTCCTAGAACAAAGAGCCTGCTATAATTTGTTTAGCTACCTCTTAGCAAATTAATTTTTTAAAAAAAACTTAGAGCTTATAAAAATGGGACTTAAATACCATCACATAGAAAACACAGTCTAATGAATGGTTGATCCATGCACATAAATGTATTTATACCACTGAATTAACCTACTAACCAGTTGCATTATACATTAAAAGAGGTCTGGTAAAGAGAAAGAAACTGTCACCCACGTATGATCTAAATGCATATTGAACACTTTCAACTATATTCATTCTATCTGTGCTGGTCACCTCTTTAATAATTCATCTTTTGACAACCCATGATCAGTGCTCAGCCATACGCATCTAACTAATACATAACATTTGTCTTTGTTATAGTGATACATAATCATAATGTCCTAATGTCCCCTTTTATTCATAACCATCCCATGTATTTATAAACATGTTTATACATTTCATGTATTCAAAATCATGTTTATACTTTTATATGTAATCTTACATATGCTTCACAAAATTAAATAAATAAGTAAATAAAATAAATAAATAAATAAATAAATAAATAAATAAATAAATAAATAACTTGAATTGCACTCAGTTGGGTGACAATATATTTATTAACTTTACTCCAAACATTTGAAAATACATTGTAGATGTTTGGTTGATTAATATAAGAAAATATGCCGCCATATGCTTTTTTTTTTTTTACATTTTTTTTTAACATTTTAATACAGAGTAACAACTGTGCTGCTGATTGAGCTCATCCATTCATGCCACATCATGGTATAGATAATCAGAATTGAGGGGAATGTCCAGAGGCAGAATGTGACAAAACTTTCAATCAGTTCTTGCAATTCTTTTTCCCAATTGTTAGAGAAAAGTTGGATCTACTGTCACTTTCCATTGCTCTTTTATAAACAATAATAGGATGCTAAAAGGTGTCTGCTGAGTGAGAAAATGGAGAACATGGTTTGCAAAGCAATGAATAAATGTTACTTTACCCCATATTATAAGAGTATGTATATCCATGGTGGGCCAGAACAAAGTTGGTCCAAACAATAGGATATGTTAGGTTTCGCAAAAGTCAAGGAAATTAAGGAAAAGTCGTTCATATTGCTTTTGCCCAATTTTCTTCAACTCAAGATAATTTGCCAAGCCTGCTTATATAGCTCTGGATTTAGCCCATCCTCCTTAAATTGATGCGTAGGCATATTTTTTTCCAATATAAGGTCATAAAACTGTGATCAAATGTAACAGGGTATATGCTCATGAACAGCTTGGATGTGTTAGGTTGACTTATCCTGGATCCCTCTACACCAGGGGTGTCAAATACAAGTCCCAGGGGCCAGATCTGGCCCATGGGGTACTTCGATCTGGCCTGTGGGGCCATCCTGGGAACAGAAAAGGACTGGTCCATGGTGCCTCTGCCAATGAAAACAGAACTCGGGATGGCTGCCTGCAGCCCTTACAAGCTCCATTTTCACTGGCAGAGGGTTGCAGGGTGCTGTCCCAGCCAAAAACAGAGCTCGGGAGCTCATTTTCTCTGGCAGAGTGCTCGGGCCACCACAAGCACCCCAACATGAGTGACATCGAGCTGGCCATGCCCACCCTGCCCACTCCCACCTTGCCCCCACAAGTTGAAATACAACCTGATGCCCTCAATGAAATCAAGTTTGACACCCCTGCTCTACACACACACACACACACACACACACACACACAGATGGGTGCCTCTAAGCCTCTTCCTCACTCATAACTGCTGGAGATATCTAGATGGTAATGTTGCCACCAGCCACTTTTCTCCAAAGAAACCCTCTCTAGTGCTGAATTATTATGAAAAAGATAAAATGACAGTCTCTTTTCATGCTTTCCTTCTGTAGTTTAGCCAAGCAGTGAAATTATACTAAAGCTTAGATTTATTTCAAAGTGACAACCACGGAATCAGAAAGAATTCCATCTTTATTATGCATGCCAAGGCTAAGGAAGTAGAGGGGGAAAGGGAGAGAAGAGAAAAAAATATATGAAAATAACTTCATGTTCCTAGGATCTATTAGACATTCCATCACCACAATGTCAGAAAGGATGATCTCAGTCTCTGCTCCCTCAGTCGGGACTACATGGGAACAGACACAAACATACTGTACAGGCGGAACAAATGCTCTATAGTACAAATCATTTCCCAAAAAATAAAACTCAGATGGATTTTGCACTACCGATTGCTATTTTCTGGATCTCCAACCCAACTCCTGAATTTTCTGACTTTGAGTTATCCTTGGGAAGAGATGCCCCTACTTTTTCAATGATAAATAAACATGAATCTGTCTCTTCTTTTTTTAAAAAAAAAATCTGCACAAAGAAAACTTTCCACTTCTGATTGGTTGCTCCTGAATTTCTGGAGCTTTGATTGTTTCTCTGATAGCTACCTGTACTGACAGATTGGGTTTGATTTATTAAACCTTGTTTGATTGATCAGCTTTCTTGATGTAGTGAATGAAGAGAAATCTCATCTATACAATGTGTTAAAGGAAAAGACCCTAAAAGAAAAAAAAATCAGATTTTCTTTTCATTCTTTATAGTCTGGATTTTAGGGCATGAGATTTCATTTCATTCACTACATCAAGAAAAAAAAATCTGCCTTATTTGAGTGAATGAAAAGAAACAATATGGAAAAACTGTATTCACTGAAACAGAGAGATTAGAGATGGAAAAAGAGAAAAGGGTGGTACAGCAATAGATTATTGTCCTTTGTATTGCTCTATAAAACTTTTTTTAAAAAACCACTAAAGTCAACTTTGAATCAAGTCCCAATTCCAGGTGACTTGGACTTGGACACATCTCTTTAGTTTTCTTGATAATAATATCAAGGTAATCTACTTCTGGAGATTTTTTTTTCCATGTCATAATCTAGCCTATAGTTCCTGACATTTCCTGTTGGTCTCCCATTCAATTGCTCAGGAGGCCTGGTGGGCACTGCTTAAGTCTCTGAGAACTGTAAGTAACTTGAAGATATATGGTAAGATAGATAGTGCTACCACCTTCCAGAATACATACACTGTAGTGAGCAGCTACTTATAGATCATTTTGGGAGGGCTGAAAATGATGGGAAACAGATTATATATGTGAGCAATGCAAGCACATTAGAAGAGCAGGATAAAACTGAGAAATAATAATAATAATAAAAATACAGTTCTACACGTATAGTATTTGTCTCATTATCACCTTCAATTAGCCAGTTTTTACAGACTTTACAAAGGAGTCCATTGCTTTATACCTACAATTGCACCATTGTGTTTCATGACAAAAAAGGAATCCTTCCCAGCCCATCTTGTTTTGCCTGAAAAATGATAGGTTGTTGGAAAACCTTCAAGCTTCCATACACTTTGTAGAGAAGCTAAAATAAGAAGTCCTTATTATTACAGCCATAATTCATACGAAACAAACAGGTCAGCGTGCTGACATTTGAGAAAAAATATTGCTGCAAAATCACTACAAGCAATAGGATATTAAATATGCACAGAAGAAATATGATCAAATTTATTAACATCCTAGAGGAAATGAGTAATAGCCATTGGAAAGGCATGGAACCAAGATAACACTTCTGGTTGGAGTTTCAGATTATTTACTTTTAGCCTTTTTCTAAATGCAACTGTTCCACATAAAGAAGGAATGCAATAGCTGACTATTTGACACAACAACACATTGTTTAAGGTTTAAGGTTTTAAGGTTTTATTGCATTTATATACCGCCCTTCTCCCGAATGGGACTCAGGGCAGTTTACAGCCATATTAAAACAATCACATATCACATATGAAAATTAAAACTAATAAAATAATTAAACTATTTGGCCATAAAATTTAAAACCCCTGCTAAAACTCTTTTAAAAATTTAAGACAGATTTAAGTCAGACTGGCTTGATGAAACAACAGAGTCTTCAGGGCTCGTCGGAAGGCACAGAGGTCAGGAATCTTTCTTATATCCGGGGTTAGTTCATTCCATAGGGCTGGAGCTCCCACAGAGAATGCTCTCCCCCTGGGGGCCACCCACCAGCATTGTCTGGCCGACGGCACCCTGAGGAGGCCCTCTCTGTAAGAGCGTATCGGGCGGTGGGAGATATTCATTGGCAGAAGACAGTCTTGTAAATATCCCAGTCCTAAGCCATGGAGTGCTTTGAAGATGGTGACTAACACTTTGAAACACACCCGGAAGACCACCGGGAACCAGTGCAGCTCATGCAAGAGGGGAGTTACCCGGGAGCGACGAGTCGCTCCCATAACCACTCGCACGGCCATGTTCTGGACCAGCTGGAGCCTCTGGGTGCTCCTCAAGGGGAGCCCCATGTAGAGAGCATTACAGTAGTCCAAACGGGAAGTGATGAGAGTGTGAGTCACTGTGCGTAGGGCGTCCCCATCCAGAAAGGGATGCAACTGGGCGATCAGGTGAACCTGATAAAAAGCCCCCCTGGCCACAGCCGTCATATGATTGTCTAAAGACAGCCGTGCGTCCAGGAGGACGCCCAAGTTGCGAGCCCTCTCTGAGGGGGGCAAGATCTCTTCCCCAATAGCCAGTGATGGCCCCCTTAGGCTATATTGGGGTGCCAGAAGCCACAGCCACTCTGTCTTGGAGGGGTTGAGTCTGAGCCTGTTCCTCCCCATCCAGATCCGTACGGCTTCCAGGCAGCAGGACATCACAGCAAGGGCATCATTGGAGTGATCCGGGGTAGAAATGTACAACTGTGTGTCATCAGCATACAGTTGACAGTTCACCCCGAAACCATGGATGATCTCACCCAGCGGCTTCACATAAATGTTGAACAAGAGGGGCGAGAGGACAGACCCCTGTGGCATCCCACAAGTGAGGTGTCTAGAGGTCGACCTCTGCCCCCCTGCCAACACAGACTGCATACGGTCAGCGAGAAAGGAGGAGAACCACCGCATAATGGTGCCTCCCACTCCCAAACCCCCCAACCGACGCAGCATGATACCATGATCAATGGTATCAAATGCCACTGAGAGATCAAGAAGGACCAGGATCGAGGAATATCCTCTATCCCAAGCCCTCCAGAGATCATCAACTAACGCGATCAATGCCGTTTCCGTGCTGTAACCCGCCCTGAAACCCGACTGGCATGGATCCAGATTGTGACATTATTCTTCTTTTATTCCAACATATGTAGAAAAATCTTACAAGCAGCATGATGGCCTAGTGGAGAAGACACTTGTCTCCTACTCAGAAATTTGAGAAATCAATCCTGGGTAGTTGCAGATGTTTTTATCCTAGTAAAAAATATCTGCTACAAATTCTACATAGGCATCAGGAAGGACATCCAGCCAGTAAATGCTCAGCTTCATCCAGTTGCCCTGACTCTACCCTAAATAGGGACTACAGGGTCATAAAATGGGAGGTTTTGTGTAGAAAAATCCACCAACATATATTGAACATTTTTGTACTTTTTTTTAATATTCTTCGACATAGAGGTACTGAAGACACGTCTTGACAATAAAAGCTGCATGGATATTAATCCTTTTCAGTCTGATGTTCTCATGATATGATTGCCATAGTAGCTTGGAATTATGAAATAAATTCCCACAGGAAGTACAGCAACTTGAGGAAGATTGGTTTAACATAAACAGCGTTAATTGGGCTATTTTACCTCCTTGGCTCTCACATACTTACTTTACTTATTTCAGTCAGCTGAAACTGACAAAATGGCTTCTTTTTCAACAAGGACATGGTTGCAGCCCTGCTCACCCCCCAGACATCAGCTCACCAGCTCATTCCAAAGCACAGCTCTAGAAGCTAGTTGCACACCAGACCGCTGCTGTATAGAGGATCTTGTGTGGTGATTCTAAGGCTCTTTCTAACTCAGGAAAGTCATAAAAACAAAGGAAAAATGGTTCCTTTGTTAGTAGTTGAAGAAACTTCAATCTGGAGAAAACTCCTGCCAGACTGGTCTGTCGGCCATGTTCATCGGATGTGCCCTCCATGTGTGTTTGCATAGTGACTTATCTGTTGGATTTATGCTATGATTCTTTAATGGGTCATTCCCATGATGTCTGGCAAACTCACAAATATGTTTTCAGTTGAAATATCAGACTCCAATCACATTCTTTATTGCTTGAAATCCCTCTTTCCCATTTATATGACTAGAAGTTATGGAGAGCAGTAAACAAATGTGAAAGAATTTGACAGAATCACAGGCCATCTGCAGTTTGTCAACTAGAAGTAGAATATGGGGACCAGGCGTATAACTTAGATTTTTTTTAAAAAAATGGAAAGTTCCATGGCTCAAATTACAGGCCCCAGGTTCAGTCAAGAAAGCAGTGCTCAGAAATTCCCCAGTCTGAGATCATGAACAGTTACAGTCTGTTTCAATTCAGAATCCTAGGTTGGGAGGAAAAATAGTATATTATAAATAGAGATATGCTGTATTTAATAATCATGGAAAGGAGGGGGAGTTCTGGATAGTTATGTGGATTATTTTACTGATTTCAGGCAAGCCCTCCCAGGTCTCTAAGGACAAAATGTCTCTTCGTTTAAAAATCAAAAGAAGAAAAAGATAATGCTTATAGATTTTCATCACAACTCATTTTGAACCAATGAACTTTCCCATGAAGTTTTGTCCCAATGGTGCGATTATAGTATGCATTACATGCTATATGTATTATCACTAAATTAAATGCCCAAATTTAGAAGCAGCATGTCGAAAACTCAGTGAATAATTAACACTCTGAAGTTGTATTTACAAACTTCTGGACTATTGTAACGCTCTCTACATGGGGCTCCCCTTGAGGAGCACTCGGAGGCTCCAACTGGCGCAGAGTGCGGCCGCGTGGGTGGTTATGGGAGCAATGTGGCGCTCCCATGTAACACCCCTCCTGCGCGAGCTTCACTGGCTCCCGGTGGTCTTCCGAGTGCGCTTCAAGGTTTTGGTTATCACCTTTAAAGCGCTCCATGGCTTAGGACCTGGTTATTTACGGCACCGCCTGCTACCACCAATAGCCTCCCACCGGCCTGTACACTCCCATAGAGAGGGGCTCCTCCGGGTGCCGTCGGCCAAACAATGCTGGCTGGCGGCCCCCAGGGGGAGAGCCTTCTCTGTGGGAGCACCTACCATCTGGAACGAGCTCCCCCCGGATATACAGAGGATCCCGGACCTGCGCACCTTCCGTCGCGCGCTCAGGACCTATTTATTCCAACAAGCCGGCCTGACCTAAGTTATTTTCTCCTTTTAATTATGAATTTTAATTTGTTTTAAATTATTGGGGTTTTAATTATCAGCCAAATTATTTAATTCGTTTTATTCTATTTTAAACTTTTGTATTGAAATGTTTTATTTATGGCTGTACACCGCCCTGAGTCCCCCAGGAGTAGGGCGGTTTATAAATCTAATAAATCTAATAAATAAATAAATAAATAAATAAATAAATAAATAAATAAATAAATAAATAAATAAATAAATAAATAAATAAATAAATAAATAAATAAATTCATTAGAAGAGAACCTTCGGTCGGACCAACAGGGACAATCCTCATGTTCTTATGGTAACAGGAGGTTTTTATCATTACGCAAACAAAATGTCCTTCCAAACAATAGAAAATCTATTAGACAATGAATTCTTTCCATAAGACCATTTTCAGCTATTTAGGTGTGGGATAACCTTGGCAAATGAAACATTTCAAAACTTAACAAAAAAAGAATTGCCCAGGCTATAAAACCATGTTGAGTCTGTGATTCAAGTGGTCCAAATCTTATTTGCTTCATGTTGTCCATTGACCAATAATCAATAGGGCTGAAATCCTTGGCATCCACAGCAAGTAGCCTTCTGCTCACGTTCTACTCCGTGGCTCTTGATCTGGCAAACAATGAAGCTAGTAATGATGTGAAAGATTTCAAAGACTCTCCCTTGATTTGTCCTCTATCTGACTTGATTGCTTTGAGGGCAGTGTAATCTTCTTAACAGTGCAGTTCCCACCGGACAATGAGCAGCCAGTCATTGAGCTGTGAACAACAAGGTAAGAATGATGTCAAGGATCAAGGATCACCCACTTAATGGCTATACATTTGGAGTCTGCTAACGTTTTCTCAACCGTAGAACAAATTGCAAATTTTAGTGGACAGGGTTGTTTTTTTTAATGGATTCATTGGCATGTTATCTACATAAGGATATCTCCACCTCTCCGATCATTAAGATTTCAAATTAAGCAATTATAAGAAAGATAAAACACATTAGATAGGCTTTTCAAGAAGGAGGGGGGAAACCATATAAGAAAGCAATTATAGGTTGAGAAATATTCTGAGAAGTGAAACCACAATTTAAGTGGCTTTTGTTTCAAAAAGTAATGAAATCCAGAATGCAAAATGTTAGCTTTCCAGTTTTAAAAAAGCAACAACAGAGATTTCATAGCTATTTGTCCCTACTACTTGTCATATGAGGTTTTACAAACAGCTTTCTCTGCAAAGTTCTGTCCCACAGTCCAAATAATTGTACGGCTCTCCTGCTTTTGTGGCAGAGCTTCTGTTTTACTGTTGTTTTTCTTTTGAAAGGAGCCCATTTACACCACAAGACAAGCTGCTTTCAGAAAGGCCTATCTACCATTAGCTGTGTGTGATTTTTATTTCTGGAAGAAGCATAGGTTCACTCTGAAAGGAAAAATAACAGCTCATTAAAGAAATGAAGAGAAAGGCCATGTTTATATCTCTTCTTTTTAATGCTCCCACAACTGTTCAATTCTGGAATAATTCTCATTCCTGTTACAGCAAGAGACAGATAAACCTATCTCTCTGCTTTCTTGCTAATAACGCTTCTCTTTCTATGGCTGCAATTTATGTAAGGAAAACCACCACTGTAGCAACATAATGTGACAGAGTTCAGGTAGTCCTCGACCTACCACCACAACTGAGCCCCAAATCTTCTGTTGCTAAATGAGACATTGGTTTAAGTTTTGCCCTGTTTTATTATCGTTCTTGCCACTGCTGTTAAGTGAAACATTGTGGTTGTTAAATTGGTAACATGGTGGTTAAGGGAATTTGCCTTTCCCATTGACTTTGCTCATCAGAAGGTCACAGAAGGTGATCCCATCACCCCAAGACACTGCAACCATCATAAATATGAATCAGTTGCCAAACATCTCAATTTTGATCATTTGTTTATTTATTATTTATTAGTTCAATTCACATGCCGGCCTCCTCCAAAGACTCAGGGCAGCTTACAATTCACTTATAGCAATAGCCTTCATTCATTTGTATATACCTGCTTATTAGGGCTTTTGGCCCCCCATAAGCGGTGTTTCTACAAAGTCAGTTTATTGCCCCCACAACCTGGATCCTCAATTTACCTACCTTGGAAGGATGGAAGGCTGAGTCAACCTTGAGCCTGGTGAGATTTGAACTCGCACTAATTGCAAGTTCAGCTGAATGTTAATAACAGGCTTTAGCCTGCTGAGCTAGCCAGGCTTTCCTTTTCTTCCAAGAATGCTGAAGCAAATGGCAGTCTGTATGCTACATAACAGCACTTAGTCTGCTGCCCCACCAAGGCTCTTATCATGTGACCACCAGAATGCTACAATGGTCGCAAGTGTGAAAAACAGTCATAACTCACTTTTTTTCTGTGCTAGTGTAACTTTGAACAATCACTAAATGATTCAAGGACTACCTGTAGTTACAGATTTGGAGTAGGATAAGACTTAACTATGGAGACTTACTGGGTGACTTTCTAAGCTCTATAGAGGGCAGGTGGGGGGGATTAACTATACCATGTTAAGGTTCTATAATGCCTTGGTAAGGCCACACTTGGAATATTGCATTCAGTTTTGGTTGCCACGATGTAAAAAAGATGTGGGGACTCTAGAAAGAGCGCAGAGAAGAGCAATAAAGATGATTAGGGGACTGGAGGCTAAAACATATGAAGAACAGTTGCAGGAACTGGGTATGTCTAGTTTAATGAAAAGAAGGACTAGGGCAGATATGATAGCAGTGCTACAATATCTCAGGGGCTGCCACAAAGAAGAGGGAGTCCAACTATTCTCCAAAGCACCTGAGGGTAGAACAAGAAGCAATGGATGGAAGCCAATTAAGGAGAGAAGCAACTTGGAACTAAGGAGAAATTTCCTGACAGTTAGAACAATTAATAAGTGGAACAAGTTTCCTGCAGAAGTTGTGAATGCTCCAACACTGGAAATTTTAAGGAGATGTTGGATAACCATTTGTCTGGGGTGGTGTAGAGTTTCCTGCCTGGGCAGGGGGTTGGACTAGAAGACCTCCAAGGTCCCTTCCAACTCTATTATTCTATTTCTATTTCTTAAGAGAGCCAGGAGATATAACAAAGCAAGAAATAAGGAAGTCTGAGAAAATGGCATAAAGTGAGAATCTAAGCCACTTTTTTGCTACTTTTCCCAATAAATATGAAAATATTTCCACACTTGCCTTTGCTTCTTTGCTGATGATGGACACAGATCTAGCCACAAATCTCTCATATCTGATTTCACTCTGATTGTACAGCACTGGAACAAAATTGAGCTCAGAAGTTGACTAACTAAGAATAAAATGAAGAGGTTAGACAAATGAGTGTTGTGACCTGCCAGCTGTCAGCAGAGCTGGCAGGAAACTTGGATGATGAGGAGGTTGGGGAAGAATCTGGGCCAGCTCTGGAGTCTGGAGAAGGCTCTGATGGATGCTCTGCATCAGATACAGAGATAGAGCCAGGGCCGTCCGACATTTCCCAGACACCGGAGAGGCAGCTGCCTTTGGAGGCTGAGATAAGTGGGAGGAAGAACAGCTGGGGCCTGTTCCAGATGCGCGTATGCACAGAGTTTTTAGGAGAGGAGAAGAAGTGAGGACAAGCAGTTGACTCAGGAAGCAAGGCACACATGGACGCTGAATGGCCCCTCCCTGGCTGGGGAATAAATAGAAGGAAAGGGGAGTGGTGGTCATAGGAGACAACAGTTTGGATTTCTGAAGATTTAGCTCATCATGTTTCGTGACTCAGAGTCTGCTTGCCAGAACTTAATTTGCAGCTGTGCATCTGGGAGATCACAGCATGGCAATTGTTGCAAGGAACTGATAAGATCTGTTACTGCAGTTAACTCTTTGAAGGACTATTGCCTGGACTTTTCAGTGTGTGAATGCCATTAATTCACAGGAGATAAATAAAGAGGGGATTTTCGTGACAAGGACTCTGTTTCTTGTTTCTGCTAAGGCTGTTGTATAATCATCATCATCATCATCATAAAAACCTAGGCTAATCACATATATGCCAAAAGTCCTTCCTAAAAACTAATTCTTCTTTGGATAGGATGTTGATGTCAGTCCTGGAAGCCATCTTTTACTTTGGATCTTCAGGGCTGACAGATTTAGTGCTATGGGAAACTGAGAGAGGGGATTGTATGGGGTTGGAGAGCTATCTAGCCATAATAACATTCTTTTCTTTGAGAATCAAGGACATCTTGCTCTGCACATGGAGTTGTGTGACTGGGAGGCAGAGACTTGCTCTTTCTTTTGGGTGGGGAAAACCTGGAAGCTTTCAGGTTCAGGTTTTCCCAGATATGCCAATATGACATTTCTAATAAAATAGAACTTTGAGGAACTTCTAGCCTCAGGGTCTTCTTTCATTGGCTTAGGGCCCGGATATCCATGGCTTAGGGCCCAGATATCAACAGGACCGCCTTCTGCCACCAATAGCCTGCCACTGACCAACATGCTCCCACAGAGAGGGACTCCTCAGGGTGCTGTCAGCAAAAAAATGTAAGCTGGCGACCCCCAGAGGGAGAGCCTTCTCTGTGGGGGCATCCTCCCTCTGGAATGAGCTACCCCATGGGATACGTATGATTCCTGGTCTCCGTGCTTTTCGCCGGGCCCTCAAGACCTTGTTATTTCATCAGACGGGCCTGGCTGACTAAATAAAATTTGGCTGGGGTATTTTAAATTATGGGGTTTTAATCAGGAAAGCCAAGATCTGTTTAATTTTGTTTTAAACGGGTTTTAAATTTTAAATTTTGTATGGTTTATTGTCTTTTATCATGGCTGTACACCACCCTGAGTCCCTTGGGAGAAGGGTGGTATATAAATCTAATAAATCAAATCAAACAAATCATTGGTGGGTGTTACTTGGAATCCTGACAGTTGAAGTCATCACATCACTATTCTGGTCTAAAATCAGAGTACACCTGCTCTGGAAAAACTATAACAAAAATAAAAGGGTGTGTGTGTGTAAAGCACCTTTCCTTTTCCAGGGTCATCATTTGAAAGAAAGAAGGAAAAAATGGCTCCTTATACAAGATTTTTTATACTCATCAGCTTGTCCCCAAAATAACAATACCCTTACTTCATTTTCATGGGAGATCTTGCAAAGATGAGAAAGGACATCTTATTTCACCTAAAATGCTTCCATCCAGACATTATTCTGACAATTCATGCATCCATTATTTAATTTATCACAATTTCATATGTCAACCTTTCCTGATTAATCCTACTCCCTCCCTAACCTAGACAGAATTTGGTATTTGCCTTTCAACAGTCCTTTTAACCTGCCTTTTTTTAAAAATGTGTCAGTATATGTTAAAGTTAATACATTTTATTGCAAAATTTACTAACTACTAATGCTCTCAAAGCAATCATTTTGGGAAGGTCATCCAGTATACCAAATCATTTACATCCAATGATTTACTTCTTGGATGATGGGAAATAAGCCTAAAAATAAACATTTGTGATATTGTAGGGGGAAAAGGGAATCCTCAAAGCAATCCTACTCATGTAAATGACTTGTGACTTGTGTTCCCCTATTGGGAAGCCATTTCATGTACAGCATTTAGAGACCACAGCTTAAAGAAATAGCCCTGGAGACCAGCTATGGCTTAAAGAGATCCTTACTAAGGAAGCATGATATGCATTTAACATGTTATTTGTGCAAATCTCTGTAATGGGCAACAATCTAATTGCATGCTTACAGGAAAGGAGAAAAAATGTGATGTTTTTAAAAACTTGTATATAGAATATGACTACAGTTCTCAAGTAAGCTGTTTTGAAAAAGGATATGGTCAATACAAATGCAATATATGGAAACTAAAAGGTGATATGACAGCAAATTTCCTCAAAGAGCTCACTAAGGTGATATGTAAAGCAATAATGGGCCATTAAGCTCTCATATAAGTGCAATTAAAGCCCTCCATGAAATGCATGAGTCGCCTTGTCTGGCTTTCCTACATTGCATAGAAGTGTTTAATAGTGGTATTTCTGCTAATTTGTAATTCAATGATTATTGGGAGTCATATAATTTTGTATCTCAAGCATAAATATTTAAGACATTTGTCAAATACTATCGATACAATCATACTCCATAAGCACCTTAGAAAAACATTAATCCCATATTCTGGTACGGACTTGATGTAGATCGTCCTTTGCAATGGAAAAAATATATCCTGAAATGAGAATCAGGAAGATTTGAAAATCTTCATTTATGATTTGTTGAACCCAAAGGTGGGTTTTTTTTTCCCCCCTAAGTGGCAACTGAACTTTCTGGTTTTTCTTTGAAGACGTTTTGCTTCTCATCCAAGAAGCTTCTTCAGCTCTGACTGGTGGGGAATGGAAGGATTTATCTGTGTCCTCAGGGCCATCTGAGTGATGCAAATTGGTGTGGAGTCAAATTGGAACTATTGAAAGGACTGTGTTGTAGTTGGAGATAAATGATATTATATTTCTCTCCCTCTATTGAGAAAGGGCTATTCAATTTTGACATAGATGGCCTCTTTAACCCCTCTTTCAAACCAGCGATCTTCTCTGTCCAAAATATGGACTTTGTTGTCTTCAACAGTTTTGACAACGTATTCCTGAAGGTAAGGAGAAGTCATATCAAAGTTATTGGTTAACTTCAACACTTTGATTTATACTCAGAAATGTGCTTGCAGCCAATATTACACTTGTAAAACAAGTTATCACACTGTTGGCTCTTTCCAATCATCAGGATGGTAGATATCCTCTATTAACTGCAGTTTCTGGGGAGATTTCAAAAGCAACCTCAAGTACCAAATATTGCAATATTCTAACCTTAAAAGTAATGAGGAGATGAGTCACTGTTGCTAATATTTTCTACTTCAGAAAGGGTACAAAGGTGAACTAGCTATAACTTAATAAAAGGTCTTGATCAATAGGCTACAGCATACATCTATTGATCAAGCAAGAACCATGAGTCTAGAAGACATCATGACTATGATTCCATCCAGAACCAATATAACTGGCAGAATAAAAGCTGATGGTTTCTTAACAAAGAGCTAATATCTTTTGCTGGGATTCATTTTCAGTTTGTTTTGTTCCATTCTATTTCCAAACACTAGATAAACTTTACTGCATCTCAGATGAATCCAGGTTAAAGATGTATAATGGGATATGGATCGAGCCAATAAATGGCAGAGTCCAATGCTATGGAGTACTGCATGATGCATCCACTTTCTCAGACCCTGCAAGCAAAAATATTGCAAGTGAATTCATAAGACATTGTGCCTATCATCTAACTAGTATGCCCAAATTACCATTTGAATAGACTAATAGGATATCTCTGAGGACACTAGGTTAGAGGTATAGTAGTATTGGAGGGGAATAAAATTCTGGAAAACAGCAATGATAAATAACTTCCATTCCTGTTTGAAAAGTTACATGAATATGTCCATCTGATTATCCAGTCAAACTCAATTTCAGGACATCTTTAAGTCTTTCATCATAAATCTTAATATGAAGTCATATATTGAAAGTCACCTACGCACCCCACACAATTCTATTAAAAAAAGATGCCTAAGGCAATGGCAAAACTAAAAACATTTCAGAAATTAAAAAAATGAACAATACAGACAATTAGCTCATTAGATTGAGTTTTATTATCAGTGAAATATAATGAGATAATTATCTCTGTTGCTATAAGATATTCAGTGCTTATTTAGACACTATACATGTATGAAGGATAGTGAATGCTCTGATCTAAGAATCAGGTGAAACAATAATGAAAATAATATTCAAAATTTTATGGCGAGTCTTGTCAGGAATTCTAAATGTAGTTTTTTTTTCCTTCTTCTCTCATTTGTACTCTTGCTTTGTCATCCTTCAAGTGATAGAATCTGATGAGTTTGGGACAGCTCTAGGAAACTAAAGAACAAGGGTCAGAAGATAGAGTCAAATGTCAGAGACAACAGGAAACATTTTGTGCAGTCTACATTTCTCACCATGCAAATAAAATAAGTAAATAAGAATAAAAATATTCTCCTTACCCATACTAATGATCTAGTCAAGCAGCTAACACAAACTCTTTTTTTCCATCCATATTCAGTCCTTGCCTTAAAATCACTTGTGGGGACTGACTAGACAATGATTAGAAGGAGAACGCTCTCAGAAATAAAGCTATTTGAAGAGAGATGATAATCAATTAGTGACCTGCAATCTACACTGTCCCATAGATATCTCCAAAACCCAAGGATTCTTAGAATACTCAATGGCAAGTTGTTGGAAACAGTGGATATAGTTTCCTGGTGAGGCTCAAGTCTCAAAGACTTACAAGGGGAACCACCATTAAGATTTTGTACTTCCTCAAAACTTCATTGGAATTTTATGTAGATTAAGGCTTTGCTATTTATTTATATATACAGGTAGTCCTAAAGTTAGGATCACAATTGAGCCCTACATTTCTGTTTCTAAATAAAGCATTTAAATGAGTTTTGCCCATTTTATGTCTTTGCTCGCCATTGTTGTTAAGTGAATCACTGCAGTTGTTAAGTTAGAAACATACTTATTAAGTGAATCTGGTTTCCCCATTGAGTTTGCTTGTAAAAAGGTCACTGAAAACTGAAAATATAGTCAGTTGCCAAGCATCTGAGCTTTGATCATGTGACCATGGAGATGCTGCAAGGACTATGTGAAAAAAGAGTCATAAGTCACTTTTTTTCAGTGCATTGTAATTTTGGAACAATAAATGGATTATTGTAAATCAAGGATTACTTGTATAGGAAAGAAAAGTCAAGGATTACTTGTATAGGAAAGAAATATTCAGCTCTGAAAAAAAAAATAACATGCTGAATTTCCCCACAACCCATGTGAGCAATTAAAAACAACAACAAGAAACATTTATGAGACATTCTTGTTTGAGTAGTATCTTTGGTTCTTATTTGAGTAGCATCTTTGCTTCTTTTCCATTCTCAGATAGCACTGATAGTATGACTGCCTATTACAGATCCATGGTATTAAAAAGAGCCACCAGCTTACACAAAGAGGCATTTTCACAGAGCATTCAATGACAGAGGAAGGAAACTTGTGATTTCAGTGGCTTTGATGACATATCTAGTGTCTATCAGTGAAAAACTGTCCTGGTGTCACAAGGGGCTAGGCAGGTAAGCTCTGATTGCCATTAGACTCACTGTGCTCATTGAAGAAAGAGAAAGAGTCAGCAGAAGGAGCAGTGGTAACTGTGGAAACCTGAGGAGAAAAATCAAGGTAAAGTAAGAAGCATAGAACATACCAAAAGGATGTCAGGACTGGCCTAGAATACTAAGAAGTAATGAAAAAGTTAAAAAAAAAAGAGGAATCTAAAAGGAAAGACATATTTTTCTGCTTTTTTGGGTGGTGAGGTTTGGGTTGTACCAAGAGGACAAATAAGGAATGTGGAAAGACATTTTAAGTTGTGATTGTTTTTAAATGTTTTTAAGGAAAACTCAGTATCACAAAACCAAACCAAAGGAATAATATTTTTAGTTGTGCTAAAGGACAGGAAATATAATAATGTTGGCTACTCTGCTAATTTATACTGCACATGATTTATAACATACTATAACTGAAGAAGTTCAAAGCTTGCCTCAACAGAGGTGATTCTATAAGCATGCCACAAGGATGACATTAACAAATGTTTGTATGCAAACCCTGCAAATATTCAAGGCGTGCCTATTAAATTACAGGTATCCATCAGTGAAGCAAAGCGATTCTTTTGTTAGGTTATTTGCATTTCTACTCATAGAATGACTATACACTCACACATACACATATACTCTACATGCATATATATATATATATGCTCACCCACACACTACATATGATTATGAATTAGTACAAGAACTGAGTTTCCATGGCAAGAGGCTTATTAAAGTTCTCCCACCTATGAAAGGGCTAAATTTAATAAAATGCCTCTTCTAGACAAAACAGTCTTGGTTTCAGTTCAATTAAAATCCATTTATCCCCTTTAGAATCTACACCCTGCTTTTTATCTCATTAGATTAGGCTATAATCAATGACATGTTGCCAACCTTGCACCCATTATTTCAGTGTGGAGCAATCAAAGGATTCAAAGAAAGAGTCAAGTTATAAATGCAATAATACATGCACACACGCATAATTCCTTCCTTCCTTCCTTCCTTCCTTCCTTCCTTCCTTCCTTCCTTCCTTCCTTCCTTCCTTCCTTCCTTCCTTCCTTCCTTCCTTCTTGCCATGGTCTGGGCCAAGCTAGGTATCCAAGTCAGCAGTTGCCCCACCATTTCTGCCTAGATTCAGTGGGCTCTGATCCAGATCAACTTCCTCTAAACTTTGTGGAAATTAAATGTTGTTTGATTATGTCAAGAGCCTGAGAGACTTGACAGAGCTCCTTGAGACTAATCTGCTGCAGGAGGTGGATCTGATCAGGGCCAACTGTTCTGAGATAGCTGAGAGATTGCTGAATCTTGGCCTCAGTTAAGATGGTTACAACAATGTTATGTTTTATAGTACATAAAATTCAACAAGTCAATCTGGGTTTACTAATGATTTCTCTTCTGTTTTTGATGTTCTCCTTCTGAAGGTTCTGCATATATGTAACTTAGACTGAATTTTAGGCTTGTGTACTGCTTTGAATTCAAAAGCACAAAACTGCTTTGAAACATGCTGGACATTTAGCTCTAGTCTGCAACTCCTTAAACCAAGACTATTTTGGAAAGGCGTATCTGTTTTAAGATGAATAGATGAATAACATATTTCTGTACCTATGCTCTCCAAGGTCAATTTCTGTATTTGAATATGAAATGCTGAAGAGGCATACTAAGGTATGGCTTCAATATAAACATGAGAGACTTAATCTATAAGAGAACTGCCACTTGTAAGCCCAGAATAATACATCATATTGTTCAGAGGTTCAAGGCAGTGTGCAAGGAACGTTATTTTTCAACTATTTCCTCTATATGAAGTAAGTTTGATTACTTTGGGCCAGCCCAAAGTTATTGTATGTTAACTTGAACCCAAGTCTCTTAAATCTTAATCCACAACTCTAACCAACACATTATTCTTCCTGAGAACACACTGTAGTTCATAGTGATAAATGAAGGACACTTACACAATTCAAATTCAGAATGTTGCCAAATTTGAGAATATTTGAATTATAAGACATGCTGCTAAAAGATTTTCCACACCAAGACAAGTGAGGAAAGGAACATTCTGTTTTTTAAGATGTCTCCTTTCTTGCTCATTGTTCAGCAGCTTTACTATGAAGTACCACCAGGGGTGGGTTGTACTTACCTTTACTACAGGTTTGCAGCAGGGCCACGCATGTGCAGAAGCATTTTGATGACATCGGGGTCAGTGGGGAGAGCTTCCTACCGGTTTTACTACTGGTTCTTTAGAACCAGTGTGGACCGGGGTCAACCTACCACTGAGTACAACTACACTATTTGCCTAAGTACTAATACCATGGCCTCTATATCCATACTGCAAAAATCTAGATGACCATTAGGTGACATTAAACTATACTCTGAATTTCTCTGCCGCCATTTAATGGCAGTCTGAATTTTTACAGTCGACCTCCGATTGCTCGGCTGAAACACTGTTTTCTTCTGTTCTGTTACAATTTGATTATTAGTCTGGCAGCCCTTTTCGGGATAACTATCATTAATAGTTCTGATTTTCTGCCACCGCAGACAAATCCAGCTCTCCTCTTACAGTGTCTACTCTTTTGGAAAATCAAACTGGGAAAATCAGCTCCTGACCCCTTCATCCAATATAAATGATTTCGATGGCATCTTTATTCTAATGGTGTGGTGGGTCAGTCAGTAATAACTACCTTATTCGTATCTCAGTTCTACCAGCTGAGCTTGTGGCCTTTCAGTTTCACAAATCCAGTCCCAGCAACCCAATTGAATCATGTGACTCCCCTAGCTGAAGCTCTTGATTAAATGAAGTTGGGCGTGAATCTGTCATGGTCAAATGAAGCAACAAATAACGAAACGAATGCAAGCACCTAAAATCCCATTGACACCTGCTGCTTCTGAACTATTAGAGAGGGCCCTCAGCATGACAGCCCAAATCCATGCTGGCAGGCTAATCATGCTGAGAGAGTTTACCTCAGCTCAGCTCCACTCTTGGACTCAATTGGGAGATTGACAGCAATATTGAAATTTCATTCCCCCCCCCCTTTTTTTTTTTTGCCTAAGAGCCAGCTGTGAATTGTTCTATCACATCATGGCTTTTTTTTTTTTTCTGTTCAAACTTTTTTCCCCCTCCTCTGGGCATTTTTTCCTCCTTTAAATGTTAATATCGTGAATATCTATAGAACTGCAGTGGGCCCAGCCACACGTCCAGGAGAAGGCGGAAGGGTGAGAGAGAAAGTGAGGTGCTTTGAATATTGAACAGCTATTGATAAGGTTTAACTGTAGGTTATAGCAACCCGAATTGAAAGGAAACCTCAGAGCTTAAGGGAGGTTCCCCAGCACGAGCCTCTGCCAAGAAGGCCTGTGAACAGTGGCCATAATGTGCAGAGTACAGGCCTTCTTCTAAAAATAGCAGGTGGCATTTCCTTTTACATATGCATTTCTCCACAGGATAGAGTGCACCTTGAATAAAGAAGAAAAGAAAGCAAGACCCTCAAATGTACATACAGTACAGCCTTACATAAATCCAACGGCAGCTGTAATTATTATCTCACATGCCGAGAAGGAAATAACTTGCTTCTATCAAGAGAACAGAGGAAGAAGAAGGAGGGGAGAAAGCTCCAAAACTTTTCAAACTGATTCTTCCTGACAGTATGTCATTTGCAAACCTAGGGCATGCTGGCAATGATATGGTTTCATTAATTCTGTATAGTTGTTGATTCAGAATTCTAATTCTATGGTCCTCCAGGTGCTTTGTAGCCTTCTCTTCCCTCCAGCCTTTGTGATAGTCAAACAACTAAACTTATGTCACTGAAAGAGCCAGGAAGTTTCTTTCTGCCTTGTTCTATTGTGACATTAAAGCAGCTCTTTCTTCTTTTCACCAGTTTCTTTTCCATTCTTTGATGAATTCCAGCTTCTGAAAAACTGACTTTCTTTGTCTCAGTACCTGAGAGTAAAAAATGGCTATAGAACTTTGTCCCTGTGGAATAAATCTCAACAGGCAATCCTTCGCTGGCACCATATTTTTGTATCTTTGCTGTACCACAATTTGCATCTTCCCGTTTTATTTTTCTTCTTACTTTCAGGCCTTTTAGTTTGAATATATGGGCCAGGGTAATGGGACTTGTAGTTTCATCTCAATATTTTAAACTGGAAAATATTTAATAATTTAATCATTCATTCATCAAATGTCTACGCTGCCTGGAGGTCAATTCATACTTGTGCTCTTGTCAATGGGCATACTGCCAAGACCAGGGGTGGGTTCTACTTACCTTTACTACTGGTTTGCAGCAGGAGCGCACGCACACACTTCTGTGCATGCGCAGAAGCTTCTGTGCATGCACAGATCACCCATGATGACAATGTGGTGGGTGGGTGGAGCCTCCCACCGGTTTTACTACCGGTTCTATAGAACCAGACAGAACCGGGAGCAACCCATCACTGGCCAAGACCATATAAAGACTATACAATAATGCAAATGCATACTTGATCTTGTAAGGATTTGTTTCTGTGGTGTGCAAAGGGATACATACCCAGAATAGTAAACCATTTCACAATATTCAAGAGATGCAATTAAATGAACCTACCCGTATCTTTAGATGATCCACAGAGCAGATAGATGGCCATCTCAGGTGTGTAAGTGGCAAAAGTGTCTTCACCTTGTCACTCAGGGAGCTTGAGTGGCGTAGGAGGCTAATGCCTCCTACTAAGGCAGTAGTTAACATCCAGCTGCCTGCAATTACTGCGAGTTCAATCCTAGCCAGGCTCAAGGTCGACTCAGCCTTCCATCCTTTCTAAGGTGGGTAAATTGAGGACCCCGTTTGTGGGGGCAATAAGCTGACTTTGTATAAATATACAAAAGTATGAAGGCTATTGCTTAACGCATTGTAAGCCGCCCTGAGTCTCCGGAGAAGGACGGCATATAAATCAAATTAAAAATAATAATAATAAAAAAATATCATTTGATATCACATTGAAAAAATACAAAAAATACACACAAAAAGCAAAATCATATAAGAAAAGAGTAACAAGCACCTGGAAGGAGCAAGTCAAAAAGACCTTTCACCATGTTGCCCAATTTAAAGGGGCCAAAGCACCCAGCAAAGAAAAAGTCTTGCTTAAAGGAGTTTATGAGGAGGTTGCTATCCGTATTTTTGTGAGAATGTTCTTCTAGCAGGCAATATAGCAATATAAAAGGCTCAATTCCTGAGTCTTCTTAAATAACACTGCTTCATTAAATCAGAGCAAGCTGACTCTGTTGGATCATATGGGACAGGTAAACTCTACATAAGCCATATGGTTCCTTAGATAATTGGAACCTATGCCAAATTTTAAAGGAGCCTACAAAAACCTTAACAGCACCTTGAAATGTACCCAGGTGCTTACTGGTAACCAGTGCAACTCATGGATTAGAAATGTTTTATGGCTATGGCAATTCTTGCCCATCACTCTCATGTTGCTCTATTCCAGACCAATTCCAACCTCTAAGTGTTCTTCGAGAGCAGCTCTATACTGCAATAGTCTACCCATGAATTGATCATGGTATGGATGATTGTAAATAGGGCATCCCCATTCAGGAATGGGTGCAGCTAACAACCAAACTGAACCTACGTAAAAGCTTTTGGGGCCATAAAGGCTTACCTGTTCCTCAAGTAGGAACTGAGCATCCAAGAAGACCACAGGTTAAACAGTAGTGTAAATCAATGATTCCCAACCTTTTTTTGGCCCTACCCCACCTAAGCATCTCTAAAATCCTGATGCGCCCCCCTCTCCCATGACATATAATTCTTACTATTCACAAAGTGAACTCCTATTCACGCGGAGGAAGCCTAAAAGAGTATTAACTTTGTTTAAACAAGGTTCCAAATTGCCCCATTAAAAATCAAATTCCCCCCTGTGGGGTGTAGGCCCCACCTTGGGAACCACTGGTGTAAATGGAATAATCAAACCCCATTCAGGACCAGAGGCTAAGATGTCCAGAACTGGCTGGTCCAAGGACCCACAGCCACTTAGTCTTATGAGGGTTCATCTGGAGCTAGTTCCTCTCCATTCAGATCCCACAAGTCTTCAGGCACTGGGACAAAACCTTGGCAGTATAATTTGTCTGGTCAGAGATCAAATGTTTAAATGAGTATTATCAGTCAATATGAAACAAAATAGATGAGCCTCACAAAGTAGAGATTTCAAACTTCATCTGTGACATCAACCAAAGTCAACAGAAACTAATTGTACAGAGAACAGAGAATAATGATAGAACCTTGCCTCTCATAACTATTCCCCACAGATGGTCCAAAATAATATCATGATCATCTATTGAGAAACCAAGATCAATCAAGACAATTATATCATCCACATTATAGATCACTGATGGGCATGCTTAGCCCTGTTTCAGTACCATATCCTAAACAAACTCCTGACTCAAGATAATCCAGATTCCTCCGTGGATTTCAGTAAATGCAATCTAACCATGAATAGAGCCTGAACCATGAATTGGAGACTGGATGAAAAGTACTGTTATACATACTTTATAACCAAGAGAAAGAGAGATGCCAGGATTTTCCTTATTTCAATCAATCTAAGTAGTTTCATACAGCAAAAAAGAATAAAATTTGTTAGAAGGAATAAAAATAATAGGCCACTTCACAGAAGGATTTTAGGAGACTAATGTTTATTTTAAAAATTAAAGCTCTTTATTCAGAAATTACATTTACATAGAAAGTCTAAATTCCTGATCTAACTATATTCTAAGTTCAGTAGTTTGCTGAACAACATGAAGAATGACATGATATCTACTCTACTAAGAGGGTAGAGAAGAATGACTCTGGAATAAACAAGAACCAGAAGTGATGACTGCCCTGAGAATATCAGTCTAACCTGCTTGAAGCTTGCAAAGTAGTTTCAAAGTGAAAATATAAAGAAGTCGTAGAGGGGATTTCATACATAGTGACTACATCCATTGCCCCTAATTGCCAGTAGGTTGAGACAGCACCACAAGGCAATGCATACGAAAGTGGCAATTTCTATCCTTCTTTTCATAGGGTTGTACATCAATTCGTGACCCTCTTCACTTCATTTAGGTCCTCAGTAATGGCTTGGTGAGAATAGCTGTTACTGTTTCTTCTGTCAGGCAGAATTTCAGCTCAGCACAGGCTTTATCTCTTATGTAGTAGCATTTAATATCAACATGCTTTGTGCGCAGTGTCTGAGAAAGCAAAATACAGCTGTTATTATCTCGATGCATTGTAGCGGGCTTTGGTTCATCAAGCCCAAAATCCAATAGCCCTTTCTTATAACCAACTCTGCTCTTTACAAGCTTGAGTTGCAGCTATGCGTTCTGCTTTAATAGAGGAGAGGACTGAAAATTTCTGTTTTTTACTAGTCCGATAACTGTTCCAATGCATTGCAATAAATGGCCATAATTTGGTCTTCTCTGTGTTTGGCTCATGTTGTCTGTCTGTGTGTCTGTCTGTCTGTCCATTGTCATGTAGCATACTAACATAAAGTTTCTGTTTGGAGGCTACATCACTTCACACCCTCAGTTCCTTTCTATCAGTTTGATTGTAGTTCAAGCATTGAGGATGCATTGATGTTTCTGTGCAGCCTTCCTATTGCTGTTACCGTATCTGATCTTTTTATAGTTGATATGTACAAGAGTATTCCAATTGCTCTTCTGTACTTAGTGTTGTCTTGCAGTAGTTTACTAGTGCCGCTATCTGTAAAGAAATTAGTTTCAGTTGGAGTGTCCATGTCATTAACTCTGTCAGTCTGAGGTACTATATCAGAGCCATTATCTTCCTCTGGTTAAGGAAGACACTTTCATACTCTTCTCTTTCAGTTTGTATTCTAAAATCATCTGAAAACTCTTCCAGCTGCTTCACCTCTGTTTCTTTGTTTACAGTGCTTTAAATTTCTTCCCTATCCTTTTCAATGTTAGAATGCAAAATCAGATAATCAGCCTAAGATATATATCAATGGGGTCCCCTTGCCTTTCAAATACAAGTTGGTGTTATCTTTTAACTTGTGTAAATCTCCCTCTAGGAAGCCTTTGGTTAACCATTTCACTCTAAGCCCTAGCAGCTTGGTTCTGGTCATAAAAGGACTTTGACAGCTTGCGTATGAACCCTGTTTTTCCAGACTTTTCAATCCCAGATGGCTGTTATATGCTTATGTCTCCTTTAATGTCCTTCTATAGGAAAGTTGTCTACACGAACAGATGTTGAATATGCATTTTTTTCCCTGCAGGAACACTTTCTGTAATTCTTGGTGAAAGCATACTTCCCACTGTGGTGTATATTACCTTTCCTAAATCATCTCCATTTTGGGGGTGGGGTGGGGGGGCAACTACCCTGGCTCTGAAGCTTTGGATATCTGCTTCTGCTTCTCCTTGGATGGTAAAGGCCCATTTAATGGTCTTTCCCCTATTATTTCCCTGAAGTTTGGGAATTCTGTAAGGATCCATGTTTATTCTTGTGAAAGGACTTAGTGTCTTATTTTGTAGCTTGCAACCATTTTAAAGCATCTGGCATGCCATCAATGTCCTGCTGAGGCTTGTAGTGTCTCATTTTATTTTTTATTTTTTTGGTCCAAAAGTGATAACCCTTTGCTGAGTCTGCCTCAAATTCTATATGTTCTTCTCACTCAGGAGCCCATTAAAGTTCACAGTATCTTCTTGCTGTGGCAGTTGCATTATCTCAACCACTTCTTGTTCAGATTGATGCACTGTTTCTTCTCCTGATGGAATATCTAAATACAGTGCTGACAATTCATTAGTATTCAGTTTATGTCTACATTTAAAGTTCATCACTATATGTAACTTAACCATTCCTCTGGTAGGATCAGGGATGCTATATCATTGCCAGCCAGCTCGTAGCCAATGCATATAGCATGCCTTCATCATTTCTACAATGTAGTTTCCCCCTCTTTTCTTTGTAAACATAAATATGGTTAATATTTAGTTTAGTTCCATTCAGCAGTTCAATGACAAGACTTCTTGGCCTTTATTGGGCAACTGTTGGGCAAATAAATTTCAACCATGACTACTTCTCCATAGAATTTGACAGACCAGCACCAAGAAGCACAGTTCTTGTCAACTTTAGTGGCACTTTATTATTTCTTTCTGCCACACCATGTTGTTCTGAGGTAAAATAAATTGTTTTCCTCATGCTTAATGCTTTGCTCCTGTAAGTAGTTCCTTTCCAGGATATTTATCACCATTATCAGTATTCAAAGTCTCAAGTTTTTCTTTCAAATGTATTGCTCACTCTGGCAACATTGAACTTTTGTGACCTTTTACCTTTCTCTTTAAGAAGTCCACTTGCAAACACATTTAAAAGAAATCATCTGTACATTTCCGGGGGTAAAAATCTCTGTGAAGGCAGGTGAAAATCTTTCTCTTCCAGAATGCCTTTGGGTATTAATACTTACCATGCTAAATGTCAAATTAGAGGTTAGCTATTATTTGAATTGTACAATTAGATTAGGGATTTTAATATGAATTAATTTCAATACTTGTTGACTTTTTTTTATCGTAAACTTGGTAAGCTGCTTAGAATCCAGCAGGTTTGTGTTGGTAGATAAATCAATTAAATAAATGAATGAATAAATAAATGCAAGGTGTATTAGAACTTATAATTATATCTGGAATTATGTCCCTTATTATCTGTATAGTTGGAGCTATGGGTAAGGTTTGGACTGTTACAACAGTTTCTTTTGCAGTACTTAATTATGGTTTACTGGAGTCATTTATGAGGAATGAATCAGTGGTGATTCATTCCTAATGGAATGTGATTCAGCACTTACCTTCGCTACTAATTCAGGAACGGAAGCCTGCGGGAGTGTGTGTGTACTATGTGCCTCTTCTGCGCATGCGGAGAGGGTCATAAACGGGATGTAATGATGTCCCGGTGGGTGGGCGGAGCCTCCTGTTGCCGGTGCTACCAGTTCACATGAGCCGGATAGATCCAGCTGGATTTCACTACTAGAATGAATCCTTTCCTTGGGACTTCCTTTTGTTTTAAGACAGCATGACTGCTAAAGGACTCATTCCTGTGAAATTTGTCTTTAAGGATGTTTCTTTGGTGAAGACTTTTCCTTCTCTCTCTCTCTCTCTCTCTCTCTCTCTCTCTCTCTCTCTCTCTCTCTCTCTCTCTCTCTCTCTCTCTTCCTCCCACTCTCCCTCTTCCATTTGTTTTTGAGATGCAAATCACTTCCAAGAGGGAAAAACAATCCCTGCTATCCAATCTGTGAGCATATAGACTTGATTGTGAAATCCTTTCTTTTTTTCAATTTTCTTTCTTAGGTTAAACTGCTATATATATTTTAGGACATTGATTGGTATGAGTGTGTATCATTATGTTCCATTTAACTCCAAGCTAGAGGAATGCACTGAATGGTGGGGTGACTTGCAAGGTAGCCGGTAGATTATCAAACCTTCTTTTTGTAAAATGGTATGAGATGCTTGGAGAAACTGGTAATTAGCTGGGTAAAATACTTTCTATCTGAAAAAAATTGTCCAATCAAATCTATTTAAAGATCAAAAAGAGAAAAGAAACAATTATGAGAATTTGGGATTTAAAATTGCTTACCTGCTATCGGCAACACATTCAGTAGATTGCATAGATCAGTTAATCATTACCTTCTGCACTATGATTTATTTGTACCTACCATATAAACGATCACACGTATAGTTATGAAGACTGTATCTGCTTCTAATAATTAGCAGATACTGATCTTCTACAAAATGAAAGTTAGTAAGAATGAATTATATATATATATATATATATATATATATATATATATATATATGTGTGTGTGTGTGTGTGTGTGTGTGTGTGTGTGTGTGTGTATGTGTGTGTGTGTGTGTGTGTGTGTGTATATATATATATTTGATTTATATGCCGCCCTTCTCCAAAGACTCATGGCGGCTTACAATGCGTTAAGCAATAGCCTTCATACTTTTGTATATTTATACAAAGTCAGCTTATTGCCCTCACAAACTGGGTCCTCAATTTACCTACCTTAGAAAGGATGGAAGGCTGAGTCAACCTTGAGCCTGGCGATTCGAACTAGCAGTAATTGCAGACAGCTGGGTTTTAATTACAATGCTTAGTCTGCTGAGCTAGTTCTATACCTTTATCTCTCTCTAACATCTATCTATCATCAATCTCATGAGTGTCAAACTCACTGCATCATGTTGCTGTCATGTGACATTTCATGACATTTTTCCCATTTGTGGAGTTGGCCTGCACATGATGAATCCAGCCTATGGGCCACCAGTTTGACACACCTATCTATATCTATCTATCTATCTATCTATCTATCTATCTATCTATCTATCTATCGGAATTTGTCTGCTATGTGTGTATACATATTGTCCAAAGCCCTGTACACAGAACATACAGAAAGCTGGTTGCACAATTTACTGATAAGTTTGTGAAATAAACAAACAAGCACCAAAGGAAATGTAAGCGCAAACACACATGCTCACGCCATAGAAAAAACAAGTCCATCAAACTCCAACAAGCTTCCCTTAAGAGAGTTCCAACCCAAAACAAAAGGCACAAGAATGGTCAAGCAGAATCCAAGGCTCCAAGCACTCTAGAAGTTTAATCAGCTGGTCTGTGTCCAGAGTCAAACTAAGAAATTTCAAAGTGAGAATCAAGCCACACAGAGTCTGGGTAAACAAATGGTTGTTGCCAACAGAGAGGCTTGAACTTGCTGCTCTTCTTAAAAGCATTGTTGCTCACTTAGAAGAACATGTCTCCTTTCTTGCAGAGGGCCTTTGTTCTGCTGTCTTCTTCACATGGTGAGCCCTTGCAAAGTGGGAGAGGCAGCCTAGACTTCTCTTCTTCAGAGAGCAGCAGCAGCGGGGCTATTTATTTATTTATTGTATTTATTGGTTCGATTTATATGCCGCCCTTCTCTGGAGACTCCGGGCAGCTTACAATGCGTTAAGCAATAGCCTTCATACTTTCGTATATACCTGCTTAGTAGGGCTTTCGGCCCCTCCTAAGCGGTGTTCTTTTTTATACAAAGTCAGTTTATTGCCCCCACAATCCAGGTCCCCATTTTACCTACCTCGGAAGGATGGAAGGCTGAGTCAACCTTGAGCCTGGTGAGATTCAAACTTGCAGCAATTGCAGGCAGCTGGTGTTACTTAATAGTACTTTAATCTGCTGTGCCAGCAAGGCTCTTCAACATTCCACCTTCTTGGCCTGCAACTCCTCATTCATTCAGAAGGTCTGGAACTGGCTGTTCATTTACAGCGTACACAACAGAGTCTGAACTCGCTGTGACATTGTGCTGGAAAGAATCTGATGGAATTTTGATCAAAAGAGAGGTGATAATGAGAAAAAAATGGGAAGCATTATGTGGTATATTGACTTCCCACATTTCTTTAACAATTACTCAAAGTTACAATGAAACTGAAAGAAGTGAATTATGACTGGGATTCACACATACAATCATTAGAGCATCCCCATGATCTCATGATAAAAATTAAGGTGCTTGACACCTGGCATGTATTTACAACAATTGCAGCATCCTAGGGTCATGTGATCTCTATTTGCAACCTTCCAAGACAGCTTCTGACAAACAAAGTCAATGGGGGAAGCTGAATTTGCTTAATCACCATGGCAATAAACTCATAAAATTGAGTGTGATTTACTTAACAGCTGCCTTGTTTAGCAATGGAAATTTTGAGCCCAATCGTAGTCATAAGTCAAGGACTATCTGTAGTGGTCTTCACTGAGTCATTGAAAAGTGTGCAATGTGAGAAAATATATTGGCTCTGCTCTGAGGAAAGAATGCCGATGAATGAAGTAAAAATGTTAGGGGAAAAAAGGAGAAATGGAGAACTCTCACTTATCCCCTTTTTGCTACAGGAAAATGAGAACTGAACATATCTGGAAGTTAACTTAATTTCAAGCTAACTCTACACACAGCCAGGAGTTTGATCCTGACCGGCTCAAGGTTGACTCTGTCTTCCATCCTTCCAAGGTCGGTAAAATGAAGACTCAGATTTTTGGGAGTAATATGCTGACATTGTAAATTACACTGAGAGTGTTGTAAAGCATAATGGGGCAGTATATAAGTCTAAGTGCTATTGCTATTGCCATATCGTATTATACTATATATGCTATATTAACGTACTACTTTTAAAAAAAAAACAATTCCTGGCATTTAAGATTTGTGTGTGATAAACATGAGAGAATCAAGAATGAATAGACGCTAAAGAAATGTTGATTGAATACAAAAAGGAGCTATGCTATGAAAAAAAAAAAAAGCATTGCAGATCTGATGATACAGAGAGAATAAATGAAGACCAAATTTCACCAAATTTGAATACAGCTCAAATTTGAAATCCTCAAAAAGAGAAAGGTGATCAGGTTAAAACAAACTAATAAAATATGATGTATGAAGTGGTGTATGGATGTGATAAAAGCTAGTATGGCTTGTAAGGACAGGAAAGCATAGATCAATACAGTAAATGATGTTGCTTAGTCAATGAATATTTTACCTATATTTCCTTTTTTTTTAAATGTATGTAATTAATCAGGGCCACTGTTTCTTACTCCTTTTTTTTCTACTATACATGAGAAAGAGAACAGCTTGGTGGAAATGGATGTATGGTTGGATAGATGACTTTAACCTGAAGAAAATGAATAATTCTTTTGTTTTCCTCAGGCAGACTAGAAGACCAATTTTAACTTTCCTCAGGCAAAGTATTTTGTTACTCAAGTTCTCTTGATGCTTCTAAAAAAGAACTTAGAATTGAATAAATCAATTGCCAAATACAAAAATGGAACCCATACCAGGGGTGAAATGCTCTGAAGTCTGCTACCAGTTCGCTTTGCTACCAGTTCGCTTCACACGTGCATGCATGGTTCACGCCAAATGCATGCTTGATGTGCATGCGCCGATACCACGCAGCACTGAAAAAGGAGGATTAAGAAGCCTTTTCTAAGGTAAGTAGAACAGTGGGAGGGGGGGACAGCTGTAATCAAATGTGAGTGTTACAATGTGAGTGCAACAGAGTGCAAATGTGAGTGCAACAGAACATGTGTGCAGAAAGAAATAGCTCAGATAGCTCAACCGGCTGAATAGCCTGTTATTAACATCCAGCTGTCTGCAATTACACCAGTTCGAGGCTCAAGGTTGACTTAGCCTTCCATTCTTTCTAAGATAGGTAAATTGAGGAGCCAGTTTGTGGGGGCAATAAGCTGACTTTGTATTAAAAAATATACAAAAGTATGAAGGCTATTGCTTAACGCCTTGTAAGCCGCCCTGAGTCTCCGGAAAAGGGCGGCATATAAATCTAATTAAAAAAAATAAAAAATATAATAAACATAGAAGAGTGCAACTGACAAAAGCATTTTGGAAACTAGTGTCTATATTTAAAAATTAAAGAAAAAGATCATTAGAATCTAATAAAAGATTATTAGAAAATTACATATAAATATGAGACTTCTGGTGAACTGACATCCTAGAATAGAGGGACAAGATTGTCATAAAGAAATGGCATCCACATGCTGGATCTGGGCTGCTGAAATTTCTCTAGAGAAAAGAACAATATTAAGTTTACCCACATGTATTCAGGACACTGGTTTTTTGTGAGCAGACAGCAGGAATTGCATTTTTGCAATCATCTTATAATCACCTGGAAGTTGACAATTTCACTCCACTTATAGTTGCTAATATAGCCTATACAAACTCTAGGTTCAACCAAGACTCATCTCTTAATCACTTTAGATTGATTGATTGATTGATTGATTGATTGATTTGCTGTGCCTTAAAGACTGAGAATCTTCAGATCAGCAATTCTTAATGAAATCACTTGATGAGTTTTCTTCAATCTTTGTAAAAGAAGATTTAACTATAAGTTTAAATATTCATATTTTTTTAAATATGCATCAAAAAGATGATAGTGTTGGGTTTAAAAAGTTTAAATGAATTGAGGGCTCAGCCTCAGATGGACTTAATTTAAGACTTTATAATTAATTGAAAGAATCCTTCTTTTCAGAAAATGTCTATGCTTATATTTGGAAAGATGACTTTGTTCAGACATTTTCTGAAAAGAAGGATTCTTTCAATTCATTGGATACTGTTCATTGGATACTAGAGGGCCCTAGAAGGCGATAGATGCATCAAGAGAGATCTACAATAAATGGGCTCAGGAAATTGTAAAAATATTTATTATTATGGAAAATTAGGTGTACAAAGGAACAATTAGGTGTAAAAAAGAACAAACCCCACTGAATAAAGCTAAAATTGATTTGAATGCAGATTCAAATATATAGCTTTTAAGAGAATTCTTTACATTAAATTTCCAAAGAACTTTCTTTGAGCTATCAAAGAAATTTCCTGAGAAGAAAGTGAAAGTGTTTCCCAGTTGTGATACCTTTATCATAATTAAAGGTAAAAGGTAAAGGTTTCCTCTATCCAGTCATGTCTGATTCTAGGGTGTGGTGCTCATCTCCATTTCTTGGCCAAGAGAACCACAATGGTTTGAAGTCACTTCCATAGTCATGTGACTGGCATGACTATATGCCAAAGTGCATAGAATCCTGTTACCTTCCCACCAAAATGGTTGCTATTTATCTACTTGCATTTGCATGCTTTCACACTACTAGGTTGGCAGGAGCTGGGTCAAGAACAGGAGCTCGCCCTGTCACATGGGTACTCAGGTCCCAAACTGTCAACCTTCTGGTCAACTAGCCAAGGTCTTAATCCACTAGGCCACTGCATCCCCTTAGCAATGTTGATAATGTTGATTAACTGGTAATAAAGAAGGGGTTTCCTTCCTTTTCTTTTATTTTCTTTTTCTTCAATTTCCTTTAAAAAGGCAAACAAGATTATGGGGAGAAATAAGAGCAGATAAACACTGGGAAAGAAAACTAGATTGATCTAAATATGGGCACAAACAATGTAAATTTGACTCTGGCAGTGAGTTAGTAGAGAGCCCTGCAGTATAATGAATATTGCATGGATAACCCAAACATCATTGCTTTGGATAAATATCAGAGAATGGAATCAGGAACACCCAAGCATGTACCATCCCCAAACTTATGAATATTTACTGGGTGAGAATTAACTCCTTTCAATATACAATCAATAAATGGGCACAGAGCCAACTGATCATCAAGACTCTGAGAGGAAACTGGGGCAACCTGAAAAACTAAGAGATAAATCGGGAAAAAACATTAGAAGATTGGAAGGACAGACAGGCAGAAACACAAAAATCTCTGCCTTAATCATATTTAATGAGATGCAATGAAAGGATATCCAGGAATGCAACACTAATAAGACATTTCATACCTTGTTATCAAAGACCCCAGAACACCTATAGATCTGAGCATCATTCGTAGAGCAATATTAGTCCTACTTGTAAATCAGGGAACAAAGAAAAGAGTGGAACAGGTAAAAAAATGGGACACACACATTGAGGGAATAAGAGAAAATTTCTGGGATCATAATCTGCAATGCAATGCCACAGAAAACAGGTAGATAACAATATCTCAGACAGAAAAGTGCGAAGTCAATAATGCCTGGCATTTTGTAACTTATATAATGTAGGTAGTCAAGTGTATCAAATGTTGATGTCCAAACCAACAGGGCCCACACTGTTGAAACCTGATCACCAGACTATCATTCAGAAGTTGAGATAGTGCAGTCTTGGTTGAATGACCTGTCGACATCTTGACTCATATGAACTGAGAAGGCCATCAGAAGACAAATGAAAAATCAGTTGTGAGAGGGCAAGTCTTTCGAGGAAATAAAAAGGAGAGCACAACTTGAGCACAAAGAAGGATTCAGAGAAGCTGTCTGCAACAAGGAAAGTGTTTGCTGTAGAAAAACTTAAAGCTTAAAAGAGTCAGAGAAACTCTCTATGATTAAAGAACATTGCACGAGGCAGGTGATTCAGGACTAAAAAAAAAGGCATAAGACAGTAAGTTAAAAAAAAGGAGGAAAAGGGATCAACCAAGGAGGTAGTATGAGGAGAAGCATCCAGAATTCTCTAACTCTGATCTGCAAAATCAGAAACAAAAGATGACAGATGAGAATTAGTGGAATGAAAGAAACAAAGTGTACTTGCTATTTTAGAATATTGAGAATATTCCCAAGCCATCAACAAAAAGAAAAGGAACAGGAAATAATATATGTCCTCTGATACATGGAGTCAGCAGAGAAGGAAAGGTAGAGAAAAATTGAAGAGAAGCCCTGCCTTGAAATGGAATAATCATCTGAACTAAGGCTGGCTTTACCTCTACGAGATGAGAAAAATGATGATCCAAAGGCATTCTGTGTATATCCACACTCTGAAGGAAAGGAACACTCCTTATATTCCTTTCAGACTTTTAAAAAACAATAAGGTAAAAGTAAAGGTTCCCCTTGCACATATGTACTAGTTGTTCCCAACTCTAGGGGGTGGTGCTCAAAGCCAAAGAACCAGCGCTGTCTGAAGATGTCTCCGTCGTCATGTGGCCAGCATGACTAAACACCAAAGGCACACAGAACGCTGTTACCTTCCCACCAAAGGTGGTCCCTATTTTTCTACTTGCATTTTTTATGTGCTTTCAAACTGCTAGGTTGGCAGAAGCTGGGATAAGTAATGGAAGCTCACCCCATTACACAGCACTAGGAATTCAAACCACTGAACTGCCGACCTTTCAATTGACAAGCTCAGCATCTTAGCCACTGAACCACTGCATCCCTTAAAAAAATGTGATTGTAAATAAATTCCATCCTCTGTAAGAAAATAATAAGAAAAGAGAATGTGAAGTGGATGTTTGACAAGATACCTTGCACCTTGGAAGCTGTGATTTACTTCACTGAGGCCCTTCACATTTCCTTGAGACCTCAACAAACTTCTCTGTTAGTTGTCTTTGTCTGCTTGCTCCATATGCACAGAAGCATCTTACAGTTTTTCCAATAGCCAGTTAGAAGCACCCAAAGGGACTTCTACTCAAGCTTTTTTCTGTTATTAGGAGATTTGGATGAGGCAGTCTTAATGAGACAAAACAAACCAAAGTGGGTACTTTGCTTTGCCTTCAGCAGCCTGAAATAGCTGGGTGAGGAGTGGGTGGGCTTCCCACCAATTTATGTACAGATCTAATACAAATCAATACCATATTCCCAAAGGGTCCTTTTAGATTATTGTTCTTCTGCAGTCTCAGAAAGACAGATTTAATATTAACATTATCCACCTATCCAATTCATCTTAATTTCTTGTATATTCATATCCACCCAAAATAATATTCATTAGTCTGCGCTGTCAGTTTCTAGGAAGGTCTTTCAGGTCACCTGGGATAGAAGAAGAAATACATGATAATTTATTTATTTATTTTAGCCTTTGCCTCAAAACTGTTACAGTTGTTTTCTTAATATTGGTCAGTAGTATTGCTGAGGTTCATAATCTAAAGCGAAAACAACTTTGGCTTGGAATATGATTCTATCAAAATGTTACTGAGTTTCAGAAATGAGGGAAGAAGAGGCAACAGGAATCATAGCTGATTTAGAAGAAATCTTAATTAGAAATCCAGCATTCTAAAAACTAATATTGCTTTCTGTTCCCATTCTGTTCTTTCTGTTTGTAATAGGGAATAATGACATGCCAATTGTATATAATTATGGAAAGCTATTTAGAGAACTGAATTTTATCTCTCTGTTTAATTATGCTTTCTGTACTAGGTTGGCACTTGATTGCTACTATGGTGCATATGCTATTTTTATTTTCTCTTTTTCATTTTTGGTTAAGCCTCAGATTCAGAGTTGCTTTGTCTGTAATTTCCTCCGTGACTGTTCCTTGCCCATCAATATCTACAATATCTGATGCCCCAACATGTCCTAACTGAGATTTTAGGGAACTAAACATGGCAGTTGTATGACCTGCCAGTTTATCAAATATTTCTTCTGGGATGAAGAGCCTAATGATTTTTCCCAGAGTAGGATAAAGTATGCCATTTTCTTGGCAACGCCATGGAAGTGGCTTGAATCTACAATATAAGCAGATGCATCTTTCATTTAAAGTTCCATTTCCATCTTTTTTTCCCCCTACTGGACAGAATGGTCATCCCCATTTGTTCAAGGTGATGAGAGAATCTCATTCACCATCTTCTTTAGAGGGATTTGAATATGGAACAAATATATCTTCTTTTATAAAAAATATTTCGAATCAATTACGAGGGCAAGAACATATCTAACGATTTCTTCCCCTCCACTTCTTTTCTCTGCAAATTCAAAGGGAAGAGGTTGTTTCCATCTTTTAACCATCCTGCCTAATTGCTCTTGCTAGATTTTTTTCAGCGAGCTGCTTTAAGGAAATAAGGATGTCTTCTTAAAAATCAAATCCAACTTACAATATGAAATAAAGTGTTCAGAGAATACGGAAGAATTAGAAGAACTACAAAGTAACTCCATTCCTTCTTATCCTGCCCTCAGGTGCTTTATCAGACTAAACATACCCAGTTCCTGCAACTTTACTTCATATGTTTTAGTATCTGGTTCTCTGTATGGCCAGTACATAAAAAGTTAACAAAGACAAAGATAACAACAAGACATTGTGATGGCTAAGAGGAGGACATTTAAAGATAGACTGAGAGGCTGATTCCAACTACACAAGACCAAACTTTAAGAACAAATGCATACAAAGCCAGAATTGAGAAGATTGCAACAGACAGCAAATGTCACTTCTTCAAAGAAGCTGAAGAAGTAATGAACTACTTAGTTAGCTGCTACCAGAAGATCTCACTGATTGATTACAAACAAGCAACAGTATGACAAAGTAGCAATAATGACATACTGGACTATCTGGAAGAAATATCAATTGTCCGCAAACAAAAACTCGTGGGACCACAAATGAGACACAGTAATAGGAAATGAAGAAGCTAATGTGCTCTGGGAATTCTAGAATTCAAACAGACAACCACGTGCCACATAATACCATAGACTTAACAACTGTAGATGAGAAAGACAAAAATGTCTGGATAGTGAATGTTGCAGTATCTGGAGACAGCAGATTAGAAGAGAAAAAACTGGAGAAAATTACATAATATAAAGACCTACAAGTAGAAGTAGAACAACTATGGCAAAAACAAAAACAAACACCCCCCCCCCGAAAGGTAGTACAATTCCAACAGAAATAGGTTCTTTGGGTTCAATTCCAAAACATCTGGAGCATCAGTTGGACACCACCAGCACTGACAAAATCACAATCAATCAATTGCAAAAGGCAGCTTTATTTAGAACAGCTTATATCCTGCAATGATACCTTTAAAATCATCGAACAACAACATCTGCCTATTTCAGGTACTTGGGAAGGACTTAATAGATTTTTAAAAATCCAGTCTAAAAATCTGTCTGATTGTATGACCAACCACTATAATAATACTTGGAACAACTTATGTCCAATGATAACATCTTTAGCATCGTTAAATAATTGCCTATACTGTGTCCTAGGGAAGAACCAGATAGGTGGACAAAAATGCCAAATCCAATATCAATAGCAATGTAACCAACCATAATTTGTTAAATTTATATGCTTTGATTTATTAACTGAACCATCACCATGACCTGTGATAAAAATGTTATATGTGAAAAAGTTAATTAATCTAAAGACCCAAAATACTTTAATCAAAACACATGCTAAGAGAACAGCTCATACTAAAATAAGAAACATGCCCATGACAAGTAAAAAAACCAAACATTATAGTTTAGTGGCATAGCAAATTTTATAGACATTGAGAAATCTCACACACATTTGATGCTGTCTGCTCTTGTCTATACTGAAATTGAAATGGTTTCATTTTATTTATGATTCTGAATGTGTGAATGTTTCTTACAAGAAGACATACAACTTGGCATTGAGATTTTATGTATGAAACTGTATATTAATTCATTTGATACACTTGCTGGAATAGTTGCCTCTACACATTCAAGGCTTTTTATGGTAATGAACTTCTATGTATTTCACTGCTTTATTCTACCTGATTATTTCCGTTTCCTACCATAACAGTTACACAAGACTGATGATTTCTGCAGAGTTATTCTTTGCGGTGAACTGAATTTTTTTTAGGTTAACTGTACATTTTCCCTTCATATTTAGCCACTTTATTAAGATAAATACAGAGCTATATATGTGTGTATATCATTCAAAATATTCCTTACCAATAACAAATTGCATTCAGAAAAAAAAAAATGGGGAGGAGGAGGTAAGACTGATATGACATCTTTTCATACAAAAGATGTTCAATTATTAAAAACTAAAACTGCAAAATTCTTCCCAATTTCAGACCAGAGTTAAGGCTTTCTCCTATTAGTTCAAATGTCAGATAAAATTAAAGTTTACTCTTCCATAGTTTATTTATTGTGGTGGAATCTCCAGCTAGACTGGTGGGAAGTCTTAAGAAAGGCCTGAATTTGGAAGGCAATGGCACAGGCCAGACCTCCCCCAGAATCATATCTTGTCATTCCTTCAGGATTCTTGTAACATAGTTGTATGTTACAACTATGTTACAAGTTGTAACATAGTTGTACAGGATTCTTCAGGATTCTTGTAACATAGTTGACCAGCAATAAACTACTGTTGAGATTCTTCATAAGTGATTCTGGTTGCTTTTACCTGGCATTTACATTCCAGATATGTAGCAAAAACTGAGCTGTAATCCAAATGCAAATAGATTGGGTTAGTCTTTCTTAATAACTGGTTAATTAGTACTTGTTTAAAACTTATTACTTCTTGCTTGTTAAATAATTGTGAAGACAGTTATGATAATAAACCTATTTACATACTAGCATTAATGATAGCTTTCGACCAAATTTAGGACTGAGTGAGCTGCTTCCCATATTCAAGGCATAGAACTAGAATCCTTTTGCTAGAATAAAAAAAAAATGCATCTACCATCCTTAAAAACAACATCATGGTATTAATTTCAGGTAGAAAATGAACTTTTTCAATCTAGGACACCAAGGCAATTATTTCAATCATTTGTCCTGTTTCCTTTTGTCTTACTGCTGTTTCATTTGTTGTCTATTAATATTTTTCTCTATTATTTTAATAATGCTTCAACTGCTAGAGAAATTTCAGACAACAAATTTGATGAACCACTAGGGAAATTCGCTAAAGGAGGCCAGAATTGCTATGATCATAAAATATAACAGAAGCTGATAACTACAATCTGTGAATGCATCATTCTGCCAAGGGAAGTCATATTGTGAAATGGAGAACAAGAGGATGAAAGCTTGAAAAATTAGGAAAATTAAACTCTATTCAACAAAATGAGGGAGAAAAATAAATGTCTGAACAGGACCAGACAGCCTATAAATGTAAGTATGCTTATAGAATGAAAACACTGTTTTTTCATATTACACCAGGGGTCTCAAACTCAAGGCCCGCAGGCCAGATGAGGCCGCAGTGTGGTTGGATCCAGCCCACAGTGCTGTCCTGGAAAATATAAGGGGCAGGTCCGTGTTGCTTCGGCCCAGTCTACCCACGCCAGCAGTTTGGCGACTGGCCAGCAGAGGAAACATGCCAGCAGCTTGGGGACTGGCATCAAGCTGGCCACACCCATCCAGCTGGCCATAACCACCCAGCTGTCAATGCCCCTCCCCCGAGGTCAACCACAGCCCTGATGTGACCCTCAAGGAAATTGAGTTTGACACCCTCTGTATTACACTGTAAAAATAAGGATAGCATGAAACCACTGCTTTAAAGAGATATCCAGTTTTGTCCCCAGAACAAGGTTTGAATGTAAGAATCCCTCAGTTTTATAATGGCTTTGGGATTTACTAGAATAACCATGAATGGCAATTGCCAGGAAAAAAAAGAGAAGAACAACTATTTTCACCATTGTTTCTGACAGTGCTTTTCTTGGCAACAAGGAAAAACCACAGAGTAGACTGTATTTACCATGTTCCATACTTCAGAAAGATCTTCAAAGGCACTTTTTAACATGGCTTCCTTACAAAAAAAAATTTCTGTTTAGGCTGTAATGGCCACCTGCTATCAAGAACAACTGGCTCTACCATAGCTCTATGAAACAGCGTGCGCACACACAGTATAATTTGAACAATGATCTCATTTTTTTCTAGGCCATTTCATATTCTTAATTCTACAATATTTATAGAACTAGAGGAGGAGATATTGTGACAAGCTGAAAGAATAGAACTGCTGCTTTTTCTTTGTTCCTAGAAATACTTTAACACCGAGACGCTGAACAGATTTTTACAGAATAAGAAATGGCAATGAAAATTAGGCAAAACTTCACCTGCTTCATTTTGCATAGCTGTGCACTTGAAAGGCAGGAGAAAAGCAGTTAAAAAGAGAAGTAGCTAGCTGCTAACTGAGAAGTGTATTATGATTACCAAAAATGATTATATATTCATGACACTATATTGTATATCATGTATTTTAAATGAATGCCTTTTGCACTGAGACATGCTTTTCCCCATTTAAGCCTTTGACAGAAGACTTAAAGAGCATGTCAACTTTCAAACAAGTTATCCTTCTAGTGGCAGAAATGAACTGTAACTAAAAGTAATGTCAGCAATATGTGCTGTTCTGTAAAATATGAAAGAGGATTTGCAGATGTCACTTGTTTCTCTGCACACATGCAATCTCCAAGAGTGTAATCTCACTGCCTTTACAATGTTTCTGGTGGTGATGCTGGTGAAGGAGAAGGAGAAGGAGAAGGAGAAGGAGAAGGAGAAGGAGAAGGAGAAGGAGAAGGAGAAGGAGTATTTTCCTGTATGAGTTTTGACTGCTGGTTGGGAAGGATTTCTGTTTGGCCCGTTTTGTTTCCCAAGACATACCATTTGAACCACACACCCTGCATGTCTTAATCAAGCTGTCATCCATTTAGTCCACTGACATCACCCCTCCCCACAATTTGAGAAGCAGGAAATAATGAAATGCACATCTGCTAAAGCAGAAGGCATCACACTGCAACTTCTTTTTGTTTGCTCGTTTGGAGTCAAGCACTTTGTTTCAAGAATGCTACCGTCTGTCCTTCATCTGGAAGCTTAGAAATAATTTATAAGCTTTGCTACTTTAACTAATGGAGTCTCTAGTTCTATGCATTCAGCGAAGTCACTGTTTTTTTATTTGAAGGTTCTCTAGATCAGGGCTGAGAAGACGAGTTTCCTGATATAACAGTGCTTTAAAATATTTGTGAGTTGTAAATAGAATATAGATAGATGGAGATAGATAGACAGACAGACAGACAGATAGTTGGATGATAATGATAGATGATGGCTGGATAGATGATAGATAGATAGATAGATAGATAGATAGATAGATAGATAGATGATAAGGATGGATGGATGGATGGATGGATGGATGGATGGATGGATGGATGGATGGATGGATGGATGGATAGGTAGGTAGGTAGGTAGGTAGGTAGGTAGGTAGATAGATAGATAGATAGATAGATAGATAGATAGATAGATGATATAATGATAGATTATTGATGAGAGAGAGAGAGAGAGAGAGAGAAGCTGGATGGGTAGATAGATAGATGACAGTGAGAGAGATAGATGATGATGATGAGAGAGAGAGAGAGAGAGAGAGAGAGAGAGAGAGAGAGAGAGAGGGAGAGGGAGAGAGAGAGAGAGATACGATAGAGGATGGATGGATGGATGGATGGATGGATGGATGGATGGATGGATAGATGATATAGTGATAGAGATAGATAGATTATTGATAATAGATAGATTAAGACCTTCTGTAAGGGCGAGCCAAGGAGTTTAGCCAGCACCTGTTGGACAAGATCGCTCAGATTCAGGACAGCTTGGACTCTGATTGGACAGAGTCAGACAGTGAGGAGGCAGTGAGTCCTGTGCTTTGGGAAGAGTTCGATCCTGTTACCCCAGAGGAAGTGGACAGGATCATGGGGAAGCTGAGTGTGGCCACTTGTGTGCTAGACCCGTGCCCCTCCTGGCTTGTTTACTCAGTTGGGGAGGTGATATACAGCTGGATCCAGGCAGTGATAATGGCTTCCTTGGGGGAGGGAAGTTTTCTGGCTGCCTTGAAGGTGGTGAGGCCCCTCCTCAAGAAGTTGGCCTTGGATTCAGCTGTTTTGAGTCATTTTCGTCCGGTCTCCAACTCCGCTTTCTAGCAAAGGTTGAGAATGTGGTGGCACATCAGCTCCCGCTGGCCCTGGATGAAGCAGATTACCTTGACCCACACCAATTGGGTTTCAGGCCCGGGTACAGCACGGAGATGGCATTGGTCGCGTTGGTGGATGATCTCTGGAGGGTCAGGTCAGAGGTTATTCCTCTGTTCTGGTCCTATTAGATCTTTTGGCAGCTTTCGATACCATTGACCATGGTATCTTGCTGCAGCACCTCGAGGGGCTGGGAGTGGGAGGTACTGTTTTATGGTGGTTCTCCTCCTACCTCTCAGGTTGAACGCAAGCAGTGTTGGCAGCGGGGCAGAGATCGACCTTGAGGCCCCTCACTTGGGTACCCCAGGGGTCGGTTCTCTCACCCCTTCTGTTCAATATTTATATGAAACCGCTGGGGGAGATCATCCATGGTTTCAGGGTGAAGTACCACCTTGAAGTGGTACCTCACCCTGACCTGACAATATTGAAGTGGTACCTCACCTTGACCTGACAATATTCAGCTCTTTATATCCACCCTGAACCAACCCAGTGATGCCCTCGATATGATGGCCCGACGTCTGGAAGCGGTACGGGTCTGGATGGGAAGGAACAGGCTTTGGCTCAACCCTGCCAAGACTGAGTGGCTGTGGGTACCAGCATCTCGGTCCAAATGAGAGGTTCCATTGTTGGCTATAGGGGGTGAAATTTTACCCCCTGTAGACAGGACACACAACGTGGGTGTCCTCCTGGACTCATGGTTGAGTTTAGAAGATCATATAATGACCATGATCAGGGGGGCATATGCCCAGATTCGTCTGGTGCACCAGTTGTGCCCCTACTTGAACCAAGATGACCTACACACAGTTACTCATGTGCTAGTCACCTCCTGTATTGACTACTGTAACACTCTCCACATGGGGCTGCCCTTGAGGACCATTCAGAGGCTTCAGCTGGTACAAAATGCAGCTGCACGGGTTGTATGGGAGAATCCCGATACTCCCATGTAACACCTCTCCTGTGTGACTTGCATTGGTTGCCGGTTGACCTCCGGGTGGGATTCAAGGTGCTGGTGATGACCTTTAAAGCACTACATGGCTTAGGCCCAGGATATTTGGTGGACCATCTGCAGCCAGCAACAACTTCCCATCGCCTGGTTTGCGCCCATAGGAAGGGCCTGCTCAGGGTGCCATCAGCTAGACAATGTCAGCTGGCGGCCCCCAGGGGTAGAGCCTTCTCTGTGAGCATGCCCACCCTCTGAAATCAACTCCCCTTGGGGCTCTGGCTGGCCCCTGACCTTCGCACTTTCCTCCGCAAATTAAAAACTTGATTATTCAAGTTCCCTGGCCTGGACAGGTGGGGTTTTATATGGGTTTTTAACTTTTATCTGGTTTAATTAGGTATTTTAACTTTGTACTGGTTATTGTGGATTTTATTGTTGTGAGCCGCCCTGAGTCCATTGGAGATAGGGTGGCATATAAGTTAAATAACATAAATGATTGATAGATAGATAGATAGATAGATAGATAGATAGATAGATAGATAGATAGATAGATGATAGATAGATAGATAGATAGATAGATAGATGATAGATAGATAGATAGATAGATAGATAGATAGATAGATAGATAGATGAGACTGAGAGAGATGATAGATTTGAAAATAAATCTTGAAAAGTTCTATTTGACATCATCAGACAGTTAAAAGCTTTGATAATATTCCAGTGTATGATACATACATAGTGGAGATGTGAAATATGAACAATTGTCTTTGCATTATGGCCAAAATAATTAGAATTGTAAGTGCTATGTATTGCACTCAGCCATTTTAATAACTATTGCAAAAGGGGTATTATCAATATATATAAAGAAAATAAATTCTACCATTTTATTCCTCGCCTAATTTTCCTGATATGCAACGTAACATTTGTGCAATTCAATTTACTTGCATAAAGGATACCTAGCAATAAATGCTAAGTTTAATCAGGTGTGCTACCACTTAGCAGTGCAACCAGTGGTGAAACAAAGTGGTTTTCATTCAGAGAATTCTACTGAGAATCATTCAACAAATCAAATGCCAACTAAGGTGGCATCTTTTTATTATTATAATCTTCATCTCTGCATTCTGCCAATCATAGTGTTCAGTTCATGCATAGCAGAGAGCAATGACCTCTGTATAGAGGTGTATATGATGAAAGACACATTGAAATGCTTTTTTGTGAAGCTGCCACAAGAGGAACAGAACAAATTTTGTATTCTCAATTGGGCTTTGCAGGTTTTTTAAAAAAAGAATTCTTTATTGGCCAAGTATGATTGAACACACAAGGAATTTTTCTTTGGTGCCTATGCTCTCAGTGAACATAAAAAGACAAGATACACTTGTCAAGCATCACAAGACACAACACCCAGTGACAGTCATATGGTACAATTAGCAATCAAATAATAGTAGGAAACAATATCAATATAAATCGCAAGGATATAAGCAACAAAGTTACAGTCATGCAGTCAAAAGTGGGAGGAGATGGGCAACGGGAATGATGAGAAGACCAATAGCAATAGCATTCAACTAATGTGAATAGTTTGACAGTTTGAACTGCCAAATAGAAATAGTATGGCCTTCATTCACTCACCCACTCACTCACTTACTCACTCAATCAATCAATCAAACCTGTATGCAGCCCATTTTGCCAAAGGCAACTTTTTTCTTCTGGTTGATGAAACCTTTGATTTTTGCAAATGGCATAGAGGTCAAAATGGTAGACAAATACTGTGGAAAGTCAGATTCACCATAATGTGTGGTGAGTTTGGATCAATCATCAACCCATCCTCCCTAATAGGGTTAGGGTTAGGGTTAGGGTTAGGGTTACCCTAACCTGATAGGGTAGTTTTTTGGGGAAAATAAAAGGAAGATCATAGAATCATAGAGTTGGAGTGTGTCCAAGAGGTTATCTAGTCTAAACCTCTCGCCTGTGTAGGATCCATACAACAGGTTTAATAATTTACCATCTAGCCTCAGCCAAAAGACATCTAGAAGAAGAGAACTCAGACTTCATGTAGCAGCCTGTTCCACAGCTTAACAGGTCATTCAGTTACAAATTTCTTCCTAATATCTAGTGGGGAATTTCTTCCTTATAATTTTAACGCATTGGCAGGTGGGAATAATATGTACAACAACTTGGAAGAAAGGCAGAATATAACTATAGCACACAAACAAAACTGAAGTTCATATACAGTATCCCCAAGGTCTGTATCATCCAAATACATCCAAACATATCAAACTTTTATGGCTTCTCCAGCTTTGTAATTTGTAAACCTCCTTTTTATTCTTTATACGAGGTAGGCATTTCATATTTGCTAGTGCTGATGATGTTATCCAGTTTGGTAATGAAATATCTGCAAGAAAACCATCAAGTTCAGAAAGCCCCAAGGACTCCACTGTTGAACCCCGAGCTACAAATATTCTCTTTTATCAATACCAATTGCCTCCCACCGGCCGGTTCGCTCCCACAGAGAGGGCCTCCTCAGGGGGCCGTCAGCCAGACAATGCCGGCTGGCGACCCCCAGGGGGAGAGCCTTCTCTGTGGCAGCCCCCACCCTCTGGAACGATCTTCCTCCAGAGTTGAGAATGATCTCCGACCTCCGGACTTTTTGTCGGGCCTTGAAAACATATATTTTTCATCTTGCCGGCTTAGCCTGATCCCTGCTAAATTTTTTAGAGTTTTTTAGAGTTTGATATCTATTTTAATATTAATCTGTTTTAATTATCAGCTAAATTTATATTTGTTTTTATAATATTTTAACTTTTGTGTACTGGTTTTTTATTTGGCTGTTCACCTCCCTGAGTCCGCAAGGAGAAGGGCGGTATATAAGTCTAAATAAATAAATAAATAAATTTCACATAGCCCATCATTACAATGTTTATTTTATATCGTATATTGTTAATATTTGGTATACCACCTTGAAACTCTTTTGGAGACCCTGAAAACCTGAGAAGCCACAATCTAGGTGGCGACAAACACACTTTTTTTTTTTTTTACAATCCTTTCTTTGTTTCCATCTAGTGGTTACCTGGAGGATTACAGTTTAGCCTGATAAAGAACCTGACCAATGGATATGGGTCGCTTTGGAGCATCATTGGGAAGGACAAGTAAATGAGTATAAAAAGGGACAGAGTAAATAATAAATTTAATTAACAATACAATACATGTAATTAATTACATACTGGCTTAACCGATCAGTGTAGTATAACTTAATAAACTAAGACACATTTAAATTTGGACACATATTGAAAGGCATGCTAATTTTGTTCTGAAGTCTTGCAGAGGTAAAAATAAACTTGGACCTAAACTCCTTTAGGGGAAAAAAGAACTGACAAGGGCTTACTGTGATAAAATGCTTCAGTCTGTTACTAATAAGTTGTGGGGAAAAGTTCGAGGCTTTGAACTTTTTGAGAATAGACATTTTTAATTTTTTTAAAAAAATTAATAGTACAGTTTGATCCATGTCTACTCAGACTTATGTCTGTTTGTGTTTACCAGGTCTAGAGAAATGCAGTCTAATTGGCCAAGAAAAAAGAGAAAGACTCAATTAATCATAACAAAATCTTCAATTGTCTGTCAACTGTAGTAATAAATCAGACAGCTCATCAATATTATATAAATAGGATTTTAAAGAACAGTCTTATTGCAGAACCAGGTAAATTAATGCTTTGTTCTGTTCTAAGGAAAACAAAAAAGATATCATGCAACCATAGAATTGGCTTATGAAAGAGAAGAAAAGCTAGATGGAAAATAAAATAAAATAATGAGCAATATTAAAAACACCAGAGATTTCCCTGTTAATATATTTCTGCATTTTTTTCTCATGGCTCATTCTTCCTTCGTTCTCTTCCTTTATGAGGCAACCCCAGAATGATGTGTCCATTCCCTTTTCTCCAATTCAAGCCCTCTCTGGATCTTCTCACTGTCTGTGTGCTGTTCATGGTCAAGTCTCAAAACAACAAAAATCTTGTCATGTCCTGGCCAGCCTAACTCAACTGGGACCCAGCCTTTCATAGTTGCCTGAGGATTTGTGCGTTGTACATCAATAAATCTACAGCAGTTTTAGTTGAGCCAAAAAGCAAACTTGCATGTGAGTATTTCTGCAATTACAGCCTGGAGGCCCTGAAAAGATCAATTAATTAGGATGATTAGTTGTATCTTCATTAGAAGCTTATAAATAAATCATGAACTGCAACATGTCACTACTATTACCGCTGCACCAGAGGAATCAAACAAAACAAAATATGAAATGTTTTTTATCTAGGGTTTGGAAGAGAAGTTTGGAATCAATTCCACATGGGATTTGCAGCACACTAGCTCCCCATATGCTGCATCCATGTTCCCATGAAGACATTCAAACACTTTCTCTTCCACGGAAACACTATTTGTGCCAATTTGATTGCCATATGATAACTTCTTACAGGAAACAGGGGCTACGCTACAGATGTTGGCATGACCACAGAGCAGAGGTGGGTTTCAAAATTTTTTACTAACGGTTCTGTGGGTGTGGCTTGGTGGGCGTGGCTTGGTGGGCATGGCAGGGGAATGGTACTATAAAATCCCCATTTCCTCCCGATCAGCTGGGACTTGGGAGGCAGGGAATAGATGGGGGTGGGGCCTGTCAGAATTTTTACTACCTGTTCTCTGAACTACTCAAAATTTCCACTACCGGTTCTACAGAACTGGTCAGAACCAGCTGAAATCCACCTCTGCCACAGAGGTGGACAAAGTTATCAGAGACAGACTGGGAAAGTAAAGGAAAAAAATGGAATGGCAGGAATAGTTACAAATAAAGTGGATCTAGGTAGCTAGGAATTTGAAGTAGAAGGATTGGATTTAAGGCAGAATAATGTTGGATGGTGATCCTGTGTTAGATCGGACAGTGTTTAGACTATTGAAATCTTAATTCTGGATTGGTCCAAAGTCCATAAAACAGGGCAAAGTGTCTCAGAGAAGAAGAAATATGGAATTGACATGAAAGAAAGTCTACCCAAAGAAGGTGACCTTCAGTAGTGCTCCAACTAGTGAAAAAGAAAAAAAAAATCAAAGACTTCATCAACCAGAGGAAAAGAAGCCAGCTGCCAACCCTACTGAGAGAGAGCTAAAATTGCTACCAACCCATGAAAGACCTTCCCTAGCTCTAAAATTAGGAAGTTGGAAGTGCAGAAATAGAGTAGTCCACGCATAAAATAAGATCACATCATAACGCAAATATGTATGCTTAGAGTTGCTCTAGGCTAAAAACTTGAGTACAGGAGAGGAAATTCTCCAGCCTAGCATTTTATATAGTCTTATCACTAACTTTTGAATGGAGGAAGGAGTTATTCCCAATGGAATTCAATGCCATTAGTTTTTAATGTGCTTTTTAACATAAGGGAGGAAGTGGAATATGAAATAGTCTTTGTGCTGAATTTCTATCAATTCTTCAGAACTTGAGCATAGACATACATACCTTAGAAGCTTCTAATAGCATGTTCTGCATGACTCTGTATTGGGCCCTGTTTATTAATTAGCAAAATGCCACAACAACATCAGTTGTTTTTAAATTAATTTTATAATATTTTCATTAAAAATTCATCAGCAATTTATTCCCAAATTAATTGCACTGACATTCTTTTAATGCAGGCCTAATATGCAAACTTTACAAAAAAAAATTACTGAGGAAAAAATATATATCAGGCCAGTGAAACCGAGCTAAGATTCCCTTCAGAATTTGAGCTATGGGGCAATCCAATGCACCCCACTGAAACAACATAATCTCGGTGATTTCAAACAGTGCTATAGTAGCAGGTTCATCTCAGCCTGATGATGTTATCTAGTTTGGTAATGAAATGTCTGCAAGAAAACCATCAAGTTCAGTGAGCCCCAAGGACCCCACAGTTGAACCCTCAACTACAAATATTCTCTGTTATCAATATATTTCACATAGTCCATCACGGCAGTGTTGATTTTATATTGTATATTGTAATATTTGATGTACCACCTTGAAACCCTTTTGGAGACCCAGAAAACCTGAGAAGCCAAGATCTAGGTGAGGACAAACACATACTGGATTTTTTTTTTTACAGTCCTTTCTTTGTTTCCATCTAGTGGTAACCTGGAGGATTGCAGTTTAGCCTCCTAAACAACCTGACCAATGGATGTGGGACATTTTGGAGCATCACTGGAGAGAAGGACATAAACGAGTATAAAAAGGAATGGAGTAAATTATACATTTAATTAACAACACAATACATGTAATTAATTACATACTGTTTTAACTGATCTTCGACAGTCTTCTTCATCCAATACTGACCAGGTTGGTGAAGCCACAGGTAAAGCTACCTCGCCTGGAAGACCGTCTGTATAGATGTGCAATTTTGAGCTGGGTAGCTGTCATGAGTCTATCATGCAAGCATTCTCTCACTGAAGTTCTGTTTCTTGCTCATCTCCCCACCCCTCCAGATCTTTTGGCCAAGTATTGACTAGCAGATGCCAGAGAGGCAGGTGAACTATGGCTTAGATAGTGTTTTTGGAGAGCCTCCTCAGGACCTTTTAGTTAAGGTAGTGGACAGTGAGTGGGGCTTTGCTGACCTAGTCAATAGGTCCTTTTCCCACTGCACACCAGTGAAATGGAGATTCAGTGGGAAAGGCAGTACCATCAGCTGACTTCTTTAAGCTCTGCTGACCAAACGTTTGGGCATAATGAGGATGGCTCATCTTGGAGCCTTCCTCTGTCTTAAAGGTAAAGGTAAAGGTGCTAGTTGTTCCCCACTCTAGGGGGAAGTGCTCATCTTTGTTTCAAAGCCGAAGAGCCAGTGCTGTCTGAAGATGTCTCCGTCGTCATGTGGCCGGCATGACTAAACGCCAAAGGCACACAGAACGCTGTTATCTTCCCACCAAAGGTGGTCCCTATTTTTCTACTTGCATTTTTACATGCTTTCAAACTGCTAGGTTGGCAGAAGCTGGGACAAGTAATGGGAGTGCACCCTGTTACGCGGCACTAGGGATTCAAATCGCTGAACTGCTGACCTTTCGATCGACAAGCTCAGCGTCTTAGCCATTGAGCCACTGCATCCCTCTGTCTTACCTACCACCAATACAGGCCAAGCTACAGAAAAGGACTAATTCAGCAAGTGGTTCTACCTGATGAAGATGCTCTGAAAGCTGCTTTGAAGCTGAAGCTAAGCCAACATAATCAACAGTTCAAATTGAAAACAAAAAGAACGTATTGTTTGGGTATTCTGTCTGAGAAAGGTATTCTATTTGAAGCTACTTAGAGCTAAGAAAGACTCAGAAATGTCAGTTGATACAAAATACAGCAGTTAAAGTATTGATGAGAAGGGAGTTTAAACATAATATTCTACTGGTATGATATCATTTTCCCTGACTGCCAGTTTGCTTCTAGAAACAATAAACAAAGCTAATGCTCCGGACCACAGGATATGAAGGAGCTTTTGTGCACTTCTGCCCAAGCTGAAAATGCCATAAGAGGGTGCAGTCAAAATGTCTTTGCATGTTGCAGTGTGACAAGTGTCTACATGAAATTTTTTGAGTGTTGGCTCTCCAGATTCTGAATATCTTGTCCAGAAAGTTCTACCTGGCAACTAATTTATTTACTTTTCTGTATAGGAATAGATTTATTCTTTTCAGCCTTTTCATTTTCTCACAATATATTTCTATGCTCCTGTGGCAGCTTTAAATAGTATTTTCCCATGTGGGTGTCTTCCAGTTGTTTGGAATTTAACTTTCTTAATTCTCATCAATGATTTTCTGAAAGAAAGTCAAGTTGGGGTGGGTGGGAAATTATACTTGGTCTTTGATGATATAAACAAATCCAAAAGCATAGTAAACAGTTAACTGAGAGTTTTTTTTTTAATTCTCTGTGAGTTTTATTCCCCAAATTAGGGAACATCATCAGTGCTAGTAGGGAGTAGGGTTTGTTCTCATTTTATATTCTAGTGGTTTGCCCTGTCAGTGTTGGTGGGAGTGGTCTTGGAGGTCTTTTGTTTGGGCTGTTTACTGTTAGCTTCTTTGGTAGTTCTTTGATTAGGGTATTGCTCGCTTCTTGATCGTTGGTCTAATATTAATCTTAGTGCTAGTCTCTGGTATTGATTGCTGGTGATGAGGTGTCCTGGTCTTTTTGTTTCCTTTTTGGCTTGTTGATTGTCTCTTTTGAATGGAATATGAATGTTGTTTATGTCTATGTGCCTGTTGATGGCTGATTTGTCAGAGTGCCAGGCTACTAGAAATCCTCTAGCGAATTCTCAAATCACCCTAACCCTGACCATGTGACAAGCACTTTGTATTTGGTGTGTGTTTGTGTGTGTATTGTATTTCAGGCATTTTGGTTCGGCCAGATTTTTGAGATTAGGGTAATAGTAATCCTAACTTCCTGAAAATTTACCAAAAAAATGTGCGGTTTGTAACCATAACATTCAGACAACAATTGTGTAGTATTCATGTTGTATATAAATCCTGTCTAAGTGGTTCCCACATAAATATACAATCTTTCCTGAGAGATTTCTATGAATGCTCTACTATCAATTCATCTATGTTTACAAGCAACAAGAATACTTCCTGTAAAACTTCAGATAATGACTGGTCCTATAGTGTCCCTTAATTTCACTGGATTCTTATGGGCATCTTTAACATACATTGGGCCAAATATACTGAAGTATCTATACACTGAAGTATTTAGAACAAAACTGATCAGTCTAATGATCTTATCTTTAACTGGCATAATGGTTCTGCTGCTGGCCAGTGCATATCAGCATTAAGATCAGTGGTGGAATTCAAAACTTTTTACTACTGGTTCTGTGGGCATGGCTTGGTGGACATGGCATGGCTTGGTAGGTGTGGCTTGGTGTGCGTGGCAGGGGATACTGTAAAATCTCCATTCCCTCTCCACTCCAAGGGAAGGTTACTGCAAAATCCCCATTTCCTCCTGATCAGGCAGAGAATAAAGGCAGAGAATAAATGGGGGCGGGGCCAGAGGTGGTATTTACATATTCTCCAAACTACTCAATATTTCTGCTACCAGTTCTCCAGAACCTGCTGAAGACCACCTCTGATTAAGATGATACTTACTGTCTAATGGACACATATTGGCTTTATATGAAAGAATTTGACCCTATTACACAGTGACAATACTCATAAAATGCCAAAAGTACTATTGCAGGATATAATAATACAAAAGATCCAGTGCAATGCTTCCCCCCCCCCCCTTCCATTCAATTGTGTACAATTCTTGGAACCTACCTGGACAAGACTCTGTAGTTTTCTTGGCAATATTTTTGGAAGCCATTTGACATTGCCTCTCTCAGTACTGAGAGAAAGTGACTGGCTCAAGGTCACCCAACTGGCTTTGTGCCTAAGGTGGGACTAGAACTCATGGTTTCTAACTTGATGCTGTACCAAACTGGCTCTTGTAGCATATATAATATTGCCTAAATATACGAATACATTCACCTTACTATTCTAAGCAAAGGGTGTCAAACTCAATTTCATTGAGGGTCGCATCAGGGTTGTGTTTGACCTCAGGGGGCCAGGATGGGCATGGCAGGGGTAGGTGTGTCCACATCAAAGTCATTTGTATTGGGGGCACCTGTGATGGCCAGAGTACTCTGTTTTTTATTGTAATGGCATCCTGCAACCCTCTGCCAGCAAAAACAGAATTCGGGAGGACTGCATGCAGCCCTCCAGAGCACTGCTTTCACTGGCAGAGGCACTGCAGGCTGGTCCTTTGCTGTTTCCAGAACAGCCCCATGGGCCAGATCTAAGCACCCTGTGGGTGAGATTTGGCCCATGGGCCTTGAATTTGACACCCATGCTCTAAGCATTCAATATTGTATTTGCCCAAAATAAGTTATACCAGTGACATACGTCATTAAAAGATGTATGTTATATTGGACCTATAGTCAATCATCCCAAATGCCTTTCAGTTCAAAAACACGTTGAACACTACATAATGAGGTCTAAGAGAATATAATTCTAACATTAGGAATGGCATTTCTGAAGCCATATCACATGATTGATACTCAAGAGCTATGCAACCAGTGAACTGTTTACAACCATTGCAGTATCTTGAAGTCATGTGATAACCATTTGTACTCTTTATGGCTGGTTTCTGAGAAGCAAAGGCAATGGAGAGATGAGAACTAAAAACTCAAGTTGCAGTCACATGGGATCTTAATAACATGGCAAAAGTGAGGCTGTAAGTCCATCATGATCATGTGATGTCATGCTTAATGACTACGTTGCTTAATGATAGTTGCTGATCCCACTTGTGATCTTTAAGCAAAGACAACTATAATGACAACTTATTTTAGATCGTTATCATTATCATCTTTAAATTAGCTTTTCCTATTTGGGCCATTTCTTTCATTCCTTTTTTAAATTTAGTATAAATAAACCATATTCAAGTATGTTCTGTTCTGACCCAAGAGCTTACTTCAAGCGGAGAAGCTTCCCAAATGCCTAGAGCTTTCCCACACAGCTTTTGAAATACAAAGAAATGCATGCTGAATTGGGTTCCATTTGAATAAAGAAAATATGTTCCAAAAATGCCTGTAATTCTTAAACAGAGAGCCCTTATGTTTATTTGGGAAAAAGAGCTGTTACTCTATAATATATTTAAATCTATTGGGTATATCCAAGATAAAGAAATTAAGATTTCTATAATCCAAACAATCTGAAGATTAGTATTTCCTAATCTTACAAATTGACCCAGTGTAAGCTTGCTGAATTATATCAGAGACTGGTTGTGTGCATTGTACATATTTCACAATTGTGTAGAATCCTTTAATCTCAAACCAGCCTCTTATTGTCTGTATGTTTAGAGGTCATCTTTGTTCTTTTCATATTCAAGCACAGATCTATATTGTAAACTCTGAAAGTTGAGACCAAGATTTTATCTGAAGTTGAGGTGTTATGAAGTTAGGCCTCCTTTCCCAATTAAATTGGCAGCCTGTAAGAAACAGGAAGGAAAAAAAAATCCTAAAGCTAAGTGGGTCTTATTTCACAAATCCTTTCCAGTTAGCTTAACATCTTGCTCAACAAGCTAATAGAAGATGCAGTGTAACCTAAGAACATCTGTTGACAAATCAGTTGTTGACTTCTTCTGGTTTTAGTCCCAAAAACTAGAAAAAGTTTAATTGGCTATCATATTGCAGAGCAACAGAATGAATCACATGCTTTTTTCTGCAAAAGAAAAAAGTGTTTTTATGTGTATATGGGTGTATGCAATCCAAAACAAAGCATATACAAGAATCTTTCTGTATTAAAAATGTTATTCTCAGATTCTGATTTGCTACAAAGCAAACTATAGAGAATAAAGACAAGAGATTCCAAAATGGGTTTTATGGTGAAGTTTGTTTTTGTAATTGGTTTTCACGAATAATAAACCATTCTGGAGGCAATATCAGATTAGAGGTTGAGATAAGATTAAAAAAAAAAAAAACCCTTACATATTTTCTGTCCCTGATAATGAAGAATATAAGAACAGCTTTACAGGATCAGACCAAAGAATCTAGCTTAGAAAATATGGGAGCAAAGCAGTGATTGCAGAGGCAGAGATTTATTGAAATAGTAATTGCAATTGACTTAAGTCAAAAGACAATGTAGACACCTTTACTGCATGAAAGTGAGTTAGTTCAGTCTTTGTTGGCTTTTGCTTGCAATTTCTTCTGAAAAAGTATGCAAAATGGGATTTTTACCTCTTATTATTTTAATGATTTTAGGCATTTCATGCACTTACTAATTAACACTTTATTAATCAGTTTACAGAGATAATTAACACATTATTAATCCATTTACAAGGGAAAATCCTCGGCTATGTAGACTATATCAAGCAATAATCTTATGTTCTATTTTTATTTGTTTCTATGGATGCATGGAATTATTACCAATATCAACTTCCTTGTTCTGGATCCACTTTTTTTAAAAGCACACTCCCTGTAATTACATTAAAAACCTCTTTAATCTTGTTTAGAAAAGTTTGCATATCCCCGGTGCATATAATTGATAATAACTATGAAAATTGAGCAGGGTATAAAAATAAAACCTGGCTCCCAAATTTTAAATGGCTTCACTTGGCTGCCAGGGTAGGTTTCCAAGGCACTCAACACAACTAGACAACATTTATTGTAAATTAGTCACATTTTGCCCTTTATCGTCCTATGATGGAAAGTTTTTCCTTCTATATTTATGACAATTTAAATTGCTTGCTTTTTTCCTCTTTTCCCTCATTTCAGTGGATTCTTTACACTACATGTCATGGCCTTGAAGCTGAAGGTTATTGACATAACTGATATGGTTTTGTCAACAATTGTGCCCAAGATTTGTGAAAATCTCTCTATAGAATGAAACAAACATCAATGTACCAATTGTAATTTATTTATTTACCAAAATCCTGTGGAACGTGAGTTTTGTATTCCATTTCTACTTTCTCCTCTCCAATATTAAATATTCTCCTTTTCCTCAAAATCTCTTCTTTTATGAAGGATATCAAAGAATCATTTTCAGCTATAGGTTTTGAGCACCCATGTTTTTTCCTGATATTGACGAACATAATCATGAACTATTTGTGAGAGAATAGTTTCACCTTTGCCAATCTACGTTTTAAAACATAGAAAGAAAAGCAATTAAGCTCTTCAATGGCTGAGAGGTGTGTGGTTTCTCCCCCCCTCCCATTTTCTAAACAGTGCTTAAATGATGGTACTTTTATTTAATGTGAAAGTCTTCTTATTTAATATAGAATGCTAATAAATTAAAACCTCAATGATTGTGTAAAATTGATGTAATCTGAGGGAAAGGCATATAGGGAAGAACCTATCCCAACTTGTGGAGTAAGAAATCTTTCCCAAATATCAGATTTCTGCTTTTTTGTTTATTTTAATTATTATTTTTAACTAGTACAATGTCTTGAAAACTAGAAGTCCTTCATATGGATTGTCCTTCATTTCTTATAATTCTTGCCAATGTACCCTTTTTCCAGACTGGCTGAGACTCATGCTGAATGGCTTTTTGCCTAGGTATATATACAGGTATAGCATTCAATATTAATATGGATTTCATGCATTGTTTATGGAGATTCTCAATCATCGAGATCATGGTTATCCTAAAGGTGCTTTTTCTTTTTTAATATATGTTTTATTGGTACATAATCTTTAAAAACATAAAAAATTCCATGTCTATAAGAACAGCATGTTGTCTGGGCATAATTAATTTTGAGTAAAGATACAACGATAACTATAATCACACTAGTAATCTTAATAAACATATCAATATTAATCATAAAATAAGAAAATGATTAGTTTGTCCATCTTATAATATTTTTAATACAAAGTTTTATTACCTCTTAAATTCTTTTTAAATTCTAACCTCTGCTTTTGTTAGTTAACATTGGTAAAATATCTCCCATGTTAAAAAGTATTCCGTTTCCTCCTTTTCTTTTATCTTAAGTGTCAATCTATCTCAGCACAGTCTTTTTTATTATTATTATTATTACATTTTCATCTGTCGGGACCTCATCATTTTTCCATTGTTGTGTAAACACTATTCTTGCTGCCATTACTACATGTAGAATTAAATATGTATTCCCTTTATTATACTGTTCTGGTAGTATCCCCAGCAGAAATATTTCTGGTTTCAAATCTATGTGTTGTTTTAACACTTTTTCTAACCAAGTATGTATTTTAGTCCAGTATTTTATTTTTTTTTTTGCCTTTGGACATGTCCACCACATATGAACCTGGTGTCTGATTACACCTCCAACATTTAGCTGATAAGTTTTCAAACATCTTTGCTAACGTCACTAGTAGTAAATGCCATCTATAAAACATTTTGCATAGGTTTTCCTTACAGGCCATTGACATTGTTAATTTACAGTTTCTATCCCAAAATTTCTGCAATTTGTCTAGTTCTATTGAATAACCAAAGTTTTTTGCCCATCTTATCATTGTTTCTTTTACTTGCTCTTCTTCCATTTTAATACTCAATAAGTGGTTATAAATTTTTTAAATTAATTATTCATCTGTTCCTAGTAATATATGGTCTAATTCTGTTGGTTCTTTATAAAAACTATGCATTCTTGCATCTTTCTCATATCTTAATTGTATTTGCACGTATGGCCACCATGCTAGATCAATCCCTTGATTAATCAATTCTTGTTTCGATTTGAGTTCTCTTTTATCATTCAAAATGTCCTTAAACCTTTTCTTTTATACCTTATACCTCCAAAGTTAATACTCTTTTATGTCTCATTATCCCCATTAACCATCATTTTGGTGGTTTGCTTGGAATATATTGCCTCAATCATGTTAACAAATCTCTTTCCAAAGTGTATATATTTTAAGTGTAATAACATAAATTTCCAATTTATATTATCAAATGCTTTCTGTGCATGTAAGAATATCAATGCCATTTGTTTTTCAGGATGTATTTCGACGTGTTCAAAATAATTCTCATATTATTCTTAATTTGCATTTTAGGTAAAAATCTGTTCTGATCTGAGTGTATAAATTCATTCAGGAATCTTTTTAATCTTTCTGCAGTTATTGAGGCATATGTTTTGGAATCCACAATAGTTCAAAGCATAGTTCAAAGCCTTTCAATATTTTCACTCTATATCTCCAAACTTTTGAAGTAAGCAATCTACAGGTGCTGTTTTGTTTCAAACTCCTTTCCAAAAATAACCCTGTTATTACCCTAGTCATAACAGACTTCTTCATTCCACTTGTAGTACCCTCTCCAACCATTAGGCGTCATGCTTACTTAGTTTTCCATTTTTACTATAGTATTTATTTTGAAGACAAAAAAAAAAAAACAACCCTTAAAGTCTATCCAAACCTAATAACCATAAAATCAGTTCCAATTTTTGTAATGTAGAAGAAAACAAAAAGAGAACCAATCCAAGCTTTCCAAAAGTTTTGACCTGTGTCTCTTATTTTTTAAATGAAATCAGGCTTTTTCTGGATCTGTCAAAGGCTCAAAATCTTAGTTGCTGCTAAGCTTTGAGGAGCAGGAAATAGAACACCCTGCCTCCCCTTTTGAGTCACACTCTCAAAGAAAAGAAAAGTTTTTGGGGAAAATTCCACCCAGAGATTAGAAAAAAAAAATCTTGTTCGGATCACTCAAGCTGCTGCTCAATCCTTCTCAATTACTTCTTCCATCAGGTTGTCGCATCTTGGTCTGGCCGAAATGGCCAACTTCTTCTCCTGACAGTTTGAGGGCTTCCTCCAGGATGATTTTTGGCCCCCTAGGGACCTCCTGACAGGTAGAATTTGGCTGTCATAGTGGAGCCCCACTAAGTCATTACCGTACTGCCGCGACATCAGCCTCGCCTCCCCCAAAGGTGCTTTTTTCAAGAGGCAATTGGATTTTCTTATTTTTCTTTGAAGACGTTTCACTTCTCATCCAAGAAGCTTCTTCAGCTCTGACTGGATGATGGTGAATGGAAGGATTTATACTCCTTGCAGACAGCTGATCATTTGCATTCTTTTAGAGAGTTGTTGAGGCTATTTGGAGGCTATTTGGGGTCTGTGTCCTCCAGGTAACCTGAGTAGTGCAAATGGGTATGGCGCCTTCTTGGAACATAGTCCTTGGAACACAGGAACCATTCCACACCATCCAGTCAGAGCTAAAGAAGCTTCTGGGATGAGAAACAAAATGTCTTCGAAGAAAAACAAGAAAGTCCAGTTGCTTCTTGAAAAAAAACACCTTTGGGACTTCATGCATTGGGAGTAACTCCACAGACTACTAAATACTGACACATTTGTCAAATACTTTTGTAAGATGCAATACTGACAGCTATTCAGCATTAAAAAGAATTGTGGCTACAATTCAGCTAAATCCAAACCTTTAATGAAAGATTAAGTTAAATGGACTGGAAGTGTGAATGTATGGAAGTATGGAGCCAATTAAATAGTGCATTGCATGTAAATTTAGAATGCACTCTCTATTCCTTGTTATTATAGTTTTTTGAAGCTGTTATAAGTGTATTTTAATAGTTGTAATTATGTTGATAATTTGGCTTTATGTTTTTAATTGTGCACACCATCCAAAGTCACAAGAATGAGATACGTGCCTATATAAAACAAATAGATAGATTAATAAACTTGCAAGAAAAGCTGAATGAAGAACCAATGGATGACTGAAATAATGAAAAAACTTTCCCTTCAGTGTTACATCACAGATATTTCCATGCATTTTTTTAGCACTCAGTAAGACTACTATGCTTTTCATCAGGGATAAATTTTCAGCTTTCCAGTCTAGTTTACCCTGGATACTTGCTCTCCCATCCAATTACTTTGCATGTTTAATCCTACTTAACTTTTTGAGAACATTGACTACCACTGATATCTAACCAGATTATAAATTGATAAGTGTCTTATACAGTATATCATAGGAGATTCATATATTGTTGAGATTGGGCATATTACTCACCCAGGATTTTACCTACATCCTTCTCCCTTATCTTTAGATGGCTAGCTTTAGATAAATAAGAGATCAATGTAGGTCAGTGTTGTTCAGACTTGGCAGTTTTAAGATATCTGGACTTCAACTCATAGATTTTCCCCAAATAAGTGTGGATTGTAATTAATTATAAATAATGCAGTTCAATTCAGACATCACAGTGTTAAATATGCATGCCATAACTAATTTAAATCCACACAGGAATTATTAGGAACACACCTAGCACACAAAACATCCAGGTCAAAAAAGAAGGAAAAAATTAAGTTCTCTGATACAATATCTCTCCCTATAGCTTTATGTGGTTTATGCCTTATTTACAGGGACCAGCTGTATTATATTTTTTTAAAAAAATGGAAATATAGCATGATGTATGTGGAAAGGCAAGAAACAAAAATAAAAAATTGCAGATGTATGCTTTTGAAAACTACACAAAATACAGTATCAGATAGATGATTCTCTTGCATATTTTCTTTCTTTTAAATTAAAAGCAGACAGTAATCAGGGTGCAAAAAAACCAAGAAGTTGAAATAGTAGTAGCTATTCTTGTACAAATATTAACATAGCGTGCAGATGCATTTTTTCCTTGAAGTTTTTCAAGCTAAACACTGAACAGGGACAATTTTGCTTTTGCTTATGAAATCTGACATGATCACAGCCTTTGGCAATTTAGCAATTTTTTGTTGTTACGTTTGTTGAAGTTCTAAGAATCAAATTAAGAGAAACAAAAATCCAACATGAATCTTTGGTGTAACATAGAATAACACAACCAGTAAGTCACAGAGCTGTGCACTATATTGTGATCAAAAAACAAAATGGGGAATGAAATGCATAAAGAAGTTACCTATGGATATGTGCATATTAGTGCCATAGATTTCCATTTATAGTTAAATTTCTTCTGTGGGGCTGTCTAGTTCTGCACAACTTAAGAGAGACTGGCTTCTTAGAAACTATTTTATTTACATGCATTATTTATAATATTTGCTGACTGCCCCAGTCAATCAAGCTTTTGGGCAGTGAACAATATAGTTAAAACAAGAAAACAGTTACAACGAAGTAAGAAAAAAATGCATACCTAAAATAGATAATCCAAAATAGATAATGGAATAGGCTTCTTGACTTAGTCTTCTTTGTGGGGCTGACAATGGATAAATAGACGTTACATTACCAGAACATCATAGAAATTGAGTTTCTATATAAATCAAAATAATAAATAAATGCACCTTGGATATGTAATAAACGAATGACACAATCTAGGATCATTCTATAGCCAGCATGTGGATGATCACATTTGTGAACCAGTAGTGAAGGTAAGGGAATACCAACCCTGCCCCACATATCCTGTTTTGGCTATTGAAGCACCATGGCAGGGCTGGGTTCTACTTACCTTTACTACCAGTTCGCAATGGGGCCACACACAGGATCAAGCATGCGCAGAAGCGTTCTGATGACGTCAGAGTTGGTGGGCGGAGCCTCCCTCCAGTTTTACTACCGGTTCTATAGAACTGATCCAAACTGGGGGCAACCCACCAGTGCACCACTGGCTGGACCTTTGCTATTTCCAGGCCGGTCCCACGGGTCATATTTAAGCACTACAAGAGCCAGATCTGGCCCACAGGCCAGAGTTTGGCACCCCTGTACTAGTACCAATGTTAGATTCACAGATTCCCCTTTTTGAAAATAGGACAAAAATAGCTCTCTCCAGTTTTCTAGGACCTCACCTGTTCTCCAGAACTTTTCAAAAATTAAAGAGAATGGTTCTGTGATTACCTATGCGAGATCCTTCAAAGTTGGATGACGTTAATGGGTGGCAGAATACCAAAAATATCTACCAAAGGAAATTTGTTATCTGCCTGAGACTGACTGCAAAAGAAGAACTGGATCAATCTGCAATGTTTAATAATCTAGATTCATCTTAGAGCAGCCCAAGGTTTCCCTGACTGAATTGTATACTTTTTACTTAGGCCTAAGTATTGCAGGGATTCTGATCAATTGTATATTCCACATTTGGTTAGATAACTTCCCACTATACTTTCATTCCTTATGTACGGCTGAATTTCAAAGAAGGATGTGGTGGCCGCAATGGTGATGGTTATTCCAACAAGCCGGGATGTCCTAAACATGAATTTTAACTGTCAGTTTATTTTTAATACACTGGGCCAAATTATTTAATATGTTCTTTAAGCTGTTTTTAAATTTTGTATATGGGTATGTTTTATTGTTGGCTGTACACCGCTCTGAGTCCTCTGGGAGAAGGGCGGTATAAAAATTGAAACAAACAAACAAACAAACAAACAAATAAACAGCTGCTTCTCCTCCTTCTTCTCCTCCATTAAAGAGCAGCTTATCATCCCACACATGAATTCATCACATGGAACAATAAAAACCCTATATAGAATTAAATGCAAGACTTTATTACCTTCTCAGTTTACACATAAATTAAAAAAGTCACCTGTTAAATCTATTGGATTTCCTTTATCACGAGTTTCAGACAGCACAATATTCTATATATGTAAAAGGTAACTTTACAGACTTGACTTTTCCCAATAGTATCCTACCTTCTACCAGCCATGCTGGATCAAACCATCACTTTGCACTTAATTCAGCTGAAATGCATTTGCCATTCAACCGGGTTAAAGAGATCCTTCTGCAGCTATTTACAATCAGTTCCATCATTTTGTATTATTTGGAAACTTGGCCATTTTTTAAAAAAAATCACTTTTGAACAATTTTAAAAGCCGTGATCTGGCACAAATTCCTGAAAATCTTTACTTCTCCCCATTGAGAGAAAACTGTTTAAAACCCATTTTCCTTTGCTTTCTGTTTTGTTTTGTTTAAGTTAATACTGTATGATTGGACAAGTCCAGGGCTGCTAAATTTTATTCAAAAGTCTGGATGAGAAACTTTGACAGACATATATATATATATATATATATATATATATATATATATATATATATATATATATATATATATATATATATATATATATATAATGTGTGCAGTATCAACAAGGCCACTTCTATGCAGTATCAACAAGGCCACTTCTATCCAGATTCCTGTAACACTTTAAAAAACTCAGAAAGATTGCCAAGAATATGTCTTGTAAGATTCCCCCCCCCCCTTTCATATATCTACTTTCCTCCCTCTCCCTACCAATCTGACTTAATATATATTACGCTCACTAGACTATTTTTTCAGGATTTCCACAAGTGTCTTTTCAAAAGTTGGTGTTACCCTGGCTACCTTCCAATGCTCTTATACTAAGCCTGATTTGAATGCTAAGTTACGTATTTCTGAAAGAGTTCAACAGTTTCATATTTGAGTTTTTTAAGAATTCTTCAATGGATGTCATTAGGAACCCGGCATTTTTTGCGGTTGAATCTTTCCAGGCATCCTAAAATCTCTTGTTATCTCAATTTGCTTTAGTAGTTGAAATTCCCATCCTGATAAATCAATACAAGCTCAGGTATCTGCTCTGTATCTTTTGTAGTAAAGATGATGGAAAGAATTCATTCAATTTGTCAGTATTCTCCTTCAGAAGCATTTTTAATGTTTATAAATATTTTGATATCATCACCACGATGGAGGAATTTAAAATTCAATAATGTTTTTACTGATTTCCCTTTTCTATAGAAGATCATGTGCATTTATTTTGGAAATAATGTTAAATAGTGGTGAAATCACTATAAATATTAATAATCAGATTTTTGTAGTCATTTTTAATTATTTCTTACAATGATATAACAAATGTAGTTTATATATTTAACTAATCAGTGAAATGGTGAATTTTATATTCTATGACAGTTGTCAATTCTCTGCTTATTTATTGATTTTTAATTTTCCTATCCGTTATTTGCTTTTTATGTTCTTCTGTTTTCTTTGATATAGTCATATTTTGTGTTCTCTTAAATAGTTTAATGTGTGTTTTTTAAAAAATGCTTATAACAAAAAAGAATCTTGTTTTCTCCTTTGTAGACTAATGGCCCAAGCATTTCTCTGGCTAGTTTTCTGCTTTTTTTCAGGGGGAAAAAGAAAGCATTCCTTATATATCACCTTATACTTTTTCTTGCCTTTTTAATTTTCATAGCTTCTTGGACATGAGCAGAAAGCCATCTAGTCTTTTCCTGGATTTGGCTGATCATTTCTTACCTTGTGAAGTACGTTCTAGGTAAGCCTAAATTATTGTTTTAAATCATTTGTCATTGTGGAGAAATTTAGTTCATTGGACTTTTTCTTGTGAGTCCTTTTTCCATTTTTTAAATGTTTCTCATTTAGATATAGCCCCTTCAATATGATTCTGTTGGATGTTTTTGGTAGTTTCCCTTTTGAAGATATTCTGCATTATGGTCACTATCTCCTATTAATTCCCAACAATTATATCTAATATTAACCATGGTTACTATTTAAAATTAGACCAATTTAAAACTGTCTTTTTCTAGCTGGCTTCACGGGTAAATTGTTCTAAATTGTAGTATCTAGTATATATGGATCCTAATCTTAATGAATCTTACTAAATTTCTTCTTTACATTTGTCTTTTATTACACCATATTTAGATTGTCCTCAGGCAAATGTGAAATAATGTATCTCTAGATCTATATTTATAGCCAGAAATTTTATGGAGGAACCTAGTCTTCCAATATTTTCTAATATGGTAGACTTTATATACTTCACCTTTTTAAATATAGTTCTTAAAACGATCTGTCTGTCTATCTATCTATCTATCTATCTATCTATCTATCTATCTATCTATCTATCTATCTATCAACTACCTCTCCCTCCCTCCCTCCCTCCCTCCCTCCCTCTCTCTCATCTCTATCTCATTTATATGTCTGTCCATTTTAATCAAATAATTCTGAAATTAACAAAAACCTAGATAAAATACAATAAGAAAACACAGATATCTAATTTTACAAGTAAAAAGAGTTCTTACAGATTGTTTGACATCAGAAAAGCAAACACTTGGTTTCCATGGGAATCCTGGCACCACCACCTGTGGGAAAGACCAGCTTTTTAAGGCCTCATGGAAGGCCAGCAAGTTCAAGTCCATCTGAATCTTGGGGAGAAGCTATTGCAGAGCCACAGAGAAAGCACACTTTGTGGGTGCCAATAAGTGCCATTGTTTCACAGAAGGTCCCCAGAGCATACTATTAAGCCAAATCTGATGGAACATGAAGAAACCCCAGTGTCCTTCAAGGCTTTAAAATGACAACCAGCACTTTGACTTATACAAGATGTCACCCTTTTGTTTCCTGACTAACAGAACTACACATTAACTTTACTTCCACTTTTAGTCCTGTCGTTTATAATACTGCAAAACTGGATGCTATCTAGTACCTGAAGTTGAAAAGTTTCTCTGCCATTTTTTGATGTTATACAGTATCTTATTATTCTGGTTCCATTGCAGGACAAGAACAGCTTCTCTCTCTTATGAGCGTTCAGCCTTCCCCCAAGCCTAGTGCCTAAAAAAATCTTCTACCTGATGCCACTGACCCATATGTATCTTGGTACTCTGTTTTTTTTTAAAAAAATTGACAATGCTACGAAGACTTTTTCTTTCTTTTTATGATCATATAATTTTTTTTAATCGGGATGGAGTCAGGGTGACTCAATAGAGCTGAGAGTTTACTGGCCAGATCCCTTCCTGAAGCCTATGCAGAGTTCGCAGCAATATTTTCTCTTTGCACCCTGATAGAGAAACATCTGTTGCTGCCTAAGATTCAACTGCCAACCTTCCAAGCTGGAGGCAAGTGTCTTCACTTCTAGACATCACTCAATATTATCCAGACTTTATTGTGCTAAATTTGCTTTCAGGACTACTTGGTGATATTTCCCAGTGTCCCATTATCTTTGATGCAGAAGCAGAACACAACTCCTGCCTTCTTCCCAGTTCTGTCTAAGAAATTATCTAGATAGTGCATGGCATCTCCAAACTTTGCACCAGGCAAACAAGTTACCATGTGATCCACACACATATCACAAAACTATGTGCCAGTGATATCTTTATCATGGCTTCCATCTCTGCTCAAAGTACTAAAAGAATTATTTTAAAGCTGTCAAAAGTAACACCTTATAAATTCCTACTATAGCTCTCCAAATGTTCTACAATAAGTCATAGATTTACTTTTTTTTCTCAAAACTTCCGAGCTTTCTTGTTCTTAAAGTATTTGTTTATCATTCTAATGTTTCAACAGAAAATCCAGTTGCATTTTTCAACATCCAGGTTGTTCTCTTGTAACAAGTCACTCATTGGCAATAGTTCTGTGACCAAATATGGTGTGAATATAAATCAAGGATAATCTGGAAACATTCAGAAACATCTGCGAACATTACAAAAAGAATGTGAGATGGCATAGCTCACTCTTGGAGGTTAGTAAACTATTGATCTCAAACTATTCCCAATAGATGCAGTATGAGAATCTAAAGATGTTTTTGAATTATATTTCTGACTTATTAGATCTCTTCCATCTCCCAATGGTTTTTACTGAGATGAGAGTGCAATTCAACATCTCGCAAGATTCTGAAATTTCCCCTTTCATATTTTATTTTAAACCATGATTAATTGAACAGACTTTTTTTTTTTTTTTTTTTTTTTTTGCTTATTGGACCTTTGTCAGATGTTAATATGGTATAGCATTTCCTGTGATTTTTTTAAAAATCCTGCTGTTCTGAAATCAGTCTGCTTGTTTTTGATCTTGTACATTCTTTAATGTGGCTATATTTCAAATTTCACGATTGATACCACTGCAGAGAGCATGAAGTGGCTGAGTGTGTGATTTATAAGAAGTTAGTATTCAAATCTTCCTGACCAGAGATCTGCTGGGTAACCTTGTCAAATCCAATTTATTCTTTAGTCTTTAGGACAAAAGCCACAATGGTCATTCACCTTAAAATATTTAAAATAATAGCATTATCAACAGAACACTGTTTGAATAATGGAAATAGTTTTGAATGCCAAGCATTCTTATCCTGGACAAGTGCACTGGAGACAAAAGATTATTTGGCCCATGTTGCTAACAATATCTATGCTAGTGCTTGCTTCTAAACGTTAGGACAGAAACAGTCCCCAAATTCACAATTATATATGTAGGGAGTTTGCAAGCTCCCTATTGCAAGGTAGTCCTGCTTAAGGTAGTCCTCTGAAAAGAGGGCTTGTGGTTGCATGCGGAATGTCTCCAATTAGAATTCAGCAGAAAATGGAACACTTCACCACGCCATCATTTTACCAAGTTCTAATTCCATTCTTCTTTGACAACTCCAAGGCACGGTTGGGTTCTACTTACCTTTACTACCGGTTCGCAACGGGGCTGTGCGTGCTCGCTTTGCTCACACATACACGCTCTTCTGCACATGCACAGAAGCACTTTGAGGACATCAGGGGCGGTGGGCAGAGCCTCCCTCCAGTTTTACTACAGGTTCTATAGAACCAGGGACAACCCATCACTGCTCCAAGGTCACATAATAAATAAGAACTGTTCACTGTGCTGACAAGGGTTTACTTTCTCAAAAGTGAGGTTGATCTCAGTCCTCCTAACTAGTAACTGCATTGTAGCACCTCCATTTACCTAATCGTAAATGTGAGGTGCTCTCTGTAGTTCTGTGGCTGACAACATTATTTTTAGAAATTAACTGCAGGACATTAGCCTGGGGCTGGGGAGTATAAGCAATTTATATACTTTACTTACTGGTTTTTTTTTTAAGTTCCTGTTTAACAAGGAAAAAATTGGAGGAGATCTGAATTGAGAGAATTATGTCTATGTAAGGGTTCCTGGGAGAGCTTAGTGATGACATAGCTATCGGATTTTCAGAAAATAGGTTGCTTGGGAGGAGTACAGTTCCAGGTAGGGTTGGAACTGAGCCACCTAAAACATTGGAAAGCTACTATTACCAAACTATCTGAGCCTGGTGTAAGACAGTTTTCATGAACAATTTTGGTTTATCGGTATAGAGATAAATGAAAAGTATGGATGATAGTTAGGTAAGTAGGAAGTAAGTAGATGGTATTTTGGTTTTGGTTTTGTGATTTATTTATGGGAAGAAGAAGGAGGAGAAAGAATCCAATGGGGTAGGGGTAGTAAAAGCTAGGTTCTTTTGCTTAAGGGTTTTATTTTAAGGGGTTTATTATATACCTCTTTTAGAATATTTTGGATGTGCTGTGAAAGTTGTGTGCTGCATAAGAATAATGGAGTCAGAAGAGTTACCAAAAAAATATATAACATGCCAAGTTCAAAAATTTCCCAAAGGAAATTCAGGGTCAGAAAAACAGAACGATGCTGTTGACCGCACAGAACTTACTTGCCAAGTGTGGCTATTTGAAGGATGCTAGTTTGGGTTATCTCTGACTTTAACCTTATTGGCCAGCAAGAAAAACTGTCTGAAATGGATATTACTGACTCTTCCCTGCTGCTAGTTATCGAGTTGTCTCAGCCTATTATTTCACATCACTGCTGTAGCTTACAAGATGTTCTCTGTGTGACAGAGCATATAGATGACATGCCCCAAGGGCTTCCAAACACTACCTAAAAACTGAATGTCATATATCATGCATTTACTAGGACTGCTTTCTCTGCCTGCAGACTGGCCAGAGAGAAAGGTTTTTCTCCTTTGCTAGAGAAGAAGTCACCTGATTGATTGATTTATAGATAGATCAAATGATGAATTTGATATTAAGGCAGGAGCTTTTAATTTGCTTTTTTTTTCTACCTGATGATTAAGGGAATTCATTGATCGTGTCCTTTTGAACTTTTGCTAGTACACTGCAACACGTTTCAGTGGAAGAACCTTGTGATAGAATGGTATGTTGGAAAGCAGCACTGAATGCTCTGTAGGGCAGCATTTCTCAACCTTGGCAACTTTAAGATGCGTCAATTTCAATTTCCATAATTCTGGTTATTGAAGTCCACAGATTTTAAAGTTGCTAAGGTTGGTCTAGGGCAACTCACCATTGGACAATGCTCCACAGGACGATTCAACACTATATTGTTTCATTCAGTGACCATGTCGTTGTCAAAATTATTGAAACTGTTGTATGTCTGGATTTTCTTTAGTATTATTGGCCATAGTTCCATTGACATTAATCTAACTTTTGAATTTGTTGAATTATCCTGCAACAAGTTGTCCCATGGCAAGATGACCACAGTGAGTTGTCCTGTAGAGAATTGACTGTGGTGATTGGGTTGCGGTGAGTTGGCTGTGGCAAGTTGGCTGCAGTGACTTGGCCATGGTGAATTGTCACATTCCAGGTTGAGAAACATTGCTGTAGAGGCTCTCTGCTGAAGGAGGAAGAGGATAGAGGATACACCTGACTGGTATGCTCCAGGCACCAGATGGACCCAATAGGGTGTTGGAATTAAGCAGCAGTGGGATTCAGCCAGTTCGGATGATCAGCTAAGAATGAACCAGTTCCCTCCAACGATCAGCTGGGCCCGCCTGCCCCTGAGCTATACTGACCTATATTTCCTTTGTTTGAAGCCCAGCTGATAAGCGTGCCAGAGCGGATTGCTGCACCTCAGCTGTTTTACTCATTGGGGCTACATTAGAAGGTAAACTTTAGAGCTGTTTTCAAATGCACTGCACACGGAGCATGTGTTTGGCATGTGTACGCTCAGCAAACTGGTTATTACACTGGTTGAATCCCACCACTGGAGTTAAGTAGGGTTTTGCCTAAAGTTCTGAGGCAAGGTTCAGTTGAGGTTTTAGTTGCTGCTAGGAATGAGAGAGCAAATTGTACTTATGCAGTTTTTTCCTGTCTGTGGATCTTGGAGAACTCCCCAGTTTTCATAGAAACCCTGACTTGAAACAGCAGAAGAAATGCTTATAGTGCCTCTGGAGAAAAGAGAAGAGTGAATTCAACCAGCCACAGGTTGCAGCCTTATTAAGGATTACATATTGTGGCAATAAGAGCAGCAAAAAGTTATTACTTTTCCATTTTCATTGGGTCTGAAGATAACTGTCTGATGGTCTTGTTCAAGTGGCCCGCCATCTGCAGAGCCACTGTGAGAACTATTAGGGGCATATTTCAGATAAAGTTGCTCAGATATAGTCTGAGTTGGACTTTGTGAAGATTTGAATGTAAAGGAATGTAGAAATACCCTGGAGAAAGAAACAAATAAACTATTAAGTGAGGTAACTCATTTCTGGAAAAGTAGAAAGCATCAGAAAGGAACTCAGAATAATCCCGTTTTGATTCTGTTTGGTGGGCAAGGAGAAGGTCTGTCAAGTTATTATTACAGTATATGACAAAGAAGCATTCCCAGAATCTTTGCAGGATCTATTTCCTAAAATGCCTTACCTTGAAGAGCCTGATATCAGTTGAATTTGCTGAGACACAGTCTAGTTGGGATATCTAGGAAGAGTTTGCTTTTAAGGAACTTGAGAAGAACCTTCCAAATGTAAGTCTATGGAGATTCTCAGTCATTCGGGTTACAGGTATCCCAAAGATGCTTTTTTCTTTTTTTTTTCAAAAGGCAACTGGACTTTGTTTTTTCCTTGAAGATGTTTCGCTTCTTATCCAAGAAGTTTCTTTGGTGAATTGAAGAATTGAAGAAGCTTCCTGGGTGAGAAGCGAAATGTCTTCAATGAAAAACAAAGTCCAATTGCCTTTTGAAAAAGTACCTTTGGGACTTCCAGCTGTAATTGTATCCACCTGTGCTTAGATCCATGTCCCTTATGGTTGGTCAAAATCTCCCAGGAGATTATATATGGTTGGATACAGATAGTGGTGAATGCATCCTAGAAGAAACCGGTAATCCTGTGTGTCTTAAAGGTGTGGTAGTCTGTCCCTGTCTCAAGGAACTATTTATGGATCCAAAAGTGGTGGATAATTTTTGTCCTTAGGAAAAGTCTTTAGGAAAAGAAATCATATATATATGAAATCATATATATATGATTTCAGACGAAGATAGATAGTTTTCATTTAGTAACTGACTCAGATAATTACCATTTACAAATATGACAGAAATAAATAATGGTAATATAAAATTGATTTTCCAATCAGTCTGTGAATTCAAGACAATGAAAGCCTTCAGTATAAAACTAATTAAAGTTTGGTCAGTTTCAGGCAACAGCTGCAAGACTTCAGGAGGGATCTAATCAACTAGTTAAGGTTACAAAGCTGAGCTTGTTAACTTGTGGTTAGCACTTTTTAGGGACATGCTGTGTTGTGGAGAAAAGCAGCTCAGGAAGTAGCTTGTTTAAGCAATCTCTCAAGCCCACAATAGGGCAAAAAACTGTGGGGGGGAGAAGGGTCAGGCACAGGACAAAGTATGAGAGAACTTTAAATGAGATCTTAGCAGACTTTTTCACTATGTCATGTGATATGTTCAGCAATTGTGGCACTTAGTGACTTTTACTGGAACCAACTGCACTCATTAAACGAGTATCTTTTTAAGAAATGTTGATGATCTCTGGCAGGGTTGGGAAAAGACCGATGCATTCATCTTGGCCTTCTTGATCTCTCTCAAAAGTTTTCAATACAGTTTTCAGATCGTGGTATCTTTCTGAACTGCTTTTAGGAAGTGTTATGGAGGAAGAGTCACAAAATAAGCACAAAGAATGACCTTTGAAAAGAATGAAGACAAATTCAATGATGATGTGAAACATTTCTTGCCTTCTGAATCCAATGTGCAGTGCTTGTTGTCTTAAAGCAGGGGTGTCAAACTAGTGGCCTGCAGGCCAGAGGTGTCATGTGCAAGCCACGCCCACCCCAGCTCCACAAAGGGAAAAAATATCACGAAATATCATGTGACAACAATGTGATGCTGTGAGTTTGACACCTGTGTCTTAAAGCCTGTTAGAGTTTAGTGGCCAGGTATTTATTGGGCTTTCTCTCCTGGTAAGATCTGGCTTATTTCAGGCAACCCATGGGAAGAATTTATGGAGGACCCCATCTCCCATGGAATGGAAGTCTTAGAATGTGCCCTATCTATAGCATGGTTGAAATATGTTGTTGACGTTTCTTCCTTTTCAGAAATCACTTAAAAATGGTGGGAATTAGCCAGAGCCTAATAGTGTGCAGACTGTCTGTTAGATATCCCTTGGCATACGGATACCCAAGATTTAATTATATGCACTTTCTATTTTTGCAAACCCACCTTGAGTCTGATGAAGATGTGCAGTGTATATACAATTTTGTAATAAATAAGCTGCTTTATCTACTTTCAGCAGTAGCAAACTAGCATTCAAACTGAGCAGATGAATTCATGTGTGGGTATATATGCTATTTTGCTACTTTTTAATGTGTTTGTTTTTCTCCATTTCATGAGACATTCAGTCCAAATAATTCTTCCCTAAACACAAATGCTTAGGGGGAAAATGACAGGTGAGTTGTTCCTTGGTCTCAACGCTCACATTTCATCAAGTAAATGCAATAAGAAAACACTTAAGAGGACATAAGAACCATCCAAAACAGTGAAGGCCTTACAGGAAGGGCTGCCTGTAAGAATAAAGCATAGAGGAGCGTGCAAAATAATCATTAGCAATTACTGACAAATAAAATAGTACTTTAAACCTGCAGCTGTTGCCAGGGGAATAGATGAGAAAAATTCAATTCCCTTCAGCCTAGACCAAAGTCACTTAGGCAATTAAGCCGATTTTTTACTTTAGGATGTAAAATATTTTTACTTTGGGATTTAAAATATTTTTGAGGTACTTAGGACCATGAAAGGATATGCTAAACAGCCCATATATTGAAGCCCTTTATGTGTTAGTTACTGGGGTTTTCAGAAAGCACATTCATTTCTGGTGATAATCAAAACATTCCTGTCCTATTAGATGAAGGACATATATCAATTAATCCAATTTATTAAGGGCTTTCACCACCCCTACCCCCATCATCTCCTCAAAAAAAAAAAAAAATCACACAAGGAAGAATCACTTCTAGCTGTGGTGTGATGGCTGTTTTGGTTCCCATAATGTAAAAAAAGATGTTGACACTCTAGAACAGGGGTGTCAAACTCACGTCGTCATGGCATCATCACGTGATTTATCAGAATTTTTTTTCCCCTTCACTAAACTGAGCCTGTGTGATGCATCCGGCCCATGTCCCACAAATTTGACACCCCTGCTCTAGAAAGAGTGCAAAGAACAGCAACAGAGAGGATTAGGGGACTGGAGGCTAATGGTTGCTGGAATTGTTTATGTCTTGTTTAATGAAAAGAAGGACTAGTAGTGTTCCAATATTTGAAGAGTTGTCACAAAGAAGAGGGAGTCAAGCTCTTCTTCAAAGCACCTGAAGGCAGAACAAGAAGCAATGGTTGGAAACTAATCAAGGAGAGAAGCAACCTAGAATTAAGGAGAAGTTTCCTAACAGTTCAAACAATTAATGAGTGGAACAACTTGCCTCCAGAAGTTGTGAATGCTGCAACATTGGAAGATTTTAAGAAGAGATTGGACCACAATTTGTCTGAAATGGTATAGGGTTTCCTTCCTGAACAAGGGGTTGAACTAGAAGAACTCCAAGGTCCCTTTCAACTCTGTTATTCTTTTTTTTTTCTTTTTAGTCTCATGGCTTTATTATATTAATCTAGACAGAGCCAAACCTAGCAAGATCATAGTTGCTGACGGAGGTACAAAGCAACAGAAACAGGGATAAGAAAATGTGATTTATGAATTACCATGGTTACAAGGTTTGAAAACAGGTGCTGCAGAAGTTGAGCTCAAGTGCTGGGTGCTCTTTAAAACTGGGTGCTCGCTTTCTTCAATCACGGAAAGCCGCCCCTGACTGCAGCGCCTCCAGCAAACTATTCATTACTTCTGTCTCATCCTTTTCTGTTTTAATGTCCAGCAGGTGCTTTTTCTTCTGTTATTTTTCTAGTTTTTCTTTTTCTGCTTTCTCTTGAGCCCTGCTTTCCTTCCATTTCTTTCCTTCTCGTATTATCCTTTGCTGCTTGTGTGGACATCGTTTTGAAGCTGCTCAAGTCGGTGAGGAATTATTCTACCAAGATTTTCTTTAAATCAATGGGATAATATTCCATGACATCCCAATACAGATTTTCCATGCTTTTGTGTATGGTAGAAAGTTGCTTGAACTACTCTTTTGCTTGGACGAGAAAGCTGGACATTTGTGTCACAAAATATCTCTGTTATTCTCTTATTCTGCATTTTATCCTAGGAGAAAAAGAAGTAAATAAAAATGTCTGCATAGCTCCTCTGCCCCCCTTGTTCCTCTTCCAGATACCTGGCTTACACCTGGCTTATCTATACTTCAAAAGAAAATGTGGTAGACCAAATGGGACTGACAGAGGAGCAGGATAATCTGCACTTGGATACCATTTCAGTTCTCTATCACATTCAAACCTAATATCCTAGGGCTGATTGTACCTCCTAAACTCATTTTTGTACCTCTTTGTATGTTATTGCCCAAGTGTAATCATTTCCTGCCCTTTGAACATAATAAAGAAAAACCAATAAATATTAAAAAGCAAAAAAAAAAAAAAAAACCCACTTCTCGAAATGCTGCCCACATGAATGATGTTTATGAACCAAGTATGAGTTTAGTTTCCTGCTTTTCAGGATTAGTAAAGATTCAGATAGTGTAACGCTTGTTCATTAGGATAATGTGGAGATTTTCTTGATCGTGGCAGGGTATTAAATAAATAAAATATTTGTCTGAACCCCAAAATCCATAAGCTTTTCCAACTGATGGGGCAACAGGAAAAGAGTTAGTCATCTTAATCATTGTAGGTCTCTTTCAACATACATTAATTCTAATTCCAAATCATCCCAATTATATTTTAGGAATATGCTTATACAAAATATTCAAGAGTCTTTGCATGTGTACAAACTACTACCTTTCTCTCCCCATTTAAAGAAAATCCAGGGAATGAAGGAGGAGGCAAGGAGAAATGTAGCGTATGATTTCTATTCACACAGAATTGTTTTACAGAGCTGTCCCATCACAGGCCTATAGAAAAGGAATATTAAAGTAGTGTGTCCTAAAGAGTGTCTAAAAATGAATCTTGTTGGTGCACAACCTATTCATCAGACTAGGAATAAGCAATGTGACCTCAATTCCCCATTGTGATCCCTCTTCTTTTCTAACTTTCTTTCATGCCTAAATTACTTGACATATTATATTCCTCAGCAAAACTCTTTAGCCTGTTTATAAAATGTAGTTTCAGCTATGAAACATAAAAACACAGCAAAACATCATTTTAAAATGGCTGAAGGGATCAAATAGATCATCAGCTAGGCAACAGAGGACACTTTATCAGGGAGGTTTTTCATATCTCAACTGACCTGTGTATTTTTTACAAAAAGTCACTCCATTTTATAGTAACTTTCTTCATGTCATTTGTTAAGACTCTGTCTCAACAAAGCTCCTTTAAAACTGAAATCCTCTACATTGGAGCAAGACTCTTCAGAGTTAATTCTGAGAAGACATCCATAAATTTATACTCTGCCTTTTAAAAAAAAAAAAATAGCAGCTTTCTGATTCAGACATCATGGGAAACTGATGGTGGCTTAATAAATAAAAGAGGAAGAAAGGGAAATACACAAGCCCATGTTTTAATCCTTGTTTTATCAATTATCCAATTTGGGCGTCTAAAATAATCCCACATACTTCTTTGTAAACTCTGGGGATCAAACATGTAGAAAGGGAGCATTAGATCTGTTTTGAATTCCAAGATTCAGCCTTGAAGCTAGTGAAGCAATAACAAGCCTGAATTTACAGTTGCTGGCAGCAACAGACTTGGCTTCCTTGTTCAGAAGAAACTTCAGCCACTAGAGATCTAATTTGAAAAATGATCCCATTGCCTGCTCATGATCATTGCAAGCCTAGCCAGAGCCCAATTTAATATCAGATTCTTCAGTATACACTGCTGTTATACTTCTCAGTAAACTGGAGAACTAGCCTTCAACTTATACAGACACAGACACACACATACACACACGGATGAGATTTGCAGAAAGTCATATTCTCCTACTTCCCTGCTGCGTTCTTACACATAAGCCTTTTGATGCTTTCTTCCTTTCTCTGTATGTTACTGTTGAACTAAAAAGTGGTCTCTAGAAATGTAACAGCTTTCTTTGGTTATACTAAATACTTAAAAAAAAAAACACTGACACATTTTGTACTTGACAGAAAAGATAGCCATGTCGATAGATGTCTATACAATATTGGATTAATTCCTGTCATTATGCATTGTTAGAATTTAAAGTTTCCCTAAATTAGCACTTTCAGGAACTATAAGAATCCAGATAGAAAAAAGTAAAAACAAACAATAGAAGTTCTAAAATCAGGCTCCCTTTCATCTCTCCCTTTCAACTTAAGGATATTTAACACAATTTGAACACTGCCTGCTGTTTGGGGACTCTCCAGCTTTGTACATATGGATTTTTTTTTTTAAACAAAGGATTAAACAAAGTAGGTTTAATAATATCACAAATCAATTTGGGTAATAGAACCAAAGTGATCAACATTTTCTGAAAAGCAACTACATCTTTGGAGTTTGCTTTCCTTGGTGAATTGCCCTTTGGTGGATTTGTGCACTGACCAGGAAAGAAATACAACTGAAAATGGTCTTTTCATGTCCTTTTAAAATGATAAAAAAAAAGAAAAGGAAAGAAAATCTACAGGTGGTCTTTTTTCATAAATCTCCTTTAAGCTCTGGGCCTACCCTGCATGGTGCTCTGACAGGCTGACAATAAAAAAGGACTTATGATGGTCTTGGGGGCGGGGTTGTTCTAAAGCTTCCCCCAGCGGTTCAGCAGTAAATCAGGGACTGTCAGGATTCTTCCCCTGTCACCTCCTACCAGGGTGACATTAAATTGACACTGTATACGCTAATCTCTTTCTAACCAGAGGAATCAAGGGGGGGGGAGGGAGAGAGAGAGAGAGAGAGAGAGAGAGAGAGAGAGAGAGAGAGAGAGAGAGAGAGAGAGAGAGAGAGAGAGAGAGAGAGAACCAGATTGAGATATCTGGATGCCAAGGTTCTGGGGGAGGGTGGAATGGAAAAATCCTTTCCACACTGTTGCAATAAAATCATGTGCGGGGAAATAACTAAAACAGAGATTGCTTTAGGAGTTCTTGGATTTCCTTACCACCTTCTCACTTTTTTTTAAAAAAATGCAATTGCAATTCCAAAGAATCTGCTATGGTGGCAGTATGAAGAGTATGAGTCCCATGATACTAGCCCACCAAGCATGCTAGTAGGAAAAAAATGAAAGTGATTCTTTTTAAAGAAAAAAGAGTATTATGCATGGTGTATTAGCCCAACAATTAGAGTTCTCACTTGGGACACTAATGACCAAGCTGAAATGATCATATTTTACACATATTATGCAAAGTCCTGGCTCCCTTGAGAAATCCATAATGCTGAGAAAAGGGAGAAGGAAAAAGATGGAAAGGATGACCAGTAGCAAGGTGGATGGATTCAATTATAGCGATTGGTGCATTGTTATAAGTTCTAAAGATCTAGGTTAGAGAAAGATCATCCTAGAGAAGGTCTACCTCTGTGGTTGCTAAATGTTGACCTTGACACACTAGCACATAATCAATAAACCCAATAAATAAATGCTTTAGATGCTTAAGTGAAGTGAAGGGATACTTAGGAACTTCACATGTTGCCTACATATGGCTTTCTCAATATACATTTCTTCCATGGAAGTACCTATGACTGGAACATGAATAGAACCAGAATATTAATAAGCTTAACAAGCCCAAAATATCTATCTATTTTTTTCTACTAGGATGGAGTAAACCCAGATTAACCTTTAGAGAATTATGCATTATAATCATCTAGAGTACAGGAAGTTCTGATTCAATATATCAGTGCTCAGTTTAGCTAAAGTGATTTCTTTTCCCTTTGTCTTCTTATGGTCTAGGAAGAGAAATGTTGAGTATGAGCCTCATTCGTTGTGAACCTCCACTTCCTGTAATAAGAAATCAGGTGGCAGCTTTGTGACATAGGACTATGAGATACCACCATCACAATTTCTTTCTATTGGAAGTGTTATCGGAAGAAAAAAAAAAAAAGAACACAAAGAGATTTGGAAAGCAATCCTAAAAATGTTATAAATGTGAGATGCCATAAGATGTGTTCTCCAGCCATGCTCATTATGTCTTGGTACATACTTGCATCAACCTTTTACCATTTAAGATAATAAGGTCTATCAGCATTCATTTGGACAAGAATAAAGTTGAGTACACAACTGAGTATTCTGCTTTCTCATGTCAATAGGCATCTTGTTTCAGACCCCTGTGATCTGCATAAGCAACAGATTTTGCCCATCTAGCATATTTCAGTAGGTTGCTTGACCAAAGAAAATAAAGAAATGACAGCTGCCTCCTGGTGTTGTTGGAAAGTATGCAGACAATGGCCTCTTGGAACTCAGAAATGCACAAAAAGCAAATCAGTTGGCAAAGAGAAACAACACAGTAATGGTGAGTGACTGTTTTCATTTAAAAAATATATTTATTGTTCTAAGGCCAGTGTTTAGAGACATGAAAGCATGTTTCTTAAGAGGATCAATTCAGATGGATTTCAGCAATTGCTTGGAATCAGAATGAGAAATGGACTTTGCCTGCCATGGTTTGCTTGGCAAGCAAAGGCCCCCAAGCTGCTTTTTCATAAACAGGAAGAGCCTTAACACTTCTCTTGAGTTCTGTCCAAATCAAGGATTTACTATGAAAGAGAAGAAAGCAGAGATGGGTTGCGTTTTTGAGTGAGCTTGTCCAAAGCCCCTGTAATCCTTTTGTTTTTGTTAAATGAAGGGGGGGGGGAGACATCATCAAGTATCATTTTGATTGAATCTAAAGGAGGCTCTAGGCAGGAATACTGAATTACTGCAAGGTTAATGTTGTTCCAGGATATAAAGACATTCCTTTAGGCTTGCCACAATAGTCTTCTTCCCAAAGCAAATTCCATAATCATTCCATAAGCAAATTCCATAAGCACTGGATTTAAGTAGCACCTTTCCAATCTCTTGTTTCTGAAGAAGGATTTTGTAGATGCATATATGTTCTTAGGTCATTTCCTGCATATTCCTACCATGTAGTTTTTGTTTTTCTCAACATCCTTTCATGAAGACATGGCTTGTGTGTTCAACTGCAGCTGCTGATGGAGAAGGATAAGCCAATATTTGAATATGTTTAATAGCTCCATGGAGGTATTGAAAAAAACCCTTGCTTTTCATTATGGGACGCAGTGGCACAGTGGATAAGACACTGAGCTTGTCAATTGAAAGGTCAGCAGTTTAGTGGTTTGAATCCCTAGTGCAGCATAACAGGGTGAATTCCTATTTGTCCCAGCTTCTGCCAACCTACTAGTTTGAAGGCACATAAAAAATGCAAGTAGAAAAAATAGGGACCTTTGGTGGGAAGCTTTGAAATGGAGATGAGTACCGCCCCCCAGAGTCTGTAACAACTAGCACATATGTGCAAGGGGAACCTTTACTTTTACCTTTCTCTATGGGTTTTATTATCAAGCTACTGAATAATGGTGGTTACTATATACTTGTGTGGTACTATATACTTTTTTTAAAAAAGTAAAAATGATCAAATAACTAAATCAACAAGGCTGGTTTATTCTCACTGAATCACAGATATACATCATTAATTGAATAATGTTATACATGCTGTTACCATAAGTAAAGAAAAAATAAAAAAGTGATAGATTTAGCTGAGATTTTTAAAAAACAACAGGAGAGAGTTTTAAAGATCAAAAGGCAATGTATGAATTATAGAAAGAAGAATGATCTGCAAATATCGAAAGATGGATAAAGTATAAGAAATGGTCTCAGTGTGAGATGGATCATGGTTAAGCTTTTGTTTCTCTTATCTCCTGTTTTTAATTAATATTGAAGTGGAACGGTGTGATAGATGCATGCAAATGGTTAGTATAAATTAACAATAAATTAAAGAAAAAATTATGTAGATTATACAGAATGCAAAAGGACTTGAACCCACATACTAGCTTTCCTTTTATTCATTTCCTTGTCAATAAGCAATCATTGTGATGGACAAATGGGATGTAAGGCAAGATGTTGATATAGACTAATGTAATCTGGTAAATAAAATAGTCTTCAGATTTTCACTTCATTTATAATTGTTACATGAATTTACTGTCTATTGACATCTTTTTGGTTGCTGTTGCAATCACTATTCTAAGAAAACTAAGCAAACATTATGATTTCAAACCAACCAGAATTATTGACTCGTATTCTATTAATTTATCATTTAGTTTGATTTATGTTGTCAGTTTGTTTTGTAACATTTTGACATGCTTGTTATTTTTCCGCAGACATTTTGACTGAGGAATGAGACAGGAATAGGTATCCAAATAGAAAACACAGTATTACATACAAGTGGTTGAATGATGTTTTGGAAGCAACTTTTGTTGAAATGAACGAGATTAATTCTCTGTAATACAATTAACAATAAAATGGTACTAGGCTGGGCATAAAGCTTTGTTATGTATGGAAGTATGATTTGCAGACTAAGACCTGGATGCTAATTTTAGGCATTGATGGCTGTAAGGAATTATTAGTGTCATTTACATTTAAGGAATTATTAGTGCCATTTTACTACCAGTGACTTTCATTCTATAATGGGGTTTTGAGTATAAATACTGAAGTATCGTGCTTTTTCCTGAAGTCTGTCAGCTTTCATTATCTTTATTACTGAAATTTGTACACCATCCAACTCCCAGCAACACTAGGCAGTTCATAAATAAGGTCACCCAAATTAATAAAATAATACAATAGTAGAAAAATAAATGCTACTGAAAAAGGACCCAAATCCACTGGCTAAGAATGTTTTTCTTTGCATTTTTCCCTCTTTATTCACTGACTGCAAACTCTAATCTCAAACAGATATAAAATGAATGGCTAAACAATATGATAGCAAATCTCTCTCTCTCTCTCTCTCTCCAGATTGTATGTATGTGGCAGGATGGCAAATAAAAATTTGCAGCTCAGCCGGACGTGCAATCAATAAAATCTCAGACACGCTTCTTAATTCACTGCAACTCCAACAGGGATTATTTTGGATCCATGGGGCAAATTGAAAAGAAAAAAAAAATCCACCTTAAACATTTTACATACATCTTAATTATCCTCATAATATTGTCTTCTATCCTAATATTGTCCTAATCCTAATATTGTCTTCTATTAGAATATGCTTCCAACAAATTATAATAAATTAAGACAATTGTAATCTGACTAAGAAATATCTCTCTGCTTGCTTGAAGCCATTTTTTAAACTCTGTCCACGTATCTAAAACCCTGAAGACAAACACAGAGGTTGTCGAATCTGCAGAATCCTCCTTGAATGTCTAACAACAAGGGCCTTTCTTCACTGCTGAGCTGAAGTATTCTCCATCCATCCTGGAGATGATTGAAAACTAAAAGGGCATGAAATTTGCTTTTCCTTTTGCCAGTCTGCATCCTGCTTTTATGGTGTCTGATCCTGTCCATTGCCAATCATCCAGCTTTTCTCCAAGGTAACGGATGACGAAGCCAAATAAATTTTATTTAGTCTTTAATAAGTTGGATATTATCAGCTAAAGTGGGAAAGTGCTGTGTTTTAATATTGGTGCCCCTAAGAATTATTTAAACTGGTTTCCACTTAAGAGCTGGAAATAAGAAGAAGGGAACATGATGGGTTCAAGGGAGAAAAAGGAAGTTGGCAAGGCAACCATGGTTAGGTGCAAGGGGGGAAAGAAGCAGACCACACACACTGTGTAACTAACCAATCTATTGGTTAGTTACACAATTGTGATATTACATTTATGATTGAGACGCTTGTTTTCAGTTACACGTATGAATGATAAGCTTGTTCACATATATAGAAAAATTTAGATGTTAACTTTTCTATATAGCTAATCTTAAATCCCTAACTTCACCCTAAGCAATTGCTTGCAATGTTTGTGGTATGTGGTTGTGCCTTCACTTGGGCATGTATAGCATCTTCACACCCAACTGGAAGCTTTATCTTTCTTTATTCCCACATGCTCTGGAGAAGTGCACCTGCCTCTGAAAGAAAGATTTTTGAACAATATATTCTAAGATGGGGGAATCTGCAAGCTCCATGCATCACCTGACATGTGCTCTCCAGATGAATCCATAGCATAACTTAACTTGGTTCTAAATTGATTAATTTTCTCAGTTAATCAACCCATTTGATGAATGACATAAGGTAAGGTATGATAAACCAACCATGTGAGCTAGGGTTGTCTATCATGCTGAGCCAAAACAATCAAAATGATTAAAACTAGCCAGGCTTAGCATGTTGTGTGAATCAATTACTACCCAAGTTAAGCGTACTGTGCAACCCAACCTGTGGAAAAGGATTATCCAAACTATAAAAAAAGCTGAAGCAATCATTCTTATTAATTTTCTCTTGATGTCCCCAGCAGTGCCAGATATCTCATCCATTTGGAGATATTGTTATTATTGTGCCAGCTATTTCTAGAATTTTTTAAAAAATATTCATATCAAACATCAATGCTCCTGTGCTGCAAATCCCACCTTTGGCATCCAAGGGAGAGATCCAAGAGGAGCAGAGTGACAACAGTAGTGTCTCACTGTCATTCTTGAGGCTCCACCCCTTTTGCAAATGCATCCTGTCACAGCCATGTCCAAAAGCAGTGGATTGTGGTACAAAAATACAAGACTCCTTTTGTCATTTAATGAAAATAATTGAAGCCTGAAGATGCCTAAGAATCCCATTATAGCAAGTAGAGCTTACTCTTTAATATGTATTCAGCTTACAATTTGTATTTCTACCAAGTTTAAACAGTAATGGTAGTTTTCTGTCATAAGTCATAAGTTTATTTTATCAAGCATATATAAGATAACAGGTAAAAGTATAAACATAATTTGAATACATGAAAAGAGTGAGTAAAAAGGAATATTAGGACAGGGATGGTAGGCACGGTGGTGCACTTATGCATTTGAACAACTGACAGATAGCAATAGTAACAGCACTTAGACTTATATACTGCTTCATAGTGCTTTTACAGCCATCTCTGAGCAGTTTATATTGCCCCCAACAATCTGGGTCCTCATTTTACCCACCTCGGGAGGATGGAAGGCTGAGTCAACCCTGAGAAGGTGAGATCTGAACTGCAGCTAGCAGTCAGCTGAAGTAGCCTGCAGTACTGCACTCTAACCACTGTGCCACCTCGGCTCTTGTAAGTGGCAATGCACATATCCACTGTTCAGCATAATCAGAATTAAATACAAAATCACAGTCCTAAAAGAACAGCATGTATCTGCTGGAAAGCCAGAATAGCCACTGTTTATGAGAAAATCTGAACAGAACAATGATTTATTTATTCCTGATCTAAACATGCAACTTTTGTTCTTTATTTGTGCCTTTCTGTTTTCATCTAATTTTATCCTGAACCAAAACAGTTATAGCCATTTGTTGACATTCAGCTGGAAGATATCTTAAGAAGAACAAGGCAAAGCTCCATTTTGCATCCTGCATGGGGCAGGCCCTATCTAAAACAGTCCCAAAAGGTTTGTTTTCCTGTCCCCCCAAAAAATGTAGGGAGGGTAGATAGATATACAATGTTTCCCCTGCCCTTGTGTTCAGTAGCCTATTTTTTCTCAAGCATCAGAAGATCATGCATAAGATCAGTTAATTTATGTAAGGTGGACCCTCCCTTAAGGACTTGTTATTTCTTGCCAAGAGCAAATATTCATGCTAATGCTCTTATTTCCATCTCTAAGGAGTTTTTAAAAAAAGGTCCTGGGAATAAGCCTTCATGGCTTGTGCTCCCACTCTGATTAGGCCCTTTCCTCAAACTCTAGAGCTGTTCAACCAAAGCTTCTACATACTTCTCCAGTTCCATCAAATCAGGATGTCAGATATTTCAGGGAATAACTGAATAAGTCTGGGTTTTTACATGGGATAATATATTTCTTGTCAGTGTGAAATCTGAGGGTGGGTATAGGATCCATAATACGAGAATGACTCTTCAGAGAACTGCTATGCATGATAATTCCTTTGGTGGAAAAACAATAGAATTGTGCTTGTTTGTCCATCAAATAAATAAACAATGCTTGTTATGTTCAAAGAACATTTTCAGCCAACTTCATTGCGGTTGGCTTTGAGTGAAGCCAGAAGTTTGTTAGTTCAGCTCCATGTGTCATTCCTAACAGGATAATGACTTCACAAGCATGGCAAAGGCCAGACTCATTTTCTCTCCCCTGCTGGTGAGCTGTAAAGAGACATTTGAAACAGAAAGTTGTCAGAGAATTCTAATTTCTGAAATCCCACAATCAGTTCCATCATTTTAGGAGGCTAATCTCCAGATACAAACACTTGGAATGAGTTTTATAATAGGGTTAGGATCATGTGCAATACTATATGCAAATTTTGCTCCTACAGAGGGCACAGGATAATGCCTAATGATTATGGAACTAGAAAAGTATATTGGACAAAGATTTTACATGAAAATAATGCCAGGACTTTGCCAATTCATTGAAATTAACGGATTATATTTTGTACTATTTGGTAGCGAAATAGTTCTACCCAAACTTTACTTAATGAAAAGCATGTCCTCTTTATTTATCAGCCACTTTGTGAGACCACATTATGTGCGATAGGAATGGGGAAAGCATCTCTGTATGTGTTGGCAGCTACTTTATAACTACTGAACTATTCACATCCATGGCTATATGAAAGATTCAGTTTTCAGCACCAACCAGCAAACAGCAAAGGGTAACAATGCAAAAGCTGGTATTTACACAGCACTATCAAAAACCCGGATTACTATTATTGTTGGCAGCAACCATGGTTTTGTTAATATCCAAGATTATGTGATTTATTTTCACTCCAAAGAAATATAAGCATTGAGGGGTCCTTGGTGTTCTCTGAGTTGGTTGTTTTCTTGCAGACTTTTCATCATACAAACTAAGTTACATCATCAGTGCTAGCATTTCAGTGCTAGCCCCTACATCATCAGTGCTAGCATTTCAGTGCTAGCATTTCAATGCTAGCATTTCAGTGCTAGTCATTTCAGTAATGACCTCCGTACAGTCACTCATGCGCTCGTGACCTCCCGGATCAACTACTGCAATGCTGTCTACATGGGGCTGCCCTTGAAGACCACTCAGAGGCTTCAGCTGGTACAGAATGCGGCCATGCAGGTTGTGATGGGAGTGTTCCATCACTCTCATGTTACACCCCTCCTGCGCGACCTCCATTGGCTACCGGTTGCCCTCCGGGTGAGATTCAAAGTGCTGGTTATCACCTATAAAGCCCTACATGGCTTAGGCCCGGGGTACCTGACCATCTGCACCCAGCGACAGCTTCCCATCGCCCAGTGTGTTCCCACAGGGAGGGCCTTCTTGGAGTGCCATCGGCCAGGCAATGTTGACTGGCGACTCCTAGAGAACGGGCTTTCTCTGTGGGTGCACCTACTTTATGGAATCAACTTCCCCTTGAGCTCCGGGTGGCCCCTGACTTGTGCTCCTTTAAGACATGACTTTAAGACATGGTTATTTCGCCAAGCCAAGTGGGACTGAAGGGTTTTTTTAAGAGGAATTTTAATAGTTTTAACATTTAAATATTGATTTATTTACTTGTTTTATTGCTGTGAGCTTCCCTGAGACCTCGTTGGAGGGTGGCACATAAGCTAAATAAATAAATAAATAAATAAATAAATAAATAAATAAATAAATAAATAAACAAATAAACAAACAAATAAACAAACAAATAAATAAATAAATTTCAACCCTGAGCTACAAATATACTCGTTTATTACTGTAATAATTGACCTAAAGGCACCAGAATTATATCTGTCGTGTTTCTGCCCAATCTACCCTTTATTTTTCTCAGATGCGGGGAAGAAATTTCTATTGATTAATGCCAATCCCAACAACAACATTTGTGCACAGCCATTATAGTCTCTGTGTTTTGAGCTTCTGAAGTTCTCCCTACCACAAATACTTTCAGAGTCATAGGAATGGAAGAAGCAACAAACCAATGTGCTTGTTAAAGTGTTAATGATAGTTAAAGTGTCTGCCTAACTTCTGCCTAGTAAATTTGATGGGAGACTACTTGGGAGGTCGTAAAGGCTCTTGTAAGCACTTGTATGGATAAGGATACATTTGAAAGTCAGGATCCAAAAACATTTGACAATCATAGGATTTCAGATTTAGAACGGATCTAGTTGTTTCCCATTATTTCTTTGGCCATACAGTACAGATAATTGTGATGTAATACTGCTGTAAGAACTGGCTTACTTAATTAGACAAAAGTCTGTTTAGGACACATATTGACAACTTCAGCCTCATGGATGGTCTTCTACTCATCCTCAATGGCAGAATTGTACTTTGAATTGCTTATTATGTTCCCCCTTGGTGGACTTTGGGAAACGTAGATTTGATAATGAAAGATGACACGATATATTCTGCCTATGGGCAAGAATACAAAACGTGACTGTTCCCAAATCCTTCACCTTTCAGAAGTATTGGGATCAGCACAACTCAAATAAAATGCCAGAGGCTATGTTGTCAATTGCAACAGATTGGGTAGGTGTATCACACTTGTCCTTTATTTCTTTCTCTTTCCCTGCTTGGATATTTTTCTAATTGACAGCTATTTTGCCTAATCTAGGACCTATTATAGGAAGGTTCAGCCTCTCATATCTATGCTGTGAAAATTTCAAAGATTATTAGAACAGGCCCAGTAAATCATGATACTGCCAAATGGTATTACTTATGTTAAAACATCATTGCAGAAATAATACCAGTTATATTCTTAAACAAACAACCCAAGTATGCATACCATGCCATTGTTTAAATAACACGGCATACATACTTGCATACTTGTGCAATATTGCTTGCTATTTGCAGTTGTCACTAGATGCTATGTATGGTTTCTAACAAAATTCTTCATTTTTGAAACTACAACCAATTCCCCTAGTAGTCTTCTTTGTCATATTAGTTAGATATGGCTCATAAATATTCAGAAGAATGAGAGGCTCTGACATTGGTGAAAAGAAAATATTTTTGTTTTTAAGCTAAAAGACAAGTTAACATATTTTTAAAAAATAGACCATAGTTCTTTTATTGCATTAGTAGTGTATCAGCTAAATAGTACTGCATACTTTCTATAGTCCTAGGCTGTGATTTTTGCTAATATATGATGTTTCTAAATGTTAGATAGAAAACTAAACATTTGTAATAGACATCTGTTGAGAGAGAATGTTTGTTTTGAAGAGCATTCTATCATATATAAGTCAGGACCAATGGTGGGTTGCCCCCAGTTCTCACCGGTTCTATAGAACTGGTAGTAAAATCGGCGGGAGGCTCCACCCACTGACCCTGACATCATCAAAATGCTTCTGCGCATGTGCAGAAGAGCACGCGCATACACAAGTGAATCAAGCACACATGCACAGCCCCAATGCGAAACTGGTAGTAAAGGTAAGTTGAACCCACCCCTGGTCATGACATCATATATCACTTACCCATTGCTTCATTCAGCAACCATTCAAAGTTACAATGCTATATATGCATGTGTGTGTGTGTGTGTGTGTGTGTTTCTTTAAGCCAGGTTTTTCCTACGTAACCAAGATGTTTCTGCAACCCTGGTTGAGTGAAATCACATTCACTACTTTCTGGGGTTTTTTTCCTTCTTTTCATTTGGGCAGCCAGCAGATTTTGTGCTTGCCCATTTGGAGACCTATATAGCTATTTCTGGCTCATTGGCCATCATCAGTAAGCCACACCTACATCTCATGTATCCTCCCTGTTGTAAAGGTACAATAACTATTTTCTTTCTTTTTGTACGTTTTATGTGTGTTTTTCTTGGTTACGTAGGAAAAACCTTGCTTAAAGAAACAACACACACACACACACCATTGTAACTTTGAATGGTTGCTGAATGAAGCATGGTAAAAAATAACTTTTTGACCAAAGCCTGAATTTATGACCTTCACAGTATCCCTCAGTCACATGATCACCACTACAGTCAGTATGCATTATCCTGTGCCTGACCTGTTGTTTTTCTTATTTTCTCTCCTGGCACACAGATTGGAGAGAAAAGGATTACAAGAAAGTAAGCTGGCACACAATGGGGAACATTCATGAAAAGCAATGCACTAGTATTGGCAGTCATAAATGTGCTACACAAATAGATTTATTCTCCATAGTATTCCTACATATTCTCTCATAATCTCTTCCTCTCTGATATCTTTGCTCTGTGAGAGGGGAAGAAACAAGCAGTTTCCCTAGGTAATCTCTCTAGTGCCCAACCTCTATTTCCCCTGATCCAGACTGAAGAGATTGAAAGGAAAGAATTACAAGAGAGTAAGCAAGCACACAATGGGAAATACATTAGACCAGGACTGTCAAACTCCTGGCCCACAATGCGTCACACGCTGGCCATACCAATTTTGCAAAGGGGGGAAAAGTCCCAATACGTCATGTGATGCCATAGTGACGACGTGAGTTTGACACCCTTGCATTAGACTGTTTGGGTAGCACACTCACAGTTGCTGGCACCAACAACTTTACTTCTGATGTGTATTTTTCATTGTGTGTTTCTTATTCTCTTGTCATTCTTTCATCTCCAATGAAGGTAAGTACAAATATTAATTCACTTCTTTTAAATTATCCAGCCTCCGGGTAAGCATTCCAAAGAGCAGGATTAGGAGGCAAACAAAAGCAGAAAGTGTGAAATTGATTAGTCTTGTCAGTTTCAAGCCAGAAAGCACAATTAACCACAATGGTCACATGATTTCTGACTTAGTGAGAAAGCATCACCCCTGATCTAGATAATTAATTCTGTACTTTCAATGGAGACTTAGTGCCAGAGTTTCTGGTCCAAATTGTGGATGCTAAATTAGGACTACCTATAGGTTGCTAGAGACAAATTCAGTATATTAGATAATTGAAGTTAGGCTACAGTGACAATGTATGCTTTAGAAATGCTTTAGATGTCGTAGACCTGAACCGTAATGAAGATGAAGTCATATTAAGTCTTTTGTCAAATATACAAAAAGCAACAGTAATGATATTTGATGGCATGCTGATGTTTGATGAAGGACTTTCTAACACCTGCCAATCATAAATCCATTCTTAGAAAAAATATTTGCACAAGCACAATTGAAATGCATACTCTGGTTCAAATAACAGTAGCAGGTTCACATAATTCAAGTGAAACAAAATCTGATCAGATTTCAGTAGTGCTTCATAATTAAACTTAACTCTAAACTTAATAATCTTTCTTCTTTTCTCTCTCCTCCCTTTCCCTTTATTTTCCAAACATTGGCATTCTGAGCCAACAGTGCTCTCAAGCCCTTAGAAGTTGTACAGCCTCAGGTTGAGAAACACCTTTCTAATTTATAAGCCGACTATCCTTTTTTCTCTCAGAACAAGAATGCTGGTTAACTTCTCCTGCATTGTGGTTTTTGCCTTTTAAGACTATTTCATAACTCTGCCCCAGCCTACATCTTTGGCATTTTATCTCACAACACATCACTTCCATATAATCTATCAAAAAAAAAAAAATATCAGCCACAAAGCTCCATCTGTCTCTTTCTCCCACTTACATGCCTTTTTCCCCTTCTTGCACAAAAGATACTCTATTCATTCCTGTCTATCGCAAGAAATTCCTACAGAAAGATTAAAAGGTGATTTCACTGAGCAAATGGCAGATTCGACTTACACATTTTCTAAATGCCTCAATGGCTTTTTCCTGCGTTTGTTCCATTCCTAAATACAGAGAAGAAATCTGGTTGAACTAATAATATGGCAACTTGTATAAAGAAGCTGTTAGAGAGAGAAAAAAGAATACCTTGCAATATAAAGGAACAACATGACCTGCAGCAATATCACAATTATCTTGACCCACAATTTTTCTGCACTGTTACTCAGATTTTCAGATTGAAAGAAATATCTCTCTCATACTTGATAGAAAGAAAAAAGAAATTGTACTATAGCCAAAGTGAAACAAACTCTAATAGAATATATACAACACTGGTTTGGACAGTGAAATCCATGGACTCCAGTGAAACAAACTCTAGTTGTTTTTTGAGTGTTTAAAACACTTACTGATTTTTTTCTTCTGCCTGCAATACGTTATCTATTAATTCTTTTTATGAATATATGTAATACATTGTGTATCTATTTTGTTTAGGAGTTGACTAATGACCAAATCACAACTGAGTCTTGTTGGCTTCTCCGAGCATAAACTTGTGGACATTCTTGTTGAGGAAAGAGATGCCCAGTTAAAAACCTGAACAATTAAAGCTTTTTTAACGAAAAATAAACATGTTTGGAAGGGTGTGAATGTAGAGAATATTTCTTTACTTTTAATTAAATCACTTCTTTTTTTTTTCCTCCCTAAAATCTGAGGGTTTTTTTCCCCACTTGACTGGGCTTTCATGTTTTTATTTTTTGTAACACATACTGCAATCACATTACATAATAGAAGTGTAAGATTTAGCATAGATATAATGACATCAGGGATGGATTCTACTTACCTTTACTACCGGTTCACAACAGGGCCATGCGTGCGCTCTTCTGCGCATGCGCAGAAGCATTCTGATGATGTCAGGGTCAGTGGGTGGAGCCTTCCACTGCTTTTACTACCGGTTCTATAGAACCAGTGTGAACCAGGGGCAACCTACCACTGAATCACATCAAGTTGATTATGGTTTCCTTTACTATAGATTAATGTAAAGGTTTATTTCGGTATAATAAAATGCTGCCTATTATATGATGAAGTGTTTAACTGGAAATACTTGACATAGAAATAAGTACTATGGAAGGTGGGGAGAAGTAATAGTTTAGTGATACATACATATAATATTCCATAGATGGACAGATGGGTAGCTTACCAAGAATTTTAGGACAGACTATGACACCCTGCCAACAAAAGCGCGTATAGTCAAGGCTATGGTTTTCCCAGTTGCAATGTATGGCTGTGAAAGTTGGACCATAATGAAGGCTGAGCACCAAAGAATTGAGGCTTTTGAACTATGGTGCTGGAGAAGACTCTTGCGAGTCCCTTGGATTGCAAGGCGATCAAACCGATCAGTCCTAGAGAAGATCAGCCCTGACTGCTCTTTAGAAGGCCAGATCCTGAGATGAAACTCAAATATTTTGGCCACCTAATGAGAAGGAAGGACTCACTGGAGAAGAACCTAATGCTGGGAAAGATTGAGGGCAAAAGAAGAAGGGGACGACAGAGAACAAGGTGGTTGGATGGAGTCACTGAAGCAGTAGGTGTGAGCTTAAATGGACTTCAGAGGATGCTGGAGGACAGGAAGGCCTGGAGGAACATTGTCCATGGGGTCATGATGGGTTGGACATGACTTCATAACTAACAACAACAACATGACAAGCTGGCATCAGGCTGCTTAAGAAAATTGGTACGTTTGAAAAGCAAAACTTCCCTCTTGCTTATTAGTCACTGCCCATTGCTTTAAAAACTAGACAGAGTTTATTATCTATAGATAATAAATATTAATATTATAGACAGAGTTTATTGTCTACAGAGTAGCTTCCATTCTTTTATCAGGCAAATAAATAACCTTTGTTGAATGACAAATTAATTAAGAATCCAATTAATGACCCTATTTTTTTTGCTTTAATTCACACGAAGGCTTTTGGGTTCTGGGGAAGAGTCCAAATGAAGCAAAACAAATATGGGACCGCCATCTCAGAATCTCTCCAAATGTGCTCCATGCTTACCACAGATGCAGATTTGTAAAGCCATCCTTTCCTCTGCTTTCTCTTTCTCTGCTGTTTCCATAATCCCAGGCATATCCTAAGGATTTCCCACAAAGCAATGATGCAAAGAAGGCCAGTGCTGAAAGCTTAGAATGATCCCAATGCTAAGGCTTTGGGCTTTGCATGGATAGATGAGGAAAAAGGCTGAGAAGGAGGGTGGGCATGTATAGGGGTGAAATCATAAAGTCAAATAAAGGTTAGGGACCATGAGGGAAAAACTTTTGTGGCTAATCAGCAGACAATGAGAAAATGTGAGGATAGCCCCATAAAGTCCATCAGCCAGAAGAAGACAAAATGATCAACAGTGGACTTGATGCCTGGCTGCTCAGTTAGACACAGCACACTGATCAGTAGCTTTGCATACAGACAGTGTTTTAACACCCTTCAGCTATAGAAACAGTAAAACAATCCCACTTGGTCATTGTAAGACAGAGGAACATTCTGTTGTTCCTCTCTATGTCCGTAGAGAGATAGAAATAACAAAATGAAGGTTATTTATGGAAGCTACATTAGCTGACCCTCACACTTAAAGCAGGCTGTTTGTGCTCTTTCTCCTCCTTTTCATTTTTTGGGAAAAAGTACTGTTAAAAATTCAAAGTCTAAAAAAAAATCTTACATACTGTATTTTTCAGAGTATAAGACGCACCAGAGTATAAGACACAGCTTAGTTTTGGGGGAGGAAAATAGGGAGAAAAAATCTACCTATCAGGTATCATCTGGCTAGCATCCTTAGTTTGGTCAGCTTCAGCACATAAATTTGCTGGTTTTTTTATCCCCTGCTTGGGGATAAAAAACAGCTTCTAAGCCACAGCTGAGAGGAAGCAGCAATGAGATAAGCAAGCAAAGCACAAGGAGATCACTTCACTAGGCTAGCGCCTAGTTAGGGCTGAAAAAAAGCTTCTAAAGAACAGCTGAGAGTTGGAGCAAAGCATGGAGATTGGTTCACTTGCTAGAGTCTTATTAAAGCACAGCAGAGAGTTGAGGGGAGCAGGCAAAACTGGGAAGATCGCTTCACTCATTAGCGCCTCGTTAGCACCTCGTTAGGGTTGAAAAAAAGCTTCAAAAAAGCTACATTCGGAGTATAAGATGCACCCAAATTTTCAGCCTCTTTTAGGGGGAAAAAGGTGCATCTTATACTCCGAAAAATATGGTAGTTGCATCATGATAATTACAGGAAGTCCTTGAAGAGGACAAATTGCAAGTGTGAGTCAATTCCAGACATAATTCCCATATACCTTCTGCATCTGCATTTGGTAACTATAGTTACAGTATTCCTAAAAATGGAGAAATGGTGAAGCTGACTATTTTTATATATAAATGACCAAGTGAAGTGCCTGTCTGCCACCAGAAAGAAAGTAGAAATCATAGTTCAGCACTACGGGCATGATTGATAATGCACAAATTATAACAGAGTTTCAACAGCTAAGGCTCAAAAATCTTCATCTGGATAGACTAATCGGCATTTATATTTTCTTCACAGTACCTTTTTTTTTCTGGGGGGAAGTGAAATGAACATTTTTGAAAATAAAAGCTATGGTTTTAAAGTTTCTGTTAAAAATAATAATTGTGCAAAATAATAACCACTTTACTTGGCTCTCTTACTAAATACATTACTGAATATCCTTAGGCTCTAGGCTGGAAGCTGAGAGAGAAGGCAATAATAACCCCTTCTATACTTTGCCAAGAAAAAGATCCTGTCTGTATATGTCCATGAAGTTATTAGGGGCTGAAATTAACCAGAAGGCATCTTTACCTGCATCCTTAATTAGCTCAGAAAATATTCTTTGTTAGCTTGGAATAATTTATTTCCATACTGAGACCCTAAAAAAAAAAAAATTCAATGGAACAGTTATTTCCTTAGCACCAGAAAGGGGAAAAATGAAAATCTAGTGGGCACAGACAACCCAAGGCAAAATTATAACAAAGAGAGAGGGAAAGAGAGAGGGAGAGAGGAGGGGGAGAGAGAGAGAGAGAGAATCATAAGGATATAAATTATACAGAACATATATATTCATGACACCAAACAAAATTCATCTCCTGTCAAATATATATTGAAGAATATGTCAAATATTTAAATAAACATGATTAAAGTTTTCTGGCACTTATATTAGTGATGAAATAAGCAGAAAAAGCTCTCAATGATGCCCTGGCTCTACCATTATTTCAATGCTTCACTAGGAGGGAATCTAAGGACAAGTAAATAAGGATGGCCACTCGTTTAGTGGATTTAATGACAATAATTTCTTCTGGCCTTCTTGATTGGTCTCAATTAAATACACTCCTCATTCCTTGTCCTCTTTTGCTCCCTGCATGTATGGGAGCTGTTCTTTTTTTTTAAGGGGATGGTGATTGGGCCTCTACTACTTTGATCTTCCCATATTGATTTTCCAAAGCAAACACATTGCTTGTGTTACTTGCATGCCAAAAGACTTCCTGCCTTTGTATGACATTTCTTGAGAGCTTGGGGAAATGAATTCTATGAATGCTTGGTTTGAGCCAGTAGAATTGTGCACATCTGAAATACTTATACTTGGTCATTTAAGTGAGGGTCTCTAAGCCCTTCCCTCCCAATACCTTTCACTTTCTGGCAATCTTGTGGGAAGTTTAGTTACTTCTGCCACCACTCTTTCCAGGAATAATATCTCTCTTTCCTGCTTATGTCAAAACAGGGGAAGGGAGGGACTCTTTCTTGGCTTTCTGGGACTAGCAGGGTGACTAGCAAGTATGGTTGATCAATTCTCTGCTAAAATGAGGCTACACATTTCAGAAGATGATATAAATTGTTTAGAATAGAATAGAATAGAATAGAATAGAATAGAATAGAATAGAATAGAATAGAATAGAATAGAATAGAATAGAATAGAATAGAATTTTTTATTGGCCAAGTGTGATTGGACATACAAGGAATTTGTCTTGGTGCATATGCTCTCAGTATACATAAAAAGACAAGAAACATTCATCAAGAATCATAAGGTAAAAACTTAATGATAGGGTACAAATAAGCAGTCAGGAAACAATATCAATATAAATCATAAGGATACAAGAAACAAAGTTACAGTAATGCAGTCATAAGTGGGAGGAAATGGGTGATAGCAATGACGAGAAAATTAATAATAATGCAGACTTAGTGAATAGTTTGACAGTGTTGAGGGCATTATTTGCTTAGCAGGGTGATGGCATTTGGGAAAAAACTATCCTTGTGTCTAATTGTTCTGGTGTGCAGTGCTCTACAGCGTTGTTTTGAGGGTAGGAGTTGAAATAGTTTATGACCAGGATACGGATAAACTATCTAGATAAACTATCTAGATCAGAGGTGTCAAACTCAATCACGTTGTGGGCTGGATGCTGATGTATTGTGATGTTTTTTGCCTTTGCAGAGTTGGAGTGGGCAAAGCTGCGAGGGCCCTATCCAGCCTTTGGGCCACCAGTTTGACAAGCCTGATCTAGGTTAATGTTAAGGAATTCTGAGTTGATGGGAAAGGGATAAAGGGAAAGGGAAAGTGTCATGAACCGATTGGTTTTAATTTGTAACTAATTTTCCTGGCACGAATAGACATTCAGATGAATATACAATGCAGATGAAATAAACAGGACTCAGAATCTAAAATAATACCTCCTATCAATCTATAATATAAATTTGGGGGAAAAATAATTCTACTCCATATCTAATTCCATTTCCCTAGATCAGGGGTGTCAAACTTGTGTCGTCATGGAGTCATCATGTGACATATCATGACTTCCCCCCCCCTTCACTAAACTGGGCGTGGACAGTGCGTAATGTATCTGGCCCATGGGCCACGAGTTTCACACCCCTGTACTAGATGGACTAGAATGACAATGGCCATTGATCATAAGGAAGGTGGTGTTCCTGCCACAGCACATGACAATGGTGTGGGCGCTTGCCTAATGTGTAATAAAACACAATACAATATACAAACCACACACAAGAAAATAGTATTTTCAATGTATAGTTAAAGGAGGATATATATGTGACAGTGTGAATGGGAAGTATATTTCTTTGCAGCTGTGGTAGTGGATACAGAAATACATGATGGTGAAGCCTTTTATGCTTTTTACTATACACACTAATTTACACAAGGTATTGATAACAGAGCTAATCAATATAGTCCTGGTATCAGGTTTACTCCCTGATTTCCTTCCCAGAAACCTTTCCCCCCATCTCTCCTGCTATTCCCCCCATTTATTTCCAACTCCTTCCCCTGTTTCTGGGCATCACAAGAGAGACAGTGTGAAAATAAAAGAAAAGATTGGGTTTATTGTAGTGTCATCTTGGCTTAATCTCCAGCTCCACCAAAACACCTACTGCTTCTCCATTGGAGGATAAACCTCTCTCAGGGTCTTCTGATCAGTTTTTCCCCCAAAATCAGGGCTTCTCTATTGTCAACTGTCTCCTTCCATAGTCTTAGGTGAATCCAATGCCTTCAATCTGCCAGATATCCCCTTCCCTTTCTTTGGCCTTGAGATGGATCTTCCCTTTCTCCTGGATTGTTCTGAACACTTATCTTCTCTCTCCGATTTCTCCCCAGCCTTTATCTCTAGCTACTCAGTTCACTCTATCTACAGTCTTTTACTTTCCTTACCTTCTCTCTATTCTTCTCCAGTTTTTAGTTTTTCTTCACTATAATGGCTGAGTCACATCAACAGAATAGTAGCCAGACTGGGCCACTGAAACCCATATTCCACAGTAAAATTAAACATGTAGACAGTCTCCCCACCCCAGCCCCTTTTTCAGTTCATTGTTTTGATGAAGAACAGAGTCTTTGCATTTTTTTTTTTTTTTTGCTTGGTTAATTCTTTGACATTTAGTTTCCAGTCATTCCAAACTATCTCACCTGTAGCCATCTGGAACTTTTGCACCTGAACTATATGAATTTGAAATGCAAAGTTATTTTTATCTACTTATGATTTTATTTTCAGTAATGAAAGGTGCACACATTAAAAAACAGATTTAATAGGCTCACAATAAGACATTTGTAAACAGGAGATATAAACTACGGTAGCATTTTAAAAACTGGCAAAAACCAGGCTATCTAATTAAATTAGCAATAGATCAGTTATAGATTATATAATTTTCAGCACCCATCTGGCAACAGGAAGTAAGAACATAGTTGAATGTTTCTGTCCCTACTCTCTAATAAACGAAACCCTTAAAATAATTCAGATAAAATTGAATTAAAACCTTCTCCTAATACATTAATTTGGCATGACCAGGAGTCTAGCTATTTTTATTGTCAATAGAGTAAAATTTCCCTCAAGTTCAGTTCAGCTTTTGGTAAATTCAGGAACATACTCTTTTAGCTTTCTCAGCAAGATTACAGAACTTCTTTGACTTCTTTTGATTTCCTAGTCTAGCCTGCAGCTCAGGGTTTTCTAGGTGTGTGTGTGTGTGTGTGTGTGTGTGTCCTAAATAAATCTTACCCTAGTTAGCTTTTTAAGCCAGGTCAGCCAGATGCTGCCATCTACTGTGACTATTGTTCAAATAGGAGAAAAGTGATCTACTCTAATAAGCCCTGGAATATATGTCAACACATCTTATCCATGATTAACGAAAAGGTGATCTACCAAAAGGCAAATTATGCTAATTATTTTGAACTGCAGCAAAAATAGATTGTCAAATTATTTACAGTTTTCATTTCAGGAAGTAGCTTCTGATTTGGCATATCATGGGTTCAACAGACTGTATAGAGTTGGATTTGAAAGACTGTTTAAAGCTCAGTTACATGTTTTTTTCTTCTTTAGTAAGTTAGATAGTAGAAGACTGTGTCTTACTTTTTATTCCAGAAACTATGAACAATCAGCCAGAAAGATTCTAAGTGCATTTAAAAGTACAGAAAACCCTGGTGTTAAGTGGCATAAGTAATTGGGTAGACTGCTGTTTATTTTCATGAATTTTGAATTATGCTCCCCAAGTGAGTCAAATAACTGATGATTGGAATGGATTTTAGGTTTTGTTGCTCTAGATATAAAACATAGATATATTGATTTTTTAAAAAGAACTTTCTCTTTTCCCTTAAATTATTATTAATTATGCCTTGTTCAATGTTAATATTCTGTCCACTCTTCAGTTCATCTTGAAATGATATGCCATAACTTGAACTAATATGTTGGAACCTGCTGCTGAAGGACTTATTACCAACTTTCAATATCTATTAAAGAAATAAAATGCTTAAAAAGGCCACAAATTACGGTATAAATTTTAGCTACTGCACTACATCAAAAGCTGGAGCAATTCCTGAATTTGCAGGCATACAATTTGCAATCCACCACATCTATTACAGGTTTAATGTGAAGAGTTTCTCCATATCAGATCAAAATGAAATTGTTTGCATGCCCTAGACTTCTCAGAGTTCATCAAGGGCATTTTCTAAAGCCTAAAGTACTTTAATGCACATAGTTAAAACTTGATTTGGTATAAGATTTGACTGAACCATGAGACATTTTCACTTTTTCCATTTGTTATGGATTTCCACAATTTCTATTAGCAAATTTAGATAGTAAGTGGATTTGAACAGAGCTACTAAAAACCCTGAAAAATGGTGCCAGAATTCTTGTGATTACATCTTTTGCAGGAATACACATGGACAAAACAAATCTTGAAAAAAGAATAACAGTACAACAGGAATTGTTCACTAGCCACAGAATGCTGAGAAGTCAAAGGAAGCAGCAGGAAAAATGGAATACACAACCTGAAGAAATGGCTGACTGGAATCCTAAATAGAAATAGTTTTACTGCAAAATCAGGAAGCATTCAACACATTATTGAAAGTTTCATTTTAGACAAATACCCAAAGATTTGATAGAAATATTTGGGGAGACAGCTAGATGTATAAATATGCACAGGCATAGTACACAAGAGAGACGCCCTCAGAATTAGAGTTGGATGACACAATTTTGCTTTCAATATACATTATTTCAAAGCACTTACATAAAAAAGAAACCCTAATGAAATGGTTCCTTTCAGTATGTTACTGGAAAGGGATTAAAGTTGGAAATTAAGCTGCCTCCTCCTCCTCCTCCTCCTCCTCCTCCTCCTCCTCCTCCTCCTCCTCCTCCTCCACTAATGTACTCTCTTCATGGATTATATTTGGGGGGCATGTATTTACAAATCCAATGCTCAGTGAACACTCATTGGACATGTTCTTGGGTACTAATGTAGCAGCATCTATGTTTTAGTGCTAATATGTTGTGTCTCTTTGCATATATTATTATTATGACCTTTTATTGTTCAATGTTTTATTAGCTTTTAATGGTTGTAAGCTGGTCAGAGTCATCTCTAGGGAAGTTAGGTGGCAAACAAGAAAGAAAGAAAGAAAGAAAGAAAGAAAGAAAGAAAGAAAGAAAGAAAGAAAGAAAGAAAGAAAGAAAGAAAGAAAGAAAGAAAGAGAATCTATGTACATATGGTCAATATTCTCTATTTGAGACATATTTATTATGTGTATAGAACATGTAAAGTAGTGGTTCTTGATTTGTGTAATGTCATCACAGGGGGTTCATGACTATTTAATGCAATCTAGTGCTTTAAATCTTGAGTTCAATCTTTGTGGTCCATGGACATGGTCTATAGCCTCAAAAAGTATTTAAAGGGGGGTTCCATGGTGAAGAAAAGATTGAGAACAACTGACGTAAAGGATTACTTTCATAGTGATATCAATATTATTACACTGTACACCCGTGAGCATGATAATGCTTTCATGTTTGTTTTCTAAGAAAATTATCAAATTTGTCATAATTGCACATTTTCAGTAATGTGTTAGATGTTCTTTGTATACCACATTGCTGTCTCTCAATGTGTTTGTTTGGGGGGGTGAGAGAGGGGAGAGAGAGAGAGAGAGAGAGAGAGAGAGAGAGAGAGAGAGAAATTTTCTGCAGGAATTTTTTTCTAACCTAGTCTTTATATCTTCCAGTGAAAGTACGGTGTGCCCAATGCTGCTGTAATTGAGTTCATCCACCTCGGGATTGGTTTTCCTCTTCTTTTTCCTTCCCCTTTCCCAGAGCAATAGCAATAGTACTTAGACTTATATACCACTTCTCAGCACTTTGCAGTCCTCTCTAAGTGATTTACAGAGTCAGCACATTTCTCCCAACAATCAGGGTCCTCATTTTACCAACCTCAAAAGGATGGCAGATGGAGTCAATCTTGAAACGATGAGATTCGAACTGCCAAACTGCTGGCAGCTGGCAGTCAGCAGAAGTAGCCTGTAATACTGCATTCTAACAACTGTGCCACCATAGCTCAGTGTTTCTGCGTAATGTGTCTGAAATAAGATCATCTGAGCCTTATGTTGATTTATTTGGTAATCAGTTTGTTTGCTTTCCTGATTATCTGTGGTATTCTCAGAGGTCTTTCACAATACCAATGTTCAGAAGTGTCAATCCTGTAGGGAATATTTTCTAAAATATCTTGCATGTTGACATCTTTATTGCCCAGACATTCAGTATATTATTTTCCCTTTTGATCTTTTTGGAAGCAGTTGCTATCTATCTCTTGGCATCTTTTGGCATACCAATTCAAAGTTGGAGACCACTTTTGAACACATAGATTTTTTGTTAATCTTTCCTTGTTTTTCCAGATTTGTTTCCTCTTTGATGTTTTTATAGATGTTACTGCCATGCTACTTCTAACACCCCTTTGAAATTCTTTCTTCAGTTTTGAGATCTTTGCCTTTTGTGTCTTTGACTTCTCTTTTTTTGTAATTTCTACTGTTTGCTCTGAATCCCAATTTGCTTTTCTTCCTTGACCATTGTGTGTCTCCGTTCACAATCATCCTTAACAACTTTTTTAAGTTCATTCCATAGTTCTTCTAGTTTACCTGTACTATGAATGAAGTTCAGTCCTTAAAATGGTTCCTGACGCTATCTTTGGAAATGGTGGGATAACATTGTGGGAATTGGTTCGCTTTCTCCTTCCATTTTATTTAACTCGGAACAAACACATGAATAATTTGTGATCTGTTTCACACTAATCCCCCAGCCACATTGTTGCTGTTACAATTGAGCATATCCAGCTTCTCATATTGAAAGGATAGTCAATTTGATTTCTATACACTTCATCTGGTGATGTCCTTGTACATAGGCATTGTTCTGGTTGTTTGAAGTTTCTATTAGCAATGAAGGAATTATTAGATTGGCAAAAACTGATACATCATTCCCCTGCTTTATTTAAGTTTCCTAGGCCAAGCAGCCCAACCATAATATTTCTAATTTTGACATCCCAATCAGAGGTTGTACATGTTGCTTGCATGGTTTATTTAAAAGTCACAGCAAAACATGTGGTTTTGTGTACACACACACACACATACACAGACATATATTTGACTTGCATAAAAAATCTGGCACCATGCAGAGTTTGTGAATATGCATGTTGTTCAAGCTCACAATATCTTAAAGATAGGGTGTTTGTAGAGAGTAGAGAGGATGACCTTGATGGAGAAAGGAAAGATCTGTTACTAAGGCAACCAGTTGATAGACATTATAGAAACCCAAATGATGGGTGAAGGATACAAAAACATCTTAGACAGGCACCACCCTAATCTGCAGAACAGATTTAAAAAGGAGGATGGGAAACAAATTCCAACTTCCAAGATTCTGTTAATGTTGCCAATCTTAATAGAAGTAGTTTTAGGCCCACAAAGCATCTGTTTCTTGTACTGGTCTACCTAATACATTTGACAGAATTTCTGTCAAGCAAAGAGAAGTAATTTGGAGAAATATTCCTTATCACATCATTAAGGAATCAACAATCTATCTCCTTTCTTATTTAAAAAAAATAAAATAATGTCTGCTGATAGACTAGCAATTGTCAAAAATCCTAGGAGGTCTGTTTATGCAGACCACAATAACATAATCACTCTTGCAGATACTTCATTATGCTGAAAATAGCCACCAGATTTTCCTCAAACAACCTTCATTTTCTCATACAAATAGATAGGGTTTCAATGTTAGAAATATTACCATTCATGAAATACTCAGTCTACAGATGGCCTTTTTTTTCCACCCCTGCTTTCCATGATGACATTTGGCTTTTAACTATGATGTTCAACCAGGATAACAATTTGGAAGCAGGTCATTAATTGAGTGTGGCTGTACAAATGGAAAAACTGCAATGTATGTTCCATCAGCCAAAGCCACAGATAAGGGTGGCAACAAAAAAGCACAGATCCCTGCTGGCAAATTACTTGGCCTTCAGGCTGGAGAAATAAGATGTTTTCCAAATGTTGTTTTAGCTCCTGAGGCTGAAATGTTTAGATAAAGAAAGAAGGACTGTGTGGATATTATATATATATATATATATTTTTACAAAAGTCTGATTTGTTAAATATTCAGTGATTGTAACAATGGCAAAGCTATGAGCCAGGCAAAGTTAAATACATTTGAGGCTTGCCAATTTTAACAAAAGAGGTAAGGAAATGCCTACATTTTGGCTAGACTGTGCTCTTCCGTGTTTTTTTTAAAAAAGAATGTGTTTAAAAGTTTCAAGCAAACGTTCAGGTTTTTAGTGGAGCGTGGAGATGATTATACAAGTAATATACAGCCCAGGCTAAACTTTTATCAGAAAAGAAGTAAAATTTTACATTATATTTATATTGCAAACCAACTAACAAGAACATACATTCACAACTGCTGCTTCTCTTTGAAATTGCTTCCACAATTTTCAGTACATATGCTTAGCAAATAACACAATGGATAGTGTACATGGGGAACAAATTCTGTATGTACGTATGTATGTGTACACACACACACACACACACACACACACACAGAGTTGCAAGGAAAAGTATGTGAACCCCTTGGGATTATGTGGAGTTTTGCATGAATTGGTCATAAAATATGCTCTGAACTTCATCTAAGTCACAACAATAGAAAAACACAGTCTGCTTAAAATAATACTACACAAACATTAGATGTTGCCATGGTTTAATTGAACATAAGATGTACACATTCACAGTGCAGGGAGGAAAAAGTATGTGAGCCCCTAGCCTAATGATGTTTCCAAGAGCTAATTGGAGCCAGGAGTGAGCAACCTTGACTCCAATCAGTGTGATGATATGCTAGTGGGGGGTGTGTGTTGTGATTGGTTGGGGGCTTGGCGGTGCTCTGATTGGATGGCGGGTGTTCTGTTTGGGTGGGGGCTTGGTTGTGGGCTAGTCGCAGGTTAGTCTGAGTTGCAGGGGGATTTGACTTCCAACCCAATCAGAACACAGCTAAGCTCCCACCCAATCAGTTCATACCACCACTAGCAGTTAAAAGGGCGAAACAGCTGTGATCACACATTGCTCCTAGAAGCGTGAAGCCGAAAACACCAGCCTGAAGATGACGAATGAGGCTTCGTCAAAACGTCGCCAAGACACTTCCAACTTTACGCAGGAAAAAACCCAAATAACCAAAGACCTACATATATACATATACATATACATATACATATACATATACATACACACACACACACACACACACACACACACACACACACACACACACACACACACACATATATATATATATATATATATATATATATATATATATATATATATATATATATATAATTTTCGTAGGTCTTTATGTGCATCATTCTTTAGGCCAGGCTTTTCCTACATAAATCAAGATGTTTCACAGCCATAGTTCAGTGAATGAGATTTATATATATAATAACAATGGAAAATATTTTACAAGCTGGGTGGATTGGTAAGTACTCATTAATAGGGATACTGTATGTGGATTGGATCAATCTGAGTGGTCTCATTGATTCAACTGGAATTGTAGGTCCAATCTGACAATTCAAATCAATTCAGACCTTTGAGTCATTTCAGATTGATGTGGTATTTTTTCCTAATTGGCTTAGAAAACAACAACAAGTTTAACAATTTAATTTGAATTGTTGATATAATTGGGAGACCTGAGTCACCTTTGAGGTTTGATTGATTCACTTTTGAATCAAATTAATACATCAAACTATTGTGATGGAATCTGGGGCAGGATGATGTGCTCACCTGCCATTTGCTTTTCTCTCTCTCTCTCCTTGAGATACTGAAAATAATATTGTGGATTATTTAAAAACAAATGCTAAGTGAAATTACCCCTTGAATTACTTTTCTCTGTCTCTCAGTCTCTTGGAAGAGAAAATAGGAGTCTTTGCCCCTCCTATTATCCAGCCTGGTTCTCCCATGGAAGCAGTTGAGCTGGAAAGGAGGAAGTTTACAAGTTCTCCACAAAAGATAGCTTTTGTTGAAGCTCCAAGTTATCAGCTGGGAGATATTCAAAAAGCAATTTGACATCCAGATTCTGGATGTTTACATTCTATATTTTGATATTGTTGCTACTAATGTAACAAATTTTGAATTCCTAGTTATTCTGTAAACTTCTAACAGAAAGCTAGCAGAATGTGCTACAAACTGGAGCAGGGCTGTCAAACTTGTGGACCACTGGCCAGATGTGACACACACTGGCCATGCCCAGTTTAGCAAAGGGGGAAAAAGTCATGATACGTCATGTGACACCTAAATGATGACATGATGCTGCCACCTATCGCCACTGCCTATTGCCACTGTTCACCCCGTTTGACACCCCTGAGCTAGAGAGTTTGGGAAAAAAATATGGATATCCAAAGAAAAGAAAAACAAAAGAATTGAAAGTTTGGAGGAACAAGACTTGGTTAAAAAAAAACTTTTTTTAAAAAAATGTGATAGCTTGGAAAGATAAATTTGGCTTGACCACCACCACCAACAAAAAAAAAACACAGGTTTTTTTCAATAAATAGTGAATAGATTAATGTGAGGACTGTCTGGAATAGATTCAAAGCTTTTTATACATGGTGAGAAAAAAATTGTGCCTTTTGGCAAAAAAAAAATGAAAGAATTATAGCACAGGAAAATTTAAAAGGATTTAAAAGAAGCTTTGAATGTTTATGCTAGAAATTATACATTGGAACTGTATCATGCATTTAGACTTGTGAAACTGGAGCTTGACCAATTATATGCTTTGAATAATGAATATTTATTAAAATGTATTAAGCAGACCTGTTGGGAACAAGAAGAAAAGTCTAGTAAACTATTGGCTTCATTCTGAAACAATTGAAACAAAACAGAGTAATTCTTATCATAAGAACTTCCATAGGACAAGACCTAGATATTAATTATCAGTTTATAGGATTTTTTAAATGAAGTATATATTGTGTCAATGTAGAGATACCTGCTCTACTGAGCAGTTGAATGGTGTTTTTCTTTAAACATAGTTTTTTAAAAATCTTTTTGCAAAGAACTTACTGTATCTTTTAAATTCTGGTGTGTGTGTGTGTGTGTGTGTGTGTGTGTGTGTGTGTGTGTGTGTTTTCTGAGGTTTTCGCTGGTGTTTGTATGTAGGTCTTTGGTTATTCGGGTCTTCTCCCGCATAAAATTGGAAGTATCTTGGCGACGTTTCAACGAAGTCTCATTCGTCATCTTCAGGCTGGTGTTCTCAGCTTCGTGCTTCCAGGAGCAATGTGAGATCACAGCTGTCTCTTCCTTTTAACTGCTAGTGGGGGTGTGAGTGAATTGGGTGGGAGCTTGGCTGTGTTCTGATTGGGTGGAGGTGTGTTCTGATTGATTAGGGGCTTGACTGTGCTCTGATTGGATGGGGGGTTGGTTGTGCTCTGATTGGATGGGGGTGTGTTCTGTTTGGGTGGGGGCTTGGTTGTGCTCGGCTTAGTCTGAGTTGCAGGGGGATTTGAGCTGGTGAGCTGCATTGTTGTTGTTTGGCTTCGTGTTTGTGGCCATGAGAGCTCTTCATGGTGGGTGTCAGTCTGCTTCATGTATGGATTGGAGGGGTTTAAAGTGGCTAATGATGCAGCTGCGGTCTGGCTTCTGGTCCTTGGTCATGCCTCATTATCAGTGTGGGTTTGAGTCTGCTTTCTGCGTGGATGTGTGGTGGTGACCTCCTGTGTGGCTCTTGTGAGAGTGGGTCTGGTGTCATTCATCGTGTTAGGGGCTCGTTTGTCAATAAGGGTGGGTTTCCAAATGGCTGGTAGGCAGGAGGTATCATCTTGTTTGTTCATGCTGTGTGGGCGTTTTTCTATCTCGATGGTTTCTCTGATTATTCTGTTATTAAAGTGTTCAATTTTGGCGCTAGTTCTGGTCTTTTTAAAGTCAATTTCATGTCCTGTGGCTTTAAAATGTTGGACCAGGGAAAAAGTTGGTTCTTCTTTTTTGACTGAGTTTTTGTGTTCTTCAATGCGTGCACTTATTCTTCTGTTGGTTTGTCCGATGTATATGATGGGGCAGGCGGTGCATGGGATTTCATATACTCATTGATTTTCTAACTCAATTTTGTATTTGGGGTTCCTTAGGATGGTTGATATTTTTTGGTTTGTGCAGAATGCTGTCTTGATGTTATGTTTGTGGAGGATTTTGCTTATTCTGTCTGTGGTGCCTTTTATGTATGGGAAGAGGGCTTTGCCGTTTTCTTGTTCTCTGTCTTGAATTTTAGTGAGGGTTTCTTTTTGGATTAGGTTGGTAATCTTATTTCTTTGGAACCATTGGATGTTAGTACATTAGTGAGAGTGTGTAGTTCGGTTTTTAGGTGTTGTTCGTCAGCTAAGCGTTTTGTTCTCGAGATGAGTGTCTTGGCTACAGAGTTGATCTGGGCTGGGTGGTGGTGTGAGAGGGCTTGCAGATAGCGGTTTGTGTGTATTTTCTTCTGGTAGATAGTGTGTCCTAGGGAGCCATTGGATTTCCTGTAGACTAAGACATCCAGGAAGGGAAGTTGGTTGTTCGCTTCTGTTTCCATGGTAAACTGTATTTTGGGGTGTAGGCTGTTGAGGTGTGTGAGGAAGTTGTCCAGTTTTTCTTTCCCATGTGGCCAGATTATGAAGGTGTTGTCTACATATCTGAGCCAGAGTTTGGGTTTGTGGTTAGATTTTTCTAGAGCTTGGGTTTCAAAGTGTTCCATATAGAGGTTGGCAATGACAGGCGAGAGGGTGCTCCTTCTATTTGTTTGTATTTTTGTCAGTTATAGATGAAGTATGTATTGGATAGGCAGTGGTTGGTCAGATCTAGGATGTGCTTGGGGGGGTTATATTTGTTTTGGATGATTGTCAAGGCTTCTTTGATTGGTACTTGGGTGAAGAGGGATATGACATAGAAGCTCACAAGTAGGTCACTGGGCTGTAAGTTTTGTTTCTTTATGATGTCCATGAACTGGAATGAGTTTTTTACGTGCGAGGTGATGGATTCTGCATAGGGCCGTAGTTGTTTGACGAGAAATTTGGCTAGGTTTTGTAGAGTCAGCCTATGGAGCTGACTATTGGTCTAAGTGGAGTTCCTTCTTTGTGTATCTTGGGGAGACCATAGAGCTTAGGGCATCTGGATGATTTCTCTCTGGGAATGATTCTTTGCTGGATCCCTTCACTGATGGGGGAGGCTTTTATTTTGGATCTGGTGGTTTTTTCCAGGTGGTGGGGTCTGTGTTTAGGGGTTTGTATGTGGAGTCTTGGAGTAAGTTGGTTAATTTGGTTTGGTAGTCAGATGTGTTCATAACCACCGTGGCGTTGCCCGTGTCTGCTGGTAGGATTATTATGCTGGTGTCTTCTTTCAGGTTAAGTAGTGCTGTCTGTTCCTCTTTGGGTAAGTTGCTTTTGGGTGGCTTGCTGGTGCAGAGGATGTTGGTGATTTCGAGTCTGATTCTGTTTGCGTCGTCGGGGTTGATTTTGGTCAACTCCGCATATAATGGTTTCAGTGGGGATGTGTTTGGGAGCGACTGCAAAGTTGAATCCTTTGGAAAGGACATTGGTTTCGGCTTTGGTGAGGATCCTATCTGAGATGTTATGCAGTGTTTGTTTCATGTGTGGCTGTGAGGGTGGAGGGGTTTGTTTCTGGCGTTCTTGTAGTCTTCAGAGTTTGTTGGTGTGTGTGTCTGTCTTGAGGGTGGTCTGTGTTTCGGCTCTCGAGACTGCAAGTTGCTTGGATTTGTCCCAAAGTGCGGGGTGGATCATGTTGCTGAGTTTGAGGTGAAGTGTGAGGAGATCCTTGTTGATTCGGTCTAGGAGGAATCTTTTTGTGTAGAGTTCATTTCTGATTAGGGCCAGTTCTGTTCTTTTCAGAATGCGTTTGGTGGCTGCAGAGTTGGAGTGCAATTTCAATTGGAAGCTTGTAAGGATTAAATTTTGATCTCGGCAGTTGCGTAGGAATGCAAGGTCACATAAAATGAAAGCTCTTTGGACTTCAAGTTTTTAATAGGTCCTGGTGAGATGGTGGATTTCCTCCCTGTAGAGGTATGATATTTGTTTTCTGAGGTTTTCTATAACGGACAAAAATACAAACAAATAGAAGGAGCACCCATGGGATCACCCCTCTCACCTGTCATTGCCAACCTCTATATGGAACACTTTGAAACCCAAGCTCTAGAAAAATCTGACCACAAACCCAAACTCTGGCTCAGATACGTAGATGACACCTTCGTAATCTGGCCACATGGGAAAGAAAAACTGGACAACTTCCTCACACACCTCAACAGCCTACACCCCAAAATACAGTTTACCATGGAAACAGAAGCGAACAACCAACTTCCCTTCCTGGATGTCTTAGTCTACAGGAAATCCAATGGCTCCCTAGGACACACTATCTACCAGAAGAAAATACACACAAACCGCTATCTGCAAGCCCTCTCACACCACCACCCAGCCCAGATCAACTCTGTAGCCAAGACACTCATCTCGAGAACAAAACGCTTAGCTGACGAACAACACCTAAAAACCGAACTACACACTCTCACTAATGTACTAACATCCAATGGATTCCAAAGAAATAAGATTATCAACCTAATCCAAAAAGAAACCCCCACTAAAATTCAAGACAGAGAACAAGAAAACAGCAAAACACTCCTCCCATACATAAAAGGCACCACAGACAGAATAAGCAAAATCCTCCACAAACATAACATCAAGACAGCATTCTGCACAAACCAAAAATATCCACCATCCTAAGGAACCCCAAATACAAAATTGAGTTAGAAAATCAAGGAGTATATGAAATCCCATGCACCGGCTGCCCCACCACATACATCGGACAAACCAACAGAAGAATAAGTGCATGCATTGAAGAACACAAAAACTCAGTCAAAAAAGAGGAACCAACTTCTTCCCTGGTCCAACACTTTAAAGCCACAGGACATGAAATTGACTTTAAAAAGACCAGAACTAGCACCAAAACTGAACACTTTAATAACAGAATAATCAGAGAAGCCATCGAGATAGAAAAACGCCCACACAGCATGAACAAACGAGATGATACTTCCCGCCTACCAGCCATTTGGAAACCCACCTTATTGACAAACGAGTCCCTAACACGATGAATGACACCAGACCCACACTCACAAGAGCCACACAAGATATCACCACCACACATCCACGCAGAAAACAGACCCAAACCCACACTGATAATGAGGCATGACCAAGGACCAGAAGCCAGACCGCAGCTGCATCATTAGCCACTTTAAACCTCTCCAATCCATACATGAAGCAGACTGACACCCACCATGAAGAGCTCTCATGGCCACAAACACGAAGCCAAACAACAACAATGCAGCTCACCAGCTCAAATCCCCCTGCAACTCAGACTAAGCCGAGCACAACCAAGCCCCCACCCAAACAGAACACACCCCCAGCCAATCAGAGCACAACCAACCCCCCATCCAATCAGAGCACAGTCAAGCCCCTAACCAATCAGAACACACCTCCAGCCAATCAGAACACAGCCAAGCTCCCACCCAATCCGCTCACACCCCCACTAGCAGTTAAAAGGAAGAGACAGCTGCGATCTCACATTGCTCTTGGAAGCATGAAGCTGAGAACACCAGCCTGAAGATGACGAATGAGACTTTGTTGAAACATCACCAAGATACTTCCAATTTTATGCGGGAGAAGACCCAAATAACCAAAGACCTACATATATATATATATATATATATATATATATATATATATATATATATATATATATATATATATATGTATGTATATATGTATATATATATATATACATACATACATACATACATACATACATACATACATATACATATATATACACACACATATACATACAGTTGAATCAATGACATCACAAAAGCCCACCATATTAAAGGGAGTTCCTTTTGAGTGGTATAAAAAACTGAGAGGAGCATGTACCTCCTATTTTGTTAAAATATATGCTAAATCTTTTGATAAAGAGTGTTTATCTTCATCATTCTGTGAGACTTAAATCATGTCTATCTATGGTTAAAATAGGAAATGATTTTATAAACTGTGCAAGCTATTGACTGATATATTTGTTCCACAGAAATGCAGTAGTGATGACTGTTTCTTTGGGATAAAGACAACAAAGATATTAACTCTAATCTGGCATAATCTAGTTTTATGAAAGGACATTATGCTTCTAATAATATCAGACTTTACTAGACATTCTAGCCGTGTATTCTGATAATAAGCAAACATCCCAAAGGATGTTTTTAAAAACCCTGGTTGCCATCCTTTTTCTGTGGAACTGTAATAAATGTGAAGACAGTGTAGCGTGATATCATTTGGCTATACATTAATAATAAAATAGGCCAGGTTTTTGGGAGGAAGTTAAACTATAAAGAACTTAATATTTGGCTAAGCTATATATTCCAAACTTGGAATTTATCTAGTTTTGAAGAGCGTATGAACTGTGCCACCCACAACTAAAAAGGGAAAAGATGTAACCCTTGGAAGGATGTTGGGGTGCCAGATTCTAAAAAAAAAACCAACTGACTTTGGCAATTTTCTGCCTCTATGATGGCTTTATATTAACAAAAAGGAAGAATTGGACAATGTAATTCTGTTAGGGCAACATTTAATCCATTTCAGTGTAATCCAGATAAGTAATTACCCCATATTTTTGTCACTTAACATACAGGTTTGGATGAACTATTTTGATTGTATTTAAAAGTGTTGAACTTCTATTTTTGTTCTTCCTTACCTGTACCTAAGAAAGGTTATCTTTTTTGGTGCCTTACCTGTGAAATGGTCCCCCCCCCCAAAAAAAATACCCAGATCCTACCATACTGATGTTTTGAAGGATCACGAAGGCCTGGTTCTTCCCCAAGTTTTGAGCTGGGGGAATATTAGTTGGGAGCTCCAGAATGGATACCTGCATCCAATGTGGTTTTAGTTGATTTTGTTTTAATGTAAAGAGGTTGTGTTGCTGCTGTTACTGTTCTTTCATTGTTCATTCACCATCCAGAATAGATGGATGGTCCTACAAATTGGATAAATAAATAAATAATAAAAGTTTTTTTTAAAAAAAAAAACCTAGAATATTCCACAGCCCTAATAAATATGAATGAGATGTTAGATTGTTCATCAAATGTTACGTGGATCCTGCTACATTGCACAATACTTTTACACTAGATGTATACATTTCAGGTAAAGCAGCAAATGTGTGTAAGTTGGTTAATTATCAAGTAATTCCACATTGTAAGTCTCTACTACCGTGTTTCCCTGAAAATAAGACCCTGTTTTTTGGGGTTTTGGTTTTTTTTTTTTTTTTTGGTTTTTTTTTGAACCCTGAAATAAGCGCTTGGCCTTATTGCCATCCACTCAAGAGCCCGATTGGGCTTATTATCAGGGGATATCTTATTTTCGGGAAAACAGGGTAGAACTATGTTGTAAAAATCCAGATGACCATTCTGTTTGCTACTATCTAGCATATTCTCCCATTGGTGTTTATTTTAGTTAGCTTTCCTTTTGCAGAGCATTGAACAGGAAAAATGTCCCATCTTTACCGGGAAAAATAAAATGTTGGGTGAATAGAAGATTAAGAAGTGCATCTCAGCCATGATGCCATCTTTTGTCAAACTAAATAACCTAAGGCTGGAGACTTTATCTCTGTGTCTTAGTTCCACCAGTTCCATGTTAGGTATATACTGCATTGAGATATACAGCTGAAAACTAACACTGTATTACAGACACTTATTGTGGCCTCAGAGCTATCTCCTTTGCAGTAAAGGAGATCTTTGTTGTTTATTGATTGTATGAAAAGTCAGTTTGTTCTTGCTATAACTTCCAAGCCTAGTGAACAAGCAGATTGATTTTTGTTTTTGCTGTTGTTGTTTTGATTTTAGGTTTCCTGGCAGAGGGATTTCCTTACCTATGTACACTCACTTCAAACTGCAAGCAGAAGTTTCCTTTTTCTCTCTCTTTCCATTACTCATTATTCTTTGAAGGTTAAGGCTAAGATATGGGAAAGGGGTAAAAATGTTTCATTCATAAAGCCTTCTATTTTCCTTTCTGTGACAACATCACTCTTTGGAATCATTGTATGGTATCAATAACCCAATATGCATCATTGACTTAGTCTATGCCACTGGTGTCAAACTCGCCATGTGATGTTGCTGTCATGTGATGTTTCATGATGTTTTTTCTATTCATGGAGCTGGGGTCAGTGTGGTCTGTATGTGACACATTCGGCACACAAGTCACCAGTTTGACACCCCTGGTCTATGCCATACACCAAGTTGGGAAAATGCATGTCACTCCAAATGTTATTGAACTGGAAATCCCAGAGCCCGTTCCTTTGGCCATGCCAATATTTGTAACTCAGATAACCTTCCTCGATTTCAGACAACCTGGGTATGTAACCCTAATGCCAGAATTATTCCAAGGTATTTCTGATGATTAAAGCATGGGACTAGCTGGAGCCTCTTCTCTGTTTCATGAACAGTAGTCTGTTGACACAGTGAGAAGAGGTGAAGACATTCTGCTTAATGTAAGAAGTAGCCCAGGATATTGTAATTATATATATATATAAAACCTACCGCCAAGTTGCTACCATATAAAATAACACTTTCTGTCCTGTTATGACTTATTTTCTTTATAATTTGGTATATGCTATGTTTTCCTTTCTATAAATGGTCAGATCGCAGTTTAAACAAAATAAGTTCCTGGGCTGTATTATAAAGACGTTGGGGGAGGGGGGGAGAAAAATCCACCTTTTATGAAATGTAAGTAAATTTCACACTCATCATATAGTATAGGTTTGTTCCATCATCCCTCAAGGCTAAAAAAAAAGAGTTGGGTCAAATATTACAACTCATCATAACACAGGAATATGGTAGCATTGTCTCTAAAGTCTTTTCTGTAAAACAACTAGTTCAGAGGTGTCAAAGACGTGTTGTCACAGCATTATCATGTGATATATCACAATTTTTTTCCCCTTCACTAAACTGGGCGTGGGCATGACTAGTGTGTGATGCATTTGGCCCACGGGCTGCGAGTTTGACAGCCCTGAACTAGTTGAAATGCAGAGGAGTTAAGAGATGATGGTTTCCTTCAGGAAGCTGATCATTTCTCAACCCAAGATGTCCACCATGAATTGAAGTAGTATAGATTTGTGAGGTCGGCCCTACCAGACTCAAATCTAATAGTACTGAATGATCTCTGCCAATGTTTAATCCCACTTTCCCACACATGCCGAAAGTGGCATACTGAGCCATCTCTCCAGGCATGAGAGTCATTGCCAGTTGCTCTTCCGGGTTCTGGCATGCCAGCCAGATGGTGTTTGCATACTTGGAAGCGCTGGAAACCAAAAGAGCAGGTCCCGGCTGTGCATGCGCACTCTGGGAAGATGATCCTTTGGTTTCTGGCACATGCATGTGCACTGGCCATCTGGTCTTTCAATTTCTGGTGTACATGCATGCGTGAAGACCAGCGTCCATGTGTGCACCGGAAACCAGAATCATCTTCCCAGCATGCACATGCACACCTGGCAGCTTCTCTTCCAGTTTCCGGCCTATGCACACATGCACATGCGCACATGCTCCCATTTCAGCACTCAGTGCCAAAAGGGTTTGCCAACACTGGTCTAGTACTTCTCTAAATAAAATTACGTATCAGAAAACATCTGCTTGTAAAAAGATTGTATTTAGGAAAAAGCATGTTTCTGAAAGTTGCAAACAAAAAGGGATAATTATATTAAAAAATCTCTTTAACATTAGAAAATTTATTTTTTAAATAAATATTTTAAAAAGAAAAGTTATTTTCAATAGCTCCATCTGTGAAGAAAATTGTGAACAAAACTTCCCTACTGACATAAAGTGAAACAAATTTATACTGTGCAGCATATCAAGATCCTCACCAGTTTTAGGCTGCTTTCCCTTTATAATTCTAATCCAAGTTGCCTGAAAAACGTGGCTTCATATGTCTTTCTATCACAGATTGCATGGATTAGGGCAGGACTTCTGCTCTCATTTCTCATAAAATAGGACATTTATCAATTGTCCAAAAACTGGCCTATCCTAAATGCGATTTCTGAATCATTTTAAAATGTGGTATAACTTTTGCACTGCATTTTATTACATAGGTGCTGCAAGATAATTAATAATTAAAAATGGCATAAACAAAATCTAATGGAAAAGGAGGATTGATTAATATCCCGCCACTCCCTCCCCTCTGTACTGTATTCTATGTTGTGCCAACCCATCCTTGTCAGAGGAACACAGTTTTTCTAAGCAGAACATTATCCTAATGCATTAATGTTTGGAATTATAAAGTAGTTAGCACATTTTCAATTACATAGCACATTTGGCAATTAACATTTTGTTAATCATCCAGGTCCTAATTTTATGATACCTTTAAAATAATTATTTTACCCTCCATCTAGGTAAAATGATAGTTTATTGTCAATGAATACTAAGACTTGAAATTTTGCATGCAGATTTGTTCAGAGCAGCTTCTGATATTCAGAAATTAAAGCATTTCCTTTTTTTCATCCCTTTATTGCAATTCAACATTGATTAAATGAAAAGATTTTTCCTTTTCACAGGTACTTTTTTATTTACAGTTGTTTGTTATTAGAGTAGACCTTTAGGGGAATTTAGCTGCTTTCTACTGGTATTAATATTTATCATAGTGGTTTTTTCAGTTTTATTGTTGATTTTAATTTATTGATGGTCACCCAGAGTCATAGAAGTGAAATGGATGAATGTATACATTATATGGATATATGCATGCACAGATAAGTAAGTAAGTAAGTAAGTAAGTAAGTAAGGAAGGAAGGAAGGAAGGAAGGAAGGAAGGAAGGAAGGAAGGAAGGAAGGAAGGAAGGAAAGAAAGGAGGAGAGGAGAGGAGAGGAGAGGAGGAGAGGAGAGGAGAGGAGAGGAGAGTTCCTACTGCTGATTCTATTAATTTAATTATTCTACGTGTTTTACTCATTAGTTTTACCTGATATATTTATCAAGTAAATATTACTGTACTAAGTAGTACTAAGTAGTACTACTAAGTACTAAGAGCCCTGGTAGCACAGTAGTTAGAATATGGTACTGCAGGCTAACTGCACACAGCCTGGAGTTGGTTCTTGAAGGGCTCAAGATTGACTCAGACTTCTACTCTTCCAAGGTTGGTAAAATGAGATCCTAGATTGTTGGGGGCAATATGGTAACATTGTAAAGCAAGGGGTCCCCAACCCCCAGTCCATGGACCAGCATTAGTCCGTGGCATGCTAGAAACCAGGCCACACAAAGAAATGAAGCCCCATCCATGGGATGCAGGCAGCATATAAAACCACAACCCCTCCGGTCCATAGAAAAACCTCTTTCCATGGAACCAGTTCCTGGTGCCCAAATGGTTGGGGGCCGCTGCCATAAAGCACTATGTGGCATTATATATGTCTAAGTGCTATTGCTGTTTATATTTTGATTTAATATTTTTAATTACATTTTGCTAGGAGACATTGGTAATCAACAGGATATAACAAATTAAACAAATACATCCATAAAATTAAACTGGCACAAAAATGTATAGAAAAGCTGCAGAATTTAAGGTACAAATAGATTACGAGCAGCCTTGCAAATGCTTCCTCTCTTGATTCCAATGTCTTATCCGTGGAAGAGATCTGTGAATAGATGGCCCTGTGAGTGTGACAGAATATACTGACAATATGTAATTAAATAATTAAAAATAAAAGAATGTTAAAATAACTATGGGCCTTCTGGGAGATTCAGCTTTTGGCATGCTTTTTGAAAAGCTGGCCAAAAAACACAAGGCTAGGAGAGTTCCCAATAGATAGAGATTTATAAAAACGTAAAGATCAAGGCTTTGCTTTGGATCTCAGCCAGGTGTATTATTTGATGGAAAACATGAGACTGTAGGGGAGTGAGAGAGTTCACATAGGGAGATGCAATCATATCCAAAACGTGCTGTGCTTCAGCCATTTGGTTTTTTTTTTTAAAAAAATCATAATCAGTTATGTTGTTTTATGTATTGCAGCTCCTTGCTTGTGCTAAATGGTTTTGGGCTTGCTGTCAATGAAGTCTCTATCACTGGGAGAGAACAAAAAAAAAATCAGTTGCAATGAAATCATCTGAGAATTTTTTTATTTTTATTTTTATTCTGATCCAGAGAGCAGTTGACATGCAGCTGCCTTTCCTTTAGGCAAATTTCAACATTCATTCTTTTCCAGCAGAACTGTCACCTGAATGTTTTCTACAAACATAGAACCATGTTGCACAGTGTTAGAACTCAGGTCAAATCTGGGAGTGTAAGAACCTAAGCACCAACCAGCTCATTTAATATTAATTTAACTGTTGCATTCTTAAACAAACAGACATCAACCAAAAAAAAAAAAAAAAAAAGGGAAGCTACTTAAGAACATATGTATGTTTCTGAGTTTTGTAGGGTTTTTTCCAAGACCATAGTTATTTTAATGGCAGCTCAAATAGTGCTTCTGATTCTTTTCTCCTGATTAACACATAAAATAGACTATGTGATTATCTGTCCATTTACTCAGATAATCATTTCCAGAAACAAATGGCAAAACAGTGGAGAATTCTGTTCTGCTCAACTGAGGATGGATATGGGATTTTTAGACTTAAGTTAAAAAGTTACTCAGCAGAGAGTTAAAGATTAGAGACTCTTTTGACAGCTAGAGTAGATAATCACTCCTGTCCTTCCCTCAAGAATTCAAGGGGGGAAACGATTCATTCTTAATTCTTCCCTTTGGACACACATACCAACACCTTCATGGAAAAAGTTTATAGGAGGAGACAGCTGTGTTAGCCTACCAGAAGGTTTTAGGCAGCACCTTTTAAATTAAATAATTTACTTTTTTAAAAAAAACTTGATCCTCTAAAATGGTACTATTAGACTTCTGGGTTTTGGCTTCATGAAAGACTCACTGAAAATTTATCAGGGAATTAAAATCAATGTTAGTGGTAACTTCCGAGTGAGGGAACAGTGAACTAAAATGTCTCTGAAGTAGTGGAGATGATGTTGTGCCAAGACCAACAGACCAATGACTAGTTTGGTCCAATGGATAGAGAAAGGAAGAGACATCACCCACTTGTGCTCCAAGTAAAGATTAATATTGTCAGGACCAAAAGAAAGCAATATAAAGTTAACCTGCTTGATCAGGGTTAAAATAAGAAATAATTTAATAAAGTTCTGGGTACCCTTTGTGGACTTTTCACTGAATCTGCACAGAAGTGTTTAATGATTTTTGTATTTGTGAATAGATAGGAATAGGAGTATGAAAGAAGTTTTTTATGTAAAAGGAATACTGTTTGCTTATGGTTTGCAAAGAAGATTGCAGCCACTCTTTAAATATTCTTTTTTTCTCTTCTTTTTCTTTTTCTCTTTTTCTTTCTCTTTCTCTTTTTGTATTTATTTGTTTGCCTCTCTCTCTCTCTCTCTCTCTCTCTCTCTCTCTCTCTCTCTCTCTCTCTCTCTCTCTCTCTCTATATATATATATATATATATATATATATATATATATATATATATATATATATATATTAGTACTGACTTTATTTCTTAAATTATTTATGATTGTAATGTCTTTGCAAAAACAAATCTGTGTCACCTATTACCACTTCAGAAATGATAACTATGGCGATTTGGTAAGACTGGCTGAATTATCACTCCATAACTGCAATTTCTAATATGCTTTGCATACCATATTGGGAACCATAACAGGAACTCGTTCATACTAAAATATAAGCTCACAAATAATATTTGTCAACAGATTAATTTGGCATACTGAATCTCTAATTATCAGGGCTTTGTTGATAACTGGATGTCCATTACTTTAATGTACAGTAAAACGTCCATGTATCAATGGATCATTGTGGGTGCAACATCATCAAGACAACATTTTCAGATCAATTTACCCACAATGCTTTCAAATCAAGTTGGTTTGCACCAGTAGTGGTATTCACTTACCTTCGCTACCGGTTCAGAAATATGAGCGTGCGCACCGCCTTCTGTGCATGTGCAGCGCATCCGTGATGCTGTCTAGGCAGATAGGTGGAGCCTCCCGCTGCCACTACCGGTTCGCCAGGACCAGGTAGAAATGGTAGAATCCCACCACTGGAATGCATGTTCAGAAACTAGCCAGTAGATGCCCAGTTATCAAATATGGTAAAATCCAGAAAGCAATGTGTTCAAACCAGCCTTCATTTTAGAAACAAGAATGCTTGACTAAAATCAATCTATACATTGGCTGTGTTTGTTCAACATGTATAAGCAGCTTATTTTCTAGACTGGCATAGAAGATTGTGTGTAGGCAGCTCCTAGATAGGTATGTTATGCAAACCTAGCCATGATATTAATTGCATGATGTGCAAATATTTCTCCACATTTCAACCTAAAGTTCTAATCTGAATAGGATAAATTATACATGGGAAGTAAGATTACCTGCCACTTTGTTCTCTTTAGCAAGAAAGACAAAAGGTTTTGTGGAAGCTGATGAAAGTTGTTTTCATCCCATTCGCTTTAATACAGGCAACTTTAACATGGCAACTGAGGAAACAAAGACTGAGACTTCCTTTCTTTTCTATGGTACTCTCAGTCCAGTTATGGATAAGCTATATTTTACCTTATGTAAGATAAATAAATAAAAAGTGTGGGGAAGATTGTGCCCTACATAAGTAAGTTAAAATGGAACTACTTCTAATTTAAACCACAATGTATCAATTTGTTTAAAATTTCTGAAAGGAATTAATATAGTTCTCACTCTCAATATATAAATTAATCTAAAATATTAATTGACCGGAATTCAGTTAAAATATGGTTGGATAAGAATGTAAGAAATAAATTAAAAAATATCAGTTATTTTTTTTTGGGGGGGGGGGAGGCAGATTAAAGCAAAAGCTTACAAGTGAAAAAGAAGGCTTTAATTTTCCTGACTTTAAATTATACAGTTGGACATTTTGTATAGTGTGTTAGAATGAAAATTATATTGAATATGTACCATTACGGACCACATTTAAGAGTTGTTATATGGCACCCCTGGAACCTTGGCAAGTGTTCGGTTCCAAGTATACAATGAATTCTGTTGTATTTCTGACATTGTAGCCAATAGAAACCAGGCAAGAAATTAAAATGTAACCTTAGTTCTCATGAGAGATTGACTCCTTGGAATAATCCTTATTTGAAAATGACTGAAAGGTAAATGGAGAAAATGGGATAGTTACTCTTAATAACTTGATTATTAAAGACACATTACAAAAGGAATTTAATTTACCTAGCCAGCTTAGTGGCAATATGTGCAGTTATAGCACCTACAAAATTTTGGCTTGTGGTTGTTGAATAGTCTTATTTGCCTTTGAAACACAGCTAACATTGTATTAAAGAAGATAGAAGCTAATTTTATAGGGGCTAAATTAACTAAACTAATTCAGTTATATCAGCAACTTGAAAATTTTGCAAATACAAATAATAATATACAAAAATGTAATAGAAATATTTTTATTGGAAAATCAATATTCTCTGGCTTTAAGGAACATTAAATATGTTTCATAAGATGTTTTTTTTTTTAAAGTTAATTCATCACCACCAATCTGTTTTAAAAATGATGTGTTGGACTTCCCAGCAAATGTGTAGAAATGTCATTCTAGTCATAGAGGTAGGCATGTCAATTGGTATTTATTTTTGGGTAGGGCAGTGTTATTATGATGATCCCAGTGCCCAGTCCTTTAAGTTTTGAAGATCTTAATATACTGCTAAATTATATCTTCAACATTTAGGATGTTCTGTTATGAAGAGTTGATGTTGTGTCTGGATTGTCCTAAAAAGAGTGAATACATGTTCCTGGAAGGATGCCTGTATGCCAGATTCTAAAACGTAATTGAGCAAAATTTGTTAATCTCCTTATTAGGGTTTCATGAAGCAATCTGGTTTTAAAGGAGGAATAAATACATCTGATTTAAGGAGGTATTTGGTAGAGCACTTTGAATCACATTTTCCCTTTTGAATCCAGATTGCAGTTCAGTCTCATCCTATATATATAAACCTTAAACACTCATTTAAGTCTTAAACTGAATCTCTATTTCCGTATGAAACAGAACTGCAAGTAAATTTAAATTTATCACTGGGTGTGCTTGAGGAAGGTACTGTATATTATATTCACTCCATTCTCTTAAAGTTATGTTTATGGAAGGAACTGTAAAATATTTACTGTGCAGCAAGTGAATATATATGGAACTGATTTTGCCTGCTAAGGTATTTTACCATTATGAGAGTACTTTTTTATGCCACACTGGGTTGCCTATTAGTGAAGGAAGCTATAGATATTCTTTATATCAGGATAGTAGAAATAAATTGTCACTACTAATACAGGTTATGAATATGCTTGTTTTATGTATGACCTACTATGCTGAAACAAAAGGAGCAGAGTTTATATAATGAAAAAATCAGATTATTTAAAGTATTAATTAGATGTGAAATAGAATGTAAGAGAAATATGGTAGATAACTTTGAGTCATTTTTCAATTAAAAGTTTATGTATATTATTATGAAGTTTGGATCTTATACTTTACCTACAGTAGAAAGAATACTTATTTCTGAATTTGAACTCTATACAATGTGCTTCTGATGGTTTTAATTAGAAGAACTTGTTATGAGCAAAAATCTGTGCAACGTATGAGGAAAAATATTTTCAGAGATAATCCCCCTATATATGTAGAATAATTAATCCCTAGCATATATAAACAATATTTTCAAAGACTACTGTGATGATAAGGAGTAATATTTTGTAAGTTTCTGAATGCTCAGGATTTCAGCAAGCAATAAAAGTTAAATTTAGGAATAAATCAATGATGGTGTTCTATGTACAAGTAGAAGTTTATCACATCTGGGATGCAAAAAAAAATTGGTGATGCACCAACTACCTCTGCTGCTGTCCTTCTGGTCCCTCAGATTTTCACACCTCAGCGATTATGGGAAATATATGAGTATTTTCTGGAGTTCTTATGACCTCTGAATCCAAACCCATTCATCCTGTACAAGAAGGTAAGTTATTTTTAGTGTGGAAAAGGAAATTATTCAACCTGTCACACATGAAGGCAAACGCTCCTTGTGCTAAGCTCTAACCAAACTAAATCCAGATTTCTGTTCGGATTGTTTGGGTTTTCAATTGAGTGGAAGGCAAGAAATTATACAAGTATATGGAGATGACCAGGGAAACTATTTCAGAACATTTCCAATGAAGAGTCAACTTTATTTTAACATGTTTTTACAAAATGAAAATAAATGTATTGCTTTTATTAAGACAACTACAGTAAATTTAGATGAAATGGACTGACTTAAGGTGCCATGTTTTTGTCATTAAAAAGTAACACAACTACTTTTGAGAATGTTGTATATGCCTTTTTCATAATAGAACTAATAATTCACAATAATTCAACCCATGAAAGATGTAAAATAGTAATTACAACAAAGCTGCTAGTCAATTTTTTAAACTCTTTGAATATGACTTTGAATACACTCATTCTTTTATAATGTTGGGCAGTTCCTTTGACAAGTGCAATTAAGGTCCCATTTAGTTTTGTCCTCCTTTCGTGACTATTTGCAGACAACAGCAATAGGTGCTACATTCATTCAGTTATTCACATTTAGACAAAAGATAGAGGTAGTTGATTTTAAAGCAATTGTATTTGCATGCAATCAACATGGTTCTACAAACTGGGATAGTTGAGGGGGTGGAGAAGAAAAGAAGCATAAGGTTCTTGCTTAGCTGGGAAGATGGATATATATTAAATCTCAACATAAATGAGCTGTCGTCTTGAGTTCCGCATTCATAATAAGAAAGAAATGGTGTGTTTTAAGGTTCCATACTTGGCCTTCTGTTGTTTGACATGAGCCAAAGTGGTGCAGTGGTTAGAATACAGTACTGCAGGCTACTTCACCTGACTGCTAGCTGCAGTTCAGCAGATCAAATCTCACTGGCTCAAGGTTGATTCAGCTTTCCATCCTTCCGAGGTGAGTAAAATGAGGACCCAGATTGTTGGGGGCAATATGCTGACTCTAAACCACTTACAGAGGGCTGTAAAAGCACTATAAAGCACGGCCGTGGCCAGGGGGGCTTTTTATCAGGTTTGCCTGATTTCTCAGTTGCATCCCTTTCTGGATTGGGATGCTTTACGCACAGTCACTCACACCCTCGTCACTTCCCATCTGGACTATTGTAATGCTCTCTACATGGAGCTCCCCTTGAGGAGCACCCGGAGGCTCCAACTGGTCTAGAATGCGGCTGTGCGAGTAATAATCGGGGCAACTCATTGCTCCCATGTAACACCCCTCTTGTGCGAGCTGCACTGCTCCTGGTGGTCTTCCAGGTGCACTTCAAGGTGTTGGTTACCACCTTTAAAGCGCTCCATGGCTTAGGACCTGGCTATCTACAAGACTGCATTCTGCCATCGATTACCTCCCACCGACTGATATGCTTCCACAGCGTATAGGTCACAGTTCCACAAAACAAAGTGGTTTTAGATGGGAATTTTAAATTTGGCCTGTGATTTAATTATTTTAATATGTCTTTTAAATTTTTGTCTTATATATTGTTTTATTATGGCTGTTCACTGCCCTGAGTCCTTTGGGAGAAGGGTGGTGTGTGTGTGTGTGTGTGTGTGTGTGTAGCAGTATGTATGTCTAAGTACTATTGCTATGTTTAGAAATTACTTGAACATGGAGTTAGAAAATATAATTACCAAATTTGTAGACAATACAAATTTAGGAGGACATAGCAAACCCTTAGAGGACAGCATCAAGATTTAGGAAAATCTTGGCAGGCACAAAGTGAATTTTAAAACATGTGGCTAGAGGAGGGGGTAAAAATAAAAAGCATGAATTTCGTGACTCAGAAGGGACTGAGAAGCCAGGAAAGTAGCTCCCTGTGATTTGTTGCAATGAGCCCTTGTAATAGGAAAGAGTTGGATTGCTTAAACGTGTGCTATTTTTGAAATGTACTTTTAAGTAGACTGCCCAGTCTGTTCTCTCAAAGAAAGGGTTCAGTGCTATGTCTGAAGAAGTTACTGCAGAAGATCGAGACACCTTGTGAGCTCAATAGCATTGTTTCAATTTTTTATTGTTGTTGTGGCTATTGTTGTATTTTGTTACACTGCACACATACCTGTAGGCTGTTTCCTAAATATAAAAGCACAGTTGTAAAATGTTCAGTGTTAGAGTGGTTTATTTTTTTAAAAAGTGGATGATCTAGGAACCATGGAAGGAAACATGTCTTTAGAGTTCTTTCTTCTCAAAAGGTTTGTCACCAGACATGGCTGAAGTGAATGAGATAATGATTTTGCTGGTAGTACCTCAGCATTCCTATCCAGGACTGGTAACTAGTGGTTATGTGGCTTCCATGTGGGGAAAAAAAGTAAATGTGTGTGTGTGTGTGTGTGTGTGCGCACACACACACACTGTGGTGTTCAGTGACTAGTTAGGAAATTCAATTATCTACCAGGTATTTTGAATTTCAAAACCATTCTCACAGCCATTTAGCCAACAGTAACAAGGAACTAAGGGACACGCTGGCTCAATGACTAAGACGCTGAGCTTGTTGATCAGAAGGTTGGCAGTTCAGCGATTTAATGGAGTGCCATTTAATGGAGTGAACTCCCATTACTTGTCCCAGCTTCTACCAACCTAGCAGTTCGAAAGCATGTAAAAAATGCAAGTAGAAAAATAGGGATCACCTTTGGTGGGAAGATAACAGGGCTCTGCGCACCTTTGGCATTCAGTCATGCCGGCCACATGACCACGGAGACATGTTCAGACAGTGCTGGCTCTTCAGCTTAGAAACAGAGATGAATGCTGCCCCTAGATCCAGAATCAATGTGCAGGCAAACCTTTACCTTTACCTTTCTAACAAGGAACTAATGGACCTGTAGTCCAAAACATGTGAAGCACATCAATTTACTAATGCCAGATATATAGCAGTATTTTTATTAAGGAGGTAAAGATTGGATCCATGCAACACCTTCCCCCCTCCCCCCAAGCTTTGGAGAGTGGCATAACTTCCAAGAACATAACAATTGGCTACCTATTTTTATTCTAGCAGGCTGCAATAACAGAACGCTTCCTTTGATATTATGGAGGCTAATTTGCTGATTCTTTTGATTCTGTTAATAATCACAATGTACAATAGGTTTTCCTGTGTGTTCACTTCAGTAAACTCTGTATAAACAGAGCATAAATCTCTCCCAATCTTAAATTTTGAAGTGGAAAAAAGTTATTATAACTCCTCTGAAACCATAGGCTTGTGAATGAGATTATATGCTGAATGTTATTTTCACTTATTCACTGACAATGTTGTGTGTGCTAACTGTACCTATCAAAGTCTTGAAAATATTCTTTTTAAGCCATTATTTACCTCACCTTCCTCCTCCTTCTGACAGTAGGACAAATCCTTTGTCCTCCTGAATTCTCTGGAGAGGAACAGCTATGAGAAGGTAATTATTATGAATGTGGTAATGTGCCTTATCTGAGCTAAGGTTTTACTAACATATGCTGCAGTTTATGAACATAAGCTGCTGGACAGTAATGTCCTTGAAAGGGTCGTGTTTATGTGCTGAAAACAGCGGAACTGGTTCTTTTATTATTAAAATAGTAACTGCACCATATTTCTCATGTTATATGACATGGCAAATACAAAGAAGGCTTTAGAAGAATACACAAGAGAAGGCTCTTGGCTTTATGCCATCCAAAGCTAAAGGAGTGCCGAATCCAGAGAAATTATAACAGCAAGAGCTGAGATTTCCTGTGCAACAAAAATGAAATATAGTTTCAAGCAGTCCTGACTGTTTGTTCACTTAAAGGCAGCATTTGCATATGGAAGTCTGGACCAGCCATACCGAGAATCCATGGGAAAGAGTAAAAATATCCTTTCGATTGACTGAAAAAAAACTAGAGATGTGCAGTTTAGACTTTTGGAAATGTATAGAAGAATCATCCTGATATAATAATTTGTTTTTACTTACCTCACTATGCATAAAATGTGTTGCTCAAGATGGGAGACGTCTTCCTCCCAAAGTATTTATATAAAATATTTCTTTTTTTTTTTTTTCCTCCTTTGGCTGCAAAAATTCAGAACATTAAAAAAGAACCATAAACTGTATTGGCAATCACCGAAATGCAGTATAATGAAAACAAGCAATGAGAGGAGAATGAAACGTATTAGCTAAGCAGATGAAACCAAAGGCGGGAAAGAGTATTTAAAGTCTAAAAAAGACCAGACCAAATGTCAGCTGAGATGTTTGGACAATTAGAAATAGCAAAACTTGGAGACTGCAAGTACCAGATTTATACTAAATGTAGCTAAAGTTACAGGGCCTCAGACAGAGACAAAGTGGGTACTAGGCAAAGTCATTTTGAGGAACATGCTGAATAACTCATTTTTCTCCTTTGGGCTCATCATCCAGCAAATGTTTGATAATGGCAGAATTTACAACTTGGAAGTTCTGGACATGGTGAAGGCGTTCATCACACAGCCAGCATTTGTCTGCAGATCGGCTATCCTACTGTTGCCTCTGTGCCCCACTCTATCATCAATGGATACAAGTGAGTCTTGACTGAGGTTGTGGAGGCAAAGTACTTTTTCTCATTAACTGAAAAGGTGAAGGCCTTCCTGGCTGATCTGTCAGCTTTTGCAGCTGCTGCCCCAGCAGTGATTGAAGCAGCTGCTCCTGCTGAGCAGCTCCAGCCAAAGAGGAAGTCAAAGAAGAAGTCTGATGAAGATAGGGGCTTTGGGCTCTTTGACTAACCACCTGTTGTAGGCTGAGTACAGTGGAATTCAAAAGAAATAAATAAAAGTATACTTCTTTACAAAAAAAAGCTTCAGGGCCTCACATTTCAGAATATCAGTTTTCTGGTTTTGCAAATGAGTTTATTATTACCCATAATAAGAAATAATAATAACAACAACAACAACAACAATATATTAAGAAAAGCAATCCTGATTATTTATTTTGTCAGTCTCTCTCTCTCTCTCTCTCTCTCTCTCTCTCTCTCTCTTAATGTATCTTAAAAAATATTTTGAAAATTATGTTTAACAAGATGTACTGTCCTATCCTATAATCTATGAGAAAGATCAAGCTAGCCAAAGCAATCAGTAAATACGCTCATTTGAAAATTATTTGTATGTTTTACTTTAAATATTTTACTATTAAATCATTAAAAGTTTTCAGATTGTTTCTTTTTTTGAGGGGGGGATGCAAGGTCCTGTTTTGGTACATCCCTTAGTGAGACCTTCTGATTTAATTTTTTAACAAGAGGCCTCCAAGGTTTATATAGTTTAGAGCCTCACTAGGTCTAAATCCAGCATTGGACAATGCTGTAGCATCTTATCCCTAGTTGAGCTTTGTTAAGGACGTCACCCTGGAATGAACATAACACCACCAGAAAGTCTTCCTTATTAATAGTACACAATGTATTTCTGCTAAAGATAATCTTTGATCCATGGAATGCTCTTCTTATCTAACAGGTTTTCTACCTCATTCAGAAGATCTTCCTCAGGCAACATGGTGCACTCTTCTAGTGAATTCAATTATGCAATAAAGAATGAATATTTTGGAGATTAATACTTGCCTAGCTTAAATGCTTAAATCTGACAATCGAGACATGACAGTTTGGGGGCACACCAGACTTAAAAATACTCAAGATGCCTTGTAGAACCATTTTTAATTTTCCACTCTCCTGGTGAATTTAGATTTCTGAAGTGGATCTAGTGATGTGCTTACATTATAGAGAGTTTAAAAAGCATCCTGTTGGTTTTACCTGTTAACTATAATATTCCTATCTCTTATATTCCATATAGTAGATAGATGTCAGATTAAGTGGGTTGGGTAAACAGTGTTGTAGAAATTCAAAAAATTCTGTGCCTCCTTCACAAGAGGGGAAGATTATTATTATCTTTGAAGTATATTTGTCAGTATTTAACTAGGGAGAACAATTTATGTATATTTCTGTCTTTTTCTTTGTTTTTATGCACTTTTTTTTGTAGTCTTGCTAGCTTATTTTTGTATTTTAAGGTTTTGAATAAAATACCTCATACCTTGCAGACATGAGGCTACTTCTACTGACTGCCTCATGCCTGCAATTTGGCAGTTCAAATTTCACCAGGCTCAGGGTTGACTTAGCCTTCCATCCTTCCAAGGTGGGTAAAATGAGGACCCAGATTGTTAGGAACAATATCTGAGAGGAGGGGAAGATTGGAAATGTTAGCTCCAGACAATAACAAGAAACTGTCTCATGTGAACCAAGTGTCAGGTGTATCAGCAGGTGTTTGCCAGAGCATGAACATTTTATCACAACAATACTTCAATGTCTAATTGGACAAACTGACCTGCACTAATGTGGGGAGAAAGGATTCTATACTTTAATTATATTGAGCTGCCTGGGAATTAGCCAGAGCTGGTTTTGCTTCAATCTGTGCTGAAATGATGTACTCAATAAAGTTTTGCATGAAGAGATTGGATAGTCTTGTTGTGCTTACTGGGTTCATCAGTCAGAACCCTGACAGCTATGGTATGGTATGTTAATTGTAAATTAGAATGTTTAAATACTATCATTTTTTTTTTAAAAAAAGCAAAGCATAGCCTATTCTGGATAAAACCATAATGGATGAATTCATACATTATGGTAAGTCAAAATCAAACAACCCAGCATTGTTTAGCATGATATGCAAATGTAAACCTCTAGTCTACTAATTTGTTACATTACAGGTCACTAGCAGCACTCTTCAAGAAATTATGAAGACATGCAAAGACTTCAATAATAAATTGCCATTTACCATTTCGCCTTATCACTTTTCAGCCAGAATATTTCATCTATCTTAGATGAAATATATGAATGTCAAAGATTGAACTGTAGTTTTCCACTGAAAAACAACAACAAAAGGAAACATTTCCAGGGATCTTCAGTAAAGAATTCCCAGCTCAGCGATCCTCTCTTGGCCATAGCTGGTGTTTAGGAGAAGACCTACGTTTCATCATCTGGATGTCTAAATTCCAATAGTGAAAGCATTCTAAACTCAATGTACAGTAGCAACAAGCAAATGAACTGTTAAGCACTGGGCTGTTCTCTGGGTTATCTTGAGAACAGATTCATGTAAATATGCAAATGTTGATGCATATGCAGGACACATACACAAAGAAAAAAAATGTTGATTCCTTAATTTGGAATACATGAATGAAGCTGATTTCCCCCCCCCCCCCAATAATTAGAAGCCTAAACCATACGTAGAAAAGGTGTAAGAAGTGAATTTAGGTTTATATGTTTGGATGCATCCTGACAAAATAGTTCTAAAATTCTCAGAAAATTTTGAAAATTTATTTTTCAAAAAAATAGTTCCTTGCTGATCCATCTATCTCTATCTCTAATCTACACTAATCTAATCTAATTTCTATCTCATTTACAGTATATCTGTATCTATATCTAATATATACTGCTCAAAAAAATAAAGAGAACACAAGCAGAAGACATCCGAGATCTGAATGAATGAAATAACCTTATTAAATACTTTGTTCTTTACATACAGTAGTTTATACACTGCTCAAACACCTAAAGGGACCACAAAACTGCTGTATGTAACAAATAAAGTATTTAATAAGGCTATTTCATTCATTCAGATCTTGGATGTCTTCTGCTTGTGTTCCCTTTATATATTTTTTGAGCAGTGTATATCTGTATATCTAATCTATGTCTATATCATCTATAACTACTGTATATATTTATTTATTTATTATTTATTATTTCAATTTACAAACCGCCCTTCTCCGTGCGGACTCAGGGTGGTGAACAGCCAGAATAAAACATGGTATACAAAAGTTAAAAACAATTAAAAATTATTAAATATTATTTGGCCGAGAATTAAAACAACCCAATTTAAAATCAATGTCAAATTTAAAAACGGAGGATGGGTTCAAGCTAGCCCAGCTAGATGGAATAAATGGGTTTTAAGGGCCCGACGAAAGGTCTGGAGACCTGGAATCCTGCGTATCTCCGGGGGTAGGTCATTCCAGAGGGCGGGCGCTGCCACAGAGAAGGCTCTCCCCCTGGGGGTCGCCAGCCGACATTGTCTGGCCGACGGCACCCGGAGGAGGCCCTCTCTGTGCGAGCGTACTGGCCGGTGGGAGGCTATTGGCGGCAGAAGGCGGTCCCACAAGTACCCAGGTCCTAAGCCATGGAGCGCTTTAAAGGTGGTCACCAACACCTTGAAGCGCACCCGGAAGACCACCGGGAGCCAGTGCAGCTCGCGCAGGAGAGGAGTCACGTGGGAGCGCCACGTCGCTCCCATAATTCCCCGCGCGGCCGCATTCTGGACCAGTTGGAGTCTCCGGGTGCACCCCAAGGGGAGCCCCATGTAGAGAGCGTTGCAGTAGTCCAGGCGGGAAGTCACGAGAGCATGGGTGACTGTGCGTAGGGAGTCCCGATCTAGAAAAGGACGCAACTGGCGTATCAGGCGAACCTGATAAAAAGCCCCCCTGGCCACGGCCGTCATATGTTCTTCTAAAGACAGCCGTGCGTCCAGGAGTACACCCAAGTTGCGAGCCCTCTCTGTGGGGGCCAATGTCTCGCCCCCAATAGTCAGCGATGGCGTCAGCTGGCTATATCGGGATGCCGGCAGCCACAGCCACTCAGTCTTAGAGGGGTTTAGTCGGAGCCTGTTTCTCCCCATCCAGACCCGCACAGCTTCCAGACACCGGGACATCACTTCAACGGCATCGTTGGGATGGCCTGGGGTGGAGATGTACAGCTGGGTGTCGTCAGCGTACTGATGGAACTCCACCCCAAAGCCACAGATGATCTCACCCAGCGGCTTTACATAAGTGTTGAACAGAAGGGGCGAGAGGACTGACCCCTGCGGCATCCCACAAACAAGGCGCCTCGGAGTCGACCGCTGCCCCCCTGTCAACACAGATTGCGACCGGTCAGAGAGATAGGAGGAGAACCACCGTAGAATGGTGCCCCCCACCCCCAACCCCTCCAACCGGCGCAACATGATACCATGGTCGATGGTATCAAAAGCCGCTGAGAGATCTAATAGGACCAGGATAGAGGAACATCCCCTATCCCGTGCCCTCCAGAGATCATCCACCAACGACCAATGCCGTTTCCGTGCTGTGCCCAGGCCGGAAGCCGGACTGGAGCGGATCTAGATAGACAGCTTCATCCAGGAACCGGGGAAGCTGCCGTGCAACCACACTCTCAACAACCTTTGCAGCAAAGTGAAGGTTGGAGACTGGACGGTAATTGGCCAAAACAGCCGGGTCCAGAGAGGACTTTTTGAGGAGGGGTCTCACCACCGCTTCTTTCAAAGCGGCCGGCAGAACACCCTCATTCAAAGAAGCGTTAACAATCTTCTGGAGCCAGCCTCGTGTAACCTCCCGGGAGGCCAGCACCAACCAGGAGGGACACGGGTCCAATAAACATGTGGTCGCATTCAGCCATCCCAGGATCCTGTCCATGTCCATATCAAGACCATATTGGTTGGAAACATGCAGAAGAGGCCTTCATCCTGCAGTGGATAGACAATGGCTAAAATGATGATGATTTATATCTATACCTATATCTTAATCTATACCGATATCTTATCTATATATCTACATCTACATCTATATATCATCTAATTATATTTGAATACATTTTTCATAATAGACAATAATAGACATTATTGTCATCATTGTATCTTCATCATCGTAATCAAAACTCCAGTTTCTTTTCAAGCCTGTCAAAACCTAATCACAGCAAGCTTCTATTAAATCAATGCACATAGGATACAATACATAGCAAAAGTCTTTCATACTGACCTTGTTGGCATTGTGGCTCATATGGTATTATATAATTAAGTAAGAATTACTATGTATTTTCAGGGCTCAAAAGATTGATTGACATTTGTTTAACTACAGCAATTTCAATTACTGTAGTTCTTTGATCACTAAAACATTACCAGAAACTTTAACCTATTCATTTACAGGGTTGACATGATATGGAAAGTCAAGGCCATGTGGATTTATTTATTTATTTATTTATATTTTGTATTTCTAAATAGCCCATCTCCCTTAAAGAGGGGCTCTGGGCAATATACAATGTAATATAACTGATAAATAAAACAACATACAAACATTGACATTAAAATTAAAGTGGATTAAAAAATAATAAAATTATAGACTAATGACAAACATCAAAAGGGTTTTTAAAAACCATAAAATGGCTATTGCTTAGTATAAGGTAGAGAGGCTCATCTGGCTACTTCCATGGTTGAATAATCCTGTTCGTCCCCCCCACCTTATGAAAGGCTGCAAAGCAGGGATTAAATGCTCCTGGGTTGGGCCGGATCGCCCGGTCCAGTAGCGATCTTGGCCGGTGGTTTGGCAATCCGGTAGCGATGGCGGAGCGAAGCTCTGCCCAGCCGCCCAGGTGTCATTACTTCCTGGTTTTAATCAGGAAGTATTTTTTTTAACCTTCTGCACATGCGCAGGTGTGCGCGTGTGTGCACATGATGTGTGTGTGTGCTTCCGAACCAGTAAGGAAGGTGAGTAGATTTCACCCCTGTTGCAAAGCCACCCCTTTGTGGAAAGGTGAGAGATTGGGGAATTTCCTCACCTCTGGGAGCAGGATTTTCCACAATTCAGGGGTAGCAGCAGAGAGAGCCATTTTCTTAGACCTTGCCAGTCAAAATTATTTGATTGATGGGGACTGCAGTGCACCTTCCCTGCCTGATTGAGTGAGATGGGCTGATGAGATGGGGCAAAGTAGTTTTAAAGGTAACCTGGCCCTTATGCCATTTAGGGCTTTATAGGTGATGCAATTTGAAGAGAAAGGGTATTATATGTGACCATTTTTCAGGCACTTTCAATATAGCTTGTGCACTCTGCACTAACTGAAGTTTCCAAATACTTTTCAGAGGTAGTCCCATGTAGAGCATGTTGCAGTAGTCCAACTGGCAGGAGTGACCAAGCATAGAGCCTCCCTGTCCAGGAAAGGGCGTAGTTGTCACACAATGTCGACATGGGAAAAGACCCTGCTGGCTTCAACCATGACCTGCTTATTGAGCAGGAGCCATGACTCCAAAAGGACCCTCAAGTAATGCACTGGGTCTGTCTGGGGTGGTGCAACCTCATCCAAGACCAAAGATTGATAAACTGTTTGATATAGAGGGGCCCAGTCACTGCCACTCCATTTTACTGAGGTTAATTTAATTTAATTTAGTATATTCTTTTCTCTTGTTATAGTGGAGTTGCTCATTGTGGTTTTCTCCAGATATGATGGACGTCACTTCCCAACATGGTTGTTCCCTTGCAAAGTATTTTAATACAAGGCACTGCCTTTCAAAATGATCCCACACCTGGCTAGGAACTTTGAGTATTCTGAGAAGTCAACGCATCTGGAGGCCACCAGATTGGGAAATGCTTTCTGATGAATTTCATAATTGATTCTAATTCAGATGAATATACAGCTACAATACTTAGAGTCTCTGCTGTGTGCAATGGTTTGAGCGGCTACATATCATCTGAAAGGCAATGAGTAAGGTAGCTTTTGTTGATTTAAATGAGAACTGAAGGTGCTCACTATCTCAAGTGTGGTTCTTGGTAACTAACAATATCAGCAGTTCCACTGTTCCTGAAGGCTGACTTTTCTTGACATTGATCTGGAAACCCTCTTGTTTCAAAACGGAACATTCTCTTAGGGTTTAATTTCAATCCAGTGTGCAGCCGCAAAACTCACTCTGTGTTATTTCTCACCTCCAACTAGACAGCAACTTGGCTGCAGTAAATATCAGCCAGTGGGTTTTTTTTTTTTTAATGTTGCCATTCAGCGTAGGTACCTATTAAAATTATTCACAGTGCTGTTTTATTAAAGTAAGCACAGTGTTGGCAGAGAGTCATGCTACATAAATATCCCTTGGTTAAGATCTAATAAAGTAGAACGTCCTGACTAATGTTAAAAATACCATATAACAAGATGTGCATGTCAGATTACATAAAAGTGGAAGTTAAAAGCAGATTAATGGAAAATTATTGCACCCTAAACCAACATCGATATGCACATAGAAAGACGGGCTATCGATTCCATGTGTACCCTACATAGTTCCCTGTCAGTGGAAAGCTTTCATAAATTAATCTGCTGGCTTTTTTGATAAGGAAAAAAAGAAAAAGATAGGTTTGGGGGGTTTTTTTGTACCACAACCAGAACTTGACTACATTTAGAGAATGTTATTTATTTATTTATTTTACCAATAACACTGTCCTCTCAGTTTTGTCCTGAACCAGTGTGTGTGAAAAAACAGGAACACGTAAGAAATGGTTCTTAGTTATCGGTCAAAATTTAGACCCTTGAAATTAAAGCCAATGAAGAGTTTTTGAGGCTCCCGCAAGACCAACATATGTATTTTCTTTTCCTTCTGGAATATTGTCCACATTGTCAGATGTTACAAAGTCCTTTAAAGAAGAAATACGATAATACTAATTTATGACATTGTTCCATGCTGTTCCTGCTAATATTTGCAAGCAGGGCCCACTTTAACCTAAGGCACTAATATAAGATACCAAAGCTTAGGGAAAACCAACGCTGCCCTGCCTTCTGACTAATTCTAACAATGCGCTTCTTTGCATCAGCGGAAGGTGATGCCATCCAGCAATGCAGCTGAAGGGTACCTTACTCCCTTGAGCTGGCATTGTTTGCATCCTGGCACTGTACTGGCCAAACAGTGCATGACATTTGTGTTTCTTTGTGTGGATACGCAGGCTGTATTTTGCTCTGTGAAGTGTTTGAAAAGGCAGCTTTGCAAAACATGTTGGGGCTAACAAAACAGCTTTTTGCAAAACATTGAAGATCTGTGTTCCATGAAAAGCTAGTGCAATGCTCCAAAGGTTCACATATGGACAGAACTGCTTTGCCTTGGGGAGAGTCCCAGAAGAATTGTTGCCATGTGTGGACAACTAGGAAAAAATTTTCAAAGCAGCTGCATCAAGTCTTCCTTTGATGCTTCAAGGAGGAGAGCTTTGCTCAAACCAAATGAACTGTGTCAAGCATCCCTTTCATAGGCTTTGCACAATCCCCTCTGTTCTTCACACACACGTACAGAAAGGCAAAATGAAAAAAAAGGTTAATCCCCCCCCCAACCCCCATGGTTCTTATCACATCCTTGTTCCTCTACAACAACATTGGATTACATATACTTATTTATTTGGGCTTTTTTTTTGGTGCAGAAAACAACCCAATAGTTCTTGCCTTTTCTGAACCTGATTGTTTTGAAGGGGAATCTTCTCAAGATACCTCAAAAAAAAAAAAAAAAAAAAAAAAAAGCTCAAATTGGCAGAGTGGAGTTCATCTTCAAACTTTTCACTGAACTGTCCCAATGGAATAGTGGCATGTCAGCTCTTAACGTGACAGCTCTGGGTTGTCATGTAAAAAGACTGAAACCAATTGCCAAATAATTTGTGACAAGTCTAAAAGATATAAAAGAAGTCCTGTCACTGAAGAAGAGACTCTCCCCTCCACCTCCATCAAATCCAATAATTTCCAGAAGAATTTAACCAGCTAGCTACCCAGGTGTTAAACAATGCGTGCTTCAAGAAATCAGCTATTAGGTTTTTAATGAATAATATTACTGCTGTACAAAACTGGTGAGTGGCCAATGTCAGTACGAAACATATATCTCGTTTATTATGCTGCTTTGAAGGCAACAGTGTGGAGGAAAGCAGTATACAGTAGCCTATTTACCATATTCAATATGATTGCCATTATGAAATCAATCTCAAGTAACCTTTATTTAAAATGCAAAAACAACAACAACAAAAAAGCTTAGGCTTTTAAACAGATAAGTTGGAAGTTTTGGTAAATGGATGGAAAGGGATGTTGTGAGGATCAGTAAAATACATCATTATATCAGGAACGAAAATAATGGTACTAAATACATTCAATCTAAGATTTATTTGTGCTAGGGCCATCTATATTCAGATTAGAACCACGGGCTGACATGGACATCATTCAGCCTAATACATCATTTTGCAAGGGTAACATGAGAGCTAGCAATTTTTTAAAGCCATATTGTGTAGAAATAGCTGCAACCACCATAAACAAGAAACAAACACACAAACAAAAATACCGCAGTGCTTTGCCAGTATCTACTTCTGGGAAGGTTTGGACTAGAGTACAGATCTAATATTCTTTGGGGGGGATCTCTCTCTTCCAATTATTAATGAGGTCTGACTTTATTTAGCTTCCAAGTCCAGACAAGGTGCTAAAATACAGTGACAAAAAGAGACTATAGAAAAAAACAGGAGGGAGAGAGGGAGGGGGTGGTATCTGGCTCAAGAAGCCTCTATGTACTATAAAGTAATGAGCTCAGTGACCAAATACATAATTTGTAGGTGGAATGTCTTTGAATTCATTCTCTGGCATCACCAGGGAAAGTGATGGTGGGTGGCCATTGTCCTCAGTGTTAACTATGACAAGTCCTAGAAAAGCAAGCAAATTTCAGAAGCATTCCGGAATAGATATGTTTAAACATCTAATAAGAGCTGTTTCATTACTGCCTCCTGCTATGCAAGGAGAGAAGAGAAAGCCAGGGTTTTTGGGGGGGTGGAGGGTGGGTTATAGATCAATGTTTCCCAACCTTAGGCATTTTAAGTTGTGTGGACTTCAATTCATCTTAAACTGCCTAAGATTGGGAAACGCTGCTATAGATGAAAGCGTTAATATCCCCCTTTACTTTTGCCTCTGACCAGGGTTGAAATCCAGCAGGTTCTGGAGAACCAGTAGCGGAAACTTTGAACAGTTCAGAGAACTGGCAAATACCACCTCTAGCTGGCCTCAGAGTGGGGTGGGCATGGATATTTTGCAATATCCTTCCCCCAGGAGTGGGGAGTGTAAGTTCAAATGGGACACGAACACAGTGGCTTGGCTATCGTAATAATTTATTCACTCGAGTTTAACTGTAACGATGCAACCAGGATTAACGAGAACACAACAGGGAGGGAATGGGAATTTTGCAGTATCCTTCCCCTGGAGTGGGGTGGGAATGGAGATTTTGCAGTATCCTTCCCCTGCCATGCTCACCAAGCCTCACCATGCCCACCAAGCCACACCCACAGAACCACTAGTAAAAAAAATGGATTTTACCACTGCCTCTGACCCACTGCTTGCATTTGCCCCAGATGCTTTTCTAAGCAGTGGAAGATTTTTCTTAACCTTTCTGTATTTATTTATTTATTGGTTCAATTAATATGCCACCCTCCTCTGGAGACTCAGGACGGCTTACTATGTGTTAAGCAATAGCCTTCATACTTTTGTATATACCTGCTTAGTATGGCTTTTGGTCCCCCCTAAGCGGTGTTCTTTTTTATACAAAGTCAGCTTATTGCCCCCACAATCTGGGTCCTCATTTTACCTACCTCGAAAGAATGGAAAGCTGAGTCAACCTTGAGACTGGTGAGATTCGAACTTGCAGTAATTGCAGGCAGCTGGTGTTACTTAACAGCACTTAACAGCACTTTAATCTGCTGCACCACCAAGGCTGAATGTCTGTAAACATTATTCAGTTAAATGGACTAAAAGGTCTTATTTTCTATAGAACTTCTTCCCTTTCCTTTATTGGGTTATTAACCTTCATAATTTTGAGCAGAGATTGTGATTTTCTCTGGCCTAATTCTTGGGATCCTAATGGGAATGTTTTGAGAGCAGCAGTCCTTTTTGGAAATCATTTGTAATAAATGAATTTCAGCCTGAACAGCTGTTCCTGAACATTAGCCATTTGAAATCTCCAAAGCCTAGAAACTGGGTATGATTACATTTATTTATGATTTTAGTATACACTCACATTAAAATAATTAATCCATAAACTAATGGTCACTATTCAATAATAATAGCTATGTCATTTAGAATACCAAATTCGATATTATTTAAACATCTACTGATTCATTTAGGATTAACTAAATTTAGAGATAGGGATTTGATGGATACACTAGCTATATGATAGACAAATCAATAATCAGTAGCATTTCTTTTTTGCAAAATTTAATGGTTAACAATGCCTCTGAAAATAGATGAAAACTTAAATTAGAAGTTAAACATGTTTAACTTCCAAACCTCTGAATAGCATTATTTACTCAACTGAAAACAGCAAGAATTTTAAAAGTGCCTAATTCTTGCAGATGAAATCCTAATAGGCTATGTCTTGATACAGAACATTAAGCTTCAGTTAATAAGATAACTGATAGATATAGTTATTAACAACAAAACACATGGGATTCTAATCAATCTATTGTAAAATCATTGCCTTTAAGAAGATTTATCCCTGTATTGTCATGGGATATAATACTGGATGAGCATCCAATCTGCATCACATTATTACAAGGAATGACAGGCCTATGATTGCTTCATGGTCTAGCTATTTCTTCAGTGCAATGAAAGACAAAGATATTGGAAGTGTACATGGATCGTATACACACATATATATGCACCCACAAACAGACAAGCTACTCCTTGATACAAGTACTCTTTGATACTCTTTGTTGGAACATGGTATACAAGTAGATGTATGTACCTTGAAAAAGAAAGAAAACAGAACTTCAATATGATGTAAGGCAAGGATGCATGTTAGGTGTTCATTTTAAGTCTTGAGATATTATAGAACCTAGAAACTTGAAGATCTCTACTGTTGATATGGTACTGTGTTGTTTAGTATTATAAGAGGTGTAGTATAGGAGGGTTTCCCCTAAAAGGAGGGTTTATAAATTGAAACAAACAAACAAACAAACAAACAAACAAATAAAATCTACCATCATTTCTATGGTTTTGAGTGTGTTTAGTTCAAGATTGTTCCGGTCACACCAAAAAGCTAGTTGTTCAACCTCTTGCAAGCTTCAGCTTGAACTTGGTATAAACAGGAAAAAAAATAGACTATAAGAAAAATATTACAGAATGAATGAATGATGTCTGAATAGCCAGGTCTCAGACGTACATTCTCATGAAGTCAGAGTAGTAAAAAAAAAAAAGTGTTAAACACAGCTGGCCTTTGATTGCAAAATAATCAAAAGAACTATGTGACTAACCTGAGCTTTTCACCTAAGACAAACATCTCTACATTCATTCATATGTTAAATAGTGCTGCAGAGAGTCCTGCCAGCTTCTTTGTTTAGTTAATTACTGCTAGTGCTCTTGCTTGCTTATGAGAGAGAAGAGAAACAAGCAGGAAACTCATAAAAACACATGTTCCTGAAGACAGCAATCACTCATGCCTTAGACAGACTTTTAAAACATGCTTGCTTGAATCTCGTTCAAGCAAGTGCAATTTAAATCTACTGAAAGAACTTCTCAGTTGACCCTTTGTCTGGCTGAGTTTCTGCTAAAGGAGAAAGGGAGTCAGGCCCTAGAGACAGCAAAGCCATTTTCATTTGGCTAGGGATCTGAAACTTAGTTTAAATCATATCCAATTTGTAGCGTCTTCAGCCGCACCGTAGCACAGCAACACGAGGGTGTTTCCTATTGGAGGGTGTTTCCTATTGGCTACGAATGTGACAGCTCTGCCGGCGGGAAACACAGACCCTCACTATTGGTTTTCTCTGTTGACAGCTGCTATATAAATAGCAGCTCCATTGTAGTTACATTGCCAGTTCCTGTATTCTTGTTAGTGCGTTAGCTGTCACCCTAATAAAGGGACTTGTTTTAAATCTGTCTCGCCTCAGTCTCTATTCACCCTCATTCTCCCAAATAGAACACTGGCAATGAGGATGGGATAGCTGAGGAGATGGTACAAGATCCAGTCGCTTCACTAGAGCTGCAACAACCGCTTTACTAAAGGTGCTGTTTTCGTGGCTATTCAGAGAAGAAGAGGATATCCACCTCTCTGCCTGTTCTTTTAGGATGGCCACCCTGACAACGTTCTCACATTTTGAACTGGCCACGGAGTCATGGGATGCGTACATGGAACGTTTGGAATGTTTCCTCCAGGCCAATCACTACGCGGGGCTCTCCAGTGACAGGAAGCAAGCCCACTTCTTGAACTCATGTGGGCCTCAGATATTTACAATGGCCAGAGCTTTGTTGGCCCCTTAGCTCATTTCTACGATGCCCTGGGATGTTCTGTTGGCCCAACTAAGGGCACACTACGCGCCGGCTCCATCCTGCATATCACGGCAATTTGCTTTCCACCAAATTCTCCAGAAGGAAGGCGAATCCATTAATCAATATTTGGCTTCCATCAGGACTGCTGCAATAGACTTGGAGTTCCGTGATTTAGATGACGCCCACTTAGAGCAACTGGTGTGTGGTGTGAGGGACATTCAGCTGCAACAGCGTCTCTTAGCGAGGAGTGATATTAACCTCCAGACCACCATAGACAAAGCCTGTGCATCAGAGATGTCAAACAAATTGACAGCTGAGATGCACCGAACTCTGACAGTGATCCCTTCAAGCTGCGCCGTTGTAGTACATCACGATGAGGAATTCTCGGATGACACCATGGATGAAGAGACCGAAGTGAGCTGCCTAAAATCATCCCCATCAGACAAGAGGACCCAACAATCAACCTGCCTGGGCTGCGGCGACAACCACCCCCAGTCTTTATGCCATTCTAAATCAGCAATCTGCCAGTGTTGCAGAAAAAAAGGCCACCTTGCCAAAGTCTGCCAGGCATCCTTGCTGGAAACCAGTTCTCTAACTGGCCCACATTCCTTCAAGAGATTCCAAAAGGGTCCAGCAAGGCCCAGAGAAGATTGTTTCACGATCTTCTGAGACAACACCCACCCAGCGGTGTCAATCAGCCATGCTTCCTCAGGCTATAGCAAAAAAATTTATTTCATAGTTAGGCTAGATGGTGTTCCCTGCAAAATGGAGATGGACACAGGCTCTTCTAAATCTATCATAGCTTGGAACACCTTGCAGAAACTGTTGAGTAATCTGCCCAGGAGTCACCTTTCTGCCTGCTACACCAGGCTTCGTGACTATCAGGGGAATACGTTTCCCATTATGGGACGTGCCAAATTTTTGGTGGAAAAGGGTAAATTCTCAGGTCGCCTTCCATTAATTGTAGTCAAAGGGAAACTCCCCAGTTTGCTTGGGCTGGACTGGTTCAAGGCCTTGGACTTCAACATCACTGGCATCCACTCCACTTCTGCAGATGACTTTGAGGCCCTGACCATTGAGTTTGTGGAAGTCTTCGATGACACCCTCAGTAAATATTTGGGAACCCTTATTTCTCTTAATCTTGACCCAAAGGTAGCCCCTATTCGGCTTAAGCCCAGATGTGTACCTTTTGCTCTCCATCCTAAGGTGGACCAGGAACTGGATAAGTTGGTTGCTCAGGGTGTGCTTGAGCCCACAGACTACTCTCAATGGGAGACTCCCATTGTCATACCCATTAAACCCAATGGGTCTATATGTATCTGTGCTGATTTTAAATGCACAATCAACCGGGCTTTACAGGCACACCCATATCCAGTTCCTGTAGTCCAGCATCTTCTACATTTCCTGAGTCAGGGCACCATATTTGGTAAGCTGGAATTGGCCCAGGTATACCAGCAGCTCCCTGTGGATGATGCACAGCTGCAGCCCAGACAATTGTCACCCACAGGGGGACTTTGGGATCAGTGTGGCTCCAGGCTTATTCCAGAGCCTAATGGAATGTTTATTGCACAGTATCCCTGGAGTCATCCCTTACTTCGATGATGTTTTGATTTCTGCAACCAGTAAATCAAATTTCATCCAACGATTATGACATGTCCTAACCCACTTCAAACAGACAGGCCTAAAACTAAAAAGAGCTAAATGCAGGTTTGGAGTTCCCAACGTGGAATTCTTTGGGTTTCTGATTGATGCAGAAGGCCTTCACCCTATCCCCTCTAAGATTGAGGCCATAAAGAAGGCCCCAACCCCCACATGCAAGGCAGAGCTGCAAGCATTCCTTGGACTGCTCAACTTTTATAGTGTCTTCCTGCCACATAAGGCATCTGTGGCAGAGCCACTCCACAGGCTGCTGGACAGTAAGACACCCTGGTCCTGGGGAAAGGTGCAGGCCTCTGCTTTTGCAGCTGTTCAGGACCTTCTTACTTCAGATGTGGTACTTGTCCAGTACTCTGACCGTCTCCCCCTCACCCTGGTGTGTGATGCCTCATCCTATGGCATTGGCGCAGTCCTGTGTCATCTATTGCCATATGGGATTGAAGCTTCTATAGCTTACTTTTCCAGGACTCTTTCCTCGGTTAAATGGAATTATAGCCAGTTAGGTAAAGAGGCCATTGTAGCTGCCGTTAAACGGTTCCATGATTTCGTCTATCGCCATTTTTTCCAACTAATCATGGACCACGAGCCTCTTCTGTGGTTGTTGTCAAGCGAAAGGCAGACCCCCCCCCCAAATTATTTCTCCTCATTTGTCTCGGTGGTCAGTGTTCCTGGCCGCTTATAATTACCAATTTATACATCACCCTGGTAAAGAGCTAAGTTACGCTGACGACCTCAGCCACTACCCTCTGCCCATAGCTGTTTCTGACCCAGCCCCTGCCTTCTTAGTTGATGAATTGGAAGCCCCTATTACTGCATTGGACATTGCTAAATCCTCCCTGAGGGACCCAACAATAGCACAAGTTTTTGACTGGGTATGGAGAGGTTGGCCACTGGGGCACCTACCCGAAGAATTCCGGCCCTACAAGACTAGACAGCACAAACTGTCTGTTTTGAAGGGCTGTCTCCTATGGAGATGCAGGGTAGTGGTTCCCCCGGCTTTACAAACATAATGCCTTCATGACGGACATCCTGGCTATTAGGGCACAGCTACGTCTGGTGGCCAAACTTTAATAGGCCAGCCTGGGTGGCCTGAGTAGCGTAGGGGAGTAATGCCTCCTACAAAGGCAGCATTTAAGATCCAGCTGCTGCAATTACTTGCGAGTCCAATCCCAGGCAGGCTCAAGGTCGACTCAGTCTTCCATCCTTTATAAGGTGGGTAAATTGAGGACCCAGTTTGTTGGGGGCAATAAGCTGACTTTGTATAAATATACAAAAGTATGAAGGCTATTGGTTAATGCATTGTAAGCCGCCCTTAGTCTCCAGAGAAGGGCGGCATATAAATCAATTTTTTTTAAAAAGGTCAATATCTGATTGGGTAGGCGAATGCCAGAATTGTCAGCAGTCCCACCCTGCTCCCCCTGAAGCCCCCTCCAGGGAGTGGGAAGCCCTAGGAGCCCTTGGTCCTGAATTCATGTCGACCTGGCCGGGCCATTCCAGGGACAAACCAATTTGATAGCAGTTGATGCTTACTCTAAATGGGTAGAGATAGCTCGCATGGCATCAACCTCTTCCAGAGCCATATGCAGAGTCCTTCATAGTTGGTTTGCGACCCATGGCCTGCCTGACTTGGTAGTTTCAGACAGTTCACCTCTGCAGTTTTCCGGATATTCCTGGCCAAACTGGGCATCCATCATGCTCCTGTGGCCCCATTTCATCCAGCCAGTAATGGACTGGAGGAGAGGGCAATTAGGTCAGCCAAGGACGTCCTGATCAGGCTGGGCCAGCCGATTGGTGGGAGAAGATTACAAAGTATTTTCTGGTGCAGCACACCACCCCCTGTCCAATGACTAATCGCAGTCTGGCCGAACTCCTCATGGGCCACCGTCTCAGGATGACCCTGGACAGGCTGCACCCAAACTGCACAACGGTCATCCCCCTGGACTCTACTAGTAAGGTCAGAACCTTTAACATTGGGGACCGAATGTATGCACAGAACTACAGGGGAAACCTCGCTGGTTGCCTGTTTTTATAGGCTCAGGCTCAAGGATGGAAGAAGCTGGCATTGGCACATTGATCAGATCCGAGGGCAACTGTTTACCTCCGCCTCCGCCCAAGGTGGGTCTGAATCTGAACTAAGTCAGCTGCGGCCTCTGAAAATAATTTCCGCACTGAAACCGCGCCCAGCACTCCTTCCTTCCTAGCGGCCCCATCGCCTGACGCACCTGGTGAGTCAAGTCTTCTTCCATCGGCAGAGTCCACAGATGAGGGCATGTTGCAATCTCCAAAGGGACCAGTGGTTCCTGGACAGCCAACAGCGACTCCTCCACCTCAGGGGCCAAACACTCCGGAACTGTGCCACTCTAGTAGAAACCGCAGGTGCTCAGCCTATTTGGCTGATTACACATGCGCCATCCAAGGGGGGAAGAGTGTAGCATCTTCAGCCACTCTGTAGCACAGCAACACAAGGGCGTTTCCTATTGGCTATGAATGTGACAGCTCTGCTGGTGGGAAACAGATGCTCGCTATTGGTTTTTCCTGTTGACAGCTGCTATGTAAATAGCAGCTCCGCTGTAGTTACCTTGCCAGTTCCTGCATTATTCTTAGAGCGTTAGCTGTCATCCTAATAAAGGGAGTTGTTTTAAATCCGTCTCGCCTCAGTCTCCATTCACCCTCGTTCTCCCAAATAGAACACCATTCACCCAGCCACAATCACCTTCCCAACGTCCTTGCTTTTACTAGGGGCAATAATACCACACTACAGTGTAAACTGCTTCTCTGCAATGATGCTTCTGGCCATTTCTTCAGAAGTTCAGCCATCTCACATACATGACTTTATATCATTTTATAATAAAATAGAAATAAATACATGATATAAAAATGTTGTGAAGCATCATAACATGCCACCAAGAAAGCCAAGAGATGGGCTGTACTACACACCCAGAGCCCCAAGACCAGGCAGACAACCAATTTTTCACGGCCTTACGGAAAGCCATCAGGTTTAGGATTATCCTAATTTCAGAGGGATAGTTTTACATAAGGAGGGCTCTATATCAGAAAAGGCTGTTATCCTGGACCCTGGCAGTTGATTTTCCTTAGCCAGTGATATATGGAGTACGCCCCTCCTTACTGGGTCCAATGGACTGAGTAGAAACAATTGGGGAGAAATGGTCCTGTAACTAATCTGATCGCAAGATTATTCCAGCAAGTAGCCCTGTTTCTCACAAGTCTATAAGCCTTACCTTTGCTTTCTGAAATACTTGCAATTATAGAAGTTTTCACCCATCCACATCTTCCCATTTTAGTTCCTTCGATATTAAAACAGTCCCTTTCTTTTTGTTCCTCTCCATTTTGCTCCTTATGGTAGATCTGATGCTACCAGGTAATGAGTGCAGTTGCTCTTTCAATCTTTCTCTATAGTCCATGGAAATTTTGTAGTCAAGAGAAACCGATAGTTCAACTTTATACAAAATGCTTTAAAAAATTAAGCAAAGGAGGCTTTGCAGTATTGTGGACAGGTGATGGGAAAGAAAGAGAAGGAAGCTTAGTCCATCTTAAGAAGAAACTGAAAAGGTACCCGCTAGAAGATAAAACAATTGAATGGAGCAAGCATTTGAGGACAACCAACAGCAAGATTAAACAATGAACAAAAAACAAAACACCAAAAAAAAAAAACCCCCAGCAACTGCCAACCAGAAGAGAACATGGCAGCTGGAAACTCAGGACGAGGTGGCTTCCCAGACCAGCAACCAGATGCTAGAAGGGAGGGACTATGCCAGGCAGTGCAGCTAGTTGTAGTTGCGTTTGTGACTATATTGGAAGAAAATACTGGAGAATGGCTCCAGTTTTGAACTGAAGCTGGAAAACATGATTGGGATTACATTGTGTAATGGCATATGGGGATGATCTTGTTGAGATGAAACAATGAGACACAACCAAGGGGATAGTCTAATAAAATGAAGTTTATCTGGCAGCAGGAATGTGGGAGGGACAAGTGACCCAGAAGAGATCTTCCTGGTTTAGGGGGCTGTAAATTAGGAGGCTGTAAAGGAAATGGGGGAAAGTTTGGAAAGTTTTTTTTTCTTCCATATATCGTTGATTTGAATTTATACTTTGTTCCTTTTACAGAGATTAAAGGTACATTTTTTTCTATACTTCTATACAGAATATTTTAAAAGCAGCAGAAAATAACAGTTCTGATCATTCTTTTTTGTATTCATTCATTTCATTTGTTTCCCTTGATGCCTAAAGCCACATTAATTGAACTTAAAGTTCCTGCAGTCAACAAATATTTTGTTCTAGGATGAAGATATAACATTTAAATGTGATGTTTTAACCAATATATATATAAAAAGCAATTTAAAATGCTTTAATGACTTTGGTAGAATGAGCCACAACAAAAAGTTCAAGCTAAGCCTCAGAATATGTAACTTACAGGATAATCAATATTAGGTTTTGCAGATAAAGTATAATACTAAGAAAACTAATAGAGTGCAGTTCTTAATATATTACATTTTAAAGCAAGTTCCCATAGAGTTCAATGGATATTTCTGCCCTATATTTCTCAAATGCACACACATTCCCTGTTCATCTACATGCTCCCACTGAATTGACAAGGATTAAGCACAGGATTTAATGTAGCCCACCCTGACATTTGAAAAGCATTTATTATGGTAGTACATGATATTTTCATTGTGATTTAGTGAGTTAATGCAAAATACAAATAGCACTAGGCCTAGCAGCTGAGGTAAAATTATGTAGTAAAACAGAAGGATTTTGGGGTGGGGGTTTGCTTGGTTTGCCTGAATGAATCTAGAAGATTTTTCACTCCTTTTCCCATCAATCCTTCAACACATTTTGCAGTAAGGATTTCTAGAGCCTGAAGAAATATTCTCATCCTCATCTATTTTATTGTGCAATATTATCCAAATTGCTTAGATGTCAATGCTGGGAAGCGCCAGATTGCAGATGACTTTATTAATCTCTTAGTAATGTTCATCACCAAGGACTGCATTGCCTCTTTGTGGTTCACCTGGGAGACATAGGAACATGAGAGTCATTTTATGTCATTTCCGATCCATTCTTTGGGGTTGCTTCAAAGGCAACTTGGCCATTAAACCATGGCAGTGCGCATGAATTGTTTTTGTGCCCACATCATTCAACTTCAATACACAATTGCTGCAATGATTGTCAGAGAATGTTGGGATACATTGTTCTCAGTACATGCATGTTACAGAGCTTCATTTCTCAAATATCAAGTAAGCTTATGATGTTTGGATAGTTTCTTCTCCCCCCACTTAAATAGCTACTGTTTAAAGTTCAATACTTAAATGTGATGTCTGCTTTTTTCTTGTATTTTTCATTTATATTTTAATGCTTTTTAAAATGCACCTTTTTTTTCCACAAGTTTGAGATTTTAAACTGTAAGATAAGTAAGATTTGAAAGGTGAAATATTACAAGGATGGGAATTTCTTGGACCATATTTTAGTTTCTCGGCTATTACTTCCCCAAAACAATTTCTGCAGCAAGTATTACCTATATATGTATACTCTAAAATAAATCTCCCTACATTCAGAAGGATTTGCTCACAAGTACTTGGCCTTGGAAATCATTTAATTTTATTGGATTCTATCATGAGTATAATGGGTTAACCAACAGCACACAAAAAATATTAGTGTTAAGATGAACACAATTCAGGTTGTTTTGCTTTGTCTAAACATTTGTCTGAACTGCATCACAGGTTATAAACATTGGAAATCCAAGAGATTGTTCAGTGGGTAACTCTAAATGACACCTGTGTTTCTCCCACAGATAATGGAAAAATTATAAATGCAATGATAAAAAAGTAAAGCCCATCTAATAAATTACACAGCACAAATTATTCACTCTCTCTAATTGCTAATGACTCACTGTCATTCCTGTTGGCAGGAACGATTAAGTGTGAAAGGACTACAGTGATGTTCATGTGATTCAGTATTTTCAGTAACACATTAAGATGGCTGGAGTGGAGAATATGCTAATCATATGTGTTGTTTACACAGTGATGAAAAGAAGCAAAAATACCTCAGTAATCAGAGTAAGACAGAAAGATAGAGAGACAGAGCTTAAGCCTCATCTTATTTCCATGTAGCTCAAAATTATTTTTGTATGCTCTCATGCAGGCTTTTTCAACTTGCTGACCTCCACATGACTTGGAGTTACAATTCCATGAATTACAAAAAAATGGCTGTTCAGTTCAGTTGGAGAAATTCCAAGGTTTGTAGTCCCAACACATATTAAGTATGCTATATTAGGAAAGGCTGAAACTTCTTCATCTTGAAAACTTTTCTACTAGAACGTCTGGGGTAGGTATAGCAAACTGAAAACAGCTGTGCAAAAATGGATCTGGACCATATGTGCCCTGGAAGACTTCTCCCCATCAGGAGACTGCAGAATAACAGTTTTCTGCAGGTTTGAGTGCTGAGAGATAATGGTATTAGAGTCACTTTGTTGAGATGGGTGAGAGTAGAGTAGAGTAGAGTAGAGTAGAGTAGAGTAGAGTAGAGTAGAGTAGAGTAGAGTAGAACAGAACAAAAATAAAATAATAAAATAAAATAAAATAAAATAAAATAAAATAAAATAAAATAAAATAAAATAAAATAAAATAAAATAAAATAAAATAAAATAAAATAAAATAAAATAAAATAACAAATCTTGCTTCCAATCACAAGAGATACTTTTAAGGGACTCTAGATTCTCAAGCCTCATTTTCTAATCACTTTTAAAAATTGCTCATTTAAGCTGTTGGGGACCCTCAGAATGATAAATTTTAAAATGCTGGGTGAGTTGACCTTTAATCCTAAACCCCACAAAAATTAATCATAAGCTTAAAAATTTTAAAAATATGAAATAAACAGCAAAATGTTACATAATATTTTGATCTCAGAAAGCTATAAATGAACTAAAAGACCAGATAAAATTGGAATAATGACACTTTTACAATAAGGTTTTGGAATTATTTATAAAGTACAAGCATAACACAGATAATTTCATGATTTAAAAAATTGGAAGAAAGTTAGGATTTTAGGTAGAGGAAGGATATATATGCCTGCAAATGATGCAAAACATTATGATAACCTTTTCTACTCATTTTGAAATAGTAGCTGGGCCTACACTATATAAGGGATGTCCAAAAAAGGTTTAATGACTAAGTTTCAACATAAAATGCAGCATAGTTAATAAACAACAATGGGTGAGGTTTGTTTATTATGCTTAAAAGCAATTCATCCATGTATATATGAATCTAACCACAGATTTAGCAAAATATTGTCTCTCGTTATTGCCCAGCATTGGATGAAATAAAGAATACATATATAAGAAGAGAAAGGAAATATAGAATTGAGATTCATATCCCATAGCCAAGATCTAAGAGCCGAGATGGCGCAGTGGTTAGAGGGCTGTACTGCAGCTACTTCAGCTGACTGCTAGTTCAGCAGATCAGCGGATCAAATCTCATTGGCTCAAGGTTGACTCAGCCTTCCATCATTCTGAGGTGGGTAAAATGAGGACCCAGATTGTTGGGGGCAATATGCTTTTTAGTATACTGTTGATTGTTGTAAGCCACCCAGAGTCCTCAGAGAGTAGATGGCATAGAAATATGATAAATAAATAATTAAATAAATCTATTCCATGTGATGAATTCCCAATACATGGAAATGGTTCACTCACTGTGGAATACACTACTGTTGGTGGAATAATAGGCAAAATCTTGAAGAGTTTAAATAATTCAAACATCAGTGGATAAATAGTTTGGCATGTCTCTATCACCTTTAGTCATTTTGCTGAATAGCTCTGTTTAAAAGACATTCTATCCTTATATATTCCAAAATCAGTTTCTACTGCTTTTTAATATGTTGCTTTAATCCATTTCAAGTTAGATTGAAAAGTACAGTCCGATATCAAGCACATTCCCTTAATATAATTTCCACTGAAAAGCAATGAGAATTACACATATTTAGGATTTTCATTGTGTATCCCACTGAAAGTATACAAATGACTTTGGCAATCCTAAACATAGGTTGATTCCCAGCTAAGGATGATAGCGTTCATAACTAACTCTCCATCTGATTAAAACCAATATCTTTTATTTTTAAGACAGTATTTCTGTAATACAGTATGTTTACTTTTGCAGGGTTTGCTCTTAAGTAGATAAATCCTTAAAAATCGCTGATTATATATATGGATTAAAAAAGAATGAGAATCTTAAATGTAGAGATTTCTTTTTTATAGTGGGCCACATGATAGAATTGAGTTAATACACACACACACACACACACACTATATTCTAAACATTTTTTAAAATAATGACATTCTGTATATAAACACCTCGTAAAGCAGGACAAGTCAGGTACAAAGCTGATGCTTCAAATTAGTCACCGGGAGCTAGGTTGAGCTATTTATCCTGAACTATAAGTTATGGTTTCATAACCATACTCAATCTGTCCTATTATAACACAGCATAGCCAGTTTCAAGAGTGACCTTTTCCATCACGCTGTTAAATAGCAATCACAGTAATTACTGATTATGTATTTTTTTAAAAAAACATAAAAGATATGGATGGTTGAAAGTGACCTAAGGAGCTTTCCCTCTGCTTTTGTGTATGCTTGGAAAATAAACAGACTTGTTTCCTATAAACAGACACTTACAAATATCACATATATTTAAACTACAAAGAAGTTATAAGCCGTTATTAAGTTAAATAGATTATCTTGATATTAATTGGAAAAATCATAGTGTAATGAGGCAAAATACCTGACCTATCCTGGATAAATTCCATCATTCTTCTTCCAGCACCATTTATTCAAGAAAACGGAGGCTCCTTAAAACTTATTTTTGTTTTTTTCCTAAGAATGCATCTTATTTTCTTTCACCTCTGCATATATTTTATATAAAAGTCTCAAAGGGATAAAGGATTCCATATCAGGATAATTTAGAAATTTTACCTCCTTAGGATCGTTATCTGAAATAAAATTTCATAGACAATTCATAGTGGACTAAACTAGGGTTGAGGATCCAGGCAGCAGCTATCGTTATTTATTTTAAAAGCAACTTGTATATGTTGGGAAGGAAGAGTAAAAGAGAATTAAGTTAGGATCCCGGGTATTGAGATAACTTTTCTTATTCTTTAATTTGGTATTTTTTCATGGAAGAGGTTGCAATGGAAAAACAAGCAGTAGAAACCAAAACTCTGTTTCATATTCTATATACCTTTTGCTTTTTTCCCATTTAAAAAAAAACATTTTATCATATAGTTTTTATTCTCTCTTTCTCACACACAAACATAGACAAAACACACAAACAATACATACTAGGTTAATGTCCTCCTTTCCTTTCCTTCCCTTCCCTTTTTCTTTTCACCTATCCTATCCTATCCTATCCTATCCTATCCTATCCTATCCTATCCTATCCTATCCTATCCTATCCTACCCTGCTGCCATTATCCCTTAGTGACGTCTTGCATTAAAAAAATGAACTGATGATTTATGATTCTGGTGATATGACAGGAGAGAGTTATTCTATTACCATAGAGTAGGAGGTAAAGTCATAATTGTACTTATAAGTGCTGTAAAGATCAGAAGCTAACTCTTTGTATTCTTTCTTTCTCTTGTATTTTTTCCCTTTTTCTTTCTTGCACTCTTAGCTTTCCCTTTGATTTCTTTTTCCCCCCTTTAATATTAGTTTTTATTGGTTTTTTAATTTCCTTTTCAAAAATCTTTAAGAAAATATATTTTAAAAAACAAATTTATACTATCCATTTCATAAACATGACTCTGGCTGGCATAGCGTAAGTAAATCAAACAGTTAAAAACAAAGCCAAACAACCATTAGAAACAATTAAGCATAAATATAAATATGACTGGAAGAGAAAGGACCAACATTCTATATATATAATGTAATAGTGTCTTTTTATACCATTATAAGTAGTTACGTAACTATTTAATTCATGCTTTACTAAAATAAAGAAAAAGATAAAGAAATGTTAAAACATTTAAAGCATCTAATATTTAACAATGAAATTTGTAATACATACAATTTCATATATTCAGTACTGTAATATTTTTTAAAAAATAATGTTTTATAAATACACAAATTGAATCCTTATTTTTATATAATAATAATTATGGATAATTTTCCCAATGGGGTTAAGCTATAGGTTCAAAGGGAATAATAAGCTTCCTTGACTATTGTGGGTCATGAAAATATTTGCACTGTTTTAACAATATTTCAAAACACAGACATTTAACATAACACAGAATCTATCATCCAAACAACAGTAACAAAAATCTGTAACAGATGGCGAGAAGGGATTTGTTCCCATTCCAGCTGAGTAGTTCATTCCATGACTTTTTTTCTGCAGCTAACTGGGAACACATTCCAAAATTCAGAGGTACTGAAGTTGCTACTCATGTGGAAGGATTATCTCTATGCATCATATTTAACCATTCTTCTACCTTATTACTTGTTACAGACTTATTCAGTGGTGAAAGTCGACTGAAAAAGGTCTATTCTGAGACAGACTACAGAATAAATTGGGGAAACCAAACTCTCCAAAGTGTTGCTGAACTACAAACCCCAACTTCGTTTCCCATTTGTCATATTTCTGAACTGGAATGTCAGGATTATAGCTCATCAACATCTACAGAACTACTGATTTCTTTCTCTAGCAATTTAAGTTGTGCTACCAGACCATATTTTCCAGCACCACACTTTCCCAGGGCACAGAGCTCCCATAGAAATGGCACTTTGTAATAACAGTTCCCATTTCTCGAACAAACTTACCTGCTTGGGTGCTTCATTTATAATATCTGAATAAACATGGTTTGATGCACAAGATTTTCTTTTCTTTTTCTTGAGTGCAGACATTTGTTTAAATTCTGGAATGCAAGGAAAATAGAAAAGGAGCCAGAGACAGATGCCAAGTCAAGGCAAAGGACAGTATAAACAGAAGATACCAAACAGCCTAGATCTGTAGATTACTTGATACAAGTAGTCTTCACTTGCTGATCACTTGTTCAGCAACCGTTTGAAATTACGATCACAAATGCTACTTATGACTGAGACATCAAGTTATGGCCATCCCAGCACCCCCATTTGATCATAAAGTCATGATCTGAGCACTTGGCAACCAGTTTACACTTATGACAGTTGTAGTGTCCTGCGGTCACACAATCGCCATTTGCAACCTCTCCTGCTGGCTTTCCACAAGAAAAGTCAGTGGGGAAGTGGACATGGAAGTCACAAGTTGCTATGTTGAGTTGTTCCTGCCCCTACCACACATCCTGGCTTATTGCGTTCATACCACTGCACCTCCTTCCTTACTCTCCTGTTCTCTATAGGACTCACTTGTTTTATCAGCCTGCTTGCAATCTCCCTAAGGAATAGCTTGTTGTGACTAGGAATTGCAACTTCCTACCAGCTTCCTAATTGACTTTGTTCATGGGAAGTTGGCAGGAAATCACAGACCTGATCATGTGAGGCTTTCATTCACATGATCCTTGCTCAACAACAGCAACAAGGGTTGCTGACACTGCCATCACTAAGCAACGTCACATAACATCACACTTATTGACCTCATCCCATAACAACAGAAATTCTGGTTGCAACTATCATCGTTAAGTGAGGACTAGTTCTGGAAGGAGAAAACAGCAATTTCTATAAACTGTTGAAAATTTTCTCGGAGATGTCATTAAACAATCTCTAAACAAAATGTTAATGAGATAACTGAGAATAAGGACAAGTTAGAAAGCAAGAAACTTCAGGGGTATCAGTAAATCAATAGCAATCACCTTTCATGATAAGAGCTCTCTGGTTTTTCATTTTCTTTTTCTACATTTCATTTTTATTTGGGTCACTCTTGGATTTTGGTGGCACTTTTAAATGATAATTTTGGGGTTTTGTGCCTAAATTTTGCTTTCATCTTCTCTGAGGGACAGAAGAGATTTTATTACTTGAACTGCATCTCTCTTGCAATTTTTTTGGCCAACCTTGTTCTGCGTTCTTGAGTTAGTCTTTTGGGGCTTGAAGCTTAGCCTCTCAGTGTCTTGGAAAGCACTGAGCTCTTTTTAAGCTCTTCTGAACTTGTCTCTTATTTGCATCAAGATTTTTTTCTGTTCTATTTTGAGCAGCTCCCTCATGAATGAACTCTTCAGTCTGAATTCTCTCACAGAATGTTAAACTGTCCTGTGGCAACAGACATACAAGTCCACAGGAACCTGTTTTACAGATTAGATAATTCTAAGGGACTTATTTTTAAGAAATCATTTAATTATATTGTATCTATTGATTCATACTCTTCATATTAATAATTTCCTTTCAAGATGAGTAGCATTATGCACAGTGCAGGCAAGATATAAGGAATTGTAGGTCAAAAAATTAAAGGCACAAGATTTTTTAAAAGGGAAAAGGAGTCATAGCTAAATGCTGTCACCACCAATACCATTCGATAGTTCCATAACTTTGTATCTTTGCAAATCATCCTTGCTAACTCTGCATCCAAACAGTCTTTCATATATTGCCATTTTTTAAAAAAAAATCTTTTTGAATATATCGACAACTTAATTCAATCAAGGTTTTTTCAGTATTTCTCTTCATTTTTTCTTCATATATTTATTTTTTGTGACTTGATCCTCATTGATTCTTTTTATGTGACTAATCTTTTCAATGTATTTCTTCCATTCTGGTCACTTTTGCATTTAATCCATATCCATCTGTCCATCTATCCATCCATTTTTTGATCCTATCACTTTTTGTTTGCCACACATATTTAGGTAATCCATCATCACTCCATTTAACCTATTTCTTATGTTTTTTTTCTCACATACCCAACTTTCATTTCCACACAACAAAATATACAAAAGTATGTCTATAATCAAAGACCTTTTTACTTCTTTCAGTGTTAATTCCCTGCTACAGGTCACACAGTATTATCTTTCTACCGGAACCTTCATTATGTTAAAATTTCTCACCAATTGAACATACAGTGTATGTTCAAAAAAAGTCCACATATTCATTTAGTTGCTTCATTTTTTGCCTTTTATGTATACCTACCAATTGCTAACCCTGTTTTTAAACATTCTTCTGATATACATAGCTAATTTGAAAATACTTCATTAAATTGCCATAGCAACCAAATAAAATATCACTATGTGTGTGTGTGTGTGTGTGTATGTTTATGTATGTATGTAGATCTTTGGTTATTCGGGTCTTCTCCCGCGTAAAATTGGAAGTGTCTTGGCGACATTTCAACAAAGTCTCATTCGTCATCTTCAGACTGGTGTTCTCGGCTTCGTGCTTCCAGGAGCAAATGTATGTATATATACCATATTTTTCAGAAAATAAGACCAAGTCCTATTTTCTTTTAGACTTGAAAATAAGCACTTGGGCTTATTTTCAAGGCAGTCTTACTTTTTTTGGGGTGCAGAAGGCCAGACTCGGTAAATTGGATGTGCCATGGATGAACCGTTACTTCCATTCCAAGCCTTCAGCATTCGGAATGGAGGCTTTTTGGCGAATGGACTGAGGGAAGGATGGCAGGCAGGAAAATCCCCCTCCCCATTTTCTTCCTGTTCACCAAAAAGCCTCCCATAAGCCTCCCAAAGACGGAAAAAGCAAAGCAGCTGGCTATAGACATGCCAGGGAAGTGGCCCAACAAACAGAAGTGCTGCTTGAAAGAGAAGGGCAAAAGTGGTATTTGCGCTGCCTCAAGGGGCCAGCGGGCTGCAGCTGCAGCTGGACAGTTGCCCCTTAATGCCACCACTCAGTCTGGCAATGCCCAACCCCCTGGGCTTATTTTTGGGGTAGGGGTAATATTAGGGCCACCACCCAAAAATTAAGGTTAGGCTTATTTTTGGGGTGGGTCATATTTTCAAAGAAACACTGCATGTGTGTGTATGTTTATGCAATGTGCTTCATATATGTGGTGTTCTATGTGTGTGTGCATGTACACACAAAAACACAGTTAAATCTAAGTTTTGTTGTTTACTGTACAGATTGAAGTATGATTATTCATATAGTCTTCAATTGTCCTTATATACCAGTTCCTCTCTTAGGGTTTCTAATACCAGCTGAAGCAAAAAATACTTCTCCTTTTCATGATAAGGAGCCACTTAAAACTGTTTAATAGCAAATGAAAACTTTTCTTAGAATGAGGGAAATAAACAGACCTCTTTGAGATCTAAAGAGATCTATAGAGCCTGAGTACCATAGGGGGCTAATGCCTCCTACTAAAGGCAGCAATTAAGATCCAGCTGCCTGTAATTTCTCTGAGTTCAATCCTAGCCAGGCTCAAGGTCGACTCAGCCTTCCATCCTTTCTAAGGTGGGTAAATTGAGGACCCAGTTTGTGGGGGCAATAAGCTGACTTTGTATAAATATACAGAAGTATGAAGGCTATTGCTTAACGCATTGTAAGCCGCCCTGAGTCTCCGGAGAAGGGCAGCATATAAATTAAATTAAAATAAATAAATAAATAAAGCAAATCTTTTAAATTGGGTCTTTGATTCCCCCAATTAAAGATGCAATGGCTACTTTCAAGAGAGTAGAAAATTCCACACAATTATTACTTTTCAGGGGGATGGAAATATTAAGGGTTCACAGTGATCTAATGGAGTGGAAGGACACCCTCCATTTTTTATCAGTAGTAGGGCTACCATATCTTAGCTGCAAATTTCCTTAGGACCAGTAGAGGTCAGCAAGGAATTTGTTTTTTCTTATCTTTGCTGCCCTCTTCTGGGCACCCTAATCAGTATGTCCTCAGTCTCTCTTCCTGTGCTCATTCACCACCTGGCAGCTCTGCTCCCATCCATGATGCGATTTCATAGGCTAGTTCTCTAGCTGATCATGACCAGATTTGGTTTCTTTAAAGCCTTATGAAGGCCCCTGTGCTTCCAAGTTCTATACACCTGCCTCCCTTATTTTGCCTGTATTTGCTTTACCAGTTAGGATCCAGCTGGGAATCATGGTTTTGGAGCAGGCTAGAGTGCCCTTGCTTTCATCATGATTACTTTACAAGGCAAAACCTTTTAAAGATAGATGACAGGAAAAAAAATTAGAAGATTAATGAGAATATCTGCAGCCTGGTCTTTATGGATGGGCAATTTCTCTTTCTTCAGCTTTATTTACTGGCATTGTGAATCTGATGCTAAGAAATATGAAAAGGTCTACAGTAAGTCTACTTAAGGCAAATCGTTTTATCCAAAAATATTTTCCTGCCCAAAGTACAAGAAAGTGCTACTTAATAGAAAAAGAAAGTGCCAAAAGAAGTAACAACTGCAACATAAAAACAATACCTAAGTGGAAAACTTTATAGGCTGCCAATTAGTCATTTAATTTCCCACCCCTGTGTAAGTTTTGAGTATTCTTTTCTTATTCACCTAAATAAAGTAACATAAGGTGCCTAATCATCTTATCACATTGATCTTTTATTACACAATATGTCAAAGCCATAAGACTGTTAATAAAACTGTAATGTTTTTTATAATCTACAGGGTTTAAATGGAATTTTATGACTCTTAACTTCATTCTACCGCAATCACTCAGGAAGTCAGTTGACTTTTTTACAAAAAAAAAAAAAAAGTTAAAAACCTTTGCACATATTACGGAGTAATAAAAACATTCTTGCACTTAAAATAATGGTGTCTGGATAGCAATAAACTTCATTTGCAATGGATTGCAGTAGAAATACTGCCAATATGTTGCTCATAGTATCTTTCCAAGGGAAGCTAAACTCTGTTCTTTCTACCTAAAAATGGATGAAATCTGTCAGGCTGCTTTTGCGTTAATTATATAAAAAGTGCACATCCTGAATAGCATCTTTAAAGGTCCTCCTAATCACTGATGCCTAGGTAGAAATCCCCTTATCCAGACATTTTGTGTGCGCGAAGGAACATTTGGCTGCTGCTCATCAAATGCTGCACCGCAGCAGTCTAGGTACATTGCAATTATTTTGGTACCTCAAGTAATAATAAAGTCCATACATAGCTCTCCCACTTCCTTGCAGTAAAAATGTAGTAGTGATAAATTAAGTAGTGGTTTCCCTGTTTTTTCAGGGTATCCAGAAACAGCCACCTAGGATGGTCATTTTACTCTGCTAAAGATAGGGCTGACCCTGCCTTTCCTTGACCAGTATTTCATTAAAAAAAATCATCATCATCTTCACATGACCAAGTTGCTAAATTAATCCACTAGTCATTGTGTAAAAAATATGACTTACCTGTATCTGAAAAGTCATGTGAACATTGGGTGGAGAAAGTTGTTGAAAATGGGAAAGTGAAGATCTTGTGGGACTTTCAAATACAGACAGATTGTCATTTGCCACAGTTGTCGAAAAGTGAAGCATACAATTTATTGATATCATTGTACCAGGAGATGCTAGAGTCAAAGAAAAAGAACTGGAAAAAATCATAAAATATCATGACCTGGCCATTGAAACTATGTGATTATGGATGAAGCATCCATAATCGCATAACAGTGATACCCATTGTCATCGGGATACTTGGTACCATGTCCAAAAATTTTATAAAATACATCAAGAAATTGCAGCTTCCTGCAAAACACCAGCAGAACTGCAAAAAATTGTGCTACTCGGAACATTGTACATTTTAAGAAGATACTGCCAGTCAATGATATTTATGATACATTTTTAAATGTTCAGTTGACTCAGTTTCATGTTTAATGAATAACAACAACACCTGGAGTATTCCTTGAACTGCATTGGTTGTTATTATTATTGACAAAATCTACATCAGTCAATTGCAAAAGACAGCTTTAGTTGAAATACTAGATGATATACTATACACACACACACACACACACACACTACCTAATGTTGTACCTAATGTTTTATGATGAATGTGTTTTTACAATGACTATGATCATGATCTATCACTATTGTTGTATGTACACTGAGAGCTTATGCAGAGGAGACAAATTCATTGTGTGTCTAATCACACTTGGCCAATAAATAATTCTAATTCTAATAAAGGCCCTGCATATTATATTGTATATGAAAATCGAAGGAGTGCAGCCTGTAGGAATTGACAGATGAAAATTTTGTCAATGCAGATTTTGCAAATCATTATTTTTATGGTTGATAAAAAGTGCTGAGGGATTATTTAGGATTATTTACAGATAGAGGGGACTGCTCTAAACTCTCTTTCAGGGTGTCTCCAAATAGTTAATAGTAATTTCACATTACGGTTATCTGCTATTATTTATACCCTTGCATTATTAATAGTTATTTATCTATTCACACTTGCATGCTTCCAACCTGATAGTTTGGTAGGACAGGAGCTCACCCTGTCACTTGGTGCTTTGGTCTTGAACCTCGGCTGCCAGCTTTCCAACTAACAAGCCCAGCATTTTAATTTCTGTGCCAGGAAACCCTTATCTTTTATCTTTATTAATAGTTATTAATGATAAATAAATAAACCTGATATGGATTATTTAATCAGTAAACCTAAGGACACCAGACTGCCAATTGCACCTCTCTTGGTGTTGTCTCCCATCTCTCATCCCTCCTCTGCCTTAAAGTTTTTTTTTAATTAAAATTAAATAGAAGTATGGAGAACAAACAAAAATATATCATCAAGAGAGTAAAGGAATTAAAATGGAAATGGGCAAGAACTGATGGTAAGTAAGCCAAGGCAGTCATAGAATGGATCCCACCTGATAAAAAGTGGGATCCATAAAACAAGATGGATTGACAACATCGGCAAGTATTGTAGTCCCAATTGACAAAAGAAATCTCAGGACCATGTGAGTTAGAAACATGTGAAAATGCCCTACATCAAATGACAAATGACTAAAATGATGATGATGATGGATGATGGATGATGATGATATTGAAGTAAGCTAGAAAGTATAAAAATCAATATCACCTTATGACAGAATCCTAGAACCCAATGTTGAAAAACATCTCTAAGAGAATGTCTTGTCCAAAGTAATGGAGCAGAATCTTTATTCCCAGGAAAGCTTTTGGACAAATTTTAGAGCTATTTTAAAAAGATAAAAAAGGTGCAAGCTGTGCTTTATTTCAATGTATGCCATTCTGTTCAGAAAATGATTATGATAAAACTGCAATGATAGTGAACATCTTTGAACCAGCAAGGAATACTTGTGAATAACATCATTGGTTCACCAGATTGCCTTTTGGTTAAGCAGGCATCTAGTCACTGGCTACTTGAAAACCATTCACTTGTATACAATATTTTAAATGGGTTACTGATCACAAAAGTTTTAGAAAGAGAAAATAAAACTTGCAGATTATTCAGAACTATTTTTTCACATATTTCTGGCCAGAAAGAGAAATTGTTGTAAAGTCCATTGAGAAGCAAGTGTGTGGACGATGGAAGGAAAATGGGGCCCTTTGACCTCTCCAAAATTTAACAAGTCTCTGCTTAAGGCAAGAATCTAAGAAAGAGTTCCAACAAAGTATGGGATTTGGCACTGGCACACTATCCATAAATGTATAATCCATAGCTTCGCACACTTCCTATACATGAATGTACTTGCTGTAGGAGAAATTATCTTCTACTGAGAATACAGCTCCAGCTGCTGTCAGGAATACAAACCTATCTTGCAGTTGACTGGCATACAAACCTCTGTGAAAAAGTATACCACAAGAAACTTATAATTCATTGAATATAATGTGAGAACATGTTAGGTAATGTGTTTCCACCATACAGAGGTAACATTTATAACCAAGGTTTATTATGCCATCAATACTGAGTTATAGCTTGGATCTCCTGAAATATAAAAAACTTGGAATGAGAGATCAGTTATTTTATATATCGTTGATTTCTAATTTCTTCAAATGTATAACTTTGGACTCCAAATTAAGAAGAGCCTTACAATATGTTAATAATAATTTGTTAATTCTATATGCTGACCAACTCCCAGAAAATCTGACAGCTTTAAAAGCATTTGAAAATGAAAAAAACCAACACAAAAAAGGAACAAGATGACAGAGATAACCTAGATGGGAACGAAGAAAAAGAAGAAAAGAGGGCTTCAATCACATTTTGCAAAACCTGGAGTGAAGATCCAGGTCTTAGGGTCCTTTCAAAAGACCAGTGTCCTGTTTTGTTGAATTGCATGACATGGACAAAGGTTTTATAGGGCTTTATTGAAAGTCCAAGCCCTTAATATGAGTCTCCAAAATCCCACCTGCACCCACTTCCATAGTTCTAGGAAATCTAAGACTGCTCCATCAAGGTGCAAGGCTAGAAAGGCAAAAGTAAATGTCCAAATGTCCAAATCCAGTCCGAAGTCCAAGGCAGATTCAGAATCTAAGGTACAAACACACACTCAATCTTAGCATGAGGAAACCAAGAGCACAAGGATGAAACATGCACATGACAAAAGAATGTGCAATTGTTTCCAACAACCCCAACTCCATTCTTCTGATTAAATAGAAGCTCGCTGGTGTAGCTCATCAAGAGAGGCAAAGCTGCCTTCTCACAAGTAGCCTCACTGATCTCCATTGTTCTGCCTCCTCTCAGCCATACTTATCCAGGATAAAGATGGAAGAGGCACCTCCCTGCTGGCCAGCAGCAGATGTTGCATCTTCTCTTCCCTGTGCTTCTAGTGGAGCCTCTGAGTTCTCCAGCTGCAGCTGCCCCTCTTATTTTCCTTTTTCAGCTGGCCATGCATCCAGTCACCTCTCCAGCAACCTCTCTGCTGTGCTTGGCCCCTTCACTGTTGGCTAAGAGCCCTTAGCAACATCCCAATGCTCCTCCAAAGTCCTCAGAGTTGGCTCTTCTTCATTGTTTGAGCTGGAATCCAGGAAGCTATCATCACCAGCATGGTGGGGGCCAACTGGACCTCAGGGAATGGGAGAGCCATATTCCAGGGGGCAGACATTAGCATAGAGAAGGTGGTGTTCTGGGATCCTAAGAGATGCCATTGTTTAATCAAAGGAAACCAGAGTGCATCTACTACCAGATTGGATCAGCTGGGCAATAAATAAATACCTTGCTTTAAACTTTCTAGCTATGAAATTATTGGAAAAGAAATGGAAAGCATTTTGATGATGAAAGAGGATATTATTCAAGTCATTTTAATTAATAGCTTACTGTTTTATATAAAAACAAGTTTGGGTTTTACTTTCCTTAAGAAAGAATTTACATATTTTGTAAAGAATTTGGAAAATTAACTTGAGGAAGAAGGAAGGACTTTGAACCATTTCCTTCAAATATTAATTTTAGTGGATGATGATATATTATTATTATTGGTTAATCTGTAGTGAGATTCACAGTCTTTGAGGCTGGTTAATAGCTCAGCAGCTCGAGTCCTAACCAAGGACCTAGGAACTGTTAAGATATCGTCGGAGGATGTAAGCTGTTCCGAGTAAGGTAGTTTTTTGTAGAGTCAAAATGTTCAAGTCCGGTAAATTTAGAATTTCTAAATAGCGGGGTAGCCCTTTGGGTATTGCTCCAAGGGCTCCAATTACAATCGGAACAACACATGATTTCTTTTTCCATAGTCGTTCAACTTCGATTTGCAAGTCCCGGTACTTTGTGATTTTTTCTTGCTGCTTATCTTCAATCCGTGCATCACCAGGTATTGCAATGTCAATGAACCATACTTTTTTCTTTTCAACTACCGTTATGTCAGGTGTGTTGTGGACCAAGTGCCTGTCAGTCTGAATCCTAAAGTCCCACAAGATCTTGAGTTTCTCATTCTCTAGAACTTTCTCAACCTGATGTTCCTAGTGGTTTTTGCTGTACTCAAATCCAAACTTCTGGCACAATTTCCAGTGATGATCTTAGCAACACGGTCATGGCGTTGTAAGTAGTCGGTTTGTGAAATTTTGCTGCATCCACTGATCAGGTGGTTGACTGTTTTGATGATGAAAGAGGATATTATTCAAGTCATTTTAATTAATAGCTTATTGTTTTATATTAAATCAAGTTTGGGTTTTACTTTCCTTAAGAAAGAATTTACATATTTTGTAAAGAATTTGGAAAATTAACTTGAGGAAGAAGGAAGGACTTTGAACCATTTCCTTCAAATATTAATTTTAGTGGATGATGATATATTATTATTATTATTTTTTTATTGAAAAAGTTTTACAATACAAAATTTTTCCATTTTCTCCCCCCCCCCCCCGATCCCCCTCCCCTACCCCTCCCATCCTCCCTCCCCAACCCTTTCCCTCCCTATCCCCCCCCTGACTTCCGCTACAAGTTTAAGAAAAACAAAATTTAGAACAAGGGAAAAAGAAAAAGATTATTAAATATTCAAATTCTAAATTCAACAAATTTCGAAAGAGGAAAAGAAAGAGAAAGAAGGAAAGAGGGCACAAAAGTAAAAAACAAACTAACAGGAACAAACATTAATATATTTAAACAATATTGTAATAAAAAAAAACCCATTATAGTTAAGAACACCATTATAATTCTATCCTAACTACACCCTTAACTAAAGAGAAAAAAACCCCAAAAACATAAAACCCCAAAAATATATATGCATATATAGTTATAATCATACAGTTATATCATAAAAAAAATTATCTTTTATTTAATTCATTTCTCAGTCTATATAATCCAAATTTCGATCTTCTCTTCAACTTGAGTGATGTCAAATATATTTCCTCTCATAAATCCGCTTCAATAATCTTCATCTTGCCGCTGCCCCCATCAGCAAAGTAAAACATTTCTCCACACAACCCCCCGAGTGACTTTATATAAGTAAAATCCAACCACGAAGATATTCACTCCTCTAGGAAAAATCATTCCAGCTAGCTTATACTATACCTAAAAATAAGCTTTTGCAGCCTTTCAAACAAAAGCTGCTTCCCAGATGTTCCTTTGAAATTAGTTCAAATCCTGCCACCCTTTGCAATTCAATCCTTCGGGTTATAAGATGTTTTCAAGTTCTTAGTCTTCTCCTAGACGATATGTTCCACCAAAATATATAATTGGGTAACCAGTGATCGCTGCTAATTTTGCAGCAATCTATCAAAACTCAGGATATCATGTCCAATCCAGGATAAACTTCATAGTAAAAATTTTTATAATCCATTTTAATATGTAAGTTTAAAATTAGTCCAATTTAGAATGAACTTTTAACCAGTTATTGTGCTTAATCCATTTTTTCCAAATCCTTCAATACTTTCTGATTCAGTATCAAGCAATTCAGGATGCTCTTTAAATTTATCACCTGTGGTTTCCAGTCGGATTTCTTCATTGAATTCTAATTCCTGTCGATTAGCATCAACCCCCATGTCTTGAAGAGTATTGGACCTCTGCTGCTGGTCATCTCGATGTAAAACTTTGTTTTTTGAATCTTCCTCCAGCAGTTCAAGGTCTTGTAGTCCCCCAGAAACACTGGGGTGTTCAGTTTTCTCATCCGAAAAAACCATAATAGAATCCTCTGGACAACCAACAAAATCTCCTTTTACTTCTAACACACTTTGATTTTCTTCTTTCTTTTCACATTTTGTAAACTCTATTTTTGACTTTTTATTCTTGAGATGTTTCGATGCTCCCTTAAAAATATTTTGATAAAAATATTCTGCTTTTTCAATAGTATTCAAACAGTGTCTCACACCTTGATATCTAAAAATTATACCAGTTGGAAAGTCCCATCTAAATAGAATATTACTTCTCTTCAATTCCTTGACCAAAAAATCAAAATCTTTCCTGTCTTTTAAAACCTTCGAAGGTAGCTCTTTGAAGACCCTGATTTGTGTGCCTGCTACCTGCAGTTTATCGGAATAAGACTTTTGTAGAATATCATCTCTCAGTCTTTTATCCGTGAAGTAGACAACGACATCTCTAGGCAAATTCCTTTGTTTAGCCAAACGTGAGTTAACTCTATAAACTTTCACTATAGAGCCCAGAATTGATTCATCTTGTAACTTTAATAATTCTGCAAAGGCCTTTGCACAAGTTGTCCTTAGGTTTTCTCTGTTATCTTCTTTTATCCCTCTCAATCTAATTGCAGATTCCATAGTCTTAATTTGAAGCATAATAATATCATTCTGAATATTATGGTTATTGGCCTCTGCTTCCAGGAGTTTCATTTGTAACTCTTGTATTTGAGATTCAAATTTACTACTCATCTCAATCATTTTCTTCCCCATTGCAGCCAGCGCTGTTGAAAAATCTGAGGCTACTTGAGCAATGATTTGATTTAATTGGTCATATTTCCCAGAAACCAGTTCCTCAAGATCCTTCTGTGAACCTTTTATCTTATCTACCACACTCTCTAAGGACCTTGTAATTAACTCTTTTAACTCCTGTTCTGTAAGTCTCTGCACATGAGACATTTCAACTTTATTCATCTGGTTCAAAGGGGAGCCCCCCCTTCCTTTAGGTTTAGGCATCTTTACTTTTTTTAAAAAAAAAAAAAACCCAAGAAAAAGAATCTTCCTTACTTCAATAGAGAAAAGAGGAAAAAAAAAAGGGTAGAAAAAATCTGTTTAAATCAACCTCTATTCCTTTGGGTTCTTTGTCTGTAACAGGATATTCCTTTCATGACTATTTCCGCTGATACTTTCCTTTCAGGCAGAGCCTGTCGCCATTTTAAAGACTTTCAATTTTCTTCCTCTCCTTCCCCCTTCCCCCCCCTCCTCTTCCGAAAAAAACTCCATTAAAGAAAAAATCCATACTTGCTTGAATTTTTCTTTTCTCTTCTCCAGCTTGCCCCAAATGTGGTTTCAATCATGGTGTTGCTCCCACGTCTGGCTCCGCTAATTAAATAATTAGCGGAGGATCCTCTCGGCGCGGAGCATACCCTGGGGGTATGGAGGGAACCATCCCTCTGAGCCCTCCCCAGGACATGGAAAATTCCTGGGGGGCTCAGAGAGGTTCTACCTCACCCCCAGAAGCTCTGCCTGTTCCTCCCGGCGAGGAACAGGTTTTTCGAGCCGCCTGCCAGCTGTGAGGCGGCTCTAACGCGCCGGGAGACCGGCGGGCATGGGAAAGCCCGCCGCCAACGAGGAAGGCGCCACCGGAAGTCTATTATTATTATTATTATTATTATTATTATTATTATTATTATTATTATTATTATTCAGGAAGCAGCAGGTGAAGCTAAGCAGAATCATATCAGATACCTGTACTATTAGCACAGGGGCTCTATAAGGCTGTGTGCTCTCTCCACTTCTCTTCTCTCCTCTTCTCTCTATATTCCAATGACTGCATCTCAAATGATCTATCCGTTAAACTACTGAAGTTTGCAGATGACACAACAGTGATTGGTCTCATTCAAGACAATGATGAATCCGCATACAGATGGGAGGTTGAACAATTAGTCTCATGGTGCAACCAGAACAATCTGGAACTGAACATACTCAAAACTGTAGAAATGGTTGTGGACTTTAGGAGAAACCTTCCCATACTACCACTGCTTACAATACTAGTCAACGCAGTATCAACAGTAGAGACCTTCAAATTTCTAGGTTCTACCATATCTCACGACCTAAAATGGACACCCAACATCACAAACATCATCAAAAAAGCACAACAAAGCACGTTCTTTCTGTGCCAACTCAGAAAGCTCAAACTGCCCAAAGAGCTGCTGATACAGTTCTACAGAAGAATTATTGAGTCTGTCATCTGCACCTCTATAACTGTCTGGTTTGGTTCCACAACCCTAGAAGACAGACACAGACTTCGGAGGATAATTAGAACTGCAGAAAAAACAATTGCTACCAACCTGCCTTCCACTGAGGACCTGTATACTGCAAGAGTCAAAAAGAGGGCTGTGAAATTATTTACAGACCCCTCACATCCTGGACATAAACTGTTTCAATTCCTACCCTCCAAACGACGCTATAGAGCACTGCACACCAGAAAACTAGACACAAGCACAGATTTTTCCCAGAGCGCCATCACTCTGCTAAACGAATAATTTCATCAAAACTGTCAAACTATTTATTAAGTCTGCATTACTATTAACCTTCTCATTGTTCCTATCACCCATCTCCTCCCACTTACGGCTGTATGACTATAACCTTCTTGCTGGTATCTTTAAGATTTATATTGACTGTTTCCCTATGACTATCATTAAGTGTTGTACCTTATGATTCTTGACAAATGTATCTTTTCTTTTATGTACTCTGAGAGAATATGCATCAAGATAAATTCCTTGTGTGTCCAATCACACTTGGTCTATTCTATTCTATTCTATTCTATTCTATTCTATTCTATTCTATTCTATTCTATTCTATTCTATTCTATTCTATTCTATTCTAATTTCTAGTCTAGTCTTCTTCTCATCATTATCATCATCATCATCACAGTCAGCCAGATGCTCAGACTTGGTTTGACATTTTTGTCTATTTATCGAGTCCATATCAAGGACCTTGGATAGGCAGATATGGATGTTTGGTGGTGTTACAAATATTTCACAAGATGGAAACTGTTCCAAGTGAACAGTTAATTCTCTAATTGACTGATGGCGAATTTGTCAGTGCCAATGGTGGTTAAAGTGGTGCTCCACTTGTTGCTGCTGCTGCTGTTGTTATTAGTATCAAAAATGGACATTTTCAATGAAAAGGGTCACAAAGACAATGGATAGAACAACACTGTGTTTTATATTTTGGGGCACTTACAAATTCTTGTAGTACATCGAGCAAAATAGAGCAGCATGAATCAGGCATTGTAAAGCATACTTGTACACTTACTACTTATATCTACTTCATTAAGCAGGCATTAAGCAGGCAAATTTATATCCTCCTTCATTAGAGTATTCAAATAGAGAGGCAGTCATACCATTCTAACACCTCTATGATTAGAGCAATAATAAATCTCAGAACCTCTTTCTCCAACTATATATTGGAGATCGCAGTTATATATTGCTGAAAGCTTTTATGCACACTCCCGTCCTTTACTGCAAAATTTTCAGCTTGCTCTTGTTTCTAACGCTAGCAATATTAGTAAACTGATCACAGTCCATTTCTTTTCATGGTATAATTTCAAGTTAATCACTCAATAACATTTACTATCTGGAACAAGCAATGAAATGTACCTTTGAGTAAAACTATGTATGGTAGCACATTTTTAAAAAAGCTATTCCTCCAAAGAAAATCAGAGGCTGCTATAATTGGACCATGAAGTTTTCATGATAAACAGGAATAGGTAGAAACAGCCCTGGAGTAACCATTAAAAAAACGAAGCACAGTCTTAGAGCACCACAAGAAGAGAGCATCAGAGAATCTTCTTCCCCCTCAGCTATATGCCCTTAACTTTTTCACGGCCACATTCAAATTTAATTGGATTTTATTTCTTGTAATTATCCTTACATGACAAGTTCAACTTTAGTCTGCATTGCTAATAAGAAACAAACCAAATGAACAAAAAACAAGGGAATTGACTACAGTTTAAAAGTTTGATTTGAAGATGTTGCCATGTATCATGTTTGTTTCTGTCTTGTGGTGTGAGAGATTTTCTTCCATTGTGGCCACCATGGTCGGACTGTGCTTAAGGCATCAGTTAGCATTAACCCAGCTCTGGGTAGAATTTATAGATTTAATTGTAAAGATTTTCAGTTAACCTACAAGGGTTCACGCATTTATTGAGAAGGGGATCAGGAAAAATGAAAAATATCTAGAAAATTACAATTCTTTGTTCTAAGCATTTCTTATGTCCTTCTACTGAAAAAGCTGGTGGGGCTGGCCTACTACAGGTAGTCCTCACAGTTCATTTAATGATTGTTCAAAGTTATGGCACTGAAAAAAGTGACCTATGACCATTTTCCATACTTACCACCATTATAGCATCCCACGGTCATGTGATCAAAATTCAGATAGTTTGACAACTGGTTCATATTTATGATTGTTGCTGTGTCCCAGGGTCATCCGATCAACCTTCTGATAAGCAAAGTCCATGGAGAAGCCAGATTCACTTAACAACCAGGTTACTAATTTAACAATTGCAATGATTCACTTAACAACCATGGCAAGAAAAATGGAGCAAAATTCACTTAACAAATGTCTCGCTTAGCAAGGTAAATTTTGGGCTCAATTGTGATCATAAGTCGTGGACTACCTCTTTATCTAATATAAAGAGGAACTTCCCAATGACCTACACAACTGTGGGTTCCTCACCTCAACTTTTTAAGGAGAAGCTGAAGAGCTACCTATGTTTAACTGGTTTTCTTGCTTAATGCTGTGAGTTAGATAATTTATGTGATCTGTTTATATGCTATGATGATATCTTTTAAAGTCACTGGAAATCATACTTTGTCATACACACACATACAAACACTGTATTCCCACATACATTAGAAAGAGAGAGAGAGAGAGAGAGAGAGAGAGAGAGAGAGAGAGAGAGAGAGAGAGAGAGAGAGAGAGAGAGAGAGAGAGAATTAAAGGAAAACAATATTTTAACAGATAGAAAGAAAAAGCTCTTTTCAAAAAGTGAATTGCTGGGTTTAAGTTATATGTTTTCTTCATATTTCATTTTTCTGTCCTTCATACATTTCAGTTGTTATGAGAAAGTTTACTAGGCATGTGTATATGTGTGTCTGTGTGTGTGTCTGTGTGCACATGCTTAAATACCTTAATTGTTATATTTCAATAAACAAGCATTTTTTAAAATCCAGGATCTAAATAAATAAATAGAAGGCCTGAGCTAAGTAAAGCCTAGGAACATAAGACTCCAACTGCTACTAATCATTTAATCACTTCTAAGGCCAACAAATTAACAGTAACACCACTGGATGTGCAAAGGACATAAAACCAATTAACACACAGCAGTGCAAGTAAATTATACAGAAGGGAAAAATCTAATCTTTCTTTAAAATGGTTTCCAGAAGCTCAGTACAACAGAGAGAAAATTCCAATATCTTAATGATAAGTCTGATTAGCCAACATTGGAACATACTTCTAAAATAAGCAAAACATGTTTAGTGGGATTTACTTCTAGAAAAGTATTTAAATATTACTGATACCAATATTTCTAATGTTGGAGGAGACAATGGTACAAATTCCCCAAGAAGCCATTGTTGGACTCAATGGTTCTGGATAGGTTTTGTTGTGTCCATTGTTAGGTAAAGTTGTTGGAGTAGTTACTGGTAGGCTACATCTCCCAAGGTCCTTTGTAATGGAATGTGAAAATGGCTTTGGAAAATCAGGGACAGAATTGCTGTCCAGGAAATGATCTGATAAGAGAGGACTATGTCTGTAGCTGTGTAATGGATGCAGAAAGAGGTTCAGAATGGACTCCCTCAAGTTATAAGGACACAAAGAAGATGGCAAAAAGACTGTATTTTCAGACATGCAAGATTCTATCAATGTAACCTTATAATAAATTAGAATTAGTTCATCTGGGTGTATTTCCTGTCTGATGTACCTAATGGGAAGAAATGGATTATCTGGACTTATTACAATTAAGTTTCAGATCAGACTTATCACATTTTATGATTCTTTGTTCTAAGCATTTATTAGACCCAGACTAAAATGTGGTCATAGAATCAGTTGTATAACATCAACCACATGGATGATCTGAAGTCCTCAAAGTGTTAACTGTAATGAACAGATACTGCTTTCATGATGGCATTAGCTTACCTTAATATAAGCAAATTTGCTTGCAAATGTGAGCCTGAAATATAATGAGATAATGATAAAATGAATATTGATAAAGTTCCATATTAATTCTCAGGGAAATATTTATTCTATCTGTCCCATACAGAAGAAAAATTGCACACAGAAGCCAGAAATTTGTCCTCACTTTGTAAAGAAGTGAATTTCAAGGGAAAATATATAATTACTTTCTAAACAAATCTGTTTAGAACAGATTAAAGCCAAAAAAAAAGTTTATTTTTTTGTTTTTGTTTCTTTTTATTAGTGATGTGGGTTGTTTATTAATCAGTGTTTAACAATGTAATTACAGCTGTTTTTAGTCACACTAGACAACACAGATGAATAAATGATCTGCAAGTACTGGTGTGTGGAAAAAAGGTAATGAATTCTTTTCAGAAGCCCATTAATTTACTAGTAATACATACAGAGTATGATGAATTAGAAAATATTGTATACTTCCTGAATATTGCAACAAAAGTTGCAAAGCATTTAATCATTCTGTTTCCCTTCATTTATTTCTCTTCCTGTGGCATCGTATGTTGAGATAAGATTTTTTTGACTCCAATAAGGCAATCCACGGAAAGTTTTGCAGCCTATAGAGTGCTTTTAAAATGGGCATTGCTGCATATCATTTTCTCTGGCAGCAGCTGTGGCAAATGTTGATGCAAACTAATTAATTCTTTCCATTAAGGCAACAGACTTAGTGCTACTTGGCCAAGGCCTAGAAAATTAGGTTTTCCTCTTTCCACTGTCCTTAACTACCCTTGATGCAACTTGAAAAGGAAACAATATTTAAGTACAAGGAAACCATTTGAAGATCAATCTCATCTAGCGTGAACTTCCGCATTTTTTGGACTATAAGATGCACCTGACTATAAGACACATGTAAATTTAGAAGAGGAAAACAACAACAAAAAAAGGTTTTCGGCCTATCTTTTTTTGGCCTTTTTTCAGCCCTTTTCCAGTCTTTTTTCAGCCTGTTTCCAGGGCTTTTTAAAGCCCATTTATGAGGCTTTTTTGGGCCCATTTTTGGGACTTTTTGTGGCCCGTTTTTTTGGCTTCTTTGGGGCCATTTTTGAGGCTTTTGGGGGCCATTTTAGAAGCTTTTTTGGCAAATGGGCTGAAAAAAGCCTCAAAAAGGGCCAAAAAAGCCTTAAAAACAGGCTGAAAAAGCCCTCCCAAACCAGCCAAAAAAGGCTAGAAAACAGGTCAAAGAAAGCCTCAAAAAGGGGCCAAAATAAGGCCTGAAAATGGCCAAAAAAAGCCCGAAAACAAGATGTGCAGAGGCCCAAAAATGGCTGGTGGGTGGGTGGGGCTTTGACAGTATTCGGTCTGTAAGACGCACAGACATATTTGCCCCCTATAAGACAAGACAAAAAAGTGTGTCTTATAGTCCGAAAAATATGGTACCTGAAATTTGTCAAGCAAAGTTATCATACCTCATTGTACTTATACTGGTGTAGTGCTTTCATGGCTGGTAGTTCTTGGATAGTGTTAGGCTTTAGGTTTAATGATGGTGGTCTAAACTACTAACTCCCCAATCTTTCCAGCTCCGTGGACCAGCAGCAGCAGGCAGAGGAAGGCGATAGCAACAGGGATAGGGGATGGTTTTGCAAGCGCAACCTAATCTGATACATGCACAAATGGGCTTTGTGCACTCACCCACCATTTGCATGGCAATCCGTGGACCAGGGGTTGGGGACCCCTAGTTCAGACCACAGATTTCCTACTTTTTGTCAGCAGCTACCCAAGGGTGATGGGTGGCTATGATGTCTGAAATACAAGTAAATATAAATAAACTGTGGCTGGCATGCTCAGAGGCAACTGAGCAGGCATTGAGCTCCTGTCTCTACACTTTATGCAAAGACTATCTTGTCTTTGAAGATGCCAACCAGAGTTGCCAGAAAAATATCAGCTATTCTCTGGTCAAGGCCATGGTCAAGAATCCTAGTTCTGACCAATATATAATTCTTTTGCTATGCAAAATCTGGAAAGCAAATATGCCTATGTCTTAACCAAAGCTTCCTACCTAGACCACTGTCATTTCACTGTGTAGTGATTGCCTTGACTATCATTATGCACCCTGGATTTTGCTTTGTAGTTGTCTTACTCTGAAAATGTGTTCTGTTCATGGTTTGTGGTATTTTGTGAACATTTTTCCAGAGAGGCCTTTCTGAGAACTTACACTATGACCTCTCCTCTCCTCTCCCGTCCAGTCCAGTCCCCTTCCTTCTCCTATCAAAATCCCATTTTTTTGCACATTAAAAATGATCTGCTAGGAAATTAGGCTCTGCTCTCTCCCATTATTGTGTCTACATCTACAAGAATCTACCAGATTGGTCCAATAAAGCTTAGGCAAGGCACAAGAATGTAAGTATTCATTTCAAATTACTTTAGGCTGATTATAAAGAAATGACAGGTATAATCTCTCTCTCTCTCTTTTTTTTCCTTGAAGATCCAGTGCTTCTGGTTTTGGCTGAAATGCAACTATACAGTTTCCCTTAGCTCACTGCCTTCACTTGTCTCTTTTCCTCCTCTCTGAAAAAGATTTCAGCAATTTCACTTTCTGTATTTCCCCCACAGTGGAAAGACATTTTAACAGGCTCTATTTTTCAACTCTTCATACCTCAGACTTGGTGAATCCAGATGCTGCTACAGATAAGGCCTGCAATGCTTATCTTGTTGACTGAGCAATATATTTAATCTACCTGGTTCTTATGACCAGTCCGAAGTCTAGACCAAATAGCACAGACAGATAAAAACTAAACAGAAGATTCAGGAAAGATTCAATGCTTACTGTTTTTTCTTCTTCTTTATCTTTGACCTCGACTGGACAACAGCAGTTCAAGATGAAAATGTAATAGAAGCTTTGTTGACAGGTGGACTTCTCTTTGAATCTCCACTGTTCTCATGTTTTGGAACTCAGAAGAACTGACAATGTTTCTCACTATTTATGCTGTTATAATCCTAGTTTGCAGATGGAATTCTTCGTGTCAACCGGCTGCTTGGATTATTCATTTTTCCATTGCCATAGAGCCTACTAAAAATTCTAATTCTGCCCTTCTAAAAATTCTACAACTGTGCATACAATCTATGGATTCTGTCCTCCTTCCCACATTTTAAGATATACCTTTTGAAATGTTTCTTGATAAATAGCGGATACTGACACATTCTGTATCACTTTTGTTGATGAAATCTTTTCTCACAGAGATTTACACATTATGATTTCTACTGAGCTACACATTTCTATTCCATGTTTTTACTCTTGGATGTTTTCTGAATGCCTAGGCGCATTCTATAAACTTACCTAAAGTCCAGTTGCCAGAATTGATCGCCTTTAACATGTGATTTTGTATTTTTAGTCCTTTCCTGTGTAGTACTGCTATGTATATTTGGTAGAAGATATTGTCTAACAATAGCCTGAAATGAAGACATGCATGTGATATCAAAATGCTAATGATCTTACCTTAGCAAATTGCAAAACTTGTATACACATTTTCATCTCACATTTCCTTGATGCTTTATGAATGATCCTCCTTGGCATGTAACACTGATTTATTCTTAATTGGGTAATGGTAATGTAAACTGCTGATAGCTGAAAATGCAAATGATCTGCAAGCTCTAGTAATGAAAATGAAGAAGCACAGTAAAAATGTGCAACTAAGATTAAATATAAAGAAGTCTAAACTCATGACAACAGGTGTGGCAACCAGCCTAAGAATTGACAATGAAGATATCAATGTGGTGGATAGCCTTTTAGGATCAGATATCAGCAGTAAAGAAACAAGTAGGGAAGAAAAATGCCACATACCAGAATCAGGCAATTAGGAGGCCTTGGAAAAGATATTCAAATGCCCTGAAGTGTCCCTATCTACAAAGATCAGATCTGTACAGGCAATGGTTTTACTTGTGATACACAATCAAAGTAAAAATTGGACTTTGAAGCAGAATAGAAAGACTATTGAAGCTTTTGAATCTTGAGTCCCCTCCCCTTTTTTTTAAAAAAAAAAATTATTGGACAGGAAGTTCACTAATCGTCAATCAGAGGCAGTTTTTGTGTTAGGTATCCTTATTATTATATTAGAAGTCCTTTATTCATTTATAATGAAAGGAATGAATGGATGGAAATAAATAAATAAAAAAGTCTCCCTTAAATCAACCTCCGCTGTGATAATATGGAGATGTCTATTGTTTTCTTCATGATAGTCCCAAAATGGCTTGCCAGATTTTTTTTCTCTCTTAATCTCTCTAATTTACAACCATGGAATTTTCTAGTGGTCTCCCATCCAATTATTACTCACCTCCAATCTGCTTAGTCTTTTCAAGAACAGTAGTCACATAGTGCTGCCATCTGCTGTCAGAGAAGTAAATAAGGGAAATAAATAAATAAAAACTGGAAGTACATGATAATTTGTATCAGACATTAGGGACTAGTTGAGGGGGAATCTCCTTTGAGATTAGTTTTGGTCCTGCTATTTTAGTTGCCATTTTCCATTTTAGCATTTGTATTTATGCATATAAATACAAATGCTAAAATGGAAAATTTATGTATATAAATTGTCAGGGTTCCGACAAATTTGTTGTTTGATGATGATGTCAAGTGTGTGTGTGTTATGTTGTATTTCGCCTAGAGCCATAAGGTCTGAATTTGCCAGACCTTATAAACCTTTTAATAAATAAACAAAATAAGCTGTTCCTAAATAAAGCTATTTATATGTGGAACATATAGTAGACCTATTAATGTGCAATTTTAATCTACAGTACCTCTACCTCAACAAGAAATGGTTTTATGGAGGATGATAAAGATCTTTGCAAGATCTTTGTTGGAATGATTTGAAGAAAAAGGTTGAAGGTGTAGTCTAATAGGATGATTTGCTTGAGGAAGCTCTTTCAGGAATCTTTATGAAGAAAAGAAGGGAAAGAGGATTTGCTTTAGCATGAAGCAGAAAAAGAACAGAAGAAACAGGAATTGTTCAGGTAAAGTGTGATAAGCCAATAGAGAAGGATCACTCATTTAAAGGAAGCAAAGCTAGGCAACTTATGCAGTTTTAAATAGTGGTTGAACAATTATAGCCAAGTCCAGTGCAAACAGCAAATAAGTAAAATGACCAAATAAGAGGAAAAAATATACAAAACCACAGCAATGGGAGAAGGAATTATGACTATCTATTGTTAAAATGGATATTTTATCCATTTAATATTTTCTGAAAAGTTTTAAAGGACAAAAAAAAAATATTGCTTTAAATGTTGATTATTGGCCTGCCTGTATGCACATTTATTTTGGCATTTAAAATTTTCCATTTCCATTTTGCTTCAGTTGAATTCAGCAAGATTTTATTTTACTTTTAAAACTATGCTTTGATTTATAAGCATCCTATTAAGCTCTACATGAAATAACTTCCAGTATGCAGATTTCACCCTTGAAGACTGAGCCCACTTTCTCTATGCCTTCACTGTCTTTTTAAAGGTTCACAGCAGTTGATCCATCTCCTGAATATCTTGCTAGCCTCTCCCTCTTTTTTTAAACAATTAATTGTGCCTTACCTTTGTATTTAAACAGCGGTTGGGCATCTCCTTTTAAATATTTATAATATTAAAAATACAAAATCTTTCTCTGGAAGGAGAAAAGATGAGCTCATGAAACCACCAAAGTTAACTAGTCAGGCGCAAGCACAATTACTTAGAATCAAAAGGTTGTGATCTATTTCTCTTCAGTTGAAGACTGTATACACATGACAATACAATGAGCATGTTTACATGGCAACTGACCTAATATAAACTGCTTCTTCATCATTTAAGGCATGTAAGCAACATGCCTGCAATTTACCCTTGTAGAATTTGAGAGCCCTACAGCTGGAATAAATAAAGTTAAGTATCTATAACTTCTGCTGGAAAGAGGCTTCCGGGAGCCATTTTTCTAAGTCATAAACGATAACAGTCAATGTCACTGATTATTCGTCTGCCATCAGCATGTTCAGATAATGGGTTACGATAACTACTTCAATATCTATTGGCACTATGTGGGAAATAGCCCATTTGTTGAAAGACAGATTTTCTGAGAGTCACTCAGTGTTATATATATATTTTTTTTCAAAGTCCCTATGAATTTACAAAGTTTTATCTTTAGATAAAATAGTCGTATTTTCTTTCTCTCTTCCTTACTTTTTTGGATCCCAAAAGACAAATATGCACATTAAATCTTAAAGTAAAGCACCACATTCAGTTTTAAAATATATTAGCCAAATATTGAAAACAACCTTTCCTTCCAGATAAATTAAAAGAACACCTCACAAAGGCTGTGAATTCTGGAACTGAGCTCATGTATCACATTAAGACAGAATGGCTTTGGCTTAATGTGTTGTGTGAAGCCACCCAAATGTGATTTACACAACAACCATAGTTAAACAAACCTCGGCTTAGGGTAAATGTTGAAACAAACAGTGATCCCAACACATGTGGATGGTAAGAGGTTGGAACAAAGTGGTTACAGCTAAAATATCCTCAAACCAATATCCTTTTCATATTTAACCATTTGTTCAGCAATATTCAGACCATCGTTCACAATTCATCATCAGGCTTTAAAAGCAAGTGTTGAATGTAATCGGGGGCTACTCCATCACAGGCAGTCAAGTCATCCCACACAATGCTTCCTTTCCATGTAATAACCCAGCAACTAGAAAATCCTACTCTACCAAAGTTTGGATTAGCTGAAGAAACTGTCTCTGGCTGACTGTTAAAAGAGACTGTTCTGAATATAGTGGTGATTTGGGTGATGGCTGTTGTTAAATTCTATATGTGAGCTATTTGCATACAGAACTGATTAGTACTTGTTTGGGAGACCACCATGAAATCCTGGCATAATTGAAACAACACCCCAGAAGGCAAGCTATTTTGGTATTGTTCCCAGAAAACAATATGTGTTCCTTAAATCATCAGGAATCAAGTTTAGCTGTAGGGTAATTTTTATCTTTACTGTACATATACACAGAATACTATGTCGTATCTTGGACATATAGTCCAATGTTTTCTGCAGGAAGACTTAAAACTAAAATCACAACTACATTCTGCAAAAAGAGAATTAAAATTCAAGTGTCTTGATAATGAGCCATCACAAGAATCATCCAGGACAAGAACAATGTGGTTTCTAAGGTTGGGATGAAAGTGTTTCTGCTGCAAAATCCTCGCCTTTCCTGAAAATCTGTCATCTTTCTCTGTGAGAGCTGCAGAACTAGAAATTGCTTTTATGTGTACTTTTATGGTACCAAGTGTCTTACCTTATTTTAGATATAGATGCATTGACCTTCAATTTCATAAGAAACTATTTATTTTCTGAATACAGGCCTGCTACCAACAATTGAAAAGTAAATAAAGTACATTACTTAGAATGTACTTTATTTCTGTCAATTGTCATGTCCTTTCTGTCCATTATGTTATTAATAATTGGCAAGGTTATCTGTCTAGAAATCATGGAAGAAATTTGTATAACAAAAATATGTTCTTTTCTAAGTACAAACACCTTGATTTTTCTATTTTTGTTGTCCTTATACTACAGCTAGAGAACAAATTTTGCATTTTGGTCTATAACATTAACTCAGAAAATAATACAATTTTACATAATCATATTTAGATACCATTTCTACTTCTAGGTACATGCAGGTACTTATGCAGAGTATATGTAATATACTGTACGTGTTCAGGCTCCTGTAAACTGGAAATTCAGTTCCCTTTTAATTCTTAATCAGTTCCAATTCTTAATCAGTTCTTACTCATAGAGCAGTAATCAAGTGCTGTATTTGCAGGTTTTCAGTATCCTTACAAAGCCTACTAACTTACTATTTATCTTCAGGGAAGAAAAATCAAAACATGGTTGGCAAAAAATCCCCATAAAAATAAGAACATATTAATTAAAAAATAAATATTACTAAAGTTTGCATTCTGTTAAAATCATTTTCACATCCAGGAATTCAAATGTTTCCTTTACAGTAAGAAACTGGGTTCTTTAACAAAACAACTCTGTCTTGCTGTTGTTGACAAAAAAAAAAAAAGATTTGTTCTATATTCAATTTATACAAAGGCATTACTAAGATGCCTAAAACAACAGTAAGATGTTGTTCACCTTTATGTTGCTGAGAAAGCATGCTTTGCATCATTGGGTTGAACTTTAAAAAACTGACAACTTTCTTTACAAAAGAAAGCAATAAAATTCTTGTCTGATTAGAAGTTGCCTCTACTTGAATCTTCCAGGAGGAAAAAATGCTGAATAGCAACTAGCTTTATGTCATCATTAAACTGATTTCTTCACAAACACTGTAGTGCTGAAGACAGTAGAAAGCACTATCCCAAAAATATTGCTAGTGAAAATAATTTTACTTTGGAAAAAAAAATCAAGGAAAAAATATAGGTTAAGTTTTAAATTCAATGCAATTTAAAAGTTTTACAATGGTTGCTTCAGATACAAAGCCAAATATTTTATTGCAGATACTTGTAACTGGCAGATCAAATGAGGTGACACTTTTTAAAAAAAAAAAACCTTTTTAAAAAATCTATATTTTGAACACCAAGGATAGTGCACTTTAAAACCTATTTGGGTGTTACAGATTGTAACACATGGACACTTATTCCAACTTTAGAATGATCTACATACAAAAATATAACCTCATTTGAGTTGTGGAATAGGATTAGCCAGCTGTGGACAGGGATGTTAGAAGCTTGGAAAATAACTCCTGCTACATCTAATACAATTTTTTGAGGAAAATGATGCATAAAAGCAAGAAGAGGATCTGAGGTCAGAAAATAATAACGACACTGATGTATGTGATTTGAGAGGTAATAACATCATCAGAATTTGTATTTTGCTGACCATTGTGTGGTGTAACTCATAAACGCAGCAACAGAATCAACTTGGGCATTTTGTCTATATAGGAGCCACAGACACACAAGGGCCTTTATGAATCCAATATTTTCAAAAGAGACACAAACATCCGATCGCACACCCCGATCGTCCCCAGAAATGATCTGCTCCCATTCCAACAGCTTTAGAACGGGAAAGTCGAACTGTTGTGTGTGTGTTCACTAGCGCGCGTGCTTTGGCGTGTTTCACTTTCTGAATCGCTGCCATCCCTTTGCCTTATTTTTAAAAGCCAGCTTTTGCGAACCAACTCTCACTAGGGAAGGGAAAGGAAAACCCTTCGCGATGAGCAGTACTCGTCCATGAGCAGAAGAACGTAAACAGCCAACTCTCTCTCTCTCGTTCCACTGCAGCGTCTGGAAAAACGCGCGGGCGGGGATAGGCACCCCCGGGGCCTTTTGAGGAGAGGGGAAAAAACAACAACCACCGCCCCCTCAGAGGTCCCCGGGCGGGTGGCTTATAAAGAAAGCGGGCCCGGGTGCTGCTCCCCTGGATGGATCTTCCTTTCTTAAGCAATTTTTAAGAGCATTGCTACTGTCTTGCAGACTTCCCTCCCTTATTCCTTATTTTTCTTTTTCCTGGGAGACTCTATTGTGGACGGCCAAGCAGAGCTCCGAGAGATGGGGCCACAACTTCAACCATTTAAAAAAAAAAAAAAAAAAAAAAGCGGGTGCAGCCCGGTGACCATGCAACACCCTCCCCCCAAAAAGGCGCCTCATTGGCCTTCCCTCCGGGGAGGGCAGCAAAGGAAGACGGCGCTCTTGATCGAGGGAATCCCCTCTGCTCCCTCCCCCACCCCCAGTTCTTTTCATTCATTGGGGAGGAAGGATGAAGCTACTTGGGCCGGGCGGTCATCCCGCAAAGGGAGGAAGGACGGAAATAAGGCAGGTATACAGGCTTTTCTCCTCCCAGATGGAGCACCGCTCCCGGGGGCACCAGGAGAACCACTGCTTTCTCCTTCCTTCTCGCGCGTCCCGCAGGAATATGAGGCAAAAGAGAGGAAGGAGGCAGCTGCTTGGCTCTTCGCGCTTCTCCTTCGTCTCGGGAGATTCTGGGCTGGGTAGCTGGAGGCGTGGCCTTTCGACTCCTCGTGGAGCGAAGATCTGACCAGCCCAGCTGCTGATTGGTGGCTTTTTTTTTTTCCTCCTTCTTCCAAAGAAACATGTCAGAGCTTTCATTCCCTGCTGTTACAAACTTGCCTAAGCTCTCTCCGCCCCGGCCAACTGTGCCTGCTGGAAACAGGCACTCCAAGGGAAATTACAAGAGAACCTGAGAACCGGCCGCAACCTGACGCTTCCTCCCCGTTGATTGGACGAATCGCTTAGCTCCGCCTCTCAAGATGGAGCGATTCGTTGTCCGGCGGCCGTGATTCCTCTTTCTCTTAGGTTGGCGTGGCTTGCCAGTCATTTTGAAGGACGGGCTGTTCTTTCTCCATTGGTCCTGCCCCTTTTTCTTGCCTCCTCCTCCTCCTCCCCCCCCGCCCCCCCCCCGCGCCTATTGATATTATTGGAGTGTGGAGCGAAAGGTTCGGTCTGCAGTCGGAGACTCGCAGGCAGCAAATACGGAGAGCGAAAAAGAGAGCCGGGAAAAGCGAGAAGGCAGTCCGCGAAGAGCTGCGTTGAAAGAGCACTGCACATTAAAACACATCGCAGCCGGAGCCCTTAGATACGCACCGAGCAGCAGCAGCAGCAGCAGCAGCAACCAGAACCAGCCGCGGGAGCAAGCAGAAGCAAACGCCAAGCGCAGTCTCTTCTCTCTCTCTTTCTGAATGTATATGCATAATATCCTTAGCTTGATTTAAACATCTCCAGCTCACGCATCATGGTTTTTCAAACTAGGCTCCCTTCTTGGATTATTTTGTGTAACATCTGGCTGCTTCAGTTTGCACACACGGGGGAGGCACAGGCTGCAAAAGAAGGTAAGATGATGCTTGGCCACAAAGTTTATCGCTCCTTTCCCCCCCTTTTTTTCTTTTTTCCCCCCCTTCTCCCTCTACGAGGGCTTTTTTCGGGACCGTTCTCGAGATTTGCGACTTGCATGCCGCTTCCCTTGGCTCCGTCCCGATGCCATCCAGACGAAAAGGAGAGCGTGTCGGGCACCTTTCGCCCCGTGCCGAGCGCCTCTCGCTTATGCCCCTTCCGTCACGAAGTGAAACCTACGTTCCCCCCCCCACCCCACCTCCCCTTAGGCTTTTGATCAGGAAGGAGAGAGATCGGGATCGCACCCCGATTGTGTCTTTTTGCACCCGAGACTACGGCGCATTTTCTGAACTGGGTTAGCTGCGCGAGGGACCGCACGTGATGGAAAAAGGTCTGGGAAGGCTTTGAATATGCCAGTTAGCGAGGTTGGGAGGAGAGGAAGAAAAGGAGGGAGAGCGATGGTTAGGATTCTCGGATAGGTTCCTCTTATCAAGGTTAATTTTTATAGATTGGTAGATGAACCCTCTCAGCTCTCAAAACACATCTGGCTACGAGGCGATTACCACCCGGCTTCTTACACCGCCGGAGTTCGGGATGGGAAGGGTATGAAGCGAGCGACCTGTTCCAGGACTGCAGAGGAGTTTCGGCTCCTAAGAATGTATCGACTCTAAGGATTAAGGGAGGGTGGAAAAGTAAACTGCCTTTCCTTTGATAGCCACCGGTGTCACCTGTAATAGCTAATAATAAAAGGCCATCTGTTCGTTTTGTGCTGGTGGCGTGATCACATCTCGCAGGGCGCGGAGTTTTAGGCAAACGAGGAGAGCCGGCGAGTAGAAATATTTGCATCACGTACGCAGATAACGCCGCGTATCTTTTGTATAATGCCGCGTTCTTATGGACGTTGAATGGGCATTACGGCCTCCCCACACCCTCAATCGCTCGCTCTGTACATAATATGCGTCTGTGTGTATAGACCGGTCCAGCAACATCATCATCATCATCATCATCATCATCATCATCATCATCATCATTATTATTATTATTATTATTATTATTATTATTATTATTGCAAGAGCGATCGGGGCTCCAAAAAAAAACCCATATTAATGTCAGATATGTTTTAAAAGGGACAATTTGAAGGCAGTGCTTCTCGGAATAGGCAAAAGGTATGTTTTCTTACTTGGGGAGAATCGAAACGACGTTAAAGACCGATAAAATGATTTTTTTGGGGGGGGATTATGACAACCCCCCTCTCCGTTTCCGGATATTCCTTTTTTCCCCCCTTCTTTTTTGAACTATGGGGAGCATCGAAAAAGCAGGCTTTCTGCTATCAACTGAAATGGGAAAGAGGGGCTCTCGGAGATGAAATAAAGCTTATATATAAAATGGAAGTCCATATGCATGCCCATGCTGGGGGATGGGATCAAGCTCTCTTGAAAACTTTTGTCTTAAAGATGAAATCTCTTAGCTCGGGAAAGGAGAGGAGGAGGGTAAGAAGCGACTAGAGAACAAAACTTGGAGTAGGGGGCGAGATATGTGGCGGAAAGTAAGCGGCACCTTCCCTTTGGAGTCCTGGAGTGGCCGTGCGAAGTAATTGAAGGTGTGTGATTTCACAGATGCTTGTGGTGTTACTCTGCTAATTTAGGAACTGGCTCTCATTTGGACCGAGCTGATCAGAGAAAAAAGGAGTTTGTGTAGGAAGTAGCTCTGATCTCTTGACAGCTGTCACGTTTACCTGGGCAAGGCAGACTCGCAAAACTTTCCAACTTTTGGAGTTGTTCTCGGGCTCGGAATACCTAAGAAGGATCGATCATCAGTTGCGCGCATCTGCTTTCCTCCTCCTTAGGGAGAGGGGGAGGAGTGCATGTGAGGGATCGGAGTTCAGGGTTTTGTGTTTTTGGGGGGATTTTTTTTAAACGGGTTAAGAAGCCCTCGTGAGTGGTTTTCAGCCATCCTACTGGGAATCAGAGTTGAGCCAGCGGCGTTCCCGCTGAGTAGGGCGAAGGAGAGAGAGGTAGGCAAAAAACGAGGCTCACCTCTCCATTGAAGTTACTCCGGGGACGCTTTTTCCCCTGAAGGATCGGTAATCTTTATCACCTGTAGACGAAGCACCCGGCGCGGCTCAGGTGCTGTGCCGGCAAAAGTGGAGTCAGTGACGGTGGAGGCTTGTGTGTTGCTCTTTTAACAGCTTAGTAAGGAGAAGCGCGGGAACTGGCCGCTTCTTGCAAGAGCTCAGCCCAGAAAAAAAAGGGGGGGGGATGAGAAACTCCTCCGCGCTTCGCTCAGCGGGAAGAGGAAGCACAGCGTGGGTGGAAAAAATGGCTTTTGGCCCCTTTGGAGGTGAGATGCTGCTCTCCCTTTTAATAGGAGGCGTAGCCAGGTGAGGCTAGGACTCCCTCCTTCACATTCTCCCACCAGGGAGGTACATCCTTTCTTGTCTGCTTTCTCTTTGAGAAAATAAGGTCTCCTGTAACTGGGTTTGTGGACTGGTGGCCCTTCATTATGTAGGCAGACTTCATTCTTCTTTTAGAAGCTCTGTTAACTGACATTGGCCCCTTGAGGCCTAAGTGGGGAAAATTAGTAATAAGGAAGGGTTTCAGGCTACATGCAAAGTGACACTCGCTCACTCCCCAAAGAATTCTGAAAGGCATCCCTGCTGCTCTTTAAGCAAATACTCAGAGATGGACTGTGTGGCACTTTAGGTCTGAGGGAATCTGAGATTTCTTCCTGTCCAGACCACTAGCCACCATCTGCCCCCTGCATAAGATAAAGGCATGCATGACCCAAAACAGATTATATGGCCTCCCCTCAGTTTTCAGTCACTGAAACTGAACTAACAGAGGGGAGGGGAGGGCACTATGCTTTCCTGAGAAAATTAAGCATCTGTCTAACATGTTGGGTTATTCTGACACACTGTGCCTTTTCTGCTTGGTTTTGTCTGGGGACGGGGGAAAAAAACCCTGTATCTTCCCTTTTTAACATCATAAATCAGCATAATAAAAGAATACGTTGCTTTAGAGTTCTAGTGGCATTTTGAGATCCTGTCATCTGATTTTTGAAGTATGTTTCCTGTTGGTGTAGGTATGTGGTGCAAATTTGATAGGATCTATCCCCCTCCCCCCATTTTCAGATAATGACTTGGTTTGAGTCAAAAGGTGTCTCTTTTGAAAAGAAAAAAAAGTTCTGCTTACAACCCTTGGCAGAAACTTTAGGGAACTTCACTGTCAAGAATAAACAAAAGGATTCCTCATTACTTGCAAAAGGATTTCAAGAGAAAGTTGCTGCTCATCTTTCAGTATCATAGAAGAGAGTTCTCCTAACTTTTTCTCAGCACACATTGATACTATTAAAATTATGGTTTTGCATGTTCAGGAAGATTTTTTTTAAAAAACTTTTTACTTTTTAAGTTTTGGGATTAGTTTTAGTACTATGTATGTGTAAAATATTTTTAAAAATGCAATTGTTCTTCAGTCTGTTTCAAGGGCATGGAATGGTTAAACATGTAGAATAACCTTTTTTAAGATGAATTTATTAGCCTGGTTTTTGATTAGCAACTCAATACAGAACTCAATTTCTTTTAGAAACTATTAACACCATAGAAGAAATCCCTTAGATAGCAGGATTAATTAGTGGTATAATTATGTAGAAATGATGCTCTTTGTATGAAACCTAACTTCCTTCACTGAGAAAGCGTAAAATTATATCAAAGGTATACATGAGATTTTCTCAGTATGTTTTCTCAGTATGTAAGACTGCAACCCTTTATGCCTATTTGCAGATACTATTGAAATCACTGTAACTCTTAACTTTCATATGCACATGTGATTAGGCTATGCACATAATCCTCTTTAACTATATTATAATTGTTGTTAGAATATTATAAAATTAATACTTACAAAATGCATTCTTGATTATTATTATTATTATTATTATTATTATTATTATGGTTTGTTTTATATAGGATCAGGGTCAAATGTTACAATTACAAAAAGTATTTTAATTTAAAACTGAAAGCATCTATTTATTTGTGCAAAGTGTTGGTAGAATTTATTACTAACTAAACATACATGCATATGTTTATATTAAGTTGTTAATTGAAATATTTTTTCTTAGTATAGTAGGTGAGAAAATGTAGTATGATAACAATGAATAAATATCAGATTACTATAAATGCTTCACAAAATGATGTTGAAAATAATTTTTTAATTATTAATCCAATTGTTAGCAGTTTCAGCACCTACCAACAGCTTGGGACATTTTACGAAACAAGACAAATAATCTGTCCACTAAGTTTTACAGTTTTGTTTAGATGCATTCTTTGCTGAATAAGTGTGAAAACTGAATACTGTTACTGATATACCAACTCTTTTATGTTTATGTTATAAATTGGGGTAAAAGTCAGAAAAGACTGTTAGTTTAAATATTACATTTCATTTAGAAGGGTACATAGGTACGTATGAAATTTGTGTCATGAAATAAAGGTTGAATAGATTTCATGTTTAAAAAGTTACTATTATAAAGGCATTACAGTGTAAAGGAGATTCCTGCCATTTCCTTTAACTCTTTGGTTTATATTACTTACTAAAGTATCCTTGTGAAATCAATCACTGATTTCAGTATTTTCAACCAGCTGCTAATTTTTTCTTGAATAAAAACATGGAGGCAAAGTAGTTTAATGCCCGTAGTTTACACACAATCAGCAAGAGAGTACAATTCTTAAAATAATTTAATACATCAATATTTTTTCTTTCAGTAATATTGCTGGATTCTAAAGCACAACAGACAGATTTGGAATGGATTTCTTCTCCTCCCAATGGGGTAAGTATACCATTTAAATCAAAATCCAAAATCAAAATGAATTGTTTAAATGAACTTGCTCAAAATTCTTTGAATAAAACTTTATGTGAAAACATTTCTGTTCTGAAAAGCATTGTGATTCAGATACAAACTAATATAGATATTTTCTTAGCTGTTAAATACCTTAAACAGCAGCATATCTCAAAGAACTTTTTTTTAACCATGAGTAATATTTCAATTTTCATTCTTAAAAACAACTTTACTGATCATAATGTTGAATATTATTTGCATCATTCTATGTAATAAATATATAAATATATTTATTAATACATTATAATTAATATTTCAGGTACTTAATCATTGTTGTAAAGTTTCTAAATGCAAGGCCAGTTTTTCTGGCTTTAAGGCAGAAATTTGTATCTTTAATTCACATTTTTTTCAAAGCAAGGTTATCTTGTTGATTTCGGAAAATATCTTTATAAACAATTGTTTCATTATTGATTTAAATAATTAACTTTCAGACCTCATTTGGAACTCATTTACTTTTAGGCTTCAGTTCTTAATATAGTAAAAATATTTGTAAGACACTTGTAGTGAAAAGACAGCAAAATTTTGAATAATATATAATTATTTCAAAGATTATTTAAGTAGCTATGACATGACTAAATACATTAGCTTTAGAAACTGCAATCAAATAAGTATTTTCTAAATTTTCTCTGAAGCTTGATTATTTTAAATGGATTTCTACTGCCTATCATTTAGAGTAGTTCATATTAATACAAGTTTCAAATAAAAGTTCATACAATCAAGCCTTTAATCTGGCATTTATAAGGAAATCTGGAACCAAAAGAAAGTAAATTCTGAGTGGAGATGTAGAAGTGTGACAAATCCTGTAAATAAAAAGAATGAAAACTTGAAAGTCTGTTAACTAAAAAGAAAGATCATAAAATCAATCCAGGCACTGGCTGGATACAAATCTAATGGTTTTTGGAATGTTTGAAATGTTAGCTGAATGCTTAAGATGAGAATTAACTTAAGTAGTAGCACTTCACACTGAACGAAATCTTTTAAGAAGAGGATTAGAACAATTTTAGAATAAATTGTGATAGTCCAGCTTTGAAACAATAAAAACATGTGCATGGTTCAGAGAGAGGGAGATAAAAACATTGAACAGTAATCCAAATATTACTCAAGGATGGGCAGTGCCTGAGAGTTGACAATTGTAATATACTGTATTGTATATGTATTGTATACATAAAAATGTAATGGTCATTTTGGGTGACCAAAATGATGCAATGATAGGTTTTTCCCCCTGAGGAAATTTGTTGAAATTTAGTACAGATTTTACTGATTTTTTAAAAAATACTATTTTAAAATATTACATTTCTTATAATACTTTCCCCATAGTTTGGTAACATTTATTCACTGAGGTTGACAAGAAAGCATGCCATTGATTCCCAGCAACTCTAATAATTTGATTGTGGGAGCTGTAGAAGATCTAGAAGGCTTCCATTCATCCAGGACATACTATACAGGCAACAGTTACTGACTGTTTAGATTACACTTACAAATATGTCCTATTAAAAATCAATGATATGATTAATGGTTTGTTTTAATATGCTTTCCGTAGATAATACAGCTCAGTAAAGAGTCTCTAATATATCGTTAGCATGTAAACACTATGTATTGTGCTTAAGAAGGCTTTCTTTAATAGTTGCACTCCTTGATTTATTAATAGTTAAGTGACAAGGAAGAATGAGCATAGTTTTAATGCCTAACATAGTTTATTAATTATTAAGAAATAGGGATTAATGACTACAACACTTAGCTCTTTCCCTGTAGGTACTGGTACCAAAGGTACTGATGTTGCCTTTGTTTTCTTTTCTGGCGTCAAGTACAACTGTATTTGATCAATAATGATTAATCAGTAGTGGTTAAAGTTAGGATTATGAAAATATTTCATATAATTTACTGAAGAGAGAACCTGGAAATACTGTCAATGCTTATGTAAATGTTGTGATGGCAGTAATGGCATTAAGCTTGAATTACAGGTACAAAATCCTAAATAATCAACTGAACTTGCAAGGCATGTAATGTTTACGACACAACGTAAAATTTACCAAACATTTTTTTATTATTATGCTTGCCAATTTTCAGTGGTATATCAGATAGCAACGATTGAGCTTAATATCAGCAAAACGTTTGTAAATATAATTAAATTGAACTCTAGATTCATATAGCTATTTTGAAAACTAGCCACATTAGTGGTTAAATATTTGCCATCTTTGGTAATGCAACTTCAGTTTGTTTATATTAGAATGACATATATTGAAGATTTGAGATTTACTTGAGTAAATTTGAAATATAAAACTGATTCTAATGTCAATTAAAATTATTATATTTTATTTGAAAATAGATTTTTTCAGTTTAAAAAGTTTAGTCATGTTAAATATAACTTATCCAAAATGTTATGATTGTGCAGTGTGTCACCTAAGATGGCATTTCATTTCAGGCTGTTTCAGAAAAAATAGTTATAAAAGTGAATTATAGGAACATTTTTTTCCACGTGAATTTGCTAAAAAATTACCAAGGTTCAGTTACATATTTCTTCTTCACATTTTGGATCAATTACTTTTACTAAGATTGAGGGTAATTTTGCTTATGAACTAATAATCTTATTATTGTTTATTTCTTCCTTCAGAAAAAAAAAAATAGCTGTACTATATTCAGTTATGTTCCTGTAATGTCAGAACATTCTATAGTGAGTTTATGTGAAAATTTACTGTTCAGTTTTTTTTCTAGGGGGAAAAACAAAATTACATTTAAAAAAAACCTTAATAACTGTTTGTTTTGACATGAATGTAAAATTTCTGACATTACAGTTAGAATATCACATTTCTTGCACATAAGAGAATATTTTGAAGGTACATTATTTTCATATATCTCAAATTGATGCAATAGAAAACATTCATTGATAGAATTTTATGTATGGAGGTACGCATGTTGGTCAAAGGCTCCAATAAAATTTACCATGCCATTTGATCAATGTGGAATCCTATTATTTTTGGAGCTGGCCAGTAGAGCTCCCTGTGATATTTTTCTCTCTACCAAATGGGTTTAAATTTTAGTTCTTAAAAAATATGGTCAAGACACTACAATTGTTGGAATAGATTTGAATACTCAACTGAGTTTTTAAACAACCCTTCTTAAGAAGCAGGTGGAAAATGAAATAAATTTTCTTACGTTAAACCACTTATTTTGGACTTGGCCCTATGCAGCAATAATAGTTTATCTCAATATTAGAATGCAATCCATTGTTTAGAGAATTGGTAATGCAATATTTTGGAAGTTCTTCAACAATGACCATACTGCTGTCTATGCAGTATGCTAATTTCATGTTTTTAACATTTTATTTTATTTACAGTCTTTTTGTAGGGTGGATAGATACAGTGGTCACCATATTGGTTGTTCACACTAGAATTAACATTCCAAATTAGGGATGCTTAATACTTGCCACTGTTACATTTGCTCTCTGCCTATAAATTTATTCTATTAAGCATTGGATCATATAATTCCATTCCATTTTTAAGTAGTTTCTCATTCCATGCTAAAAAAGTTGTAAGCTGTTAAAACATATGCTCTGGTTACTAGTAGTCGGGGGAGGGGGGCTTGATGGTACATAATCTTGTACTATATTTATTGTCTACTTTTTCTCTGTTAGAAAAGTTTATCTCAGTATTGATAACTATGCCTTTATGTTCTAGTGGGAAGAAATCAGCGGACTGGATGAAAACTACACACCTATACGAACATACCAGGTATGCCAAGTCATGGAACCCAACCAAAATAATTGGCTGCGGACTAACTGGATCATGAAAGGCAATGCACAAAGGATTTTTGTAGAACTGAAATTCACTCTGAGGGATTGTAATAGCCTTCCTGGAGTCCTGGGGACATGTAAAGAAACATTCAACTTGCATTATTATGAAACAGACTATGACACTGGAAGGAGTATCCGAGAAAGCCAATATGTAAAAATAGACACTATTGCAGCTGATGAAAGCTTTACCCAAGGTGACCTTGGGGAGAGAAAAATGAAACTCAATACAGAAGTGAGAGAGATTGGACCTCTGTCCAAAAAAGGATTCTATCTTGCATTTCAGGATGTAGGGGCTTGCATTGCTCTGGTTTCTGTCAAAGTGTACTATAAGAAGTGCTGGTCCATTATTGAGAACTTAGCGATTTTTCCAGACACAGTAACTGGGTCAGAGTTCTCCTCCTTAGTTGAGGTCCGAGGAACCTGTGTCAGTAGTGCCGAAGAAGAAGCAGAAAACTCTCCTAGAATGCATTGTAGTGCAGAAGGAGAATGGTTAGTGCCAATTGGGAAGTGTATCTGCAAAGCTGGCTTCCAACAAAAAGGAGACACATGTGAACGTAAGTAAAAAACGTGTTTACATAGTTACTTTTTGTTTTACTGTTTTTAACAAATGCCTCTTTAATGGAAGTGTTGCCTTACTTAATTCATAGAAGCCAGAAATTAGAGTGTCTGACACTAAAGAAACAAATTCTGTTCGGGAATGGAAATCAATAATTGGATGTTGCATTTAGAAAAGCCGTTAAAATAACTGTCAAACTAAACAGTAGTTTACCTTTCCTAATGCTATTACATACAAGCAGTTACATAACATTTTATAAGAGTTAGGCCAAAAAAGCTATTTAGTACTTAATGATTCTTTAAAATAACACTTGAGAAAAATGTGTCTTGCAGAGAGGGTATCATTAATAATCCAAGGATTATCATTCTTGCAGTATATTCAGTAGCTAATTTGGGAAACTCTGCGGAAAGTTTTAAAAATATAATGCGTTTCTGATTAACATACTGAAAAGTAGCTCAGACTGTAGTATTGATAGAAAAGCTAAGGATATGTGGAATATTTCTTTTTAAGAAGGAAAAGGAACACAATAAATAGTTTCTTTAAACTGAAATCTTGCAATAGAAATATCTGAAATCTTGGAATGGAACTCAGGGCTGAAAACAGGCAGCAGGAGAATAGAACAGAAAACAGGCAAGCATACTTGTTTTTCCCCTTTTACTGTCTGTAGCCCTTGACATGCTGTAAAAATTGAGATGATTTCCAGAATTTAGATTTTGAATTAAGATTTAGGAATTGCAAAATATATAAAGGCATACTTCCTTTTCATCTGCAAAACTGCTTCTAGTGGAACCAAATTATTGGATCCTTCTCTTCATCTGGAAGAAGGAGATAGAATTTGATGTGAAAGACCATTTTCAGAAATTAGGTATCTCACAAGTTATGTATAGATACTATTTGTCAAGGACTGACAAAACGCTGACTTTGTGGGGGCAATGGGCACAAATATGCTATTTAGTATACTGTCGATCGTTGTAAGCTGCCCAGAGTCCTCAGAGAGTGGTCGACATAGAAATATTATTATTATTATTATTATTATTATTATTATTATTATTATTATTATTATTATTATTCCTTTTTAGAATAAACATTCTGCTTTATTAGCAGGGCTGAGGGGGTATTTCCAAGAAATACCAAACAAAATTGACTATATAATAATGGGTTTTAGTGTTGTCATGTATGAATTTCTCTTTTTGTAAAGAAAAATTTAATTTACATTAAAACATCAATTTGATAACTTCTGAAAGTCACAGGCAGCTGGGGTCTTGGCTTTTGAACTTCTGACAAAGGGTTATGGTTATCAATAATGAAAAATAGATGTTTCATTAGTTATTTACCATTTGGTCTGATTGGTGATGGAGGAGACAAGTAGGGCATTTTCAGTGAAGATATCTGTCATGAAACATATATTTTATCTGACATACAAATAGTCCTCTTTTAGCGACCACAATTAGGATCAGCAACTTGCTAAGTGAAATTGTAACACTGTTTATGACTTTATGACCTTATTTCAGCTTTTCTTTGTTTTATAGACCAGCAAAGGTCATAAAATGCAAGGGTTGATAATAAAATTTACTTTTTCATCACCACTGTAACTGCAAATGGTAGCTAAACAATGCAGTTGCTAAATGAGGACTTCCTGGACTGCTGCTGGCTTTCTTCATTCTTGCTTTTCAAGCCCAAACAAATCTGTTAGCATTGGGTAACAGCTAAATATTAAAAAGGATATTTCAAATATTGAAAAGCTACCCATGCAAATTAGTTCAATGTCTACATCTTGATTCTGCTTAAAACACTTGCATAATGCTGTGTGTTCATCAGATTTCATGATGAGAGTTAGTTTTTCCCACTCAATCTTTAATCTTTTTTTAAAACTGATTTTGCAGTGATCAAAATAATGTATAATGACATTTTAAACGTTATTGTTTAGGAGAACTTGTTAGAATTAAAAGTTAAAACAGAAGATTGATGGAGATACAGCTGTTATGATTAGAATCCAAGTAAATTGTTTATTAAATAGGGTTCTTAATTTTAAACTTCAGTGATGTCAACTGAAGCATTAAATGATAACTTGCAGTTGAGTGTCTCTCTTGTGTTCATTTTGTAAGAATACTTCTCATGCCGGCTGACTGCCAGAGAAACTGCTAAAAGAATATATTCAGTTGGAAGTGTTCCAGAATTGAGTGAGACAGGGAGTTCTATCATTTCTGTTCTTTCAAAACCTGTTCTTGGTAAAAGTTTCAAAATGAAGTTTTATTTTACATTTGTTGTGAGAAATGTGTGATTAGTAATTTCTACCTACATTAAAAAATGTAAGCTGACTAAAGTTTGAGGCACATATCTTTCATTAATTCCTTGGCTCTGATACTTAGGACTTTCTCAGTGATAGCATTAATGTTTAAACAGGTGGTGACAAATGGATGCTATATAATGATAGCATTCATGGTGAAACTGGTAGTTCGAGACAATCATGGGATCAAATTTGTTATAAACCTAATCCTACTATTAATTCAGTGGAATATTTTGTTTTTGTCAGACTTTGTAGAACAACCCAAAATCAAATTATTCTGTGATTTTTTTAAGTCTTTAATTGATTTGGAAGCTTTGTATTTGATGTATAATATTTTCACTCTCATATAAAATATTTATGGATCATGTAAAAATGAATGTTTGCACTGTAGTTCAGTGCAAAATGTAGTTCTGACATTTTAATTTCCATATGCATTTACCCAGATCTACATATATTTCAGAGCAGCTTTTTGAATTTGCAAAATTAATAATCTATTCTGAGAAAAATAACCCATACACCCAAAGAGACTGATTTAACCTTCTCCTCCTCCTGAAACGAGTAATTAATATCTAACTTTTGATGTTGCGAAATGTAATATTGTCCCTGATCCTAGACGAAGGATTACAAAAGAAAACCTTTTCTTTGTAATTTCCTTTTATGAATTAGCTAATTAAGTAAAATAAGGTCTAAAACTCAAGTACATTTCAATAGATGATGTGTGTGTGTTTAGGATAGTTGTTCAGAGAATTAGTTTTGTAATACTCTTTAAATATTTATAAATTGCAGATTACCAAATATCCTAAGGCAGTTTCTAAACAATATGAATAATATCAAACTAAAATATAAATATATATTTTAAAATCCTGGTTAAAAAGCATATTTTCAAAGTTTAATGGAAAGCTTTGTTAAAGGCTTAAAACAGCATTAATTGCCATGTTTTCTAAAGGAAATGTGATCCTTTAGCTAAGAAGTAACAGCTAAATTACATGAGTCCAACCTGTCTCCATAAAAAGTCACAAGCAAAGGTGTGGAGCATTAATAAGATAGAGATAAAGACTGAGCAGATATTAATGTACTGAGGCAGCTCAGATGTAACATTTTATCCCCACGGTTTTGTATGTCACTAGAATCAAATCAACAGATGTTAATGTTGCTACAGTATACTTTTTCAGGGTGCTTTTGTGCTATATAAATCATTGCTGGGTACAATGTATTACAGTATGCAGATCTAGAGAGCATTAGGTTGTGCACCCCAGCATTTACACAAATTTAACCATTTTGCATATAAAACATTGTGAGATAAAACTTAAATTTCGCATTCACTGAAAGTATTAACTGAACGTATTTGAAGTGAGTATATGTTCAGAAAGGAGAATTTTTCTATCATTGATTTTTCTATCAAAATGCAGCTTCTGATATACATTCCATTATATTAATTGTGCTCTTTTGTCTCTTGCATTGTATTAGTTGAACTTTTTAAGGGCTTTAATGGCCAAGTATGTATAAGCTATACATGGGGATAATTGTGGGAAAAAATTGCAGAAATTTCTTTTCAAATGGAAAATAGAACTTGTTGTTTAGTATTGCGTCTATCTAATAAGGCATGCACCCTAATTTCTTTTGCTTTTGCCCAGTCACTGCAGTATCTCTCCCTCCCTCTCCCCTCCTCTCTCTCTCTTTTAATGAATGGGTCGGAAAGAAATGGCACAATTAAAATAGAAGAAGCCTTCCTAATATGAATAGTTTAAGTAAGATAGACATATTTTTGTTATTGATAATAATAACATTTCCGGTGTTTCTACCAGTTCTACTCACTGGTAGAATTCTCATTGTACTACATGCATGATGGCGAACCTATGGCCGTGTGCCAGAAGTGGCATGCAGAGCCCTCTCTGTGGACACGCACGCCGTCACCAGCTGCTCCTCTGGTTTCCAGCGCGCACATGTGCACTGGCCAGCTGATCTTCACGTGTGCTGGAGTACCGTAAACCTGAAGATCAGGTGGCCGGTGCCCCAATGGTCTTTGGGTTTACAGTGCTCTGGTGTGTGTGTGCACATGCGTATGTACCTACATTCTGGTTTCTCAGGGCCGAAAAGATTCACCATCACTGTACTATAATCTATAATATATAATTAACGTAAAAATATAATTAATGAATTGTTTTTCTTGTGTGAGTAAAAAACACGATACTCCATTCTTTTGTTATTTAAAAATGAAAATAATATCAAATTGCTCATGCACAGTTATAAAATACTAGACTTTTCATGACCCATTGGGTCATTGTTTTAGTCGTGTCATCATTTCACAAATAATTACTTACCTACACAGATCAACAGAATGACCATGGGTGGCAAAAAATCAGTAGAAGGGACAGCAATTTCAATATTTCTTCTGGCTTCCCTACTGACTTTTCTTGTGGAAAGCTTGTAGGGAGGGAGTCAATGGAGAAACTGACAGGGAAAATCACAACATGCTTTCCCACCCAGGCACTGTCCGTCCAATCTCTCTGTACACATGCCATGTTGGCACTTGTGCATCTTCCCCAACCCATACAACAACTTTGTGCACCCTCTCTCACCTACGCTGCATTCTTGTTCACTCTCCCGACTTATGTCTTTGTGATCTTGCCCAACTGCTCTACCCTTGCACACCATCCCTGACCCATGCCACATCTCTCAGTCACCCTCTTACTTGCCCACCACTTAGTTGCCTGCTGGACTTGGATTTGCAACTTCCCGCCAGCTTCCCCACTGACTTTGTACTTTGCTTGGGGAAAACAGAGTCACCACAGCAGTACATTGGTGTTGGTGGCTACAGTGTTTTCAAATTTAAATCCCTTTGGAGTAGTGGGTCCTGGATTTGGGGCACATTCTGTAAGTTTGCAAATTTGTGGCAGTTTGGTTTGACAATAGTCACCCTATAATGTGCTGGTTCACCCAGTTGAAGGTTACAAACATTACAGTTTAGTAATATAGAGAATTCATATATTTCAAAGGTTTTTTTTCCCCCAGTGTGCATGAAATGTACATGAAATTAACATGAGCATTTCTGCTCTGTTTCTTAATTTAAGCTCTTTGTTTCTTGTCTTGTCTGAACAATTTTCAACAAATCTGCTCCCTCTTGCATATGAGAGCTTTTGGGATATTTTAGAATATTTTAGTTAATAGAGAATTTTATTCTTATAGTTAATTACTTAGTAGAATGGATGTACCTTCCATGTGTCTAAACTGGGGAGTCTAAGTGGAGGTACGGTTCTGCTCTTTAATGCCAACCAGAAAAAAGAAAAAGAAATGTGTATGCTGAAGCACAATAATAGAAAGAATCAACTTGGACCATGCAAATTGCAATATTGGGCATATACAGTATATGAAATTAGATTTCAGGATACCTCCTAAAAAAGAAGTGTAGTTGTCAAGGGACATTTTACGGACTTGGAAATTTGGTCTTTATGCGGGTTGGTTGAGATCTACATTTACATAAAGAACCTGCATGCATTTATAAATGGCATATAATTTGCCTTTATGAAGCGCTTGTGCTATAATAATACTGTATTGAAATAAGCTTTGTTACTCCGTGTCCAGACAGTATATGAATATTAACTATTCCCTCCTTTTACTTCTCCCTGTTTAGTATTGCTTATCTTCCTTTTAATCAGCTGAATGTTAGATTCAGTACTTCTTTACAGCTTCAAATTCACAATGGCAACACAGCTTATCAAAACTCGATTTTTTTCTCTAAAAGAGTCAGCACATCAGCTCTCCTTTTAACAGAAATTATGTTAAATATTTGTACTCATTTTTGTAATTATATTACATAGAAACCCTGGTACCTGTAATACTATGGCTATTATTTTATAGAAAATTGTTTTAAATTTAAAATAGTTTTAAAATGGTTTGCTATAAATATAGATACATACCAGGGTGAAATGCTCCTGGTTCAGACCAGATCGCCCAATCCGATAGCGATGGCAGCGGGTTCAGAGAACCAGTAGCAAAAATCCCTGCGCCCCCCCCCACCATGCCCAGCTGAGCCACATCTGACGATCCCAGCTGAGCCATGTGATCATCAGAGGCTTTTTTTTTACTTTTAAAAGCGTTTTTTTTCTACAACCTCTTCCCCGGAAAAAATGCTTTTAAAAGTAAAAAAAAAAAAAAGCCTCTGATGATCGCATGGCTCAGCTGGGATCGTCAGAGGCTTTTCAAAGCATTTTTTTTCTGCAACCTCTTTGACCAAAGAGGTGGTTAAAAAAATGCTTTGAAAAGCCTCTGACAATCCCAGCTGAGTTGCCTGATCGTCAGAGAGGCTTTTCAAAGAATTTTTTCGCAACCTCTTCGGGCGAAGAGGTTGTAGAAAAAAATGCTTTGACAAGTTTAAAAAAAAAAAGTTGGCCACGCCCACCTAGTCACATTACCCCCCCCACCAAGCCACTCCCACAGAACCAGTAGTAACAAATTTTACATTTCACCCCTGATACATACACTTTCCAATCAGTGTATTGTGTCTCTGTGTGTGGATTATGATGTATTGAACTAAGTGGCAGAGAGCCAGTATCATATGGTTATGTTACATTTCTTACTAAAAACCAGGAGATCATGAATTGGATAATCTTGATCACACACTCTCAGCAGTAGGAATAGGGTAGTGACAAACCATTGAAATTATTGCCAAGAAAACTGATAGATTTATCCAGGGTGTTTCCATGAGTCAAGACGGACTTGAATGCATTTTTAATATCTTTGTTTGCTACCAATCTTGCCACAAGGTGACATTGAGTGGCATACAAGGTTATATATAAATTATGCCTAAAATTATGGCAAAAACATGGAGAGGAGGAGACAGAGTGCCCAGGAGGTGAGGTGGGATCTGCTATTGGTTGATTAACCATCTGCAGTCTGATGCTTCCCCATTGGTCCCCAAGCCAAATATATGATCTTTGTGTTTTGCCTTAGCGAAAGGGGGGAAAGTTACAATACATCACATGACACTGCCATGATGATGTGAGTGTGACACCCCTGGTGGAGCTGAATAAAAGCAATAAAATGTTTACTGAATGTGGACATATAGGTATTAAATCTGAAAGTTTATGAATTAATCTGTTTCATATTGATGTGCTGCAAGAGGTAAAATGTCATTTCTGTAAGTAAGTTACTTACTGAATGACTTTAGTGGCTTTTGAGAAGTCGATATTTCCAAGTTTTCCAACATAACATGAATAGTTGTAAAGCCTTTACAAGTGATTGTAAAAGGCCAAAGGAGGCATTTGGGAGTTTTGCAAGGGAACTTCAACTTTTAATTTGAGGGGAAAGCCCTTCAGGACCTCCTCTCACAATAAATAGGAGCAGATACACAATGGCTGCTATATGCTTCACTAAAGGAGAGACATCATTCTGACTTGACAGTCAATAGGTAAGAATAGCCATTACTAGCAACACATTATGGAAAACAATGTGAGATATGCTCAGTTGAAACAGATTTGGTAGGGACAGAGTAATGATTTGCAATTGTTTATTCTTTTTCCTATCATACATAATTATTTTGGCACTTTGTTTATTATTTTTCAGATCCATATTTCTTTCTGCAATTTACTGCATCATATAGTATATCGTAAATCACTCAGTCTTCTCCAATACCATGTAGAAAAGTAAATGTCCATCGCACACTTTTTCAATATACACTCTATGCATTTCAGTGTTGCTCTGTTATATAGTGTTAATCAGGCTAAATAAAGTGGGAATAGAAGAATGGAACTAAAACAGAATATCCAATATTGATTACATCAACAGTTTTGATACTCAATTTTTCATTACTTTTACAGAACAAAATATACTCCAGTTCATGGTATTCCTTAGTGATTTTTTCCCCTTTTTGACATTAAGGAACATCTTGTCTATTTGTCTTTTTATGATACTTTAATTTTTCAGTGCTGCATTCTTTCACTGTATTTCTGAACTGTCTGTTCTGGACTGATGGAAAAATCTCTATAATCCAGTTGTTAGCAATGAACAACTGGATTATATGAAGTAAAATGAGCAAGTGTAAATGAGAATTTTGTATACTAATCTTTTTCTTTCTTTTTTAAATGAAGCAACTTCATAAAATTCCGAAAAAAAAATGTTCCAAATCAGTTTGGAATGTACAAATTAGGTCATTTCACAGTAAGAAGTGAACTAAATGAATTCTGTACAGAACCCTACTTACAGCAACAAGTACAGTGGGACATTAGTACTCATTGTTAATTGGTTCTGGGAAGTGCTATGAGTAGCAAAAATGATAAGGACCAAACATTTTTTTCCCATAAGGAATAATGTAGTGAGTCATGAGGCAGCTGACACCAAATTCTAGCTTGTGCATTGAGTACCAAACAATGAGTACTGGGACAAAATGTTCGTGTCAAAATATCAAAATTTAATGAATTTCAAAGCAGTTAAGTATCAAGGTACCACTGTACAGTTGCCAGGATTTTTGTCTCCTGAAAGCTACTGTTACATGTAATCTAAGTGGGGATCATTAAAATGCTCCATGCCCTCATTTGAGTTACACAGAATGGACTTTGGGCTGAATCTCTAGTGTGGCTTCCCAAGGTTTCAAAAGGCTTTTGCACCAGATTTTCTTCTGTTGCTTATATATGGCAAAACAGTAGACAGTATTAATAGTATCTCTGGAACCCTCATAAATGCCAGAAAGATTTGCTTATGGGAATTGCTTAAAAAATAAAATGGTCAGGGCAGATAAATTGAATGGATACAGAACATCAACATATACAGAATTAGTAAGGATGGTAAAGGAGAACCTCATTAATTTGCTCTAGACCAGAGGTTTCAAACTCAATTTCATTGAGGACCACATCAGGGTTGTGTTTGACTTTGGGGGCCTCGGGTGAGCATGGCCAGCTCAACATCACTTGGGAGGTGCCTGTGGTGGCCTGAGCACTCTGCCAGTGAAAACGGGCTCCTGCGCTCCATTTTTACTGGCAGAGGCACCATGGGCCAGTTCTTCACTGTTTTCAGAGTGGTCCCATGGGCCAGATCTAAGCAACCCATAGGTCAGATCAGCCCCCGGGCCTTGTGTTCGAAATCCCTGCTCCAGAGTAAATGAGTTTCTACATTGGCCCTGTTTGTGACCAGAGAGCCAATAAGATGCTCTTAACAAGTTGGAGCATAGAACCTGACCAATCTGATGTGGGTGGAGGAGTGAAGGGAAGCTGGCAAAAGAAAGAATGAATTTGAAAAGGGGCCAAATTTTTAACAGAAAAAAAATTCAGATATTTTCTGCCAATCTATCCCAATGGTTGAGACAGTTGAATTGAACTCAGTGCACTTACTAAATCTGAAAAATGTTTCCTCCATTCTTAGTCTCTATTATTACAGTGCTGGAAAGAATTCTAGAAGCTATTCTCTGTTAAATTTTGATAACTTGTTTTGCTTTGTTTGTTAATGCAAACATGTTCAAAATCATGGGAAACTAATTTAGAATTCTATCAAGTTAAATGAGATTTATAATTATATTCCATCTGTAAAGTTGTTGTCTGGAGACCTAGTAAATCTGAGTTTTTGGATGAAATATCAAATATCAACCCAGTCTTATCTGTTGTAGATGAAATATTTTATTGTCATACTTTTTCTTCACATTATTGGCTCTTCTCTTACCATCGGGGGTGGCATATTTTCGATCCATTCATGGTAATTATATTCATTGGAATCTCATCAAATGTCTTTGGCAGTGGGAGGCAAAATGAATAGGTTTGTCAAGTTTTAAGATTTTTTTAGGAATTTAAGTTTTTTCATATTATTATTGTTCAATTTTTATATCTGCTAATATAATATAGTTTTTATAATTTAGTTCTGAACTATGTAGATGTTACATTGGAAAGAGTATTTCTCCCTAAGACTGCATGGTTCATATATTGTTTTTTTCTTTAAGAAATTACACATTTAAAAAAGGCCCTTTATAAAGATATAAAAATATATTTAAAAAGCTGATAATAGCTTTCTCCCCTATGTGTTTGTTTATAGAACATGACAATATTCCAGGAGGATAAATAACAATATCACTGATTTGTCTTATATATGTGGCCTTTCCTCTTCAAAATAAAAGTACTCATTTTTTAAAAAAAACAACAGTGTGCAGTTTAAAGTTTTGTCCTAAGTTGTATATGTAGATTGTTTAAAGTAACTAAGATGGAATAATTATACTTAGGGTAGGAGTCATAGTTATCTTGGAATCTGAAATATAAATTTTCATGTCACATGTTATCAACAGAGTGTATTCCTGTATTGGAGAACTAAATACAATTGCATACTGAGTGTCTATGGAGATTCTCAGTCATCCAGGTCATGGTTGTCCCAAAGATGCTTTTTCAAGAGGCAACTGGACTTTCTGGTTTTTCTTTGAAGAAGCTTGGATGAAAAGTGAAACATCTTCAAAGAAAAACCAGAAAGTCCAGTTGCCTCTTCAAAAAACATCTTTGGGACAGTTGCATGCAGAGAAACTTGCTATCCCTTTAACATATACAATAACATTCAATTTTCCTTTCCTATAATTTTCCTTTTATCACCTCTGTACTACATAAAAGAAAATACAGATCTTTGTTTTTAATGTTAGATTTTTGCAGCTATATACTTGAATGTTTATATTTAATTTTAAAAGATACTGCACATTCATTATTAATTAGCTCTGAATTGATAACGTACATCAGATGCTTGTCAAAAATTGGAGGTTAGGAAAATATTGACATTGATTGATGGACATGACAAGTGACTACATATATCATTTGGGCATGAATATACTGCATCATTTTGGCATCGTTTGGAAATGAATCTATTGGGGATGAATATGGGCATTTATTTGGGCATGAAGCCAATGCATCATGGCTCCGGAGATTTGACAATAGTTCTTTGCCTGAGTTATCCAAGTATAAATAAAATTTGCCTGAAACCAGAAGTTTATAAAACCATTGTCGTCTATTAAGAAAAATGTGTATTTTACTTGGCAAATGAAACCAAACATGGTAAAATGAGAATCCAGGGAGGAAATTTAATATCAGTGAAACAGGGTAATATAGATGTGCACAAAATATATTTGATTCTGTATTTCAATTTTACTTTTTAAATGGAGCAAATAGGATTACCTACCGGGAACTTTTTTTTTTTTTTTTGGCACGGACTTTGGAAAGAATGCAGTCCACAGGCACTGTTCTGTCATCATGGAACTTTCCTCTCCTTATATTATTATAGTTGGCATTGGACATTTTAACCTATCAATTAAGGATCTCTCTGGATCAATTAATTATAACTTGAAAGAACTTGCACCTCTTGAGACAGCCTTTTATTGCTGTGCTTTGGGGCTAATCACTCTGTGAACATCGGTAGAAATCATGCAGTGACAGTCTGCAGCTGGCCATTCACTCGCATAATTATCAGATGCTTTCAGTTCCCCGAGCCTGGTCCTCAGAACATCTCTTGAAGTCCTTAGGGACTGATTTTTCCTCAGTGCCACAGGTTTCTAATTTAGGAGCATTGTTTTGCATGTTAGGCCAAGGACTATTATTACAAACATGTTAAGGATTTAATATCTCATATTTTAGTCTTTCTATTCCTGTGTGAATAAGTGATCTGCAAAACTCTCTAAATGATCTAGATCAGGGGTGAAATCTCCCAGTTCAGACCGGATCACCCAATCCGGTAGCGATGGAGGTGAGTGGTTCGGAGAACCAGTAGCAAAAATCCCTGCCCCTCCCCATTGTCCAGCTGAGCTGCCCAATCATCAGAGCCTTTTTTTTTTATTTTTAAAAGCATTTTTTCTACAACCTATTTGGCCGAAAAAATGCTTTTGAAAGTAAAAAAAAAGCCTCTGATGATTGTGTGGCTCAGCTGGGATCATCAGAGGCTTTTAAAAGCAGTTTTTCTACAACCTCTTCAGCCGAAGAGGTTATAGAAAAAAATGTTTTTAAAGGGAAAAAAAGCCTCTGCCGATCAGGCAAGTCAGCTGGGATTGTCAGAGCCTTAAAAAAGAAAGAAAGAAGAAAGAAAGAAAGAAAGAAAGAAAGAAAGAAAGAAAGAAAGAAAGAAAGAAAGAAAGAAAGAAAGAAAGAAAGCAAGCCTCTGCTGATCAGGCAAGTCAGCTGGGATCGTCAGAGGCATTAAAATTGCTCTGAAGAAGTTGTAGAAAAAATGGTTTTAAAAGTAAAAAAAAAAAATAATAATAAGTTGGCCACGCACACTCAGTCATATTACCACCACCCCTACCAAGCCATGCCCACAGAACCGGTGGTAACAAATTTTACTTTTCTCCACTGGTCTAGATACCTTTTCTCTTCCCAGTTAGATGAGTCCATTATCCTGAGAAATGCAAATTGAACAAGATGCCAATGTTTTATTAATTTGATTGTCCTGTTGTATTAATGGAATATATGAGGACTCTTTCTTTCTGTCCTCAAATAAATGATTTGATCAAGCAACCATTTTTTTTTCTTTCTGCATTCTAAAATGTTTGGAATGTACTGATAAGTTTTGATTTGCCACTTCGGAACTGTATTAATGCTTAAGATATGTAATGGTATTCCTATAATGCTCCAGAATGTCCCTAATGATCTGTTAAAGAGCAAGAAAACAAAACTACAAAACAACAAAGCAAATACAACTTCACTTCTAAGAGTCTAAGTTTATTTACTGTTTGTTTACATAGGGTCTGGGATTAAATAGTACAGTAGTCTTGAGTAAGCAACTTGAATGTTGGGTACCAACTGATATAAAATGATATATAACAATCTCTCTCTTCTCTTCTCTTCACCCGTTCCCTTGCCAGTTCCAAAACTAGATTGACAAGGCACATGGAAAATTGTTGTTGAAAGAGTCACAAAAGTTTGTTTTTTGTTTTTTTTAGATCCCTTTTATGGGCCTTAAATGGATAAGCTAAAAGATGAATGTCCACATATGTAGGTAATACTTCAAAAGAAATTATTATGATCTGGCCTTCTATTTATCTGTTTCAATTGACTGTAAGCAGTAGATTTATCTAAGAGCAGGGTTCTCAATCCCCAGTCCATGGACTGGCATCGGTCTGCAAGATGCCAGAAAATGAGCCCTCTAAACAAGTAAAGCCCCGTTTGTGGGATGCAGGCAGCACATGAAACCATGCCTCTCTGGTCCAGGTAAAAACCTCTCTCCACGGAACCAGTCCCTGGTGGCCATTGATCTAAGGAGTCCGGGATTTTTTTAGCCTTGCTAAAGAAAATCTTTCGTGTAATCATATCAGATCTAATTCTAGATCCTTCCATTTCATGACAAAGCTTTGAGTCAGCAATAGTAACTAATTACCTGCATTGTACCGCTTGCAGTATTAATACATATGATTATTTTCAATCAGTTGGGATAAAAGCAAAAACACAATCTTTCAATCTTAAATAAATTGAAATGGTATTAGTTTTAAAAAGTTTTAATACTTAAAAGTTAATACTGAAGATTCACGTAGACTATAGGTTTGATTTTGTATTTTGTTTTCTTGAATGACTTAAACAAAAGGTACCAACACACACTGGAGAAGTTATATGTTAAGTTGCATTTACATTTCATTTATGAGGGCTAAAGTACATGAGAGACTATATCTCTGATTTAGTTAAAACAAAAGCCTGATCTGCAAATAGATATATTTTTTCTACAGTAAATACACTTAGTCTGCCATTTTAAGGCTTTCATATGCAGTGTGGTGCATTAACATAATGCAAACAATGACTCCTATTAGGCAAACGTGCAAAAATAATGCTGTTTTTGAAGAAATGAGGAAATTGAGGCCAAAGTAAATGATATGGACAAGATGGGATTGGATTCTATCTGTTCCCATCTCTGGAGACGAAATGAATTGTTACTTATTTTTTTCACTGATGGTAATGGCATGGCTTATGAGAATGTAATTCAAATTGTGCCAGTGAAAAGTTACTCTTCTTCATGAGAGATACATTGTTCCTTTTAGCTAATTCCAGTTCTCTACTTATGCAGAAATATTTGTCAATAGAACTACATTGCTATTATATATTTAAATGGTGATGAGGTGACTAAATAGAACAGCTGAGGACAAATATGTACGTTTAAATGTTACAGTGAAAATGCTTATTGCTGATATAATATATATGGCAATAAAGGATTGCACATTATTTAACCATGGAAGTGATTTAAGTTTATTTATTATGACAAGCAGTAATAAGTATTTTCCTTCCTTCCTATATTATTTTGTTTTGTTCTAGTTTGCTCCAGGGAGTTACCGTATCTTTCTTCATTGTTTCTGTGATTATGAGTGAAAGGATTATTTTTGCTTCAGTAACTTTCACACCATATTTTTTGTACAAGGAAGAAGCTTTTTTTGTTGTTGTTATTGTATCATTTGACAAGTGAGGTGCAGTAGCAATAATAAAAACAAAAAAAATCTGCTTTATCTTTTAATTTGTTTTCATGTAGGACTTTTTAGTATCTTCAGCATCCCAAATTTATTCCTAATATGAAACAGGAGGAAAATCCTGCTTTAGCCCCAGTGATCAGGCCTCCAAATCTCCTTGGAATTTAGCAGAAGAAATCTGGGTTAGACATTTTTTTTTTGGGAAATTGTCAATAAATAAATAAATTAGAAATACAGAATCAACACAACAACCAAAAATAAAGTTTTTCTAGTTTGAAAACTTCAGTTTTATTTTGTCATATTCACATGGTTATTCAGCATATAGATGTTTCATTCCCGCTTAAAATTTCTAATTTGTCATACTGTTATTGAAATAAAAATTCTGTCAGAGTGTGTACTATATTTACTCTGAGTATAGAATTGTTCCGTTTTATAACAAATATTACAACTTATAACTTGAACTCACTTACTTCTTATTGAACTTTCAAGTGAATTCAGTGGCATTAATTTTTAAAAACATGGGCAGGGGAAGGTTGGTTTTCCTTTTTTGATTTACAAATATTGAAGAATTTTTTGTGGGCTTGTTTCTGAAAACAAAGCTTACCTGTAGGAAAGTCAGATTAAGGCCAGTTAAGCTGATGAGCTACCTATGGGTTAAATTCTGCAGTCATACCGCATATCAGTTTCTTCCAGATGCCATTGGGAAACTGAGATAAATACTGCAGCATTTTCCTGTGTTGACATGGTGTTCGCCTGTCTGACTGCATCTTCCCAACAGACAGCACTGAAGCAATTACAAAATAAAAAGACATCTGTGCCAAGGCTTGGCTAGTCAAAAAAGGACAAACTCTTGTGTTTAAGGGTATAGAATCCAATCAATGAAAATGTCTGGACCTGTTAGTACCTACGAATCTGAAGGCCACTGGGAAACTCGGAGAGGGTCTTTTGTTGTAGAGATAGAAAAGAGGCCCAAACAGTGACACTTTGGAGGAAAGGGTCAGCCAGTAGGATCATCCATCTTCCTCAATGGCAGCTTTCTGTCAGCTCCTAACCCCACTCAGCAGAGGATCTAAACCTCTATTGTTGACACCAGCCAATTCTCAGCCAAGTGTAAATGAAGTTAATATTCACTGACCTTATGCATACCCAATGAAGGCCCTCAGTGTCATCTTGGAAATAATGTTATCTGACACTTCAAAAGCAAGCGCTGCCAGTTTGTGTATTTTTGTGTGTGTGCTGTGCAAGTAAGCAGAACTGTGTTGTTTAGCTATCAAATTGTTTCTCTCCCTTGATATGTATTATCACTTAAGAAAATATTTTTTACTCTGCATCAACCTAAATATAATGTAGGGTTTTGTTGGTTAGTTGCCAGGTTGCTCTTATAATGCTCTGTGAGTATATAATATGCTGTACTAGTATATAATGAATGACTGTCATAATTGCAATTCTTAGTAAGGAGTATGTGCTAATACTATTAACTATGCATAGCAGTTGTAACACTTAAATATCTGTTTAATTGTAAGATATATTTGGACATTTTTTTTCTCTGAAAGGAAGCATGCTGAAAGCAACTAACGATTGTTGCTCTTATTTCTGTTCATTTTTCTTCTAATTGTTTAGAACCTTATTTTCAAATAAGAATGAACATGCATTAGTTTAAGAATTGAGAAACTTTTGAATTAAAAAAAACCCCAACTATCAAAAGTGATTTTATTAAAGTGCCACTTTTTCCAAATAGAAACTTTGTAACTAATTCCTCTTATATTCAGGATAAAATAAAAATGCAGAATATGTTGATCTTATGGCCTTTTCTGGTTTTTTTGGGTTCAGTGAGAATGAAAGAAATGTATAAGACGTTGTTGGACGTATTAATCAATTTTGAAGTTGTTTCCTAAAAGTGGTTTAGCATTTACTTGAATGGTTCAAGTATTCTTGAATGCCTCTTATATTTTTTGTTTAACTTTGTGCTAACTTTGCCTTTCCTTATTTGTTCTTTTTCTGGAAAAATAAATGGTTATTAGCCATCTGGATGATTACTATTTACATTTAAAAAAAAAACCTCCAAATAATGGAAACATCCAATCCGTTGATTTTTATTCCAAAGCATGATAGTATTTATGTGATTTAAATTGCAAGATGCTCTTGGAATCCCAGATAAAGTAGAATTACATTATTATTTTAACCTACTGCTTAAAATGACATTGAATTAAGCCACTGACACAGACATTAAAACTGCATCACTTCTTTCATTCATTTTTCATAAATATTTATTATTGGCAATGTTCCTGTATCAGAGTAATTTTATGATCAGCTGTAAATCACTGTGTATAGAACTACCCAGTTCAATCTCATTTACCTGAGAGGTCAGAATTAATTGATTAAAGATTGCCAGAAAATTTCCATGTTGCCACCTTGAGTTCCTTGGTAAAAAAGAAGCTTATAATACAATAAATAGAAAAGTGTTAAGTTATACTTAAGAAATTTCAACACATTAATTTATAAAAAAGCAATTAGAAGTCTGGTGTATTAGAGGATTGCTTATGTAGTAGAAACTAGTTTATTTTCAAGTCATTGTCCTACTAATTTTTTCTCTGATTTTGTCACTTATTAATTGTAAATCCATGAACAGTGTTTTTCATCCTATGGGATTGTTTGTTCAAAGGCAGGTAGCTAAAGTAATTGCTAGTTGTAAAGTAACCTCAATAGCAGAATTTTCTTTAATTATCAGCAAAAGCTTTGCAACATGGCAAAAGCTCACAAATATATTGTGACATAAATTTCTATGGACTGCTCTATATTAGTGAGTTAATTTGATACATATTTTTGAGTTAAAGTGTTCACTTTGAACAATAAATTAATTCCATTCTATTTATTAGCCTATGAACTACATATCAAGTTAGTTCATTAAAAATGTGGACTCAAAACAAAATAAACCCTCCTATATTCCTATTACAATTATTTTTGGAAATTACGTGTCAGATTAAAGTTTTAAAGGCATTTATTGTTTCCTTTATGAACAATATTAGTGTGTATTAGTGATACCACATAATATTTTAAAAACATAAACATAATATGGACTCACTTTAGGCTTAACTAAATAATATTCCAATAAAATCTAGATAGACAGAAAAAAATGCATTAGTGTTTTATTATGGAATGGTTTTTAAGGTTCATTTCTGTTTATGATTTATTTTTATTGTATGCTACCAGAGTCACATTTGAGGGCTATATAAATGGGATGGATGGATAAAAAAGTTGGATAACTTTAGATTACAGAATGAGTAGTAAATGATACAATTGCTATATTCAAATATTTGAAAAAACCATATCATAGCTGGAACAATTCTAATCCACTGTTTACTAATCTAGAAAAGAGGGAGATAGAAGAAATTTTGACAACGAAGCTTGCTGGTAAATCAACAGAATTGGAAGATACCAAATTGGCATGCTAAGTTTTCCAAATGTTTAAAGTACTGTTTTCATATTGTAGCTGACTAACTACAATTACATTTTGTATAGTACAAGGGTAAATATACACAAACACCATTTTATAGTTAAAGATTGAGTTGCTTTATTTTATTTTTTTATTTTTGAAAAACAAAAAGCTATCACAGTATTTTTTTGTTTTCAATATTGAATAGGTATTTTGCTTTTTTGATCTAGTTTTCAAAATGTTAGTGTCTTCATATGCCAGAAACCAAACAAGTGATCCTCAAATAATGCAAATGGAAAGTGTTTGGTTAAAGGAACACTTCTGTTTGTTTTTCCTATAAAGAAAAGAAGTAAAGATTCTTTGTACTAAATGTCAGCAAAAGATTCATTGCAACAATAGTGACATCTCTAGCTGTGAATTGTGAATTTTTGAGAAAGTGGCAGGTTCCCCCCCCCCCCCCCTTTGGAGCAGTCTAAGGGAAAGATAAACTAGTATTACCAACAATTGTTTCAATGTTGCCTCTCTTGCCAGCTTTAATTTGCCACTCTGTCCAGTACTTCCTACCAAGAGATTTAAGCAAAACTTCATGTAGGGAATGAGAAGATAGCATATCCTAAAGAGTTAGAATTATTTTTATCCTGATTAATCTCACTGGCAGTGGGGCAAGATTCTAAAAGGCAAACTTTGACCCATTTCTGTAATTCAGAATAATAGGTAATTTTCACCTTTTCTTTCTCTGGGTCTCTGTAGGAAAGGTCTTTATGGATTGGAGTTCAACGTGTATTGCATTGTCAGCACAGCTGTGATTTCTCTGACAGTTACATCAGTAGAAAAAAGGAAAGGAGAAAAAATGGAATTAAAGCATGAAAAATTGCTTTGTTCTCTAGAGTTCTAGGAAATGGGTTTTTGAAGCTCCATGCAACCTTTAGCACCTCTGCAGATAATTATATTCACAAAGAATAAACATCAAAATTGCATTTGAAAAATTTGATATTGTAGGAGAAAAGACAAAATAAAATCAATTGCGAGGGTAGGTAGAATATTTTATAATGAATAGTCTGCATTATTCAATTAAAAAAGTTTAATTGTCTAATTAAATATCAGCTTGAAACAGGCAATTAAGTATGTCCTAATATGTTAAAATAAAACTAAAATTTATGTGGCCCAATTAATGGGATATTTTAGAGCTGAGGTTTTACTAGGAATATATTGTCCATCACATGTGTGAATCCAAGTAAATATTTTCCTTTCCCTCAGTTTTTTATTTTTAAAACCTACAACAATAATATGTTCTAGAATATTTATTTTTGAGGATAGATTTTTATTATGCTAGATTATTCTGGTAAGAATACTCCAATATTATATACAGATTATGAGAAACTTGTAAACAAAATTTTGTTTGTTGTATTTGTAAGATGTTTATTAGTTCAAAAGTACTATCAGATTGGCATACCATTATTTATTTTAAAAAAATTGGCTATGCAATTTGAGTCAGTGACACCTACATGAAAACAATTATATACCCTTACATCTATCAAGGTTTGCTATTCTCATAACTATCTCCAGCAACTCATCTGCATCTTAGAAGCATTATTCAATTAAAAAAGTTTAATTGTCTAATTAAATATCAGCTTCAAACAGGCAATTAAGTATGTCCTAATATGTTAAAATAAAACTAAAATTTATGTGGCCCAATTAATGTGATATTTTAGAGCTGAGGTTTCAAAGAATCAAAGAACATGAAGACTTGGTCCTGAAAAAGGACTGATTTAAACTGAAGGAGGAAGAGTAATAATATCAAATGTCAGTCCTACATAATACATTCTGTTATGGTTTCTTGAATGGTCTGCGTTTACTGCTGATTCTAGCTCTCCTCAATTAATACCTGAAGCATATTTCAAAAAGAAACCAGTTTCTAGAAAAGGAACAACTTACTACTTTCTAAATTTGAAAATGAGGTCAAGAGATTCTAGTTCAAACTCTACAGTCACATATGAGCTTAAATGATAGACTATATTGTGATTATTTATTCATGAAAAAAGTAATGCCATATACTTAAGAAACTCTGGGCAGTATACAGTACAACATAGATATAAAAAAAATACCCAACAAGAGTTTGTTTGTTTTATTTGTTTTATTGGATTTATATACCGCCCTACTCCCGAAGGACTCAGGGCGGTGTACAGCCAACAATAAAAATACATAAGTACAAAATTTAAAACCAACTAAAAACAGATTAAATGAACATTATTCATTTAATCTGTTTTATTATTAAATCAACATCATAAGAAGGCAGAACAGATAATAATAAGACCTGATGATAGTTAAGAACAGGAAAGTTGAAGAAAGAGATAGAGGGACTAATTCTGGCTTCATAAGACCAAGTCTTAAAAACAAAGGCATACAAAGCCAGAATTGCAAAGATTGCAACAGACAGCAAATATGGCCTCTGCAAAAAAGCTGAAGAAACAATGGACTCAAAGTTGCTGCAAAAAGATCACACATACTGATTACAAACTAGAGTGTGACAAAGTAGCAACAACGGCACATTGGAAAATCTGCAAAAAGTATCATTTGCTTGCCAGCTGGAAGTGGATGGCAACACAGAACAGACAAAGTAAAATGAAGATGAAGATGCTAAAGTATTGTACTTTGAGAATTTAGAATTCAAACAGACAAATACCTACCACATAAAATCCCAAACTTAACAATGATTGTTGAGAAAGGCAAAAAAAGTCTGGATAGTAGATATTGTGATACCTGGAGATAGCAGACTAGAAGAGAGAGAACTGGAAAAAATCATAAAACATGAAGATCTGCAAGTAGGAATAGAATGACTGTGGCAAAAGAAATCACCAATTGTAATAGATGACGTGGGTGCCATCGAAAAGTATCTAGAATACCATTTGTATACAATCAACATTGACCAAGTCATCATCGGTAAATTACAAACGGCAGCTTTACTTTGAAAATATTGCTACATCCTGCAACAATACCTTTAACACCATCAAACAGCAACATCTCCCTATCCAGGTCCTTAGGAAGGACTCTATAAGTGGATAAAAATGCCAGTCCAACCTAAACCTCTGGCTGAATGTGCAGTCAGTCATAATAAATGTGTAAGGGGAAAAAACGCCTTTAATATCTATATAACCCATGAATGGGTTATATAGATATATAGAAGAAAATGGTAGAAATTCACATTTTAACTATTGTGATACCACAGAAACAGGAGGTATTAAGCTATTAAGAGAAAGAGGATATTTTAATACTCTCTCTTTCTCTCTGTGTATGTGTGTGTTTCCTTTAAGCCAGGTTTTTCCTATGTAACCAAGATTTTTCTGGAACCACAATTGAATGAAATCTCATTCACTACTTTCTGGGTTCCCTTCTCTATCTTTTCATTCTGGCAGCCAGCAAACCTCTGTGCTGCATTAAAATAGACACACACACAGAGAGACACACAGAGACACACAGAGACACAGAGACACACAGACACAGACACACAGACACAGACACAGACACAGACACACACACACACACACACACACACACATACACACACACACACATATATATATATATGTTTTCTGAGGTTTTCGTGGGTGTTTATATGTAGATCTTTGGTTGTTCGGGTGTTCTCCCACATAGAATTGGATGTGTCTTGGCGATGTTTCGACGAAGTCTCATTCGTCATCTTCAGGCTGGTGTTCTCGGCTTTGTGCTTCCAAGAGCAATTGTGAAGCTTCCAGGAGCTTCCAGGAGCAATTGAAGATGACAAATGAGACTTCGTCGAAACATCGCCAAGACACATCCAATTTTACGCAGGAGAACACCCAAACAACCAAAGATATATGTATATATATATATATATTCCTGCATGCTAAATCAAAGTACTAGTCACAAAGTGCAAGATTAATGAAAATAAACCAAGACTATTTTATTAGCAGAACTTTCAAGAGAAGTTTGTGCATTTTGGAAAAGTGTTTAGATTTATGAAATTTGGGGATAGGCAACATTCTTCTTTATTTACTTTCTTTATTTGTAACCAAAAAGAAGACATTGAATACATGAAAGGCCCTATACCTGTAAAAGAATAGTAGACAAAATATATAAAAGTTCTGGCCATGACTCAACTTCCTACTAATTCTGGAGTTGCCTCCTTCCTTTGTGCATTTGCATAGTAATTATGGATTTTCACCAATTCATTGTGCCACAGTTAATAGCCCTGCAATCCTAGAAGAAAGATGTAGCTATTGTAATGTGTTGCAGACAAATATTGTGAGTGCACTTTTAAGCATCTTTTTGCCTGTGAACCCAAAATGCTGAACCGTCCATCTTCCACCCATTATTTTCTTTTACACATAAAAACCCTATCAACCCACAACATACAATTTCACATGCGTATGCTACCCCTCTTTACTTTTGACAAAAATAGCACCCGAAAAGGGAGAAAAACTCAGGAAGAAGAAGCGTTATAGCAAACAGTGCTAGGAAAGAGAACAAACTGGATGGAGTTGAGAGGAGGGGAAGAGATAGTTGGACAGGGAAAAAAGTGCCTTCTTAGGCTTCATAAGGTTACCTCGTACATATGTGCTAGTCGTTCTCAACTCTAGGAGGCGGTGCTAATCTCCGTTTCAAAGTCAAAGAGTCAGCACGGTCCAAAGACATCTCTGTGGTCATGTGGCCGGGATGACTAAACACCAAAGGTTCACGGAATGCTGTTATCTTCCCATCAAAGGTGGTCCCTATTTTTTATGTACTTTTGAACTGCTAGTTTGGCAGAAGCTGGAACAAGTAATGGGAGCTCACCCTGTTACGCAGCACTAGGGATTCAAGCTACTGAACTGCCAACCTTTCGATCGACAAGCTCAGCGACTTAGCCACTGAGCCACCGCGTCCCTATTTTAGGCTTCATAGAAAAGGTTAAACTCATCAAGCAAACAGCTCTTAGTAAGTTGTAGTGGTATCAACAGGCATGGGTATCTTGCTCAGTAACACCTTTTGGTCTTACAAAGTGATCTGCTCACTTACAATTTGAGTTCTTGTCTTCCTGTATGGTTAAACGGATTTTTTTTCCTCATGCTTCCTAACAAAAAATGAGGCCTAGAAGCGATATTTCTTATTGTTTCTTATTCTTGGCATTAAAAAGAACATACAAAGTTTCTAATGTGTGCTGTATGTCTGAAAGTTAAGAACATTCCTGATGTTGCAGAAACGTAACCCATTTTAAACTCATTAAAAACACATTGTATGTTTATTCTCACTACGATGTGTTAATAACACTTTGAGCTATTAGTGAGTATCTGTTTTGCCTTTGCAATAAGCTATATTGCTAGGTCAGCATACATGTTACTATCTTGTGATAAATGTGTGGTATTAACATACTAGGGCATAAATAGATTAAAAATAGCTTAGGATATCAGTTTTTTTATTGTATATTTCAGCTATTTCTTCCTTTTGCTAAAATTATGAGTCAAGCATTAAATAATTTATGACTTCACATTTACAAATAGGATTACATTGTATTGATCTCATTGCAGCATGGACTATTAATATGGAGATACAATATTCATCATCACTTTAAGTTTGCTGTTTATATCGGTATGAAATAGTGACATAGCCGAAAGTCAGTTTTCCTATTGGTTACGTAGACTTGACACAGGCAGAGGAAGGTCAGTGTAGAATGGCTGAAAATATATGGGGGCAGAAAAAACCCTTAGCCATAAATTTCACCCCAACTTATTTACTTTCACATCTATTTTCAAATATTTTTTTTACACAGTCATTTCAGATAAAGTACAAAAATGTTAATGTTACAAACTACTGAGCAAGGGGTAAAGTTGCAAAAATATTTTTAATTGATAACTGAATACAAAACATCTTTAGGCATTTTCAGATTATAGTTAATAGTCTTCCAAGTATATTGTATCTTTAGCATGGTAAAAAATTAATACTTCCTTAATACATTAGGCTATTTGGAGAAAGGTTCAGATTCCTGCAACTTCCGAATTAAATGGATAAATGGATATTTATCCAACAAATGTTGGATAAATGTTTAAAATACACGTATCGAAAAAGGGAATGAGGCAGAGGGGAGTATAAAGAAGTGTATAAGAAGTGCTTAAATCTCATTCTGGTTTCAAAGTATCTGAAATTTGGGGAAAAAGATCCCAAATTATGTTAACCACATTTATTGCATATATACTTAGTTTAATAAACATGAGTTTTAATTATACTGGTTTTGTTTTGAAACACAAGATATATAAGAAAAGTAATTTTTATCTTGATGAAATACCTAGCTTGTCTAATATAGATAAAATGTGTACATTGTTACTCCTCTTTAATCATATTTTTATTCCATTTTTAAAATTTAATTTACATTTCTTCTATTTTTCCATCGTGATGTTAAAGTTTATATATATTATAAGCAATATTGATATAATTCATTCCATAAATGAAGTTCCGATAATAAGCTATAAGTCTAGGTTGTTAAATCATTATTTCATTCCAGGGTGATTTACATTCTTTTTTCTTTTTGTTTTGAGAGGGGGAGTCAATAAATCTGTTAAAATTAAATGGTGCTTATTTCTACACAGGCCGATGAAATATTGAGTGTCTCTATCATAAAGTTAATGTGTTGGAGATCTTCATTTATACAATTGGAATGGAAAAAATGTCTCAGGATACCTCGTCTGGTCAATCTTTTTAACCTCTAAATAAAACTCAGTTTTCTTTGAAAAGGCAGTGGTGAGTTAGGGCTAAAGAGGCATGGTAAATCCAATCAAACATTATTGAAAGACAAATCAAAAAACGCAACAGGTATATTCTTGCATTTTCTCAATTTTTTTAACTTTTTCCCTATTTTCACAATACAGATTCACAGCAGTAGAAATTTCTATTTAATTTAATTTATATTAATTTATATTCTACGATAAGAGTATTCCTAGTTTTTTGCTCTACTCGTACTGGCAGTAAAATAATTTAAGTTAAAATAATTAAACACAAAATCACTTTGTATTAAAGTTCAATGGTACCTCATCCAAGATGTTTAAAAAGTTATGTTTAAAGTTTTGTTAGCATGTTTATTACTTGTTAATAAAGTACATGTTTTAGGATTGAGGCAACTATGTTTAAAGATGCTCTGTTTAAAGGGTCTTTGGTTTCTATGATGTTTTAGTTGTGGAGAAAATAGGAGGCAAGAGTATTATCTATGCCTAGTATTTTGAGTTGAGTACAAATCTCTCTCTCTCCCTCCCTCCCTCTCTCTCTCTCTCTCTCTCTCTCTCTCTCTCTCTCTCTCTCTCTCTCTCTCTCTCTCTCTCTGTGTGTGTGTGTGTGTGTGTCCCCTGTTCTGTGTGCTGTTTGATTCCATCCATCTATCCTTTCATTCTTCCATCCATCCAAGAAAAAAGATGTGCTGAATCTCTTTTACTGTTATTTGGTGTATTTAATTTATAAATTCATAAAATTGTAATAAATTGTGATGCCAGTGTCAGGCTTCCATGGTTGACAGCCAGAAGGAGATTATGACAAGGTAAAAATTAAAAGTAGTGAATAAACTTTATTCCTCATCTTTTTATGTATGTTTGAAAATGGAAAAAAAGTTCAGAGAGAATTTTATGTGGGTGGAATGTCAAAGCCAGCAACTTTTTTAAAAAACAAAAAAGCCAAGATTTTATATTTCTGTCATTAGCAAACTATTTAAATTGTTAAAGAAATCATTATATGCATTGTCTAATTTTCCATGTCAAGTTTTCAAGACATGAACAATGCATAGTGATTTTAGTAGCACATTAATAAGCTAATCCTTTTTTATAGCTGAAGTGTTTTTCTAAAGAAATAGAAATAAATTAACCCTAAAAGAGTAACTTTTATTTTTATTCTGCAGAAACTGGAGGATTTTTGAATAAAAAGCTTCTTTACCATTGCATGTAATGCCTGAACTTGTTGCTAGTTAGAATAGTATGTCAGTATTTGGGGGGGGGGGATTTAAAGGAAATTCATTTTTAGTTTAACTTAACTTTAACCGTAACCCTAAATTTGATGCTGGGTTTGTTAAGTTTTGCGATAAAAAGTCGTCGACTTACAACAGTTCATTTAGTGACCATTAAAAGTTACAAAAGCACTGACAAAAGTGAATGATGACTGTTTTTCACACTGTGGCAGCATCCCCAGGGTCACATGATCAAAATTGAGATGCTTGACAACTGAGTTACACTTATGATGGTTATAGTGTGATTCTTTTGTGACTGTCTGACAAGCAAAATCAATGGAGAAGCCACTTAATAACCGTGTTACTAATTTAACAACTGTTAAGTGATTCAATTAACAACTGTGGCAAGAGAGGTTGTAAAATGGAGCAAAAAAGTTGTAAAATGGACCAAAATTCACCTAACAATTCATGCTTAGCAACAGAAATTTTGGACTCAATTATGGCCTTAAATCAAGGATTACTTGTATTTCTTTAGTCTTAGTAGTTGTGATTTCAATCTATCACTTATTTTGGCTGAAGTATAAATACGAAATCCTGCATAAAATTTTTTATAAAAGGTGATCCTAAGGAATGCTATTTAACTATTAACATAAGATGCTTTCATATCTTCATCAAAACTCGTGTTTTTTAGGAATCTAACAGTACAAAACATTTAGAGAAATAAGGCTCTATTTACTTAAAATGGGTGTTTTACTAAATGAGTGGGAAATTTCTTTTTCACAGTTTCTGATTCTTACAATTGGAATTTTATTTTATTTCAGGCATGAAGCAAATTCTAGTACTGAATATAATACTATTATGTTATTTATAATAACAAATATATTAGGCTTTTTTAAGAACAGAGGAAAGACCAAAGCTTAACAGTAATGCAAATGGCCAACAATCCAATAAACATAGAACAGCATCCCTGGAGTCTATTGAATAACTTTGAAATGTTTTAGAAGTTTTTATTGAACAAAGAGGAAAATGCTGATTTGTGAGGAAACCCTTTTTTATTTCACATATCAAGATTTATAGGTATAATAAAAAAACCTGAAGCAGAACGATTCTTGTGATAATTAGGGCTTGCTGAGATTCTGTTTTTCATGCTTTCAGTTGGCGCTGAGACTGTGAAATTTCCAGCTTTATATATTGCTATGTGAGTATGGTCTAGAAAAGAATTTGTACTGATTATTTCAGTTTTCTTTATACAACTTTATATAACGTTTAAGACAGGATTTCAGAATCTGAAGGAACAGAGACTTTTTTTCCCTTGCTAGTATTAACTAAAAGCAGTAAGGCTGTCTTTCCCCCCAAATTTTATACAAAAATTTTCTGTAATAATTAGAATATTTCTATCTGTGTCAGTGGTGGGATTCAGCCAGTTCGCACCACTTTGGGAGAACCGGTTGATAATTTTCTGAGCAGTTTGGCAAACTGGTTGTTGGAAGAAATCATTAGGGCAGAGAACCGGTTGTTAAATTACTTGAATCCCACCACTGATCTGTGTTTATGTATGTGAATGCCATTATACATAAATAGTTTATCTAAAACATTAAGCATGGGCATAAATTGATCCAGGCTGATAAACTATTTTAGATAAAATAGTTTATCTAAAACAATAAGCATTGGCATAAATTGATCCAGGCTGGTGTTCTCACCAGCCTGAAGATGACGAATGAGACTTAGTTGAAACGTCGCCAAGACACTTCCAATTTTACGCGGGAGAAGACCCGAATAACCAAAGACCTATATATATATATATATCTGTATATGTATATGTATATGTATATGTATATGTATATGTATATGTATATGTATATGTATATATATATGTAGGCTCCTGGAAGCACGAAGCCGAGAACACCAGCCTGAAGATGACGAATGAGACTTCGTCGAAACGTCGCCAAGATACTTCCAATTCTACGCGGGAGAAGACCCGAATAACCAAAGACCTACATAGAAACACCCACGAAAACCTCAGAAAACATATATATATATGTGTGTGTGTGTGTGTGTGTGTGTGTGTGTGTGTGTGTGTGTACACACACACATATATATTATGGGGATAGGGATAGCCTATACACACACACATACAAACACACACACACAAACACAATTCTTGAGGCTTCCTTAATAAGTGATAACCGATGCATCTATTCTGCTATCTTCTCCTTCCCTCTCACAAAATCCAGAATAAAACATATGCATTCCATATGATTGCTTTCCAGTACAGATAAGCCTAGGGCTACTTCTAGTAAAGAGATAGGAAGTAATTCCAGAAACTATTTTTTGCTTTGAACTAATTGATCTTGCTTAGCCATCATATTCCTACATTTAAAATAAAAATTGTAATGGATCAGCTGTTGCTGGCTGATACGTAAACCTAGTCATTTTTTTTTTGTTTTTTTGAAAAACACTGTGTAAATTAGGATATAACTTGGTGGACATATCTATCTATACTTACCAGTCTTGTTTCCTTGTACTGTCTCTGAAGATGATTTCTATTGCAGCTCTTGAATGACAGATGCCATATTAATGCTTAATGGCATGGAGGTGAATAGTAGCTACTAGATTAGATATTGAGAACATCATTTTTGAACTGAAAAAGACCAGGGCCTTTTTAGTGCAGAACCTGTTCCTAGATTGTTTTTAACCTGTCTGGATAAAGTGTCGAGGGTGTAATCCCTTAAATGCAGTATTTGTGATATGTGGTATTCATGTTTATTTTTGCTAAGCATAAATATAAATTATTTTCATGTAGCAAAAGAATCAAAATTATGATCTCACTGTTTTTGCTGCCTACCTGTAATCCACAGAGATTGTAAAATAGAACAGTAATTTAATTTAGTACATTAATTTTACTTTCCATGGTATGCATGTTCCACTGAAAATAGGAATAAATTGATAACATATTCCCCCATTCTTTCTTGGATTCTTCAATATATATCTCTATCTCTATCTGTCTATCTCTATCTCTCTATCATCTCTATCTCTATCTCTATATCATCTTTATCTCTCTATCTCTATCTCTATATCATTCTCTCTCTCTCTCTCTCTCTCTCTCTCTCTCTCTCTCTCTGTGTGTGTGTGTGTGTGTGTGTGTGTGTGCCTTTTCCCATATCCAGTCAATTTTATAAATTTTACATTTTTTCCTGGATCATGTCTTCCCTCCATCCATGCACATTATTTATTATTAAGAATATTTATGAAATACATCAGAAACTGCGATCAAGCAACAGTGCCTGTAAGCATCTGATAATTTGCAATGCTCTTTATAAGAGAATCTGGATTGTAAGAAACCTGAATATCAGAAATGCAGTCTTTGAAATATGGTCAATAATTAATAACAATTAACAATTACGTGAAACTTATAATAAAGAGAATATATATTTAATTATTCAGGTATTAACTGCAGCTAGAATTGTATTTGTACAACATTGGAAAAGTGGAGAGAGTTCCACTGAAGAGAAGGTGATAAGGAAAATATTAGAATGTGCAGAAATTTACAGATTAACATTAGCAATTAAGGAGAAAAAACAAACTGAATATTATATGATATGGGAAGTATTTTATCAGTGGTTGGAGAATAAAAATAGTTTGGAAATGAAGACTAAAGAATAAGTAGAAAATATATTAAGATAGAGATATAAATAAGAGGAAAATTGTTAGTATGGGTATGAAGAGAATAATGATATTTAATGTTAATGTGTTATTGTTACTAAAAGATACTAAGAAGAAAATGGATAGTTTTTCAATATTTAATGTTTAATATATTGTAATATTAATGTTAGTGTGAATGTGAAAGATGTGACAAATGAGAAACGATGTAGCACAGAGATGTTTGTACCCTCTGAGATGTCTTATACACTACATAAGGAACACTACACAACATAAGAGATGTCTTATACACTACATAAGGAAAGATGGAATGTTTATCTTTATATTTAAAAAATAAAAAAAACTTTTTACAAAAAAAATTTAACAAAATATTGCTGAATCTAAAAAAAATCAATGTCATGGAACAAAAAGCTAGAAAATTTAATTTTCTAAAAATTTAAAATTAAACCAGAAACTTAAAAGTATGAATAAAGTAAAACACTGAAAACATTTAACAATTCTATCTACAGCTGGTCATTCTCTCCTGTGTTGGTATACTCCTGTGTCTTATGTAGCAAAATTTTGCCACAGAATAATTTATACAGTATGTGAACTATAACTTATATTAAATTCCTCAGGGTAACCAGGGAACTTATTTAATAATGATTGGAATAGCCATCCTTTCAGAGCAGAAAACTACAAACATGTTCCATGTTTCTCACTGCATCTTGGATACTGAATTTTATTTTTGAGCCTGATAGGAGAGTGTTAAAGCAAGCACTGGTTAAAAAAATAAAAGCCTTTCTGTAATTGGAATTAGTAGGAGAATACAAATATTTTGGAGGTGGTGAGCCTCTATTACCCTCAGTAACCAGGGAATCTTTGTAATATGGCTCAGCTCATATTGCAACTCTTTGTCTCCAATCTGTCAGCAAATTAATTCATTGGCCTTAGCCAAACCCTAATTGAGCAGAAACTCAGGAGACAGACCAATTAGGCTCATTGTACTCATCACATGCATCCACTTTCTAGTTTTACATTTATCCCTTTTAATTAGGAAAATCAACCCATTTAGAGTGGCTGATTTTTAACCGAATAAGTAGAATTAATTGCCAATTCCTTGCCTCCATCTTGGTGAACCTTGACCAGCTTGTATGCTGTATCAGGCAAACATCTGGGTGTCATAAATGACAGTTTTCAGAAACCCAGACTGCAATTTATCAAAACTAGAATCAGATTCCAGCTATGTTAATGTTGCATAACATAGCTGGGCAGCAGATTTTGTGTCAAAGAATTTAATAGCAGCTAGGATTAAAGCATCTTCATTGGCTTCAGTGCTGTATTAAAACGGCAGTTACATTATTAAAGGCCATATTGGAAGCATAAATTAGAGTAGGCTAATAGACTTACAGCCATTCCTTTAGTGACTATTTGAAGTTACAATGACACTGAAAAAAATGTACTTATAACCGTCCTTAAAATTATGACCATCATAGCATCCCTATGGTCATGTGATCAGAATTTGGGTGCTTTGTAACCAACATGCATTTATGAGGATTGCAGTGCTTTGGGGTCATGTGATTGTTCTTATGCAATCTTCCCACCAGCTTCTGACAAACCAAGTCAATGGGGGGGGGGGTAGATTTTGTTAATGACTTCATGATTCACTTAACAACTTTGGAAAAAAGGTCATTCATTTGGACATGACTCATTCAAAAACTACATTCCTTAAGCAGCAGAAATTCTGGTCCCAACTGTAGTTGTAAGAACTACTTGTATTTAAGAATAACCTGTGAGGATAAAATGGACCATGGATGTATTGAATACATTTTCCCTAACCATCATGCTGGTATGATCACCTGGTATCCTGCTTTCCTTTTCTATTCTATCGCTGTTGTATAAAATAAAATAACTGTATTTCCAATGTCTTTATAAGAGTTACAGTGGCCCAGTGGTTAGACTGCAGGCTACTTCTGCTGCCTGCCAGCTGCCTGCAATTTGGCAGTTTGAATCTCACCAGGGTCAAGGTTGACCCAGCCTTCCATCCTTCAGATTGTTGGGGGCAATATGCTCACTCTGTAAACCACTTAGAGAGGGCTGTAAAACACTGTGAAGTGGTATATAAATCTAAGTGCTGCCATGTTTTCCCGAAAATAAAACATCCCCTGAAAATAAGCCCTCCCCAAAAAATAAACCCTCCCCAAAAATAAGCTGTTCTATTTTTGAACCAAAGGCGAGGACGGAGGAGAGGCAGGTTAACTATTAACAACTCTTTATTAAGCTCAACCAATAACTATAACTGCTTGCCTGATTCACGTGACCACTGGCAGGATACAACATAAGTCCTTCCCAAAAATATTTAAACATATGTGCAGCCGGTCCCCGCCATTTCCTCTGGTTAGGGTTAGGGAGACAGAGCTCAAAATTAGGTAAGATGGCAAGAAGAGCCCTGTCTTACTCCATGCATTCCAAAATAATAAGATCTCCCCAAAAATAAGGACAAGTGCTTATTTCAGGGTTCAAAAAAATATAAGACTAAAAAAATAAGGGTCTTATTTTCGGGGAAACACAGTATTGCTATTGTTATTACTCTGTGAAGTTTTTTGATAAACAGATTTAGATAAGTTATTTTGTTATTAAAGCCTTTTTTCCTTTTTATCTTTTGTTCCTCTTTTATCTCTCTCTCTATCCCATTCCTTCCCTGATTTTGCTTGCCTTTTGCCCCATGTCGCCAGTTAACTGTTTTGATGTTTTGCTCAAACTTGTTGCTAGCTAACCTAAGTGGTTTGTGTGCTTTCTCTGATCTCAGGAGATAACAACCTGCAAATACCCCCCTCTCAATATAAATATCCTTTCTGGTTTTTTTTTTTTTTTTTTTTCTGACAATGTAAGGAAACCTTTTCTCTCCCTGGTCACATTATTAGCTTTTGACTCACATTGGATATGGCATGCAGTTTGAGGAGCAGAAAATACAGGTAGTCTGTGACTTAAAACAGTTCAGTTAGTGTTCGTTCAAAGTTGTAACAGCAGTGAAAAAAAGTTACTTATGAACGTTTTCACACTTATGACCACTGCAGCATCCCCATGGTCACATGAACAAAATTTGGATGCTTGGCAACTGACTCATATTTATGATGCTTGCAGTGTCCTGGAGTCATATGATCACTTTTTGTAACCTGACAAGCAAAGTCAATGAAGAAGCCAGAATCACTTAATAATTGAGTTCTTAATGAATGTGGCAAGAAAAATCATAAAAATGGAACAAAATTAAAATGTCTCACTTAGCAACAGCAATTTTGGGCACAATTACGATCATAAGTCAAGGACTGTCTTACCCCTTGTTACCATATACACCGTTTTTACTGATATGAATTCAGAAATATCAGTCTCATGATCTCATTTCTTGGCTCCAGATGTGAGCTAGATAGTGGGAACCCAGGACTATAAACCTGGATGCTAAACAATCCATAAGTATTGACACACCATGATGAATTTGCTCTCCCACCACTGACTGAATGGAACAAGCGTGTTGCTTCCATTACCTAATAAACTTTGTATTTTCTTACAATCCTGACATCCGTTGTTCATTATATCTCCAGGATCTTCCCATGACAGATATAGCCCTTCATAGCCATAGTTTGTCCCTCCTCACCAACAATTAAGCAATTTGATTTTGAGTATAGTTTGGTACGGTTAGAATATGACACGGTTAGTCTTTGGGCTGTTCTGTCAAGACATTTGAAATACATGAAAAGCAACAGAATGTATACATTTCATATAGAACATAAATAAATTACCAGGCATTTTTTTATTAGATTAAATATGCCTGCTTATCAAACTAAACATTGGATGCAATTGATTAGCTAAATATCCTAACAATTAAAAAAATGGAGGAATTGTAAAAGAAAATGGTCCGTATATATGCGTGTGTGTGTGTGCATTTGCTTATATGTATATTTTGTGCAATATAATAAATAACATAGTATAATATGCGGACTGGCGAATAGCTTAAGCTTCTAAACAATTATGTTTTATCTTTTCCTTGATTTTTCAGTGGGTTGTTGTATTCAAGTCACTTAACAAAATTCAACTGGAAGCAGAGTCATAGAAATAAGTCAGATCTTCCCATGTGTGCTTTGCAAACACAATCTAAACTACACTTTCCATCCATTCAATGAATCTGCCTCCAATTGTTCTGCTGTAACTAATTTTTGATTGTAATATTTTTTTAAAAAAAAAATATGCTCCTATTTTTTATTGGTTAACAAGACTATATATACTTCCTTCTGGAATGGTAATCCAGAACATATATGAGCCTGTTCAAGCAGCCAAGTTGTTTCTAGGATTATAGCTGCTTCAAAAGCTACTCTCAGAAATCTCTATGAAGCCTCCTTCACTTTTTTAAAATTATTATTATTATTATTTAAATAAAGTGGTTTTGTTCGTGTACATACTGACAGAGACTATTAGGAACAGTTTCTAAGGCTACTAATCTATTCTGGAAAATGACACAGAAATGCTACCTTTCTGAATTTGCATAGCCCATTACCTAAAATGGGGAAATCTAAATGTCTGATAGCTATTATAATTTTATTTTTATCAAAATGGAATATAGAACCCTGTAATATTAAAACCCTGTGAACATTTTAGTAGTTGTTAAGTATCTCAATTATATACTAAAATGTTTTATGAATACATGGCAAAGATTTGGGCTTCATTTTTTAAAAAAAACAAGACATTACAATTTTTTGTTATTTATACAGGAGTCTTTTTCAAACTTAAAAAGTTTTGTGTTTTCACACAGATCACCAATACATTTTCTTTCAGGATGTTCTACCTGCTAGGTGGGCCTTGTTTAACTATGAAAGTAAACCAAATGTAAACGTTGTTCCACCTGGACTCCATCTGCGATTCTCTTGTCTTCACAATCTGTCATCTGTTTTTCCTCTGTGAGTGCTTTTTCATTTCAGATGGGTGCTTTTGCTATATCCCCCTCCCTCAAAGTTATACTTAGTGGTAAGTGACATTGCCAAATCCCCAAGTTCATCCAGGCAGATTTGACAAACTATCAGCTGAGCTGAGACACTACACTGATGATCAGAGTATGCAATTAATAGAGACAGCTTCATTTCACAGTGCTGCGACTCTTGCTTTACTACTTGGAACCTCACAGTTATGGATTTCTGTTAGTAGCTGCTCCAAGAAAAAAAATTCCAGCAAATAAACCTGTCACACAGATATCAAAATTTTGTTTAACTCAACCATAAAGAATCTCCTTCTGTTCAAGTTTGATTTAACCTCTGTCCTGTGGTACTATATAGTTATTTCATCCCAGAATGTCTTTAAACTCACTTATTCCCTCTCTCCCTCCCTCTCCCTCTCCACCCACACCTATATTCACTCTTTCCCATACATACTAGTATTATTAAAAAAAAACGTGATTTTTTTCATAGTTTTACATTTATACTCAGTTCACATTGTTTTTTTTTTTAAAGGAATAATATAGGTTATTTTCCCCATAGGTAATAGTCTTTGATAGTTTAGACACTGGTGCAGTTGCCTTTCAAAGCAATTACCCATTACCAGCCAGACTATTCAAACATACTGCAACAAAGTCTTTTTAAAAATACAATTTTCCATATTCGGTGATTTATATCAGATGTCAAGATTTTACAACTTAGCTCTATTATTTTCAATAGTATATACACTTTAATCTTTTAGGAATCACTTTTGAGTCATTTATTTATTCGTTTTGTGTACTGTGAAATACTGCTATTTCAATTTTCCCCAAATATTCTATATCTGTGTGTGTGTGTGTGTGTGTGTGAGTTCCAACATACAGATAAAACTTACAGATTTTAATAAAATGGTGAGCTACGCAGAACTTTTGGACAACAAAGGAGAATTAAAATTGGCCAGGACCTGAAAAAACAAGGAATTGCTATGGAATGGTGGCCTTATTTAAAAATTTAAACAAGATACAAAAAAAAAAAAAAAAGATTGTGAACAATATGACACTTATGAGAAACAATTGGAATTAGACAAAATAATATTAGGAACGGGAGGAAAAATGATTACTAAAAAATATAAGTTACTTTTAAGATATAAAATGGAGGAAGAGACAGGAAAGGGGACAAAGATAAGTTGGGCCAGAAATTGTGGCTACAATATTGAGTTAGAACATTGAGACAAATTGTGGGAAAGAAGTTATAAGCTTACTATGGCAGTTGCTTATAAGAAGAATCTATATAAGATGTTCTACCGTATTTAGCCGGTCTCGCTGGTATTTAGCCCCAGCGAGATTGGCCAAAATGTTCCCAAATTTATCCCCTGGGTTTTGGAGATGTAGACATAGATCTGGAACGTTCTATCACGTGTGGTGGACTTGTCCCAATGCCAGGAAATATTGGCTTAAAATTAAAGAATGGCTGGAAGGAATCACGGAACATAGGATACAATTGAAACCAGATCTATACTAGACCTAAAAATAGACAAGAATTATCAATATATAATATTACATATACTAACTGCTGCTAGGATCGCTTTCACACAAAACTGGAAACAAAAAATTACCCCATCAGATGAAATGGTAATTAGGAAGATACTTAAATGTGCTAAATGACCATGGACTTAAAAGAAAAAGAAGAGTCGGAGTATTATAAAATTTGGAGTAGACTATACAAGTGGCTAGAGAATAGAAACCCAATTAAGAAAGAAATGTTCAAAACCATTGACTATAATAGAAAGATAACTGTATACATATATAATCAGAATATATTATATTATATTATTATTACAATATAATTATACTACTACTAGAATTAGGCAAATATTGAATAGTGAATTACAAAAGCAGAACATACATGCTGATACAGAAAGCTGTAAAATTATACTATATTGTTGTGTTGTTTGTGTATTTTATCTGTTTACATTTGTATTTGTATTTTTTCTTTGTATTTTTTCTTTTTTTCACTTTTTTTTTTACTTGTGATTTTTAAACTTGGAAAATGTTCAGTAAAAACTAGTTAGAAAAAAATTAGTAAATAAGTTTTTTTCTCCAGTTTTGTTTCTCAGCTCCTCTTAGATTAAAAGTGCTGAGAACTGTTAAGGTCTTTTCTTCCTGACCTAAGATTCTGATAGTTTTGTGAATGGCAGCTGGCATGAGATATAATCTGACTCCTCATTTATCCTCCCCTTCTGCTCTTTTCATGCCTTGACTGGCATATTTTGAACAATAGACCATTTTGCAGACAAAGTTCTGGTGTCCTAAGTGCTTTCTCTTAGTAGATGTGACTTAACATTTATTTTCATTCTAAGCTCTTCAGTCATCATGTCTTTAAATTAAAATTGTGTTGTTAATCTGCTTACTTAGAAGTAAGAACCAGTGAATGTAATAGACCTTCTGAATTGACATCTATAGAATTGTGCTGCCAGTTTAATTTAGTTATTCCATAGATTTTTGTGAGCTGATTGCCATGGTGGAGATTTGCATATATATTAACTTTGCCATCACTTGATGATTTGAATGTACCTATGACGATTTGATGTGTTTGCGCAAAAAGGTAATAGGCAGTAAAATAGACTGGATATGGGAAAAGATAACACAAACACACACACACACACATGCACACACACACGTGTGTGTGTGTGTGTCTTTTTCCATATCCAGTCAATTTTACTGCCTATTACCTTAATGCGCAAACACATCAAATGTGTTTTGAAGTGATATATATATATATATACCAATTCTTTCATTACTCATATATATATATATATGAGTAATGAAAGAACTGGTGTATTAAACTATGATATTTACGAGTCATCATTTTAAAATGTAAAACTAAAGCAAGACCTTTTTCAGGCAGAGACATTTCTGTTGGGTAAACAATACTGAATGAGTCAATTTTGATAGACATTATGAATATATATGACAGTTCCAGTATTATTCTCCGGAAAGAGAAAAACATATCTGAGAAATACTTGACAGGTGATAGCAAACGTTTTGCTGGTGTGCAGCCAGAAGATAGTTCTATTTGAAAATTTCATTCACACTATTGCTGAAGAACTATTATCAATCCTACATGTACTTTTGCATTCAGTGTAACTTTTTGATGGAAGCATACATAGCTTTTAAACACTATTGTCATTTCAAAGAAGTATATGGAAGATTGTATAGTTGAAATAATTAGTGTGACTAATTCTCATGTTAAGACTTAATACTCTCTTAAGTCATTTATTGTAGATTTCTGGATCTTTTTTTCTGCACTATTTTCTTTCAGGAATCCAGTAAATACATCTTCCATACCGATTTAGCTTGGACATCTAGGTTGTGTAATGGTTATGCTAATTTTTTAATGTTGGTTCTATTTTTTATTTTTTTATTGTTGTGCCTCAGCTTCTGAATGTGTGTGTTGTTTTTATAGTTGTGTGTTTTAATTATTTTCTTTACAAATTCATGACTCTGGATAGCTGTCCAGAGTCATGAATTTGAGATAGGTACAGTGGTGGGTTGCTCCCGGTTTGCACCAGATCGCAAGAACCGGTGGTAAAAAAAATTAATAGTTCGGAGAACTGGTAATAAGATTGGCTGGCCACGCCCCCAAAGTGATTCCTGGTCAGTTGCCGGTTGTTTACCCCGCCCACTCCCAATCTATTGCTGAGTCCCAGCTGATGGCTAGTGGGAAAAAAACTGTTTAAACTCTTGCCGTGGGGCTTCAAAGGGCTGCCCTACAGCTGATCAGTGTTAAAAGAAAACAAATGAGTAGACAGGTGCCTGCAAAAATAGAAAAAACAGCCCCTTTCAGCTTCAGTATAGGTTAATTACCACAAATTGATTAGATCGGTCTCCCAACTCTCAGCTGAATTGCTCTCAGCTGTTTTGCGCAGGAGTCTTTTGCTAGGTGCAATCAGTGCTGGAGCAGGTTTTTTTTCCCCCTAGCTATGCTGAAAAAGTGAAACTGAAAGTAAAGCAGGGTCTTTGCTGCAACGTGACAAAATGAGGCAGAGAGAGATTGCTTTTTCTTTTTCCTCACCAAAAGAGGTAGGTACAAAACTGCAAACAATGGGAAATTTAGGGCAAAAGAGGAGAGTTCAAGATTTTAAAACACAAAAGAAAAAAAGCCCTATTTAACTAGGGAATTGTAATAATTGAGATACTATTGATTGTATATTGTGTTGAAAGCAGAAATGGTTAAATTGTGGTTTGGAGGAATATATGGGGGAAATTATTTGGTTTGTTATTATTGGTAAATATAATTAATTGATTTTTAAAAAATTGGATTGCATGGAAATAATTGGAATATTCATGTGCATATTGATTAATATTAAAAAAGATAGTTATATAACTAATTGATTTATATTAAAATGTTGAATTTGTATTAAACAACTGTAATATTACATAGTTAACTAATGTGAGGATGGATATAAAAATAGATGACAATGGGAAGGGGTATAATATAGAATAGAAGGGAAAAATTGAACTTGATTAAGATTAGAGATGTGGATGAAGAGTAATATTGGTTTTTTTAAAAAAAAATAGATGAGGAATAAATATGGCAAAAAGGAAATACAGAAATTGTAAATTTAATTGAAATGACTAAACACTATTTAAATTTGTGAACCGGCCAAATACTCTGTTCAAAGAAAATACATTGTATGTTTGTATGTGTGTTTCTAATTATTGCTATTTATTCATATTTGTCCTCTTTTATTCTTTTAAGTTTAACAATTTATTCTTTATTTTAATATCTTTATATTTGTTTGGGGTTGGTTTTCTTCCCTTTCATCTTTTTTATTGTACAGCAATCTTTCTCCTCAAACCTACCACCTCTCTCTTTTCTTTCCTTCTTCCTTTCTCTTCCCCCCTCTTCTTCTCCTCCCTACTTCCTCTTCCTTTCTCCTTCTCCTCTCTTCTTCCCTCTCTTACCCTCACTCCTACTCTAATTTCCCTTCCCTTCCTTCATCCCTCTCTATTGCTATATCCTTTTATGCATATGGACTACTCAGAGGGCTGAAAAAGTTATTTTTGACTGGTCTTCGCACTTTTGACCAGTCCTCGAACTTACGACTGTCCTCACATTTTACGTTTTTGCCCTATCTTGTCACCATGGTGAAGAGAAGCAGTTGTGAAATGAGTGACATGGTTGTTAAGAATGCGGCATGGGCATAAATGTGAGGATGGTCATAATGTGAGGACCAGTCAAAAGTGTGAGGACCTGTCAGAAATGACTTTTTTCAGCCCTCTGAGTAGTCCCTATACACATAGCCATGGCCACCCAGTCACATGACCATTTAGCCACGCCGACCCAGTCACATGATCTCCAAGCCACCCCCACAAAATAAGCCACGCCCACAGAACCGGTAGTAAAAACAATTAGAACCCACCCATGGATAGGTGGATATATAAAGTGAAGGAAGGAAGGAATGGATGAAAGGAAGGAAGGAAGGAAGGAAGGAAGGAAGGAAGGAAGGAAAGATGATAGATAGATAGATAGATAGATAGATAGATAGATAGATAGATAGATAGATAGATAGATAGATAGATAGATTGATTTTACAGAGAGGTGGTTATTATTGTATAGTCACTAGTTGTATTTCCTGAAGTTTGGCACATATCCCACATACAGACCTACAAACACATAATTGTATATTAAATGCCACAGAAAGTATACTATTATGTTTGTACAATTGTAGTGTTAGTGACTACAGTTGTAGTGATAGTGACTACTACAAGAAGCTAAAGAATGGCATGACCAATGCATTTTTCTTGCAGTTGCCTCCTAATTGGAAAATAATTGTTTTGTTGATGGCCTGTCTTAGTAGATTCATTTTAAGCATGATTCCATTTCTTTGATAACTTAGCTGGCCATTAATGTTGTTATGAGGGACACATATTTAAAATAATACATGGTTGTTTTATTCTCTATGAACAAAGAGCTGCTCTGAAGCCTCTACCTGGAGTGTTGCTTAAGTAACAGTCCCGGTGGATTTGTCTTTTGTGCATGCATATACATGCTCAGAATACTGGGAAAGATTCCTCCAAGCAGCCAGGTTGAGTCTTCAAAAAACTGTTCACTTGCAGCTTATTTCTCCAAGTAGTTTTCACAACACTTGTTTATTATTGTTGATTTCCTTCAGCCAACTTAACAAACTACAGGTGATTATAAAACGAATATTTCTTTTACTATGGGAGAAGGGATGAGACTCACATCTCAGAAGATAAGATAATTACTAGCATAAAGATAACATCTAAAGAATGGCTACAGAAATACAATCTTTTTTGAAAAATATTTCTGTGCTTATGGAATTGTGAGGGTCATACAATAGCAATGAAGAGTTGATATTAAAATTAATGTCATCCAGGGGTGAAATGCTCCCAGTTTGGACCGTATCACCCGATCTGGTAGCAATGGCAGCAGGTGGTTCGAAGAACCAGTAACAAAAATCCCTGCCCCTCCCCCCATGCCCAGCTGAGCAGTGCGATCATCAGAGGCTTTTTTTTATTTTTATTTTTAAAAGCATTTTTACTACAATCTCTTTGGCTGAAAAAATGCTTTTAAAAGTTTTTAAAAAAGCCCCTGATGATCGCGCGGCACAGCTGGGATCATCAGAGGCTTTTAAAAGCATTTTTTTTTAACAACCTCTTCGGCTGAAGAGGTTGTAGAAAAAATGTTTTTAAAAGAAAAAAAAGGCTCTGCTGATCAGGCAACTCAGCTGGGATCGTCAGAGACTTTTAAAAGCATTTTTCTACAACCTCTTTGGCCCCCCAAAAATGCTTTTAAAAGTAAAAAAAAAGTGTGGCTCAGCTAGGATCGTCAGAGGCTTTTAAAAGCATTTTTTCTACAACCTCTTTGGTCGAAGAGGTTGTAAAAAATGCTTGACAATCCCAGCTGAGTTGCCTGATCATCAGAGGCTTTTAAAAGCATTTTTTTACAACTTCTTCAGCCGAAGAGGTTGTAGAAAAAATGGTTTTAAAAGTTAAAAAAAAAGTTGGCCACGCCCACCCAGTCACATTACCCACCACCACCAAGCCACACCCACAGAACCAGTAGTAACAAATTTTACATTTCACCATTGATGTCATCTCAGGTTGGATATAAGCAGAGGTGGGTTTCAGCAGGTTCTGACCAGTTCTGGAGAATCGGCAGTGAAAATTTTGAATAGTTTGGAGAGTAAAAATTCTGACTGGCCCCACCTCCATCTCTTCTCTGCCTCCCAAGTCCCAGAGGAAATGGGGATTTTGCAGTAACTTTCCCTGGAGTGGGGAGGGAATGGAGATTTTGCAGTACCCTTCCCCTGCCACGCCCACCAAGCCACGCCCACCAAACCATGACACGCCCAGCAAGCCACACTCACAGAACTTGTAGTAAAAAATTTTGAAACCCATCATTGGATATAAGCTAATAGAAAATGCTGAAAAATTTCATATTCTACTTTTGAAAATTGCATAAGGTGTTCAAGTACAGTGTTTTGGAAATCCTCACAACAAATGTGTGAAACAACCAGAATTAATAATCTATATTATATGGAAACAGGTTTTTGATGAAATAAAAACATATTGTTCACCCAGAGTCATGTGACTGGATATAAATTTATTAAATAAAATAAATTAATTTTATTCAACAAATTAATTTATAAATTGGCTTTAGAACAAGTAAACCTATAAATCTGGGCTGCAAAAGTCTGAATGAACACTGGATGATAGGAAAAGGGATATAGAAAGTCCTAAAATAAAAAAAAAAAGATTTTAAGGCCATCTTTTGGAATCCAGATTTTTGCAGTCTGGTAGTTCTAAAATAATAGAATTCCAGTTTCAGACAAAAATGTGAAAGTTTTGAATGTCTTCATTAAGAGCACATATCATATGTTTTCTCTATACCTGATACTAAGGTGTGTTTAAAAGATGTTATATTTAAAATGATACCTGTTTTGTTTCCTTCTTTCTTAGCCTGCGGACGTGGATTCTATAAGTCATCTTCACAAGATTTGCAGTGTTCCCGCTGCCCAATGCACAGTTTTTCAGACAGGGAAGGATCTTCGCGATGTGATTGTGAAGACAGCTATTATAGAGCACCTACTGACCCACCGTATGTTGCATGCACAAGTGAGTTATTCTTGAGTTGCTTCCTATTGCTTAGCCAATCACAATCATTGATTTCCCCTTCTCCTATTTAGTTCTGTATAGGACACAAAGTAGCAGTAGAAGCATTTTCAAATGCATTTTGCAAAATAGCAAAAGGGAGAAAGTTAAAAAGAAACAATGTAGAATCCAATAAATTTAACGGCTGTGTTTTTCAGCATAACCTGAAGCAGACGTGGAATAAACACTTAACTGAAAGGAGACTATGATTCGTATAGATATTTTCAGCATGATATATCTAAGGTGGCATAGCATCAAATTAAGAATTTCTGAGAAGAAAAATAAGCCATTGTTGGCTCAATTAATGAATATTTGCAGACCTCTCAAAGACAAAGTTTTTGTAAATCACATTACAGAAGATTAAAAAAAAAATACTTAAATTTATTCCAACTTAAGCATTTTGAAAGGAGCAAAAATTCATTTTGAGGGATTCTCTGTGAGTCAGCTCCAGAGGTACATTAATTTACCCTTTAATTTCAGACAAGAAAAGCTGCAAAAAGGTCTACAGTAAATACATAGAAAGTGCCTTTGTTTCCTTAGTGGAAAATAAATATGGCTTCTTGTCAATTGAATTCAAGTAGGAGTTTTCGGTAGTGTGTGGTAGATAAAATGAAAAGTTTAAAGCCTGGCGAGCTTTAGCTTGGGTAATTAAAACATGAGCTAAATTTTCCCTGCTGATTTTTCTTTCAATCTCTATCCTCCCCATCCCTCTTTTGTGTTTGTATTTAACAAAGGACCGCCATCTGCACCACAGAACCTTATTTTCAATATTAACCAAACTACTGTGAGTTTGGAGTGGAGCCCTCCTGCTGATAATGGAGGAAGAAATGACGTGACCTACAGGGTATTATGCAAGAGGTGCAGCTGGGAACAGGGTGAATGTGTTCCCTGTGGGAGCAATGTTGGATATATGCCCCAGCAAACTGGATTAGCAGACAACTATGTCACCGTCATGGACCTGTTAGCTCATGCTAACTATACTTTTGAAGTTGAAGCTTTAAATGGTGTCTCTGACTTAAGCCGTTCCCAGAGGCTTTTTGCAGCTGTTACTGTTACCACTGGTCAAGCAGGTAAGTCGTCATATTTTAGAGCACGTAGAATAAAGAGAACTATATTGTTAACAACTGAAAGGAGGCTTAACTCACTGCACACAAATGCATCCATCTCTACATCGCCAGTAGGACGTTATTGGTGTGTTACTGATTGCATAGGTAGCTTTATGTCAGAGTATTTGGGTTTCTGATGGCCTGAAGTTTTCAAATTCTGAATGGTTGCCAGCCTGAATTTTGATGCAGATAGACTGGCTTACTAGTTAGGCTAGCTTACTAGTTAGCAAAAAGACAACAACTAGGCTTGCCTAAGGCATCAGCATTTTGGTCAATGACTTTAAATCAAATCAAATAAATAAAACATCTCTTTCTTTCTGCTGTGTGGAATAAAATAAAACTGTTAGCTTTATATAAACAATGTAATAGCTGAATACTTTGCAGCTCCATTAATTGAAATAGATAAGTTATAGGTTTGCTTAATTTTGCTTCAGTGGGGCTTTGAGGTGCTTAATGTTGGTTGAATTGTCCCTTGGGAGTTTAAATTATTTTTGTATCTGTTCTTAATTTATTAAGGAATATCTAAAACAGAGAGACAGCATGATTTACTAATGGTTTCACTTTTCAATCAAGAAACCATGTGCCTTTTTTTATAGTACCGCCATCTAGCATTTTCAGAGTTATATTTAATTTTGAAACAATTTGAAGCCTTCAGTAAATACCTGATTTACTTAGTGCATTCAGTATTCATAGTCTTCTTCCAAGATTATGCTTCCAGTTTATTTTGTAGCTTCAGTTATTTTATGATGAAATTCAGTGAGACTACAACAATTATTCTTTGTGGCTTATATTTATGATAATCTGACAGGTGAAATGTCAGGCAAAATCACATCAAACTAGAATGTCCCCAAAGGGGAAAATGTGTTTTAGTGATTTTGCATATTGAAATAGAAAACTTCCTATTCAGGTATGTGAAATAATAAATTGCTTGTTGATAAAATGGTGATCTGAGAATGCTGTGCTATTCATGCCTTTTTATTGTTCGTGCAGAAGAGATTGGTAACTGTAGTTGCTTTCTGAATTTTCAGTAAAATTCTTGTGTGGAGTATTTTTTTTTCAATGTTCAGATGAATAACTTTGGACTAGAGAGCTATTTTGGGAATATTATATATTAGGTTATGCTTACAGTAGGCAAACTATATTCAGAGAATAAGACGGGATATGCATAAGGGATTAGATGAATTCTTTTTCTTTTGTTTCATTGTTTCTTTTTGTTTTCCCATCAATCCTCAACCAGACATTTATGCAACCACATCTTTCCAAATGTTACTACCAAGGAATACCAGAAATGCAATTCCCATGTAATCCACTCTTTCAGTGTGCCTGTTTTCACATTGTGTGGTAATTCTTGGAATCATTTTTAATGCAGAGGCTTATTTTATTAAGCAAAAATATTTGTCAGTAAATAGTTAATACTTAACTAGTATGTGTCAATTAGTCACATTTATTTGCTTGGGATAGCTTCTCCTTGCTCCAGTGTAAGAAATAATCAGAATAAATAAGAAGGAAAATATACATTATCAGGCTAAATTAAGTATTGAATTAAGGGCCTTTTCCAGTTGTGGAATTAGACTGCAGTATAAGTAATGTAAAGTTTTGCCAGTTCATATCATGCTTTATTGCTTCAGTAACTTGATTTTCCTTCAAGAAAACGCATGATGAAAGCTGCCCTTAGACAGAACATAGAACATAGAATTGGGACTGGAAGGGACCTTGGAGGCTTCTAGTCCAACCCTCTGCTCAAACAAGGAGACCTTATGCCGTTCCCAGTTCAATGGTTGTCCAATTTATTTTTGAAAACCTCCAGTGACAGCGTAAAGCCAGTTGGGGAATAGGTTGGGTAGAGAGACTTGCTTTTACTTATAAGAATGTTTAAGAATGACTTAAGAGTGTTTTATTCATTCACTGCAGACAAAATAAAGATAAGATCACGAGAACACAGAAATAATAGATGTTGGGAGAAATAATGTGATCTTCAACTGTTATCCTTTTTAATACTGTTGCTTAAACACTATTTTTTGGGAAATGGGAATAGTAACACTGTGCAACATTGTGATTGCGAAGAAGACGACCTAACTTTCTTCATTAGAGAGTTTCACAATTTAGGTTCTATCACACAAAAGATCATGAATGTTTTGTCTTAAGGTTGGCTAGGAAATTTTTATGGGATTTGAAATCTATATAACTTAAAGCTGTCACATTTGAGAAGCAATGTGTTAGCTCTTGATCAGATTGGTTGTTCTCCTCTGCAGCTTAGTTTTGTCCTCATCAGTTGTCTTCAGGCTCCCAAAGCTACTTATGCCTACTAGGGGCTATCTCAGTAGAGTTTCTGAAGCATATATTCCTCTGTTATTCCATTGACATGATTCTTGGGTAACTCTCAACTACTCTAACTACCCCATCCAGAAGAAATTTCTGGGCACCATTTCCATTTCTCCTGTTGGACAAGAACTAAATTATACTCTCTATGTTTGCCCATTCTTTGTGTCTGTTTGTTCTCGCCACCTTAAATTTGTAGCTGAGGATTTTGACTTTTATCTGTGCACTTGTATTATATGTTATTCTTCTTCACCATTATGGAACTCCTTGTCTTGTGTTCTTACATTTTTATTCCTTGCTACGTAACTTATATTTAATTAATATGGACTGTAATATAGATTGATGGATCTATCCATTTTCATTTTGTAGGATTCATTTTCTGGACCTATGCCTATAATAAATTATTTGATTTGATTTGCTTGGAAAGCTGTGGAAAATTCAGGAGAATAAATCAAAGTTTGCATAAATCACTGTATTCATACAGTTTTACCCAGACATAGAGTTGCATAGGTCTTTGTGTATAACTTTGTACAATTAAAAAAAAAATGTCCTGAAGATACAGATATTTTAATTGAAAAGGAATATGAATAAAGATAGATTGGAGCTATCATTTTGAGCAGTTATGCATAACACAACCCTTTTGGTCACTTATGTCCTCCTAGATAGGAAAACAGTCTGACAATAAATATTAAATTAATTTCAATCAGTCTAGTATGAATTTACTTTATTTTTTAAAAAAATTGAATCCTCTCTTTGATTTACAAGGTAAGATTTGTTTTAAAATATTTCTTAAAACAACCTTTTACTGGGCTCACGGAAATTAATTAATTATGTTATTTAGGTCCAAACCTAACAGTGCAGACAGTCAGGACCATACTGCCTTTATCAACTGCAGCATTTAAAACTTCATTAGTGGATTTACCATTCCACCCTACCCCCCCGGCTGGTTATGAAAAGGAAGAAGAAAAATGAACTACAATGTGCACAAATATAAAACAACAAAACAGCCAACCAAATCAAAGGAAGCCATTAATATAGCACATTGGGGTAAAACGATGTTATCTGATGATAACTTGCTGAATTTAAATGTGCATGTGTATTTTGTTCCTAGTTTTGTCGTGTTGATTGCCAGGTTTTCCGAATGCCTGTTGATATTGATTTTCAATACATAAAGATCCTGAATTTTAGCATCAACAGGAACTAAGACCTTTCAGACAGTAAGCATTGTACACTATGTTCAAAACAAAACAAAACAAAACAAATTGACTTTATACATGAACCATTCTGTTCTGCATATGGAACAAGTAATGGAAGAAATCTTTTGTACATCCTGAGAGTCAATCATTCAATCCATGAACAAATAACACTTTTACTCTTTGTATATCAGTTTAATTTTGCTTATACTAAACTCTATATGTTATGTAATCCCCCTTCTTTCTATTTTACATCTTGTGCTATATTTTTTTTACATCTTGTGCTATATTTTTTTACATCTTGTGCTATATTGCTTTAATTACCTCTGTAATTTAAACAGCAAAATGATCCCTGATTCCAGACCCCTGATTCCAGATCACATAAGAACAAGTTTAAATGAACTCTCCCAATATATAGATCCAGGCGTGGGCTTCAAAAATTTTAGCAGGGGTTCTCTGCCCGGTTGCTGGGTGGGCATGGTGGGCATGGCCTAGTTGGCCTCCTGCACCATGGTGGAGGGGAGCATTGTTGCCCTTCCCAGGCTTTCCTTGAGCCTCCGTGAGGGCAAATACAACCTCCCTCGGCTCTGCAGGCCCTCTGGAGGCTAGAAATGGGCTCATTTCCAGCCTTCCCGAACTTCCAGTAAGGTCATTTTTCATCCTCCACAAGCCTCCATGCACACCCTGCACTTACCTGCATCCAAAACAGGCCGTGTGGGGACTCCTTGGAGGGGCGGCGTGGGGTGGGCGGTGCCAGCCAGGAGTGGGATTTGGGGGTTCTCCAAACTGCACAGAATCTTAGCTAGAGGTTGTCCAAACCCCTCCGAACCCCCAGCAGCCCACCCCTGAATAGATCATTAACTGGGTGGGTCACTATATACATCCATCAGTGGCAAATTTTCCCATTCCTTTGTTTTAACCAGTTAATAGGTCGCATGAGGATCCCTTCTTTCATTCTGTAGCTTATGACTTTGCTCAGGACTTTGATGGCTTTGCAAAAGTTGTCAATCATTCTGTCCACCTGTCTTTATTTTGAAACTTGTTGAGATTCTCAAAAATTCTGAAAGGTTAGATTCTGAATTTCAGTAGATTCAGATTCTGAAATTCTGAAAGATATTTTAAAAAATTGAAGTTTTTAGAAGCTTCATTTATTCTTCTTCTAGGAGTCTTGTCTTTACATGTATTTTTAATTAGGCATCTTTAGTGACCAAAGATGCATTTTAACTATGATGTTACTCAAGTTGGGCATCTTGATGTACTAACCACAGTTAAGAACACTAGGCTTTCCATTGTATGTCCAAACCAGTCTCTAGAGCTGTTTGTTTATATTTCTTTCTTGTTTGCTCATGCTTTCTAATCTTCAATACTTTACACGACAAGTAGATAATCTAATAGGAGAAGTAGTAAACACTATCTTATATAAAGCTGTTTTACTATAGGTAGTCCTCGACGTACAACCATAAGTGAATCCAAAAGTTATGTTGCTAAGTGAATTTTGCTACATTTTATGACCTTTCTAGTCACATGCGTTAAGTGAATTACTGCAGTTGTTAACTTATTAACATGGTTGTTAAGTGAATCTGGCTTCTCTACTGACTTGCTTGTCAAGGTTGATAACATGACCCCAAAACGCTGCAACTGTCATAAATATGAGTCAGTAGCCAAGCATCTGAATTTTGATCATGGGATCGTGACAATGCTGCAAGGGTCCTAAGTATGAAAAATGGTCTTAAGTCATTTTTTTCTGTGCCCTTGTAACTTTGGATGGTCACTAAACAAACTGTTGTAAGTTAAGGATTACCTGTATTGGAAAGCAGTGGGATTTTCTTTTATATCTTTCGTATAAATGAAGTTAGCCCACTAGACCAGGAGTGTCAAACTGGCAGCCCACATGCATCATGCACAGGCCACACGCACCCCAGTTCTGTGAATGGGAAAAATCATTGCAAAATGTCATGTGACGGCAATGTGACACGGCTAGTTTGACATCGTTGTAGTGCATAGAAAGTCAGCCTTTACACACGTAGCTATTACTTATGAAGAGTGGGAGTTTGGATGAAAATTTGGGGTGCATTTTACTTTACCCAGTTTGACTCATTGAATTTATGCAAATAAAGGCAAACATACATTTCCCAGGATAAAGTTGCAGGTTCCAACCTGAGTTGGGTCACCTGGGACCAAAAGTTTATACTTCTAAGCTTTCAGGCTTATGCTGCTCAAGCCCATCATCAGGGAACTTCTCTCTTCCCAGAATATGTGCACTGTGCTATTCTACGTGTTATATTTATATGGTATTTATATTGTTGATTTTATGTTTGCATTTAGGAAGGAAAGCCCAGACATTTTAGGAAGAGAGGTGAGGTAATATATGATCATTTCATTTCAGAGAATAGTCAGGGATCTCTCTTGATTCCAACATAGTTCAAAACCATAGGCGTATCCTGCCAGAGTCAGAGCGAAGATGTTAGTTACTTCATAAAACATGATTCCAAAGATCTCAGACAAAAAAGACTATAGTAATCTTAGAAGTGTTGCCACTACTTGTGTCAATTTTGAGCTTTCTTCTCTTAAGTGCAAGAGAGGCCATAAGAAAGGCAAGCAATAATGTCGCTATGAATAGGTATAGATACCTAATATCTATATGTATCAGAGCCGCAGAGGCACAGTAGTTAGAGTGTAGTACTGCAGGCTATTTCTTTTGATCACTGGCTGCCAGCAGTTTGGCAGATCGAATCTTACCAGGCTCAAGGCTGACTCATCCTTCCATCCTTCTGAGGTGGGTAAAATGAGGACCCAGATTGTTGGGGGCAATAAGCTGACTCTGTAAACCACTTAGAGAGGGCTATAAAGCACTGTGAAGCGGTATATAAGTCTAAGTGCTACTGCTATTGCTATACAATGTTCACATTTTTTCTTCTGTGAGTGGGATGAAATGCATACTTTTTTTAATTAGTCTATTGTCTATGAAAGCTTCTTTTCTTCATGAACAGAGTACATAAATACCAAAACATTCTCACATTTCTCAGTTTTTTAAAGTATTTCATTAGAATGTTCCTTGCCTAGAAAATGGGAGATTTCTACTTATTTGATTTATAAATAGGTTTTGCATCTTTGTTTAAAACAAGATATTTTATTTAAAGATTATTAAGACCCAAAGAATAGAACCTATTTATTTTACTTTATTGTTCTGAGTGCAAATCAGTTTGCTGTACAAATTGTGGCCTCCACAGTTAAGGGGAGAGGAAATATTTTAGAGAGAATGATTGATGACTATAATTATGTCTAAGAAAGCTTGGAATTTAGTGGGGAGACTTGACTTCTGTTCATGTGTGTGCAGTTACACATAACAAATATACATTTACTATGAAGAAAAGAAAAAAATAGCCTGATTTATAGCTGTGTTAACTAGAATTCATATGATTCTTATTTATGTCTGTGATTGGTTGTACTATATGAAGCAGTAGTTACTTTATGTAGTCAGACTTCCTTTATGAGAGTAAACCTGTACCCTATATATTGCTGTTATGCAATTAAATTAGGTGGTTACACTCATAACAATTACCCATTATGTTGTTTGAGTTTATTTACTCTTCAGAGTTTTATTCACAAAACACAAATCATTGCCTAAAGATAATATCAATTTATTTAAAGAAACGGGAAAATGACATAAAATATATACAAGTCATTATTCCTTTTTTTGTTCTGCCTACGCAACATTGAATTTTAATGAAAGAAAGTAACCATGGCATAAAAAATAGGAAAATCAATGCCAAATCAGAGGAGACTAAATGTGCAGATTATTACAATTAAATACCTCATCATTTGAAATAATATGGAGGATTTTTTGTGACAGATTTCAAGAAACAGTTGAGGTTATGTTGTATAGGATTCATTATATAATTATGTTCCAATATAATTAAAATAAAATTTAGCATGCAGTTTTATAAATTGTAGCAGAAGGTTTTAACAATATTTGTTTATATCTATCTATCTATCTATCTATCTATCTATCTATCTATCTATCTATCTATCTATCTATCATCTGTCTGTCTGTCATCTAGCATTTAATTGTATAGCAACTTTTATTGAAAATAAATCAGAAATTAATTTTTAAATTTAAACTTACATTCTTCCATCTATTCATTCAAAAGCATAACTTTCCCAATGTCTGTTTTTAATTAAAAGGGCCCCTGCATATACTATTTTGAATGTCATTTTCTAAAATATTCTCTTTCCTGATGTAACATTCCCAAACATATGTTTTAAGGGATTGTTTTTAATAGGACAAGGAATGGGCCATTCGTTGGAATCTGGATGAAGTAGCAAATAAATTGAAGCAAATACTTTTTCTTTAAATTTGCAATAGTTAATAAGCCAACCTTGTGTTTATATTTAAACATAGTGATCCAGCTATAACATTAGATAAATATAGGTAGTCTTCTTTTAGAAGCCATAATTGGGACCTGCAACTTAGTTATTAAGAAGCAGTCATTATGTGAAACTGCAACTGTGCTTGCAACCTTGCTTCACTTTTCCTTTGCTTTACAGACCTGCGAAGGTTGTAAATACGAGTCTTGATTACAAATTTATTTTTTTCATCACCATCATAACTGTAAATGGAATCTGTACAAGATGTTACTAAATGAGGACTACCTATAGATTGGAGTAGGTTACTCCTGCTCCAAATGTCAAAAAATGCAAATACCACAGAGGTAGATAAAGCTGCATATATAGGGTACTAAATGCATATATCATATCAACATTTACTTGTAAATGATATGCTATACTTTTTCAAGTAACTGAGAAAAGTTTTATAAAAGCAGTACATGTATAATATTTTTTTAAGAAAAGCATTTTAAAAAGTATAAAACAAACGCCTTGTTTATAAAATTAGTGTTTCTTTTTCAAGTTGCTTTTGCAGTTATCTGTTTTAATTGCTGCCTCTTGTACTTAAAAAGGAATACAGAATATTTTTGCATGATATATAAACAAGCTTGAGTTTACAATAAAAGTATGCAATTACGATTTTCGTATGTTTTTTCTACACTATTACATGGCTAAGTTTTTTTAAAAAATCTTTATCCTATTATTTCTTTACATTTTAAACTTTAAGTTCGAGTATTTTGACAATAAAGTACAATGATGCATGCTATTCTTTATTAAGTGTATTCCATACCATTTTACAGAAAAGGTTCTTTGACTGCTTTATGCTGTTTTAACCAAAATAATGTTTATTACTCCCTGAGTTAACTTAATGTCAGGTACGTGACAGGATTTAGTAGCTTATTTTATGCTCGAAGTAAATGAAAAATCAGTGGCTGTCTATGAAAAATAACCTTCATATGAAAATAAGAAGTCCTGTCATTCCAATAATTATGAGGACTATCATTTTAATATGCTTACTTTCTTTACTTTCTAGACTGCTTATTTGCTTTAAAAATTATATCAAATTGTGAACAAAGAATAGTGTTTCCTGCTTTAAATTTAGTTAACCACCAAATCTTCTATATTTGTACTGGAATGGAACAGAATGGAATGGAATAGGAGTTGGAAGGGACCTTGGAGGTCTTCTAATCCAGCCCCTTTCTCACATAGCATGAAGAACTAGAATAAAATAAGGTTCTTATTTGTTCTATTTTGTAGGTTTAAATGCTTAAGTGCTGGCGTATATCTTAGTAAGATAGTACAATACCCTAAATTAAAACAATACAAAAACATCAATATATATTTAAAGGCAGTGTGCAATGGCCACCTTAAAAACAGAGTAGTTGGAAAAAAGAAGATTGTTTAAACAAAAAAAAAATGCTTTATGTCAGGGTCATATACTTAGGAAGCAAAATATTTTGACTGATGGATGGATTGATTTTGGTTTGATTAATTGATTATATGCCATCAAGTCTGTTTATATCTAACTGCTAGTTCTCTCTCCTTCCACCTTCCCCAGCATCAAACTTTCTATATAATGTATCTAACTAAAGGAAGATAATTTGAGACTAGTCATTTTTGTGAGAACTCTGGGTTCTTTTGTTCAGTGATTAATTTCACTGGTTTCTTGGCTGTTTGTGGAATTCTCAGGAGTCTTTTCTAATACCAGAGTTCAAAAGCATCAGTATTCTTCCTATTCAGTTTCTCCAAAGTCCAACTTTTGCTTCCATAAAGTTCCATAAGGAATACCATTTCCTGCACTGTTTTGATCTTTATAGGTATAGAAATGTCATGGCATCTGAATATCTTTTCTAATGTCTTGATGTGGGCCAAGTAATAATCTGCAGCATATTTCTTGACTGTTTGTTTCTTTACTGTTGGTGGTTTATCATTCAAGGCAGAAGCTAACCACCATTTCAGTATCTTCATTGTCACTTCTAAAGGTCATTGTTCAACCTGTTGCCATAAATTTGATGTCAATTAGTATTTAATTGACTTTTAGTATTCGGAGTTGCAGGTTCTTTGCACTTTTGGCTATCAGGGTCATGCCATCAGCATAATACAGGTTATTTATGTTTCCATCTTCAATTTTAAACCATGTTCATCTTCCAATTCAGTTTCCCTTTATTCAGCATAAACATAAAAAAGGGAGAGTGTACAGCCTTGTCACACTCTATATGATAGCATGTGGTTATCGAAAAGTAGATGGTACCTGATATTTTTTCATCACCATTTTAATAGGAGATTGAGCAAAAAAATGGACAATTGCTTAGAGGACAGAGAAACTTGTTTAGACAAAGTGGTTCCCCATATTCATGAATGCAACTGGCTTCCCTTTCTGAAGGCATCATGCTGTTCTCCTCACTCCTTTTCAAAAATCCTTCGAAACAAGGTAAAGGTAAAGTTCCCCTCGCAGATATGTGCTAGTCGTTCCCAACTCTAGGTGGCAGTGCTCATCTCTGTTTCAAAGCTGAAGAGCCAGCGCTGTCTGAAGACATCTCTGTGGTTATGTGGCCAGCATAACTATACACCAAAGGGACACAGAACACTGTTACCTTCCCACCAAAGGTGGTCCCTATTTATCTACTTGCATTTTTTATGTGCTTTCAAACTGCTAGGTTGGCAGAAGCTGGAACAGGTAACGGGAGCTCAGCCCATTACACGGCACTAGATATTGCAAAATCTCCATTCCCATCCCACTCTGGGGCCAGCCACAGGTGGTATTTGCCGGTTCTCCGAACTACTCAAAATTTCCGCTACCGGTTCTCCGGAACCTGCTGAATTTTACCCCTGCCCAGAATTATTGCTCAAACAAATGGACAGTATATTTTACTGCCAATTCCAATGTAAGTATGTTCTGTGCATGGTGAATTTTTGGTTTGATAGTCTAGTAGTCCATTGCTAAACAAGACAGTTGTTAAGTGTGGCATTCCCAATTTTATGACCTTTTTTCTACAGTTGTTAAAGAAATAATTGTAATTGTTAAGAGAATCACGTTGTTAAGTGAATTTGACTTCAGCTGGGAAGGTTGCAAATGGCAGTCACATGAATCTGCATGGGATGCTGCAGCCATTGTAAATACATACCAGTTGCCAAGCACTTGAATGTTGATCATGGGAATGCTGCAGTGGTTGTAAGTGTGAAGGCTGATCGTAAATTACTTCCTTCTGTCCTGTTGTAACTTTGAACAATCACTACATGAATGGTTGAAGCCAGGGATTACTTGTACATCATATTAATTGCCAGTGGGTGAAGTAATTATATCGAAATTATGTTTTAGAAAAGACATCTTTTTAACTCTGCCAAAGTAAGAACACATTATTTCCTATGGTATACATTAGTTAAGGAAATCTACACTTCGCAGAATAGTTCTAATTGCTACTTAGGTTTGGTTTCGTTCCTGTGTGCTTATCCACAGTGTGCCATGGTGGATGAACTAGTTTGCATCATCTGACTACCGTGTTTCCCTGAAAATAAGACCCTGCCTTATATTTTTTGAACCCTGAAATAAGCACTTAGCCTTATTTTCAGGGAGGTCTTATTATTTTGGGGCTCATGGAGCAAGACAGGGATCACCTTGCTTTCTTACCTGATTTCCATCTCTGTCTCCCTAACCCTAACCAGAGGAAATGGCGGGAACTGGCTGCGCATATGTTTAAATATTTTCGGGGTAGGCTAATTTTTGGGGGAGGGCTTATTATCCTGGGAGGGCTTATTTTCAGGGAAACACGGTAGCGGTGTTCAGCTTGGTGACATCTTCCAGGGCCTCTTTTGCCTATCTTGCCTCATGTCTAGGCAGGCCCAGCCCCGGTTCCTGTTTGCCACATGCGCCTAGCCTTTTCACTGGAGTGATACCCATTTATCTACTTGCAATGATGCTTTCAAACTGCTGTGTGGGCAGGGAGGAATTAGAGATGAGTGATGGAAGCTCACCCTGTCCCATGGTGCTCAAACTGCCAGAATGTCAACCATTTCTGATAGGCAGATCCAGTGTCCTTAAGCTGGTATGCCAACACGCCTCCTAACATAATTTTGTTGATAATTTGCTGAGATAGCAGTAAATTTCTAGTATTATTTGATGTTCTTTTCCTACTTTTAATACTTAAATCATAAATGTTGATTTTTTAAAATATTTGTTTCATTAATGATGAATGAGAGCAAGTCTGATAAGACAAATACTCTGGTGGAATTATGTATGAGTCTACCAATGGAGTGAATTATAGCTACAAGCAAAATACATTGATCCAAGAGGATCATTAACAGCTTTAGTCAATTTAAACCAAGTACCAGGGAAAGGAAAGGACATAATCATGATATAAACCTTTAAAAATTGTTGATTTTTATCTGTTAATCATTGTCATTCTTTTATAGTCTTATATTAAATTATTATATAATCTTTATTGTAAGAAGAAATAAAGTAAAAGAAACAATATGTAGGAAAAAATACAGCCATAATGCATCCCACTTAAGAGAAAGTCAGTCATATAGGGATAGGTAATTATTGTGAAGCAGCAAAATTAATTTAATATGACTAAGAAAGAAAGAAATATGTCATGTAACAACATGCTGAAGATATACATACAAATCCATATTTCCTTCTTTTGGAGAGGATACAAGAACAAGACAAGGAAATGTGTGAAAGACAATTAATATGGATTTTGAGTGAGCAGTTCTTAATTATCCATAGCATGTCGACATGAGTTAATTACTATTTCAATTTTAAAAATATTTGTGATTTACAGCAGTACTGTAGAACATGGAAGAACCAAGATAAAATAATGTGCTAAGAGTTACAGAATAGGATCTGTATCTTAACATGAATTAACAGCCTCACATCAATTAATATGATATTGATTGACTGCTTTTTTTGGGGTGGGGGGGGTTCCAGGTTGATATTATTTTACTTTGTAATGTGTAGTATTTAAGTATATACTGCATAAAGTAAATACCCATATATATATATTGCATGTTTGTACACATTGTGAAACACATATAGTGTTATAGGGAGATTGGATTTATGCTCATGAAATTCTAGAAATATACCGCAATCTTTCAGTATATATGGGGGCCTCTTTTCATTAGAAAAGACCTTTAAGTAAGGCCCAATACATATATAACTTACTGATTTCTGGACAGTGTAATCATCAAGATTAATGATAGTGTGAGGCAGGAAAAATATATATTTAGTGCTTTTAAATCAAAATATACCAACTGCACTATTCATATTAAATTAAATTAAATGAATTCTTGAAATATATCCTTGCTAGATTATTCCTTTTCTATGAAAACCTAGGAGTTTTTCAGAAATTTATAGACACATTTTGTGTATAAATATTTGTTTAGCAATCCAATCAGGGGTGGGTTTCAATTACCTTTGCTACCTGTTTTCTCGTGCGTGCACCTCATCTGCCCATGCGCAGAAGCTTCTGCATATGCGCAGATCGTATTTGATGATGTTCGGGTGGGTGGGTTGAGCCTCTCGTCGCCGCCGCTACCACTTCACTCAAACTGGTAGCAAACCAGCACTGGATCCAATTATATAAAAACATCACCTATTGCTCAAATAGTCTTGAATTCTACAATATAATATAAAAATAAAGGCCTGTTGATTAGTGTTTACTGACAAAGTTTCCAGTATTATTGGTGGTATAAAAACCTTTGATATGTATCAGAGTTGTAGTGCTAAGGTTTTTGAAACATTATTGCCTCTTCTATGTACAAACATCTGAAACACTAAATATAATTACGTACCACTAGCTGTATGGCAATACAACTAATCAAGTTAGATACAAAATTCAGTGGCGTACCTGAATTTATACATAAATGTCCTTTGTCCCATTTTTTCAAACATGTGCTATGTATGCTTGCAAAGGTTATTTGTAACCTTTTTAGCATACAATAAGTAGCATACAAGCATGTCCCCTATCTGTTCCTAAACCCAGCATTATCCTGGTTTATTTTCAAGATTGATTGTAATTTTAGTTTGTAAAATTATCCAGAGAGGGCAAAACAAAGCTGATGTCTCAGTTAATTTAAGAAACCGAAGATATAGCATAAGGACTATAAATTAGCCATAATCACCTATTTCTTAGTAAATTCACTTTCTAATCTTCAATATAATTATGGTTTAAGCTAACACAGATGTTGGCAACCCCTGTTTCCTGACATTCTGTGTCTCTTGAAATTTTACAACAGGGTATACAAGTTTTTGAGGCAACAACCACACATTTCTTGTGCAGTCTACTTTCTTGATAGTTGTTTAATCGTACATAATTGAAAGAAACTGAGGAATGTCTAAGAACAGCATGATTTCTTGTTTCTCTCTCGGGGGGGGGGAGGAGCAACTAATAGCTAATTAATAATCTTTCTATCTGCCTTTCTCCCTCATTTTGTGTTACTTGTTTAGAGGGAAGAGAAATGTTGTGGTTGCCTATTGAGTGGAAATTGCTAGGGAAAATGGCTCCTACTCTCTCTGTTATAATACAGTACGCTAGTAAGTTGTAAAAATGTGCAATTGGAGATATGTTCAGGCCAGTCCGACTTGAACTGCTGCTAGCCACACCTGTATCTCAATTCGGAAAGCTATTTGGAATAATGAGTAATGCTTAGGAATTCCTGGCTCACAGTTTCTTCTTTGAATATATTGACATTTGGAACTAGATGAATCCAAATTTAAACGTGGAATGAGAAGTTGAGAAGAGTCCCTGACATCTATTTATTTTTTGTTTATTCAAATTACTGTTCTCCTGCTTAAAGTTTGACAGACACCTTGCTGATATGAAATTACTTAAAAGTGCCTTGTGGGGTTTTTTTCACCTGCTTTTAAGCATACCTGAATATTACACAGCTGAACAGTATGCTGTTGTTATTACTGTGACAGTTTTATTTCTATGCGAAATGATTTGCATTAACAGGTAGAAACAGGACTGCCAACAAGTTAACCACAGCCAGAAATAACTCATTGTCTAAGTTTTTTCATTAATTTGTTTTATATTATACGGTAGAAGGAGATTGTCATATCCACATTTTCTTATAATCACTAGTCAGAAAAATGATTTTATGCTATAATCTTTTGTTAAGGTTAAATCTTGCCCCTCTTTAGGCATTAATGCTATGTTAGCCCCTTACTAAGTCTTTGGTATCATATCTCCCTATAGGATAGTATTAATCATATTTTAGAGGGATTGTAAGAGTTTGGCCTCAAAGCATAGAGGTAAAAGAGGTAATCCATCTGATCCTGGCACTTTTCCTGGTTTAATCTTTTTATAGCTTTAGAAACTTCCCTTATTATTATACATCTGTTCATAATCTGTCTTTGCTTCTCTGTAAAATTTTGTGATTTTTTTTTAAAAGTCATTTTTTTCCAATAATATGTTTGTTTAAGTTAGAGTAATACTATTGAAAAGTTTTTTTCCCAGATAGCCATTGTTCATTTATACAGCACCTCCCTCTTGAAGTTTTAAAATCATTTTTCTTTTTGTTTTCTTAATTTATACCCTAGTGATTTCCTTCATTTATCCAAATTTTCTTGTGTGCTATCGCTATTGAATTTTGAAACAAGTTAATAGGTGTTACTGATGCAGAATAGATCATTTATTTGAATTTCATAATTTTTCTTCTTTGTCACCTTTAAAAAAAAAACAACCCTAATTTTTCATGTCAATATTTAAACAATTCTGCAGTCTGTTTCTGCAGTCTGTTTCTGTTTCCAGCACTGTGCAAAAGTTCCAAAGCAGTTTATGATTTCATTATTGTACTTGCCAAAATAGAATTAAATACTGACTTGTCATTGTAACTTCAATTCTTAAAGGAGAAACTTTTTAGTTACCAGCAAAAGACAATAGTTGGGGTTTCTAATATTGCTATTCTACAACCTCTCCCACTTTTTATATCACTTTGTAGGAAGTTAGCCTTCATCCCTCTCCTAGAAGAATGAAATATTTTAGGAAATATTTAAAAAGGCAGAATATTATATTTCCCTGGATGAGAAATGGAGAAACATGTTTTAAAGACAAAGCAGCTTCCTGCCTCCCCGCCACACACACCTTTGTCAATGGGCCATTAAGGCCTCAGCCAAGCTCATTCATTTCCCCCCACCTTGTCAATGGGACATCATCTGCAACACAATAGGACACATCTAGCAACAGAAACTCATCACATGGCAAGACTTAAGCAAGCTTGAGAGACAACCTACAAAGTTAGCTAAGACCCCTAGACCACCTGGGAGTTTGACAACCAATCAGGTTACATTTCTTATACAGGAACAAGAAACTCAGAGGTGGGGCCCAAAGAGGGCATAAAACCAAGGTACTCCCAGAATCTGGGGCTTCTTTGTTTTCTATTCAGGAACTCAAGCCATGTGATTCTGCTCAGGAGCTCAAGCCATGTGATTCCTGTCCACCATTAAACCATCTTTCCATGTTTCCAGTGTCTTTTTCCCCACTTGGAACTGAACCCAGATGGAGATTTCTTCCAACAACTTCACATATTTATTACTTTAGATTTGATATGCACTATTAAATAGATTGATTTCTGTAAAATCGATGTTATAGGAAAGTTTAATTGATAGAATAATTTCATATTTGCACCTGCACCGATTATTTATTTACATTTTATTTATTTATTTATTGAATTTGTTTTCCATCCATCTCACCATGAGGTGACATTAGCTTTATACCCTGCCTTTTCTCTAGTAGCTCAACATGTATATGATACTCTGTCTTCCCAATTTTTACCTTCTCAAAAACCTCTGTAATTTGGATAGGACAGATAGAAAGTAAATATTCTGAAGTCACTGAGTAATTTTTCCATGGCTGACTGAGAATTTAAACATGGTATTTGTGATCCGAATCTAGCACCTTAAATGCTGTTAACCCCATTTCTTTTTACTATTCCATAGTTTGGATTTTGGAATTTAGCTAGTGTCAGCACTTGTTCTTTTACTTGGCAATCAAATACCTCAAAAAGCTTAGAAACAGTATGTGGAAACAGCCATCTTTCCTAGTTGCTTGTCCCAGAACCAAGTATTCAGGAATAAAAAGGAATGCCTCCATTTTCATATTTTGAATTTAAATAGGGAAATGTTAAATAAATACAGGGCCGATTTCAAGGTTTATTTTCTGGAAAAAATGGAGAAAATAAACCTTGAAATCGGCCCTGTATTTAATAATCATGTAAACATCACCATATAGTATACAATGGACTAGCTTCTTAAAACTATTACAAAATAATTCTAAATCTCTCTTCAACCAGGTGTAGACAGCCTATTGTACCTTTTCATTGGAGTCAAACATAGGTGCACAAAGGTATTACTCCAAGTTTGGAAAAAATATGGAAGTCTTATGGTGCCAATTCTGGACTGTGTGGGATCAGTTAAAGTGAATAAGACCCAACATCACAATTTCTATTTGAACGGCTCCTGAGATGTGAGTCTTAATATTATATGGCAGCAAAAGTTCCTCCTTGTGCTTTTGAACTCTGCTTAATTGTTACAAAGTTTCCAGTGTTGCATTGTAATGCTTTAAGTTGATAGTGGTGAAAGGCTCACCTCTGGCCTTAATAAACAAATTGAGTTTATTTTTATTTATTTATTAAATTTATCTGCTGACCATCTCTCCAATAGAATTGAAAAAAGTTCAAGAAATCCATGTGAATTACGCTATTTTAATTCCCCCCAAACCGCCGAAGCCTTAGGTTTGATTACCCCACCTCTCTCCATTGGTGAAGTTTTGTAATTATATTCCATGGATTGATGCTGCATTTCTGGGTTACTATGATAAACCCATGTTTCATTGGCTCAGTGCTGTGAAGAAATTCACTACTTTCATTCTTGTTGAGTGACAGCAATTGCTGACAAATGTCAATTCTCAGCTTTCATCTCTGCTCACAGCGTGCAAGGAACACATCATGCTCAAACCTTCCAATATAGAAGAACATCCATAATGCAATGGTCCACACGTAACTGTGAAATTCCAAGCTTGACAGCTATTTCCCTTTTGAGTGATCTGTCAATTGCCCTTAATCAGTTTATCACCTTTTCTCATGTGAACTCGCTTAGTTGCTGTCACAGATTGTCTACTTCATTCTTGATAACATACATCAACTCTTCCTGGTTCACCATCTGGTTGTTTTTTGCCCTAGCAACGTGGCAGTACTTACACCAACACAGTTATTATCATTTGCTGTGAATTTCAATTGGAGAGACTCCTTTGGCAATCAAAGAAACAGTCACATGTTGCTTAAAACTCAGTGATGAGTGCTCGCTGCAGGCTTCCATTTCATGAACTGTAACCACACCTTTTCTCAAAGCAACTTTCCTCCAACAGAAGATAAGTAATGTATTAACTAATATATCATAGCTTCTAAAAGATCAGACCTGTCATGTGCTGCTGACATAAAAGTCTGGAGGCATTACTTTTCATTCAAAATGTACGATTATTTCTATTAATAGAAAACATTTACATGGACTCACCCAAAAGGTAGCTGGTAATATGAACCTTCACTGCCAACTATTGAAACTGTGATAATAACAGAAGCTTCGTAAGTAATAAGGACGTGGCATGCATAACAATTTATGATAAATTCATGAAGGTTCATTTTGTGCTTCTGGGCACAATGAGAATATATCTGCCGAACAAAGCTCTGCATTGGCGGCTGTCACGGTAATGACACTGTAATAAACTACTGTTTGTAAGACAAACCTCTGGGTCTTGTATTTTGCTCCTGGGTTGTCTCAAAATAGTAGTCACGCTGTAAACACTTTTGACAGCGGAAGGAAGGGCATCTGGCCATTAAACCCTCTGCTAGCTCCATTCTGTTGCCTAGACTCCACCCCGCAAGGAATTATGGAGTTATTAAAAGATGATGGTGATGAAGGTTCATTTTGTGAGGATATAAACTTTTTTTAGTTTTTTTAAACTTTATGATTTTTATAACTATTTATAGCCTTGTATGCGTAGGAATGTCATTCATTCATTTTATTGTAATAAACATTTTATTTTTATTAGTTTATTAGTAGTTTATTAATGTACCAATAGGCTTTTTATGACTTATGTGTATAATGATATTTTTTTTAAAAAAATGAAACAAAGTATCACTGCTGTTCCATCTTAGATGGTTTTGTGTTTTATAATCTCTTTTTGTTGGAAATAAAATTTAATCTCATACGTCAAAGAAAAAATAAAAATGTATGAAGTAACTATAGTTACTGTATAGTTACTGTAAACTAAAAAGGCAAGGGTGTGCCTGAATTTAACCTGTACTTTTTAATTTTTTAAAGTCTTTTGATTTATCTGTCACCTGATCTATCAGCAATGAATAATTTTCATGGAAGGTGCACTTTAATTACATTCCCATTTGACTTGCATTATCATGCTCTATCTAGGTAATTAATCTCACCAAGTATCCAATTTCGGCCTTTATTGCTGGCAGGCGGGCCTCTTGAATTATGTGTGCTTAAGTGTGTATTTGGTCTGTTTTAAGATAGCCATATCATGAGACTATTTTAGGGATTCTACTCACCAACTGTTAAAATGTGACCTGAACTTTGGAGGATTTAATCAACTCTGGTTGATTCATTTATTTCGCTTCATTAACCACTTTTTAGAAAGTTTGATAAAAAGCTTCAGTTCACAGAAACAGAAAAACTACTAAAGTAGCCAAGATTTTGGCTATGTGTTGATGAAATAATTAGGAAAAAGTTAATGTCCACATTTACTAAGTTATGCTGCTTCATTATTCCTTTTGGTGAAACTCCTATGGCTAATTTATCCTGCCATGTGAAACGGGATCAATGAAGGGCAAAAAAATGGTTCCTGGATTAAGGGTGAGAAAATTACTGTATTTGCCCATTGTTCCTGGTTCACTTTATATTGCAAACGGACCATAGAAAAAATAAGATGCTTTAATTTTTTTAATTACACTAATTGCTGAAGGAGCCGAGCAAGAAGAGTGCTATGCAGAATAAATCAGTGATATGGAAGGATTAGGAGAGTAGTATTTTTTGTTTCAGGAATGAAGTAAATAGAAGCATGTTCAAAGAAACATACTCCCTGCCATGCCCTGCCCCAAGTTGAACAGTTGAATTTCTTAATAGTGTGTATTTTTACCGTGAACCAAATTCTACTATCCTTCCTGATGTGAGGATAAATTTAAATAGTGGCAAGATGGGTAACAAATTTATAAACAAACAAACAAATATTTCAGATAAATTAAATTTATTTTTTTTCTTCTGAAAATGGAAAGGACTTAAAATGCTTAAATTAAACCTACATATTAATACCCATAATCTGGTAGAAAAGATTATTCTTAATTTTTATTTATGTAATACTTTAATAGGATTTCTAGCTAAGATCTTATAAATCTTATAAATTTATAAACTTATAAATTATGTTTATAAAATAGTCCAAGCCATGGAAAATAAAAACATCATCATCAACAGCTATAAAAGTAATTAAAATAGAATCAGGAATGTAATTAGACTTTTTATACCATTTAAGGTTATATGTAAAACAAAATGCTTTCATCTTTCTGAAAGTGATTGCTTTCTGGGAAATAAAGTACATAATGGTATTATTCTGAATTTAATTTGAGCCTCTTAGTTCCCAAAAGTTTGGCTTCAGTTTGTGCAACTGAAGCTCTATGATCCTGCACAAATTTTAATGTGCTTAATATTATAATGATACTTGTCTATATGTTATATTGTTTTAGATACTTGTGTGAAGAATTATGGTTTTAGTTTAGCATCCAAACAAATTTCTGATGTTCCTTTTTTATTTGCATAACTTTTTAACACCTTGTATTAGATTTGCATTTAATTATCTGAATTCTTTTCACAAATATATAAATAACTTAAGAACTACTCCTCAGGATCTAATATTTCAATTATTTGGTCCAGTATTCTGTTTGCAACATCAAGGAAGTGAGAATTTCAAAAAAACTGTTTACTTTTTTTTTGGCACAACTATCTGTTGCTCAGGGGTATATTATGTGTGAACATGAAGAATCGGTTTAGTAGTTCTGATAAACTGTATTTATGTAGTTTAATATAAAGTTGCTGTGAGAACTACTCTGAGTTATCTGTGGAATGTTTAATTCTTTTAAAGCATAACATAAGCAGATCGGTACTTTCATAAGTAGTAGCCATGAATTACATAAACTAACTAATGTTTTATTGAAATATAATTTATCCTAAGGCCAGCAGTTTGGTGTGTTAGAAATCCAGATGACCATTAGTTGGCGATAAAGAGATATATAAAACTCTGAGGCTATCTAGTTGTCCTTGACAGGGGAGGATTCTACTTACCTTTTCTACTGATTCGCAGTGGGGCCGCACGCTCTTCTGTGCATGCACAGAAGCATTTTGATGATGTTGGGGTCAGTGGGCGGAGCCTCCCACCAGTTTTACTACCAGTTCTATAGAACCGGGGGCAACCCACCACTGGTCCTTGAGTTTTGCATCTTAGGTCTGGTAGCCCTAGTTTCTCCTGGCATTGTTGCGGAACTAATCAATTTGGTAATATGTAAATGATTATTTATTTATTTTTATAGTAATCATGGATAGAAAAAGATGTCTATTACTATTATTATTTATTTATCGTATGATGACAATATTACAGAAGAGAAGCAAAGTTACACATACAGTCCACATAATTATACACAAAACTTGTATGCGGTACAGAGGTGGCCCCATAACTGGATGTCCAATTCAGCTATCAAGACAGTCACCTCTGGGGTTGCTTTGTGAAGGTCTTCTAGGGAACCAGAGAATGCATGTTGTGGGCAGTCTTGCACAATATGTTTAATAGTTTGCATATCAGCATCACAATTGCAATGAAGGAAATATTTCCATTCCCACTGATACAGAGGCAGAGGCACTTCTATATCACACCTAATTCGGTTCAATTGTGTCCAGATAGAATGCGGCAGGTCAAAACCAGGTGGTTTGCTAGCGGGATAGTCAGGCCACAAGAAGATATCTTAGACCATTCCTCTCTCCAGTCATTTCGGAGGTTAAACTGGGTAGAGGTTAAGTAAGTAGCTGTTTTCCAAGTTGGCCTGAGGGATTTCAATCTTGTGATGGACTGTGTAATGTCCTGGTGAATAGGGAGGGCCTTGTTGTTCATTGCCTTGACCACAGTTGAACGAGAGCTTGCTTTCATCTAATGTGGGGTTGGGTGATATTGCTAAGTACTGGTAACAAGTGCACAAGAGTGGGACGCAGTGTGCCAGAAATGATACAATATCAGGGTTCAAGAATACTTTCATTACTGGGAAGGGCCCTATAAAATTAGGACCCAGTTTCTTGCAGGGCAGCCTTAACTTGAAGTACTTTGTGGAGAAGTAAACCTTGCTGCCCACCTGGAGCAGTGGCTGGGGAGAGTGGTGTTTATCGGCTTGAGCTTTGTGGCTTTTTGCCACTTCTCGCAGAGCCCACTCCCAGGCTTCTTTTAGTGACCACATCCATTCATTTAATGACATGGATGAAGGGGGGGGGGGTTCCCTGAGCAGTTAAGGCATGTGAATGAACTTCATGCCACTGGTGACCTGGAAAGGTTAGGGTTAGGGTTGTCATACACATTGTCTGGCAGAGTTTGACATCAATTATTTTGGCATGGGCCTGTTAAGATACATGCTGGTCCAGTATTCAGCTGTGGACTCAACCAAAGCCTGGGCTGTTGTTTGTAGGGTGTTAGGATCAGCACCCCAGGATGTTCCAGCCAATCTGTTCAGTAAATTGTTGCAACATTTCAATTTTGCAGCTTTTTGGGGGGGGGGGTCTATGGATTGTTTATTTTTTAACAACAGTAATAGTTTCATAACTTCCTATCATACTTCTCTCTTAAGCTTTCTTTTTAGTTAAACATCACAAAACCCTTTAGTCTTTCCTCAAAGAAAATTTGCTTCAAGTCATTGAAGAACTGGTTGTTCCCTCAGGCATATAGGTGATAAGTGACTCTTGTTTGCTGGCTTTGCATTTTACATATGATTAGTCATATTTTGTTTATCTCATAATTTAATATAGGTGTATGATTTGAAAAGGCAAGGTATGATCACTAAATTTCTTACAAAGGTATTTCAAGAGTCCTACCTAAAAGAATCTCAAAGTATCCAATATTTAAGCATGTGTTTCATATTTATGCAGCCTTATTAAGATGCAGTGGCTCACTTTAATGTGAGCTAATCATCAATTATTTAATTTAACAGTTTGTGATCAGTGTGGGTTGTTCTGCAAAATTATAGTGCAGCTTTAAGGTTTTGGGTGTTTGCTTTAGAGCCGTCAGTTATTTTTTATGAATATTTTTATTAAAAAAAGACTTTACAAAGACTTTAAAAACACCAGAAACATAAAAAAAGAGCTTGCAAAAGGATAAAAAGGTAAGAATAATTAAAAAAACTAGAAAAAGAAAGGTATTTAAAGAGCAGTCAGTTTTATAAACTTTATGAACTGTAGTCCTAATAGTAGTCAGCATTTTCATTCCTATATTCAGTGCAGCTTGTGTGTATGTGTATGTATGCATGCATATCTATGTATGTGTATATACACATGCACACACATGCAATAGAAGCAAGGTAGAACTTTAAACTTCACTACAGAATCCAAGACTATTTCCGTAGCTAATGAAACTTTTCCCCTCACTTTCTAATAGTACAGTGTATTTCCTTTTATTACACATATAAGCACCAATGGTTTATGATATAGAACAGAATCTGTCTCAGGGATATTACATTTAGAGTGAAACTGAATATTTACTGCTAGTCACACAGAATCTTGGATTGTGCTATGGGACACTGGCAGCGGTGGGCTGCTGCCGGTTCAGATCGGTTCAGGCAAACTGATGGTTCCACCAGCGGCTGGCTCCGTCCACCCACCCTGGCACTATCAAGTCCTATATAATCGCCGGTTTTTTGATGCATGCACTCACATTTTCAGTTCTGGAAAACCGGTTGTTATAACCAGAAGCAGCCCATCACTGGACGCTGATCATTAGCTAGTTTCATTAGAAAGCCACACTGACTGATAAGAGAATGGGAAAGTGATGTGCCCTATGCTCACCAACCTTGATGCGATGATCTACCAGTATTTTGTGCCTTTCTTCTGCATGTATGATCTTAACTAGAGCTTCAGAGTTCTTGTTCAATAATACTGGAATTCTGAAGAGAACATCAGTTGTTGCTGCAGTGAAATGATGCAGATTGGAAACATCACATCTTTATAGCTTCATAGATGTCTTTTTTTATTATATGTCAGCATATAAAATTCTCATTAAAGAAATTGCAAAATTTTATTTCAATTCTGTGAGCATTTTGGTACAGTTGGAGACACCATCAAAGACCACTGCAATATCACTAACAGATGCTAGGAAGAATCAAGACTAATATATATCTGAATAGAGGTGGGGTTAAAAAAATGTTTGTGGTTTGCTCAGCAATTCAATGAAACATATGTTACTATAGCAGCCCTAAACATAATGATGTAGAAAGCAGCAGCATGTATTACCAAAACTTCACAGCATACCATATGTTGTTATAGGCTTGCTGGATGGAGAGAGCCAGATAAAAGTAGAAATTCAGCTAACTTGAGGAATAAACCACATCTGAACAACATTAGTAATGTCTGCTAACAAATGTGATGCTTTGCTTCTGCTAGTCAATTATAAGGAAAAAGATAAGTTGCAAAGGAGGAGTTTCCAGACTTACCATTTCAAAATATTTCCATAATATTTACTGTATGGTGCTGATTGGAAACTTATGAACAAAATACTTCCACACTTAATGATAATATATACTTACTTTCGCAATTTAATATTTTTTGAAAACACAAGGGATATAGAAACAACATTTTAAGAAAACCCATTTTTACAAAGTCATTTCTGTTAAATACAGTTGTAGCATATATATCAGGGGTGAAATGCTCTCGGTTTGGACCGGCTCGGGCGAGCATGTAGCGGAGATTGAGGCTAGTTTGTCGAACTGGGAGCAATGGCTGGCTGGCCATGCCCCCGAACCAATCCATGGCCCGCAATCCTGCCATGGTTGCCTGCCTTCCATGCTGCCTTCCTCAGGTCCTGGTGGCCAGCTTGCGAAAGCAGGCAAGCAGAAGTCCATGTGGAAGGCAAGCAAGCATGGCAGGGCTGCGGGGAAGGAGCTAGCAGCTTACTGCCCCCCACCCCACTCAAGCAGGACTTCCCTAAGCAGGCTCAGCCCCGACAAGCTATGCATCCATAGTAGTGGGGTTATTTTGTTCGCTGCAGTGGTGCTTTGGGAGGGCAGGTGGACATATTCATTATAGTTGTTACTGCTGATGTCCACCTGCCCTTCCAAAGTACCACTTCAGTGAACAAAACAACTCCATTCCGCTGCGCCTCCTTCTGCAGCCAAATACACCCAGCCATCCGTGCCCTTTCCTCAAATGGGCTGTGCATAGGGCGCTTGGAGAGCGAGCGAGCAAAAGAGCTCTCCAACCTCTGTTTTGTGTGTGTGTGTAAGTTTGCCCATAAACACCAAAGAGAACATCAGCCAGAAGATGACGAATGCGATTTCGTCGAAACGTCGCTACCACCCTTCTAAAGATATGTTTACAATTACACGGGAATAAACCCGAGATATTATCTGTACACACACACACACACACACACACACACACATTTTTAAAAACCAGTTTGAAATTCTTTGAATACTTTCCTGAAGAATAACAGGAAAGTGAAGAATAACAATACTTGGCTGTTTCAGATTCATTACCTTCATCATTGTATTCATATTTATTACTTTGTATAATTAGGAAACAAATATTGTTCCATTAAATTAAGTACATTATCAAAGTGTTGTCATATTTTGTTTAGATGGTATGTCAACCATTTATAATATTCTCCTACCTAACAGCTAATGTTTTCTTTGTATGACTATAATGTTAATATCATTTTGTGACTAGAAATAAAAACCAAAGATGTTTACATTGCTAAATGCCCAATTCAGTTATTGCATTGTTATAAGTGCAATTTCACAATTCTCCATAAAACAGCCACTATAATATTTTTTCCACTGCATTAACCATAATGATTTAAGACATGTGAACTGTTACATAAAACATTTATATCAATTTTATCTTACATCATGAATAAAAATTTGTTTTATTGTATCTTACATAGTACAATAATAATTCACAGTATATAACACTATGAAGCATTGTTAATAGTTTTAATAACTTCAGATCATATATTATGAATTTTGTGAATGATAGTAATATTGGTACAAATACAGTGTACCAGTAGAGTGATTAGTAATGCAAGTACTAAGTAGGAATATTTGGCAACCAAAAAAATTAAGTAATAAGCAATAATCATCTATTCTCTTTGAACAAAAATATCTGACAAATTAACAGCACATTCAGAAAAAAAAATGCACTTGGGTGTGTTTTGTGTATGTGTTTATGGAAGGACAGATAATTCTAAGATACCAGATGTATTAGAAATTAGCATATTTATCTGCAATCATATGTGATTAGTATAAAAAGTACAGTATAATTAATTATTGCTGAAATGTATATAATAATTGTGATATAAATCATTTTAAAAATATTTTAATCTTTGTTTAAATTAATCAGGTATCTGTTCATAAACGAAGTGTACGACATCACATTAATACACTAGAAGTCATTAATACATGATTATTACAGTGTGAAATACTTTAATTTCTGTGGAGTAGTTTGAAATCATGAATTAAACTTTAGTAGCTTTCTGCCTCAAACATTAGAAAAGCAGTTTTCTGGTAACTTACTATGTATTAAATTAAAGCTTCCTAATTCTTTTTAATATACAAATTAGAAGTTTTCCATCTGTTCTGAAAGTTTAAGAACTTACTTTGTCTAAAATATAATGCAATTTCTTTGATTAGACTTGAGGAAATATATATTTAGGTATCAATTATAATGGTGTGTTTTTTTTAATGGTGACTTTTCTTTTAAAAAGACTATCAAGATATATATGTGTATCTCTCTCTGTGTGTATATATATATGTATGTGTATGTATGTATGTGTATGTGTGTGTGTGTGTGTGTGTGTGTGTGTGTGTGTGTGTGTGTGTGTGTGTATATGTATCTTTCTTTATGCCAGGGATTTTCCTACGTATATTAAGATGTTTCATGGCCTAATTTTCGGTGAAATCTCAATTCACCAGCTTTTAGGCCTTTTTAAATATTACAGCAGCTATATGCTATCTGTTTGAGTTTATGTGGGAGACTAGAATGGACCCATTTCTGCCTTGTTAGGCTTTGTCAACTAGCCTGGCATAAAGAAAGATACACATAAAGACCTACGAAAATAAAATAATAAATATTTGACTGTTACAGGGCAGAATTAAGAAAAGTGGGTGTGGCTAGTTGACAAAGCCTAATGAGGCAGAAATGGGTCCATTCTAGTCTCCCACATAAACTCAAACAGATAGCATATAGCTGCTGTAATATTTAAAAAGGCCTAAAAGCTGGTGAATTGAGATTTCACCGAAAATTAGGCCATGAAACATCTTAATATACGTAGGAAAATCCCTGGCAATCGGGTAAGAACCTGTGGCTTGGGGGTTAAATCAACTGCCTTGTAGGCAGACGGCCCAGGTTCAAATCCCAGTAAGGGTATGACTGTCTGATGAGAGCAAATAAGCTCGAAATAGATCTATAACAGCCTCCCTTTATTTATAGTATTATCAGCAAAAATATTAAAATAGATATAGATATAGATATAGATATAGATATATGTGTGTGTGTGTGTGTGTATCCCCCTCCCCCTCTTCCTCACTTCCTCTCTCCCTATCCCTATCCCTTTCTCTCTTCAGACTACTACAGTAGTCTGCTACAGTTTTGTGTGTGCTACAATTTTATAGTCCAGCTGTTAACCAATTACTACTTTTAGCTTGAGTTGAATTTGCTGAGCCGTGGATCAGCAAGATTGCCAAGGGTATTTTTTGCTTCCTTCTACTGCACAACTAAATCCCTATTTACAGTATTCTTCTGTTTTCAGTTCTTGGCTATGTTGTGGAGAAGTACTTAAAAATGTGTATCTTTTTGGTTCAGTAGTTATGATGTATGTCCAGTTTGATGTAACTTTGTTATAGTTTAAAAGTCCGTGCTGTTTGAAAGACTAGTCGCATTAAAACAGATTTTAGATATTTGACAGATTTGATTGAAGGCTTTCTGAATAAAAAAATATTAAAAAATATATGCAGTGTGCATCAGGGGTGGGTTCTACTTACCTTTACTGCTTGTTCGCATGCACAGATCGTCTACAACAACATCCAGGTGGGTGGGCGGAGCCTCCCCCTAGTTTTAATACCAGTTCGCAAGAACCGGACGGAACCAGTGGCAACCTACCACTGGTGTGCATACAATATTTGAATGGAGCATAAGTTCACACACATATACAGAAAGTAACAAAAGTTTATTTTGATGCCTTTCTCTCCAGTTTCTATGGTTGAATTAATAAAAGTAATAATAATATAGTTGTTTGTAGACCCCCCCTTCAAATCTTTTTTGAATGTCATTGATGCCTTTTTGTTTGTTCAGTCATGTTTCTTAAATTATATATATATTAAATATTGTAAGCCATCCATACTTATTCAGGCTCAAAATCCAATAAGTTAAATTAATTTAGTTAAATTAAAGGCAATAAAAAGTAATTCATAATCAAAATTAGTTATATATTCAGATATTCTACAGGAAAAAAAGAAATAACTTTATTTGCATCTTTAAGTTATTTATATATTCCTTATTTTTTTTCTCTGTTCAAAATGTGATACAAATATTAATATATGATACAACTATCTCACTATGTCTAAATAAAGGCAAAAAGGAAAATATTGTTTTACTATAATGTAACTATTTCGTAAACATTTTTGCTTACCATTGCAGAAAATGTAAGAGCATGGAAAACAAATTAATTAGTTACTCCATTTCATAATTCTTTTCATTTATATTATTTTAGAAAATTATGTAATCTATTTACACATCTGTTTATGTTAATTCAGTCTGTTCATAAATACAAATTGCTTGATTTCTCTAAAACAGTGTTATTTTAAACTTGGTCAGGTTTGAAAAACATTATGTTAAAGTCTGGCAATAAAATATTTGATCAAACATAGAGTTATAGGAGAGTTGGGTAAAATGACATACGCACTTTCTATTTCACCTTCTTTTAATCATTACTTTTGTCTGTTATTTATTTCCACTGCAATTCACATGTTTTTTAGGATATTCCTCCTAAAGGTCCATATTATTGTTCTTCCATTCTTTTTATTCTCTTTTATACATTAAAACTACAGCTGAAAAAAAAGCATGTTTTACTTTATATATTTATAATTTTCAATTTATACTTACATTTATTATAATTATGATTGGTGGCCAGATATTTAGACTACTGATAGAAGAGAGTGTTTGTGTCTTAGGGGTGAAATGTGAGGTCCTTAATGTTTTCTGAGCTTGTTTTTTCTTGCAGACATTTCATTACCAAACTAGGTAACATCTTCAGTGCTAGTAGGAAATGAGATTAGCTCTCATTTTATATACTAGTGGGTTGCTCTGTCAGTATTGATGGGAGTAGTCTTAGTGATTCCTCGATTAGACTGTTATTTATTTGTTTCTTAGAATTGGTAGTTCGTTGATTGTTTGCTGGTTGACTGTTGTTTTAACATGGATCTTGATGTTAATATCTGCTCAGCTGGGTGTTGATTACTGATGAGAAGGTGTTTTGGTCTTTTTGTTTCCTTTTGGCTTTTGATTGTCTCTTTTGAATGGTATGTCAGCATTGTTTACCTCTATGTACCTATTGATGGCTGACTTGTCTAGGTGCCAGGCTTCCAGGAATTCTCTAGTGTGTGTTTTTTAATTTGTTTTGGTCTAGGATCTCACAGTATCTCAGTTGACTCAATGATTAAGTCTGTCCATGTGTTATGAAATAAAGGAGTTTTCATCACATCTTCTGATCGCTAATTGGTGTTCATAGCTGTTCTCCATAGTGGCTATTGCATTTCTTACACTGTCTTTTGGTTTACTTATGATGTTTTGGAGAGTTTTAGTTGGTTTGTGTTCTAACAGTGATGCTATCTGGTTGTAATCATCTCTTGGTGGTTTCTGTGATGTTTCTGATGTACAACAGTGTTATACTTTTCACAGCTTGTGTTGGTTGCGCTATATTGGGTTGAATGGCCAGGCACTTTTTGATAAAGTTGTGTGGATATCCATTTCATTATAAGATGATCTTGTTTCTTTTTCTGATGTTCAGATTTGCTGCAGTGTGTTTGTGCTCATCTAAATAATCTACTTATACAGCTTCTCTGGTTGTTATTTTGGTAGTGGAGCACTTGGTTATTGTGGGTAGTTGTATAATAGACTTGTGTTTCTAATTTGCCATCACTCCCTCTGCTGATGAGGATATCCAGGAAGGTGTTACTGTTTTCTTCTTCACTAGTATATTTTATTCCTTTGAAGATTTTTGTGTGTGTTTTGTCAATGCCTGGAGTGTTCCAATGATGCTCCAGATATTTAGTATGGAGCAGGGATGAAATGCTCCCAGTTCAGGCCGGATCACCTGATCTGGTAGCGATGGTGGCAGGTGGTTCGGAGAACTGGTAGCAAAAATCCCTTCCCTCTGCCTCCATGCCCATCTGAGCCACACGATCATCAGAGGCTTTTTTTTTTTTACTTTTAAAGTATTTTTTCTACAACCTCTTCCGATGAAAACATGCTTTTAAAAGCAAAAAAAAAAGCCTCTGATGATTGTGTGGCTCAGCTGGGATCATCAGAGGATTTTCAAAGCATTTTTTTCTGCAACCCCTTGGCCGAAAAGGTGGTAAAAAAAATGCTTTGAAAAGTTAAAAAAAAAGTTGACCACACCCACCCAGTCACATTACCCCACCACCACCACCAAGCCACGCCCACAGAACCGATAGTAACAAATTTTACATTTCACTCCTGGTATGGAGAAAGTAAAATATGCATGCATATACTATTACGCAGTCACACTAAAACTTTGGGTTAAATAGATTTAATATCCACATTATCTCTTTCCCTTCCCTTTAAATTTTGCAATACAATGAAGTGAGTTCTTTCTAGGCCAAAAATAGGCCACATTGCCAGACTTCTTTTGAAGTATTCAGCATTTGTGTTGGTTGTCCTCGGAAGTCTAAACATGCTTTGCACTCTGAAATTAGGAAGTGGCATTTCTTAAAAGGATCAACTCTATTATATTAAAATAGTAATAAAGATTTGGCAAGTTAAACTATATAATTAGCCATAATGCTGTATCAAAATAATTGTTTGTATGACATGGATATATAATTATTTGTCTCAAATTCTGTGCTACACACATTGTGTAAAGGAAGAGGCTCATACCAATTCCCTTAATTCTCCTTTGTTTTCAGCAGTCTCATACATTATTCCTGAGACTGGAATTGTTCAAATACTGTGTCTTTATCATCTCTTAGCAAATGCTGCAATTATGACAGTAAATTCATCCTATAGACATGCTTCATGACTTATGGTTGCTTCTTTATCACAATGTAAAGATTTTATAAAATAACTTCATTGTAAATACTCCTACTCCTTTTGCATTTCTAATTTCTGTTTCTGTCATCATAAATTCTAATCTCCCACTTAGCATTGGTACCTTTCCATCTTTACTTTTCTTGACGTTGTTATTATTCTGGAATTTTCATGGCCTCTAGATTTCAACTCATTGTGTCTCTTGTCCCTTGGATTTGTTGCTTGATTATTGGATCCTTGTTCTTGACCTGAGCTCTCGATGTTTGCTGCATTACTTTCCATCTTTAGGTATGGGTAAAAAAGATTCCTTTCTTATAAAAGTTCTGCCTTAGCTTACATATCAGTGGACTGTATAGGCATTCAGCTTGCTATCTTGTTGACTGGCCGAGAGAAATGGAAAATAAACCACTTTGATGTCATCTTCCAGTTTGAAAATTAACAGAATAGCAGAGTTGGAAGAGACTTTGAAAGTTTTCTAGTCCAACCCCATGCTCAAGCAGGAAACCCTATACTATTTCAGACAAATTGTTGTTCCCTGATTTGTCTGCTTAATCCCACAGTCCCATGCCAAGATTGTATACCAAACTCAGTTTCTACCAGCAAGAAAAAAAATGTTGTCAGTGGCTTTTTCAGACAGTATATAAGAATAAGGGCACCCAACTCAACTTTGAAGGATTTCAATCCATGTTTTCCTTGCTCTCAGCACAAACTATCTTCAATTTTGAAGAACCATAACAATTGTATAGGATTTTTTTTAAAATAGCTAATTCATGAAATCACTGCTATTTTCAAATGATCCCCAAAGTCATCCAAACTATGGCTTGACTCTGAAGTATTTAAAAAGAAATACTTCCCAAAATTCAATGCTTATAAAGCCAAAATGAACCCAGGGCACACACGGGATCTTCCTAAGTAGAAAAGTTAATAGAAACAATTGCTTAAGTATAAGAAAGGGTGTTGTAAAATAAGACACCTGCTGACATTTTTATCCAAACTAAACTCATGACTCAGCCCAATTCTGGTGCATAATCATAGATCATCTGAGCATTACCTTGGCACATTTGGATAGCAGAATCCCATCAGAAGTCTTGGAAAGGTATTTTACAGCACTGAAGAAGCTACTGTATATATCAGCAGTTTCCTTGGCATGATGTTAGAGCAGGGATATCAAACTCAAGGCCCAGGAGCCAGAGCCAGCCCATGAGTTGCTTAGATCTGGCCACAGAGCCACCTTGGAAACAGCAAAGGACTGGCCCGTAGTGCCTCTGCCAGAAAAAATGGAGCTCAGAAGGGCCACGTGTGGCCCTCCCTAGCTCTGTTTTCTCTGGCAGAGGGTTTCAAGAAGCCATCACAGCTGAATTTGGAGCTCTGGAGCCTGTTTCCGCTGGCAGAGTGCTTGGGCCACCACAGGTGTCCTGATATGAGTGACTGTGACTCGTGTCATTGTGACACGAGTGGGCTGGCCATGCCCACTCCAGTCCCCTGAGATCAAACACAACCCTGATGCAGCCCTCAATGAAATCAAGTTTGACACCCCTGTGTTAGAAGATCTGCCCATCAATGATCCATCTAAGAGATCAGGTAATTGATTTCTCACTTTAGGCCTTTGAAGCTTCTGATCATGATTTAATTCTTATTAAGCTACTCAAAGCAATTCATCATGGCCTAAGTATTTACATGCATGTTTCTTACTGCCTTGTTGATGAGAACATGTACTGGTTGATGTAACAATGGGGCACTTGAATAAATCTACAAATGACCAGAATTTACGGTACTTCGAACCCACCAATATGAATATTGTTTAGAAGTAAACATACAAATCAGTAGAAAGATCTGGCTCTAATGTAAAACCATAGATAAACTAGTGTCACGTTCCCAGACAAAATAGTATTCTTTAAAGGGAGAAGAAACAAAAGAATAGTTTAACAGGGTGAAAGATCATTCCAGCCTCTTAATATTTGGAAAATATGGATGATTTCAGATGGCATTGAATTTCTTCTTGTATATAGCAAAATATTTTTTTAGAAAAGGATTTCCACATAACCATTCGTCTGAAGTGGTGTAGGGTTTCCTACCTCCCTGGCTTTGGCACACGGCTCTGGCACACAGCTCAGCCGAAGACTTAGTGGCCGCCTGGGATGAGGCGGCTGCCGGGGCTTTGAACCGAGTCATGCCTTTGCGGCCTCTGACCCAGCACCGATCTCACCTGGCTCCTTGGTATACTGAGGAGCTGAGGGAGATGAAGCGCCAGAAAAGATGCCTAGAGGGCAGTTGGAGGGCCAGTAGTTCTGAATCTGACCGGACACTGGTAAGAGCTCATATTAAGACTTACCTAGTGGCAATAAAAGCGGAGAAGAGGAGTTACTTTTCTGCTCTTATTGCATCATCAGATAATCACCCAGCCGCCCTGTTTAGGGTGACGCTCCTTGCTGCAACAGGGGGCACGGGAGGACCCATTGGAGGGTAGAGCCGAGGATTTTGTTCAATATCTCTATGACAAAACCACCCAGATTTGAGAACAGCTGGACTCTAACCCCGAATGGATAGATCCAGGGGAGGTGACTGGGGCAGGTCTTGAGACTATTATATGGGAAGAGTTTGACTCTGTGACTCCAGAAAACGTGGACAGGATACTGAGCAGTCTGAGTGCAGCCACATCTTTATTGGATCCGTGTCCCTCCTGGTTGGTGCTGGCCCGGGAGGTGACACGAGGCTGGCTCCAGGGGATTATAAACACTTCTTTGAGTGAGGGTGTCTTCCCCGCCACTTTGAAGGAAGCGGTGGTGAGGCCCCTCCTCAAGAAGCCTTCCCTGGACCCGGCAATGTTGGTAAATTATCATCCTGTCTTCAACCTTCGCTTCGTTGCTGTACCCGGCTTCAGGTCTGGGTACAGCACGGAGACGGCATTGGTCGCGTTGGTTGATGATCTCTGGAGGGCTCGGGACAGAGGTTGTTCCTCTGTTCTGGTCCTATTAGACCTCTCAGCGGCTTTTGATACCATCAACCATGGTATCATGCTGCGCCAGTTGGAGGGGCTGGGAGTGGGGGGCACCATGTTATGGTGGTTCTCCTTTCTCTCTGACTGGTCCTAGTCTGTGTTGACAGGGGGCAGAGGTCGACCCCGAGGCCCCTTGTATGTGGGGTGCCACAAGGGTCGGTCTTCTCGCCCCTTCTGTTCAACATTTATATGAAGCCACTGGGTGAGATCATCTGTGGTTTTGGGGTGAAGTATCAGTATGCTGATGATACGCAGCTGTACATCTCCACCCCAGACCACCCCAATGATGCCCTCGAAGTGATGTCCCGGTGCCTGGAGGCCATCCGGATCTGGATGGGGAGGAACAGACTCAGGCTCAACCCTTCCAAGACCGAGTGGCTGTGGTTTCCGACATCTTGATATAGTTGATGCCATCTCTGACTATTGAGGGCGAGTCACTGTCCCCCACAGATAGGGATCGCAACTTGGGCATCCTCCTGGACTCGCGGCTGTCTTTAGAAGGGCATATGACGGCCGTGACCGGGAGGAGTTTTTATCAGGTTCGCCTGATTCGCCAGTTGCGTCCCTTTCTGGATCGGGATTTGTTATGCATGGTCACTCATGCCCTCGTCAACTCACGCCTGGACTACTGTAATGCTCTCTACATAGTGCTCCCCTTGAGGAACACCCGGAGGCTCCAACTGGTCCAGAATGCGGCCGTGCAGGTGGTGATGGGGGCGACGTGGCACTCCCATGTGACTCCACTCCTGCACGAGCTGCACTGGCTCCCAGTGGTCTTCCAGGTGCGCTTCAAGGTTCTGGTTACTATCTTCAAAGCATTCCATGGCTTAGGACCAGGGTATCTTCGGGATTGCCTTCTGCCACCAATAGCCTCTAACCGACCAGTCCGTTCCCACAGAGAGGGACTTCTCAGGGTGCCGTCAGCCAAACAGTGTCAACTGGAGGCCCCCAGGGGGAGAGCTTTCTCTGTGGGGGCACCGGCCATCTGGAACGAGCTCCCCCCTGAGATAAGGAGGATACAGGACCTATGTACCTTCCACCGCACCCTGAAAACATTCCTATTTCATCAGGCTGGCCTGGCTTAAACCTCCCTTTATAATGGGTTTTATACTGGGTTTTTTAATGTTTTTTATAATTGGATTTTAATTTGCTTCAGCCTAATTATTTAATTTAATTTAAATTTTTAACTTTTGTATGATATTGTATTTTAATCGTCCCTTTGGGGAGTAGGGCGGTATACAAATTTGAATAAACTAAACTAAACTAAACTCCCCCCCCACCCCTAGGCAGGGGGTTGGACTAGAAGACCTCCAAGGTCCCTTCCAACTCTGTTATTCTATTCTAATATACATATTTATCCTATGTTAGTTTTTATTTATTAGAACAACAAAGATAATTAGAGCAACAAAGATGGAGGCTATATCCCATAACTTAGTATGGAATTGGGTGTGTCTAGTCTAGTGAAAAGAATGACAAAGTGTTCCAATATTTGAGAGGCTGCCACAAAGAAGGTCAATCTGAAGGCAGGACACGAAGCAATGGATGGAAACTAATCAATGAAAGAACCAACCTACAACTAAGCAGAAATTTCCTGATAGTTAGAACACTTAACCAGTGGAACGATTGCCTTCAGAAGTTGTGTGCTCCAACAATGGAAGTTTTTAAGACAAAAATGGACAATTATTTGTCTGAAATGTTATAGGTTTTCCTCCTTGAGCAGTGGATTGGACGAGAAGACTTCCAACTCTATTATTTGTTGTTGTTGTTATTGCTGGTTTTATATGCTATGTATATACTTTGCTTTTAAGCAAGCATTGGAAACCTGTTGTTGTTTTGAAAAATGGCACTTAATACCATAATTTTATTTTTCAGATAATTTAAAATAATAATTTGTCTTTTTTTCTGCTCCATTTGTTGTCGTTTTTCTGTAGCAAAGGGCATGAAAAAAGCAAAGAGTATATTGTAAAAAACAACCTATTACTATAGTCAAAGCAACAATTTTCCCTTATCAGAATAACAAAAGAATATTTTTTATTCTGATATTCCACTTGTTTCCAGCTGGAATTTAGAATAAACTATCAGCAAGTTTTTATTATGTTTTCTGTATTTCAGAGAGACATGATTGTACACTTTCTTTGTCTATGGGATGATTTTGAAAAAGAAATCCCTCTATTGCTGTCAATTATATCTAATGCAAGCCACACAGTTTGCAAAATTAGATATAAATGTCTGAAAGTTCAATGTTATGCTTACAGCTTAAATATATTTCCTTTTATAATATTGTTTGCCATTATCTGCAGTTATGACCAATTTGCCATTGATTTCCTGAAGCAGACATTTTTAAAGTACTATCTTGCTTTCTACATATGAAAAGCAAATAATTAAAAGTTTTACAGAGTATCATAGTTGTGTCGCAGTTCTGTTTTGAATTCTGTTAAAATTGTAGTGCATTAATGAAAAGAATACAATCATCTTCCGTGGCAGAGTCAAAAAGCCAAAGAGTTGTTCTCCAGATGGTATGCAGTTCAGTAGTGGGATTCAAAAATTTTTACTACCGGTTCCGTGGCATGGCTTGATAGGTGCGGTTTGGTGGGGCTGGCAGGGGAAGGATACTGTAAAATCTCCATTCCCTCCCCACTCCAAGGGAAGGTTACTGGAAAATCCCCATTTCCTCCTGATCAGCTGGGACTTGGGAGGCAGAGAATAGATGGGGGCGGGGCCAGTCAGAGGTGATATTTACCATTCTCTGAACTACTCAAAATTTCTGCTCCCGATTCTTGAGAACTGGTCAGAACTTGCTGAATACCACCTCTGATGCAGTTGCTTCACAAAGTACTGTAGATATCTTTGTGGCACAGTAATATAGAAAGGAAAAGAAGTTAAAGCAAAAGCTCTGATTATTTTGGGATGTTCATTTTGAGTGATGAACAAAATGCCTGTAGAAAATATTTCATTAATGTTTCTAGCTTCATGGTATGAAGTCAATTGAAAAGTTGTGGATTCAGGTATACTGTGTACATAAATAATGACACAGTTTAAACAACTCACATTAGATATGAAACTTTCCATTTTAATATAGACCGTAACTTCCTTAGAAAGTAATTAACCATTGTTCTTAAACTGGTTTTTAAAAGACAATACATAAATCAGACATGAGGAATCAGTAGTCTTCCAAATATTACTAGAGATGTTGGAGAAATCTAATTCTGTCCCTAATCGTTTAAAAATGACATTTTTAATTAACAGTTTTGAAGGTACTTTGCAGTTTTCTAAATAGTTTAGGAAAAAAAAATAAAATAAGTAATGAATTTAGCTAATTCATCAATACCTCATTATTATAATCTATATTTATTGTTAGTAAGTTGACAACCATAATGTTAATATTGTTCACAATCAATTGATTATTTATTTATGAGATGTGTTTATCATTTGAAACCAAAAAGACTGTTTGTTTGTGTGTAAGTGTATGTTAAAATTGTCTATACAAATAAATACACATGATTATTTTAAGTGTAATGGTATTAACTTTTAAGTACCGTGTTTCCCCAAAAATAAGACTCTGTCTTATATTTTTTTGAAACCTGAAATAAGCGCTTGGCCTTATTACCATGCGCTCAAAAGCCCGATTGGCCTTGTTATCAGAGGATGTCTTATTTTGGAGGAAACAGGGTATGTGAGCAAAGAATAACAGTGCATATATATTTTCAGTATTAATTTTCTTTTATGTTTTAACTAACTTTTTAAAACTGATTGCTTACAACTCTTGCAACCTGTTAAATTTTTTCAGCTTGTATTTTGCTGAATATATTTTCATTGACCTTTGTGCCATTCAATCTGTGCATCAATTCATGTTGCAATTATACATCACCTACCAGCCTGTGTGATTGTAAATGGTGAAAAATACGTAATGTATTCTAATCTCTGTGTAGGCAGCTACAAAGTATGAATTGCCCATGGTCCATTATGACAATTTACTTTTCAGTTTTTACAAATCAGGGAAAAGTATATAGCAGACTATATTACTGAAGTTATATGATAACCATGAATACGGAGTGGAAAATATCTTCATTCTAGTGGCAGATCAGATGTGTATTTTCTAAAATCTAGTGAAGTCTATATTCACTCACCTTATTGGTGCATGTTGTTTTTACAATCATATTGGCTAATTAAGTCTACAGACCAATTTTCAGCTTTACCAGGTTTCCCTGCATTTTATCTTATATTGCCTAAAATGAATTGGTTTCAAGTCACATTTTCTGGCTTCTGCAACTCTGCATCTTAACAAGCCTTTAATGGTTTGAATAGTTCATTAGAGTCAATAACATATCATTGCTCTGATTATGTAGCCCATAAAATATACTAGGATGGTTGGAATTTGAAGTAATAAGTATTTGAATATAGATAGAACATTAATTTTGGTGTCATTTTAGAAAATCACTTCTATTCAGAAAGCACAGAAGTATTTGCTTAACATGAAGTGTTTTCCTTCTTCATAGGGAATAGATTAAGTGCAGGCAGTGATTTGCTGAACTGGCACATTTAAATGCAGGCTTGCAGTTCACTATTGGGTCATAGAAATCAGCGGGGTGACAAATGGACAGGCACAAAGACATAACAGATAATCAGTGTGGTAATTAAATATACCTTGTTTCTTTTCCTTCCCCGCCCCCCCATGCCTTTATAGGAGGCATGAGGAAAAATATTTTCCCCATGTCTCCTATAATATTACATTCATATTTTCAACGTACTCTAAATGCTAGAAAACAACCAACTTGATTTACCAGTTTTGATCAGACCAATGTTTTAAAATATGAAAATGATATCCTAAATATTTTCTAGTGAAGAATCATCATGTGTATGGAATCCATCTCCCCACAAATTATGGCACAAATAGATGTCAGTTCCTTTTCTCCAGATCCATCATGGTTTGCTTCTCTGATCCACCTGTGCCTCATTTTTTTGTTTTAAAAAAATTTGCAGGCCATTTTTAATAGTTTTAGCTTTATCTATTAAAATGATTTAACAAAAAAATGTTATAAGTGGTCATGAGCCCCCTTCCAATAGTCGAGGAGCAGGTAATGGTGCTTCCTAACTGGAGGATTAAGTCCTCAATCCCTACTACTGATACAGCCAGGTTTCTTGTGATTTCTGGAGCACCCTTCCAAAGGAAATTGACTTGTACCTTCATCGGCAACCCTTCTATTTAATTCTTTCTTAATGATAATTCTGTTGATGTAACTACCCTCGATTCTCTGAAGATTATGCAATCACTGAAAGTTTCAAGCCTTCCAACACACAGTGCTATCTTTTTTATCCTGACTTTTTCAAGGGTCAACTACTTGCTAAAATTCAAAAAGCAAATTGAACCAGTTATCAAGCCCTGATTTTCCCCTTACAGCTCAACTCCTGAACTGCCTGTTCAGCTTACTTCATTCTTGTCAGTGAATGTTCATTCTTTTTCTGCTAACTGACAATCATTTCATCCATTTTCCCTCATCTTCTTTCTGTGGAACATTGCAAAATCTGACCAAATGCTCACATTCTTCCTTTGTCAAATGTTTATCCAAACATTCAATATTACATTCATACAAGAAATGTAGCCAAATTAATATTAATGATTCAATTCTCACTGCGCAAATCTGTTCCAAGTGAAAGGCAAACTACAGCCAAAGAAGGGTTTGCCACCTAAATTTCTACACATTATGGGTAAACATTATGTCCCTTCTCCCTTTTCCCCTTCCTCTTAAATGACAAATGAACCAGATTACAAAGGTTTTGGTCAATATCTATTCAGCCCCATCTCACTCAAGCAGATTATACTTCTGGGACCAATTTGAAAATAATAATGAGATCTATGGACCTTCATTTCTAAGATCTCAGTTTTAATGCACAAATGGGTCCAGGTAACCAAACTCTATGTGCCTTTTACTAAGACTATCCTGAAGAGGTCAGTGAGGATTACCTCTCTCCGTGGTCCTTGCTAAAGATACAGTCAGTAATTTTGCAAGTTGTTGCCTGAACACATTAAAAGATTTTGGGCGGCCAACCTGATAATGACTCTAAATGTCAGTAGACTACGAAAATATTTTCCGGGATTTATTTTAGAACTTCAGTGAAATGATAGTAGTGATCCTCTTCCATTAACCCTATTAAACGAATCACATTTTTGTTATGCAAAATTCAGAATGCTTCTGAATCCTGTGAGTGGAATTAAAATCAAACTCTTAAAACTGCTAAAGAGTTACAGTTCCTTAGTGTGATGGGAATTAAAAAAAAAAGATAGCTATAAGTTGAATAATTTGGTCTTTACCTATTATGTGCCTCATGTTCAAAGTCTACAAGAATAGATTGGACAAACTAGACATGGCACCATATTAATATCAGGTGCAAAAATTGTTTTATCAGGATTGTATTACAGCTGTGCATGAATTATTGGCATATTTTGGTTTATATCAAAAGGCCCTCTCAATTTGTCCTTGCTAAATTAGTGGAATTGAAGAAATAATATATGGTCCTTGTGAGATCTGTGAAGAGGGATGGTGTGCATCCTGGCAGCAATTAGTTCTGGCAGCCAAGGATAAGAGTTCCTCCACTGCCTTTTGGTGAATCATAGTAGGCCATCAGATGAATGATTTACCCTCTCCAGTTAGCAAAGTACTCAGGGGGACTTCGGAAACATGCTTTATGGTTTCTGTTGCAGTTTTAGCATCCATGCATAAAATGAATTCCTTGTTTATTTATTAAGATCTCTAACTACTATGTCATCCATAGATCTTACAGCAGGCTACCATGAATAAAACAAATTATATTAAAATAAGTAAAAGCTGCTCTTTGAGAAATAATTAGGCTCTAATGGACTCTGAAAAGGTTGTGTTTTTTTGACAGTGCTTCTAATTATATTTGTTTTCTGAAATTACCTAAATCACAAATGTAGTCGTTGTATTTCTAACATGAAATCAATATTTAAATACTGTATTCATTTCTGCCATATCTGCCAAAACTTGATGCCAACCATAAAAATCTATTGGTAATTCATCCTTCAGGAAGTCAATCTTTAATTAATCAACTAATCCAAAATATACATTTCCTGGTATTTGTGTAAAATGCTACCTAATTAATTCTCAAGTGCATATCTGAGAACTATAAATGCAGTGTGTTTTTATTCCTATTTTAATTATTAATACTTTTTAAAGCAGGTACCAGAACTTGATTTAAATTCTAAAATGTTAATGATGGAATTAAAGTGTATTTTTAAAAGAATGAACTGGTAAAGAATTTAGATCCTTATGAAACAATCAGGCCTTATACTTTAGAGTATTTGGATTTATAGATTTATCTTCTTTCATACTGTTCAGAAACATATCTAAGAATATTATTTAAGAATAATATATACCACTAAAACTCTTCTGTCAGATGGATTAAGTAATAAGTCCTCCTCCTCCTTCCTGGCAAATGAAATTTCCTTTTGCACTTCTGAAAATATTCAGAAGACAGAGCTAGCCAGGAAATATATGTATTTGAAAAGTAACAGTATTTGAAATGAAGCATTTTGTATTCTGCATATCTTTTTTGACAGATTTCAGTGGTGCTAAACTTAATATAGAAAATTAACAGCACCCTTTTTCTGTGGGTACATATAGGAAGCAAGTAATTGTCGACTTATGGATATTGATTTGGTAGAGATCAGGGTTGTTTCACAACAATTTTCATGCTTGGCAATTCTTGTAGTTCTTTATGTGATAAAAAAATATTCTCTATTTCCACATTTGAAGTAAAATGAACTTTTATCTCTTTTCTCATTTCTAAAGCAGTTAGAATTACAGTGAAAATTAAGTTTTATGTTTTATGCAAAAAATGTTTTAAAACTGGTATAGGAAAAACTATCTCTTTTTTTTCCCCTTATTCATCCATTTAAACTTTTCTTATATATCTATTAAAATAAAGCTGCTTTATTCACTTTAATTCCAGAAGGAAAGGAGGGAAAATGCCCTGTCAAATGTGAATCTTGTGAAAGGATATCTGAGTTTTAAAGCTGTGTTCAAACTGATGACATTGATGAGTTTGGAGCGGATCACATTCTTATAATATTGTGGATTAGCCTTGATTAATCCTTACTGTATTCTATTCTTTGAAAGCTTTGTGATGTTCTTTTTTCTTAAAAGAAGATTAGTTTTCATTTAGTTTGGATCAGGATGGTAGTCACATTTTTCTTCCTAAAGTTCACTATTAATAAATGGCATTCCTTTGACAGATCTTTTGCTGGGTTTATTATAGCTACTTGCATTTCTCAGAGCAGGTGATAGAGCATTTTTGAAAGCCCAATTCTGAAATCACCTAATTCTGAAAGCCTTTGAGATGGTGCTTTTTAACCAAAATAAACACTTGGTTGGATAAGAATCCAAAGTAAAACTTCATGTTATCAGATAGCACATCTCTCCATCATGATTAGCCTTAAGTGTCTCAACATAGGGACCTTTGTCACACAATACATATAAAAGATACTTTTTAAAGACTCCTCCAACTTCATTTTTTGAGTTATGTACTTGTTTTCTTTTCAGACCACTAAAAGATTCTTACAGTTAAGATTCTAATCTTTTTTTCCAAATTACAAATTAAAACAGGAAGCAAAAAGTGTTCATCCAAATACGTAAGATTTACAAATATCTATACAAAAATTCACATTTGTATATTTAAAAAATTACATGTAGTGAGAATGACTTTCAGAGAAGAAGGGAAGAGCTTTAGGAAATGATCAGATAAAAGTGGGGCGGGAGCCCCCAGTGGTGTAATGCAGAGATGGGTTCTACTTATCTTTACTACCGGTTTGCAATGGGATCACGCATGCGCCTTGCTTCTGTGCATGTTCAGATCACTGATGATGACATCCAGGGCAGTGGGTGGGGCCTCCCACTGTTTTTACTACTGGTTCTTGCAAACAGTCCAAATCGAGGGCAACCCACCACTGGTGTAATGGTTAGAGAAAAACACTTAGGAAGGACATACCCTAATTGATCAGGCAGTTAAAAGTGTAAGTGGAAGATTTGTACCTTCTACTTACAACATTATGTGAATGTAATATAATAAAGTAGAATTAGGCCTAGTTGTGTTTCCTGTTTGGTTTACCTCAGAGTGCTGACACATTGATTAATGTAGATAAGATAGATGATAGATGATAGATGATAGATAGATAGATAGATAGATAGATAGATAGATAGATAGATAGATAGATAGAAAAATGTTTCATGTATACATTGGTCATTAAGATTTTTTTCCCTCTAATAGCAAACTTCATATTTGGAACATTTAACAGTCTTTTTTTAGAGCGGTTTAAGAGTATAGTTCCAACATATGCTATTTCAGATAAAGATATCAAATATTCTAGCAATGAATTAACAGAACTATATGGGCTGGATTGAAAATTAGAACTTGGGAAAATAATGATCCAAGTGCCTAACCTTTATTAGGTTCAGACCTCTCCAGTCTTATAAATCTTGATAAAGTCCCTGAAGGAGTCTATCAAATTTGCATAATAATAGTTCATCTGTCTTAACCATAAGATTGAAATTGGAGGCTATGCTGTTCCTATATAGTAATGTTAATGGGAATAAATTCTGATGTAATGTTTCATAAATAGCTAATAAAGAGGATATCAGATCAGTAGAAGGCATGAAACAGTGTCAAACTTTTTATGATCGGTGGCATTGGAAGAAATTATTCTTTTGTAGGATCGGTATATATGTAAAGAGTAAAGGACACTGAGGGCAGTCTTGTTCCATATTTAAATAATATGAAAGTATTTAAAATGAGAGTTAAAATGATAATATTTATCAGTTACCTTTATTTACACGTTTATGGATATATGATTTCTGGAAGAGAAATACATTTAGTTATACTTGGCATAAGAATGCTAATAGATTTTCACTTCATGCATGGACATTTTTAGAAATGGTTGTAGTAGCTATCAGGATAAGACAGAGATGTTGGTGCTCTATGTTGTGTGCCCCTAATGACATTGTTACCATTTGGCTAATTTTCATAAATTCAAGTCTCAATGCCAAATGAATTGGGGGGAAAAATCTCTTTATTTTCAAAAAGGGAAGGAGGAGGAAGATCCAGAAAATTGCTAATCTATCAGCCTGACATCTATATTGGCAAGATCCTTGAAGAGATTACTAAATAGGGTATTTTGAGTACTTGGCTCAGAATGCAGTAATTAACAGCCAGCAGGCGGTAGCAATAAAAACTAAGTTATCTCCCTTTTCAACAGGTATAGTTAGTATGATCCAGGATTACCATACCTTGATCTTAGCAAAGCTTTTAACAAAGTTTCTCAAGATATCTTCATTAATAAAATGGTAAAATGTGGGCTAGATGGTAAAGAAATTGGAAACCCTGTCCTAGGAGGTACATTCAAATGAATGCGGAATGCTTAATTTATAGAAGAAAAGACTAAAGGAAGATGGTATAACAGTTTTCAGATATGGTTATCATAAAGAGGAAGTAGGCCATTCCATCAGAAGTCAGGGGCATAAGCAGTTGATTGAAATCAAAGATTAAATATAAGTAAGAATTTCTTGGTGGCAAGAGCTGTCAACCAGTGGAACAAGATAGTTCATGAAACACTATGTACAGTATGTTATTACTTAAATTCTGTAATTTGTGTCATTTTCATTATCATGATGATTTAACAAATTTTGGGAAATAGCATACATCCTTCCCTCTCACAGTTAGCCCATTAAAAAAGGGTTATCTTGCATGTTACAATTGGAATGCTAACTTTCCTACTGATCTTGCTTAGGCATTGTAGATGCAGTGATGGATGCACTAAGTGGATGCAGAAGTATTAAGGACCACTTGGGGGTACTCATTCACCCTTGTTTAATCAAGGGTTAAAGGTATCCATTGTCCATCATTACAACTTTCTCCGCTAGGGACAAATCCTGCTTATGGAAGCCATTTGGATGGAAGAGACCAATCAACAGAATCAGGTCTCTGGTTCTTACATGGGTTTTTCTTCTTGGGAAAGAAAGCATTGCTTGACAGAAGGGGCCGGTGTCAGTAAAATTGGGCATGCTATAGTCAGTGCATATTAGCGAGGCAGAGAAAAAATATTCCAACTTTGGGTCATCAGTGCCAGCTTTTTGTGAGATCTGGCAACCAAATTTTGTCCATTGACCAGCATCGTTATTAGACAATATTCTTCCTGGTATGTTACCATATAGAATATGCAGCTGGAACAACTTATTTCCGAAGACGAACCTCCCCTTTCATCGTTTAGCCAACACTCTACTCTGAGGATTATTAATTTATTCCTAATTTCTTTTTTTATGTTTATCCCCAGTCTCCATTTTAACTAGTCATTACTCTATAAAATATGTAGATTGTATTTATCACAAAATATTGATCAGAGTCTTTACTGTAAATCTTTGTTTAAATGCAAATGCAAATGAAATGCACATGGCCAGAACCCCCTTTACATTTTTACAGACATTCCAAATAACAATAAATTAGATTGTGTGTTAATTCTTCTTTAATAGTGTTTGACCTACTATAGTCCCATAATCTTTTTAAAAATAATATGTTAGGCAAAAGTAATACTAATTAACTGCCCTATTATTTCTCTTACCTACCCATTCCTCTCCCAAGTGTCTTCTAATGCATAATTTGTACTGTCCATTTGCAGTGTTTTGAAACAGTGCAATTGTATATTGTTTGTATATTGTTAGAAGATTAGTGTGACACGTTTAGCTTTTTTATTTTATTACTTGCCAATGTTATTTTCTTTATCCAAACCATATAAATACCAATTTACTCCAAATGTGGGCTTTTCTAAAATCTTTTTATCCTCAGCATCTCTTTAAATATCTTCTGATCCAACTGATCATTAAAAAAAAAAAAGCCCTATTTTTAGGGTATTTAGCAGTATTTTTATTGTCATAATTTTTTTTATTCATTAACTGTGCTAGCAATTGTAGCTCTTTTTGTCGTCCACAGACCACTTTCTAAACCTGAACTTGTTCTATTGTGGTTTTTGTAATCCCTAGCTCTTTCTGGTTCCCTTTAGTCCATATTCAAAGTCCTTCTCTTATCATCTCTTTATTTTCCAATCAACAAAACTTCCCCATTGGAAGATTTCTTATAATTAATTTCAAAATCTTAATATATTTTTAATAAAGTCTTAATATATTTTTTATAATAAAAATCTTTAAAAATCTTCAAAATCTTAATATATTTTTAATAATATATATTTTATAAACTTTTAAAACACCCCACAGGAAATGCTCTTTCAAGTCCATCTAGCCCTTTAGGTTTCCACAACAACTGTTGTGGCCCATTAGATGAGGGAGGGCATTGAGGGAGAACCTGGGCCAGCTTCGGAGCTTTTGGAAGTCTCTGATAAGGAAACAGGATCAGAGATGGAGGCAGAGCTGTGGCCTTCCGTCCTCCCACAGGTGGAGAGGCAGCTGTCTTTGGGGCCTGAGCTGAGTAAAGGAGTGGAACAGGTGGGGTCCATCCCAGATGTGCATATGCACAGAGAGGAAAGGAGAGGAGAGCAAACAAAAACAATAAACCGGCTCTCAAGGAAAAGCAGACTTGGACGCTAGCCAGCCCCTCTCTGGGAAATAAATAGTAGGGATTTGGGAGTGGCTGGTTGTCACAGAGAACAGTTTGTTTTTAGGATACAGCATTGCAATTTAGGTTTCTTGGCCAGAACCAGGTCTGTTGGGACTAATTATGTTTGTTTTTTGTTTGTCATTGTGAATAAAAGACTGTTCCTACCCTGTTTGAAAAGGGTTTTCTTTTTTACTCACGAGTAAGTGGCTTATCATTACTTGCTAAGGCTGGTTCAGAACATCAATATTCTAATCCCCCCTTTGTGGTTTTCCAAAATTTAAAAGTTATTGTTTTAATCCTTAAACTTACATAGAACTTCTTTCATCCATGGCAGAAGGAGATTATTCCTGGCATAATAAAACTTCCTCTTTAGTAGGGTCTTAGCATCTAGAAAATCAATAACAAATAACTTTCTAAAGTATTTAAGAGAGGAAATAGATAAATGTAGTGTTTTCTTGAAGGTGCTGAACCATGGCTTAGGAAGTTATTTCCTCCTTCCTCTCCTGCTCTTTTAGAGCTGTTTTACTACCTCTTTGCAAGGAGATTATGTACAGACCAAAGTTGTAGCTGATCATTTCCTCTCCTCGATCCATTCACTGATTACTCTTTTGTTGCAGTTGGTGGCTCCACAAAAGCAGAGCCATATTTTGTCCACCAGTGCTGACCCACATACTCATATCCTCCTCAATATTCTGAATGCATCTGATTCTTTTATCTTTCAAAAATTATTTTAAAAATATGCTCATTTTATGCAAGTTTTTCTATGTCAATTATGTTGTCTTGCGTTTCCTTGGTAAAATTTTGTTTACATACAAATCAGACTTGATAATGCAGTGATGTCAACATTAGTTGTCTTCTCAACTAATGCTGAGAAAGGTGGGAGGGAAGAGCAAGGTGGATGCACTCAGTAACAGTGACCGAAGGTACACCACTGAAATTCACCAGGTTAGGTGAATCAAAATGTACCTTTATAGTTACTGAGGGATTATAGAGACTTTGTGCATGTAATTAACGTCATCATCAATGCAGTGTTCTCCTTACATTCAAATCAGCAAGAATCATAGCATCTATTACAATCTTGATAACAGTTATCATTAAGTTCACGGTCATTTCCCATCTATCAGTTACTCAAATTTTCAACATTTTTATTGTGACCAAAATACACATTTCTTCAGACTTTTTCAGATTAATTGAAGCTACAGTACTACAGCATTTTTTTTAATGCCTCCCTGTTTTCATACTCCATTTTAAGATGACCCTGAGTATGTTGTTCTGGGGATTTACATAATTTAAATTGTTTTTAAAGCAGTTGTGTTGACTTGTCTTCTTTCAGGGTTCCTACTAATTTGATATTGTGTCCTCTTTAATATAACCAAGAACTATTTCCACAGTTTATCCTGTCCCTTTCTCTCTTTTTCATATTTAACATGATAATTCTATGTTATTGTTTCATATATTTTCATAACATTTCACTTATTCCTATTTGCCTTTTAAAATGAAGCACTAAATTGCTGTTTGTGGATTGGAGACTTCTAGCATTTCTACTTATCACCCCTAATAGTAGTTCAATATCAGTCTTTGTGATTTCCATAAGTATTTTAGCCATTTCAACTTCTTCCTTGCTGGCTTAGACATTATTTTGTGGGCCTATTAACTATCTACCAGTTTATATCATCCTATGTTGTGTTCATATATCCACAAGGAATTAATATGTGCTATTGAAGAGGTATACCTATAGCAACATGCACTGTTTTTAGTTATTTAATAGTACTATATCTGATTGGTTCAATTATTCCATTGTTTTCACAAGATATTAAATCATTGTCTTCATTGTGATGCACTCATGAATGTTAATATTGATCTTTCATCTGCAAAAATTGTCATTTTTCCCCTCAGCAATTATCATACAATAGTGATTCCCTTCCTGAATATTTATTATGTGAAACTATTCATTTAAAATATTACAAGATAGTTATTCTATCCTTCTAAAGTTACGCTAGTAAGATTGGAAATAGGTTGATCCCATTATGACTAAAATGTGTTCTTAATTCTTCTAGGTCTCATTTCAAAAACTTCTTCCATTAATTAGAGTTATGGAAATTAAAGAAATGAAAGAAACAATGAAGAAATTTAAAAAAATGTTTCAGCCTGTTATTTTCTTAAACTGCTACTTTGAATTTGCAAAAATAGAATATAGAAAATAGAATATTAGGTAAACTACAGGGGTGAAATGTAAAATGTGTACTATGGGATCTGTGGTCGCGGCTTGGTGGTGGTGGGGTAATGTGACTGGGTGGGCATAGCCAACTTTTAAAAAAAAACTTTTCAAAGCATTTTTTCTAATGCTTTGAAAAATCTCTGGCAATCAGGCATCTCAGCTGGGATCATCAGAGAGGCATTTTAAAAAATGTCTGTCTGCCGATCAGGCAACTCAGCTGGGATCGTCAGAGAGGCATTTTAAAAAAATGCTTTGAAAAGCCTCTGAGAATCCCAGCTGAGCTACATGATCATCAGAGGCTTTTTTTTTTTACTTTTAAAAGCATTTTTTGTCAGAAGAGGTTGTAGAAAAAACGCTTTTAAATGTAAAAAAAAAAGCCTCTGATGATCGTGCAACTCAGCTGAGCATGGGGCGGGGGGGGGGGGGGGGGCACAGGGATTTTTGCTACCGGTTCTCCGAACCACCCACTGCCATCGTGACTGGATCAGGCGATCCGGTCTGAACTGGGAGCATTTCACCCCTGGTAAACTATTGTAAAACCTGCAGCCATATCCCGCCCCCCAAATAAATCACATTTTGCTTTTCTAAATTAATACCTGAAATATTCTGCTATATGGCACTAAAATGGGCTAATAACAATGTTAAGAGATAACTAGATGAATAAAAATTAAACTAAAAATCTTAAGTTTCATTTTCCAAAATAATTTATATGTATTTCAAAATAAATTATAGGCCCATTGTGAGTATGGTAATGCCTGACACTGTGCTGATACAAAGTCCATAATAACACATATTTGTCCAGAACAGGATGAGAAAAAGACACAAAAAGGAACATAATGGAAAGACAAGGTTAGCCTATAATATAGCAGCATTATGATCTTGTGCTAAATATTAATCACAGGCTAGCGTGGTGATATAATGATTATAATGTGGGAATTATGTCATTGTCCTACAACTGATATGACAATTGTACATATGTAAAGGAACAATATACTTTAAATGATAGGGATATGCCTCTAGATAGCTTCCTTTAAGATACATATTATTAGGTACAAACCTTCTATAGAAAAATAGGAAGGAAATACACTAATCAAAAGAACATGCTCAGAAATTTCCTACCCAATAAGTTTCAGTAAAGGACAGTAGACAGAAACATGCAGACACAGCCATATTTCCAAGGACACAATAATTGCTGAAAGAACCCAAGGCAATCAAGAGATTGGCTTGTCCAATACAAATAGATTGGCAACGTACAGAAAAACATCTGGAAGAGATCTAGCAAAATGATTTTTGCAGACTGGATGCTAACACAGATTTGTTTATTCTGTCAGTTGCTGAGTTATCTGTGGAATTACAGGAACCACAAAAGTCTTGGTCCTTCATCCTCAGCAGGTTCTTACAAGAGAAAGAATTGCAAACAAATCTCATGATACCTTAAAAATTAATATATTTATTATTCTATAATTTTAAATCAGAAATTGTATCACACTTAATTTTTTTTGCTCCATTTTTTTTGCTCCAGCTTTCTCCACAATTGGCATTCCTTCGACCAAGACAATATTCTTGTATAAAAATTGTACTAGAACTTTGTGTATATAGTGTCTCTACATGCAGAATATTAGAGGAGTTACGCAGAATGCCCTTCTGGCAAATGGGCAGCAAATAAATGAAACAAAATGAAATAAATAAATAAAATTATCCTGCATGTCATCACTCTACTAAACAACTAATTCCCACAACATTGTCAAATTATTTATTAAGACTGTATTATTATTATTCTCATCCTTCCTATTACCTATGTCCTTCTACTTATGACTATAACCTTGATGCTTGTATCTTTATTATTTATATTGTTTTATTTAGTTTCCTAGTATGATTTGATTGCTTATTTAGTATCCTATGGCTATCACTAAGTGTTGTATCTTTTGATTCTTGATGAATGTATTTTTATGTACACTGAGAGCACCAAAGACAAATTCCTTGTGTGTCCAATCACAGTTGACCAATAAAAGAATTCTAAATTCTAATTCTTTTTTTTTTTTTTTTTTTGCTTTATGTCAGAAGTGTCCATAAGAACCTGTAAGTCAACTTGTCTCAATATGAATTCTTACAGTATATGGAGAAAAGCTGCTGAGGGACAAAGTAGTTTATAGATATATAATTGTGTACATTGGAGGCTTAGAATGAATACAACTAAATATTTTTTCTGCATAATTCTTCTTTTCCTTTTTATATGTTCTCTGGTTTTCTGTTACAGCTTGTAGGATTGGAGTGAATCCCATTTTGCCACAGTATGTTTATACATTAGTACCATTAATTAGTTGCACTGGCCCAATTTTAAAGAAGATTGCACATGCATGACATCATTATATTAGAGAGCACCCTATCCTTTACTCATATAGTTGCATATACAGTGTGTGTGTGTGTGTGTGTGTAGAGCGCAATAGCACTTATGATTTATATACGACTTCACAGTACTTTACAGTCCTCTCTAAGTGGTTTTCAGAGTCAGCATATTGCCCCCAACAATCTGGGTCCTCATTTTACTGACCTCGAAATGGTGGAAGGCTGAGTCAACCTTGAGCCATTCAGAATTGAACTCCTGGAGTGAGCAGTGAGTTAGCCTGCAGTATTGCATTCTAACCACTGTATCATGGCTCTTATTCATACTGTATATATTGAAAAACCTAATAGTACACAATGATTTCTGTGATTCAAATAGGCAGTCTCTAAATTTGAGAATTTTTTTAAAAAAAAGATGAAACAAGATATACAGAGTGAACGCAAGAAGACCTCTTGACTTCAGAGAGTGTACCACTTGGGGAATAAATTTATTGCAGCTGCAGTCTCACTTATGAATTAAGTGCTGTATATATTTTAAGATGCACTCAGGCAGCAGGTAGATAGTTCTCTTTGTAACAAAGGCATTTCTCTGTAGCTTCATTACAAGAATTCTACTATGTGTCTGTAATTATTTTTGACAAGGCTACTTCAATTCCTGTTTCTGTTTTCAGTCCATTTTTGGATTTCAAAATGACAGTAATGTATGTGTTGAAGAAAATGATACAACATTTGTGAATTGTGACATTTATAGGGATATTGGCATTCCCAAATGAATGTTAAACATGCCTGAATAACTATCAATTGCATTTTTTTCCACACAAAAGCAACTTATGACAGTTATTTTTAGATTAAATATATTTTCTACACTCTGAATACTTGCATAAAACATATAAATTAAGCATTTGAGACTTTTCTGAATCTTCTCTCATTATATTAATACATATGGGAAATGTTTGTGATAATTAATTTTATGCTTCTGTTATTCCTTTTGCATCCTCAAGGCACACGGTATTAGCTATTATTGGGTTGGAAGGTTATTGGTTAAAACAATTGAACAAAATGGAAAGCATTCTATTCATGGCTGAATATTGGCAAAAGAACAAGGTATTTAAACAGAATGAGGCAATATATACTGGATAGGAACACATTTCACGATCTCAGCTGCACAGGATATCTGGCCTAAATAATAGGCTGACACTTCTGAGGTTTTGTTAGACAAGAGTAGGGCTATTGAAAACTCAAACCCAAAACAGGATGAAATAGAATACTTTAAATGAAAAATATGATGGCTATGAAAATATATCACTGAAGAGAATAAGTGTGACAAACAGGGACACCAGATCTTTGAAAAATTCCCAAATGAAGCTAAAGGATTAAATAAAAAGGCTGCTCAAAAACAAATGATGAATACAAATGCATGCTGTTAAAATATCATGGGCATACTTTAGGCAGGATCTCACATTTCAAAGCTTTTCAAATGAAAAATTAAGCAAGTTATGAAACATTTCTAATTAAAATCAGTTAAGTTTAAATTTTTAATAGATTGTGCTTTATTAATTTAATCCTGGCATAGGTAAAATATAGATAAGGATTGAGTGGTACATCCCTCAGTTATATTCAACAAGTAGATAGGACTTTAATTCCCCTCCCCCCCAATTGTTTAAAACCAAAAAGAATAAGTGTCATTGTTTTTAAATTAAGCTGCTGATATGATGAAAGGATAAATGTGAATTTATATGGGGAAGAAGAACAATCTCAATTTTTGTATTAAATAAATATTGTAGGTCTCCAATATCTTTTAATTTCAATCTACATTAATTTCCCCATTCCCATCCTGGATTTGGTTCTGTTCTTTTGTTACTAAGCTGGTTTCTAGTTAAATGATGTAGTGTATCAAAAAAAAATCAACTTTTCTTGTTTTAATTTAATCGATTTCATTTTTTTATGAACTATTTCTCCAAATTCCAACCAAGTAATTAGTTTAAATAATTGTATTTCCTTTCTTCTGGCCTTTAGGAATATATTTAATTATATATAAAATATGCTGAAGAAAATAACATAGTTTTTACAACACAAACATTCAATAATAAGTATTCAGGGTACTTACGGGACCGCCTTCTGCCACCAATTGCCTCCCACCGGCCGGTTCGCTCCCACAGAGAGGGCCTCCTCAGGGTGCCGTCAGCCAGACAATGTCAGCTGGTGACCCCCAGGGGGAGAGCCTTCTCTGTGGTAGCCCCCACCCTCTGGAACGATCTTCCTCCAGAACTGAGAACAATTGCTGACCTCCGGACTTTTCGTCGGGCTCTGAAGACTTATCTCTTTCAACTTGCCGGACTTGCCTGATCCCTTCTATTTTTAAAAATTTTTTAGAACTTTTATCTGTTTTTAAACTTTCAGCCTAATTTATATCTGTTTTAGTATGATTTTAACTTTTTTGTATTGGTTTTTAGTTGGCTGTTCACTGCCCTGAGTCCGTCAGGAGAAGGGCGGTATATAAATTTAATTAATAAATAAATAAATAAAAATTCAGATAACGGTTTTATTTGGTGCATTCATTTTTAGATAACAATACAAGTTGATTCCTGTATTCCTTATTCCTACTATTCATAAATGTCTCAAGAGGATGCCTGAGTAAAGTCTGCTAAAAAATCTCAAATCTATTTTGAAATAAAACATATACACAAGACCCTGATGCAATTTATTGATTAAACATTTATTTATTTATGAAATTAGTTTATGTATTTCTTTTGAATTAATTTTTTAAACAAGGCTAGATAATATTCAGTGAAATTCACACAGCAGGTACTAAAATGTAACATTTCAAGTATGTATGATGTCTATGGTTTTCAAACCTGAATTCAGCTCTAATATATTCTGCTATGATAATGAAATATTGAAACTGAGAGTGATAGAGTCAGGGGGAAAAGAGAGAACAGTCAACCAGAATCAGTTTGAAAACTTGGGGGAAACAGAAAGCTGTATCATTGATTACAGCTAAGTCACAATCAAAAGAGTTTAAATAATGTGATATATGATTTACTGAATTCTATAATTATACCAGGTTGCACTTAATATGAGCTAAAATTCAATTAATGTGGGGCTCATGCTTCCATAGTTGCGCTTACTGGTTTATCATTGGAGTTTTAGATGCTACTACTTCAGCCTGCTCTTGTGCTAAATGGCCGAAAGGAAGATTCCATCAGATTAAAAAACACTATGAGCTCCAAAAGAAAGAGGCTGATTATTATAATAGAGCAGAAATTTGAAGTAATTGAACAGAATGAATGTGGTTATAGCAGCTTTAAAATAGAACAATATATTGAAATACCAATACAAAAATACATTTTTTGTATTTATTTTGCTTTCTATACTACTCTGCATCTTTGCTAACAATAAATTACACATATAATCTTAATTTTATCCATTACTGTAGTTTTTTTGTTAATAAGCATAAAAATTTTTTATAAATTTTGCATTGCCTATTTCCATCATACAATAAAATGTTAAAGTCAGGAATTGTATAACCTGTTTAAAAAACAAATCGGTAACAAATATATTATTATTTTATATGGGGGGGGGGTTTGTGTGTTTTTAATCCTATAAACAGCCTGTAGTTGCATGGTAAATAATCATCCTTAAAAATCAAAGACATTAAAATGAATGAATGAATGAATGAATGAATGAATGAATGAATGAATGATGTGATGAGCATTGTAACATACCTCTTAAATATTACACACACACACACACACACACACACACTTGAAATCAAGTCAAAGTCTGGCTAAACTGTAATGAGTATGATTTCATTGGCACAGCCAATGTTTTTAATGTCATTGGAAGATAACACTATGTTATGTTTCTTTATTTTAATTGCAAGAAGCTTTTTCCCCCAAATAAGAATCTTTTTTTTTTAGTGTGCTCTTCTAAGTCATGTACCAAGATTAATGTAGATGAGTAATGATGCAGTCAAAAAAATGAACCAATGATCCTATACAAATCGCAGAATGGGAAAAGGCAGTTTGAGTTGTTCAGCATCATTCATTTCTTTTAAAAGAAAGGTAAGTTCCGAACAGATTCTTCATCAGCTTTCAAGAAAGACTCCTACTACATTGCAACTGGATTTAGATCAGACATTTTTCAGGGATGACATTAAAAGGATTGATTGTTTATCCTAGAATGCTCCATCATCATGTTATATCCCCATTTACTAAGACTCTGAAAAGAGGAAAGGAGATTTAGTGGTTGGATTAGAAAGAATGGTGCAACTTTAATCGAAAATAGAATTGCTGCCACAGCACGGATAACAAGTGAGACTTTGGCAGTGATGAGCTCTTTCCTTCCTAAGGAATTGTAACCCTTTTGAGGCCCCTTTCAGCTTTGTGATTAATGGATTCATTAGAAGAGTGGTTTGCTCTGTTTTGCTATATGTAAGATTTACAAGGTTATGGTGCAAAAGTATTGTTAAATAGATTGCAGCTTTTAAAACTGCATTACTTGAAAAAAAATAAAGGACTTCTATTTTGTTTGATATTTTTTTTACTCTTGAACATATTCTTTATGGATAAGAATTATATTTTTATAATTCTTGTAAGATAATTATAGTAATTATATTCTTACACTATTGAAAAGTTAATACTAAATATATAATTTAGTGTAGATTAAAATTAAATTATATTGCAATAACTTTGATTATATTGTTACCAGAAGGAGTGAATTATGAATTATATATCTTTATGAATTAAATTCTTTATGGTGTTCAGTACATGCTATATTGAAGTATATGTTCATAATATGGGAAAGCAAGCTTGTTTCATAGAAAAGGACGAAAGATCTCAAATGAAGTAAATGTTTTTTTTAATGTGGAGTATTTCTGTTACATAGTTGTTATTTTATTTCTTTATTATATATGAACATGTAATATCAATGTTCTTAACAGAAAAGCAAATAAAAATGGATTATGTCTTCCAAGGATTTTTTTTTTAAATGTAAAATAAATCTAAACAAATCTTTGCACACACAGAATTAGGGTAAGATTTATCAAATTAAAATGATAAAATTAAAATATAAGATATTCATATAGATCAAACACTTTTCATAATGAAATATATTGGTTAAACTATGGCATTTAGCACCTTAATATTATACAGTACAATTTGTATGCATGTTTGTGTGTATTTAGTTATATGTGTAGATATAATATAAACAACCAATTGTTTCTACAAGTTTTTAAGGAATATACTAAAATGGGAATGCCCTGACATGGGGAATGAAAATGACAATATATTAATCTAACAAATAATACATAACATAATTATTTAAGGCTGCAAATCATAACTACAGATCATTATGATAAAATTCAAAATATAATTTTAGAATGAAAAATGAATCTTGTCTTTCATATATCGTACCACATTGCCATCATATGCAGAAACTCTGAGGCATAATTTCTGTAGTATTATGACACAAAAAATTCAACAATTAGAGTGATAGTTATATAAATTGATGTTTCTCCAGAACCAAGTTATATTCTATCCAGAACTTGATTTACCAGATGTTTCTTCACACACATATTCTAGTCAATGTATTCTATTACAAAGTTGTTCTGAAATGTCTATTTTTGGATATTATGTGTCTTGGATTGTGAATGTAAGGATCATGTCCCTATTTTTCAGGAATTTGTACACTGAAGTTCAGTGGAATAAATGTAAATTGCCTCTTATTTTTGCTTTATTTTATTTCTTCCTAAATCTATAGTGACAGCTTCATGGCTTCGCTTTTTCTGGTTACCATTTTTTTTCTCCAATTTTTTTCAAACCCATCTTCCAGTGCATCATAACAAAGAATAAGATGCACATTAGGGATAGAAAGCAATAGGTGGATTTAAAAAGGGTTTTTTTATTGTATTATTCATTAACAAATTGCTACTAAGAACCTTAAACACTCAGAAGTATTCTAAATTAATCCCATTTATTCTTTACTTAGATGTCAGGTTTTTGATAGTCAGCAGACTAAAAGAATTCTGTATGTTGTGGCCATGTTTGCTTCTAGTATTCAGTCCACACCTCAGTTATTCCTGTGAAAGCTGACAGAATCAGTTGTTATGTTAGCATTAATGCCTTTAATGTGATCTACTGGCAGAGTTTAGGAGTGGCCTATCGCTAAGAATTGTTTCTTAGTTTTGCATTGTTTAAGGCTAATCAGAATGTTTTAAAGGAAGAACTTGAAAGTTCTTTTAACTTCCTCACACAAAAATAGGAAATTACTGATTAAATTTATTTTCCTTTTTAAGGTACTGTATGTAGCTAATTAAAAACAGAATAAGCTGGTTAAACACATGGGTGAGCACAACCTGTCCCAAAACTGTCAGTATGGAGTTTTATTCTTTATAAAGAATTTACAAAAGAAATATATATTGGATTGGGGAGTTCTATCTCATCTTGGAACTGACTATTGTTAATTTCTTAGTACTAAATTGTACTGTAGTAGATCTTAGATTAATAAATATGGGATTCAAACCAAAACTATTTTATTCATAATTGACTACCACAAAGCTTATATAAATTAATTCAAAAATTAACAGTACTGAGTATGTACTACATAATATAATATATAATAAACAGCTGATCTGTTGTAGATACATATTCATAGGATGTCTTGAGCAGGCCATCTTCTGACCCACAGAATTGCAATGGTTTTTAAATACATAGCTTTTGACAAATGTAAAGAACAGGAAACATGATAAGGTCACCAGAACTGACTACATGGGATCTATCTACCCAGCCAGCCATTTAATTGTGTTTGGGAAAAATTAATAGCAGTTGGGTCAGGCTTATTGGAGGGCTTAGTGTATTTTCTTGCTTTCACTTTTAACATAAACTAGAAAACTGGACAAGAAATGCATGGCATCTTTTCTCATGTTTAAATGTTCATCTGAACAGTCAGGATCAGTGACAATGGAATCTTCTAGCATGTCTCAAATTTGTTCTTTTCAAAATTGAAGAGATTTGATGTATGGATTCTTTGTCTTAGTAGTTTCTCCAATAGTTTAACAATCTCACATTTAATAATCTGATGTTGAATTCGTCCATTGTTGTAGAATTTGCAGCTGAAGTAGAGGAAGAGTTAAGAGACTGGCTAACCTAGAATCTCTGATGAGGACAAAGGGAGGGAGGGAGATAATTCCTTCCCCCCCCCCTCAAATTCCTGGTCTGCTTATCTGGTTGTTCTCAAAAGAATGTAGTTAGTCTGGTGAAAATATTGTAAATAGGCAAGTAGAAATACACATGCTTCTCTGAACAATACAAAACTCACTACTTTGTTCTTGTTCCTTGTACCTGACAATTGTGAAGTATACCCATTCTCAATTACTGCTTCTTGAGGATCCATGAGGTAAATTTGAATGTATTTGGCATACTGGTTGAAATCTGGCATTAAATGTTCAATATGATGATGGGTTTGTCCTCAAACAATCACAGAAACATTCCATCTGTTCCTTGTTGGAAAGACTTCTTTGGTACTCAAGGATTTCATATGGAAGAAGCAGTTATATTGTGTGATGTTCTTCTTGAACTCATTTGTAGTAGGTTCATCATTGCTATATAGATTGAGGAGTTCATTCAGTAGAGGTTTCAAACTGACTATCCCAACCTTTCTTTTCATACATTACAAATTGACAGCATAAGAATTCATGACAGTGAGGGCAGAGTTTGGCCGTGGCACTAACATCAGTATTATGCAAGTAATATGTTTGGTCTTGTTCTGTGTTGAAGTCTTGTTATTGCAGCCGGGTATTGCGATCTTGAGGAACTGTCAAAGTAATTAGTGATTGCCACGTATTCTTGAGTTGATCTTCCCTTTCCTCCGTTATCTTTTCTTGCCTCCTCATCTCTACCTTTCCTTGAGATTCTGGAGAAGTCTACACTCAATTTCAGAGTATCAAGCACTTAAATAATGAAACAGGATGGGCAAAGACTATAATAATGGTATTGATACCAGATAGATCCAGTTTCTACTCCATCTGCAGCCACAGCAGCTCACTTGGTGACTCACCTCAGCCTTCCTCAGAGGATTGTGAAGAAATATAGGAGAATGCAACATTGTGCATGTTCCTGAAGTTCTTAAACAAAGATAGGTTAAAAATACATGTGCATGTTTGTGTGCCAGAGAAAGGGCACATAAAGCAATAAAAAGATCAAGGTTTTTCTTCATGTATCTTAAAGTTCGTGCTTCTGTAAGAGTCACATGATGAATCCTTGCTGCTGGTTGGGGGACGGCGGGAGGGATTGTAAAACTGTCACCGAATGTTGAATGTGCAGCAGCATCCAGTAGTACTGAAATCAGTCACAAAGCTTCCCAAATTTTATTCTTTCATGAGTTATGGGTCCTGGATTTTGGACCCATTCTGTAAATTAGCCCACTTGAACTACCTTGGTTCAAAAAGTGTTGCCCTATGATGCACCATTTTGTCCAATTAGAGGTCATGATGAGAGTTTTAGAAGTATATAGTCTTTTTTTGGCAGATCAAAGGAATGGAGCATTAACTGCAGATTTGTCATTCCTAACCTAAACAGTGTATGTAGCAAACACAATATGCCATCCCTATATCATACCCCAAACTAAGCAACATGTCATTTGCAGTTATTGCAGAAGATCTGATATTATTTACTGTGTTTTTCTTTGCTCAAATTCAAATAAATTCAACTATATGGAAACATTATAATAATTTAGATTGTACTGTATATAAGAGTTCTTCAATATATAGGAGCATATGGAATGCCCAAGGAAAAGTTTGTCATTCAGTTCAGCAAAGTATGGGCCATCACATTTTTTAAATTTCAAACATCCATATATGTAATTTGAAGTGGCATTTTAAATACTTTTCAACAGTGGGATATTCTATGGAATAGAACTGAATGGAACTGGAAAACTGTAGGTATTATCTTTATATAATTGCTTTGATGATAGCAATTAAAACACTTATTGTGTAGCTTGATATTGCAATCTTATTTTCTATATATATTTTTGCTGATACATATTAGATACTTTCTTTAATATCATTACTAAAAGGATAAATGAATTTATGTGGTAGCCCATGAATAAAGCTAATAATTTTATTAAGATTAGCATTGAACAAGAACTAACTATTCAAACTTTAATAAGGCAGTTTTAATCTATATGTCACAATATAGATTTGTAGTACTGTAGTTATCCATTGGGGAGCAAATCTCAAATTAACTTTTGACACTGCTTCTGCACAGACTGATCAGTTTTGTTTTTGTTTTAAGGGAAAACAACAATATGATCATGTATTCTAATTTTTTCATGACCACCCAAAGTATCAAACAGAGTTTGAGAACTCTGGATCTGGGAAAGACTATTTGTGCGATGTCTGTCTGGTATTTGTTTGTCCTCTTCAATAGAGTTGATCAATTTTCATGTTACTTGTTCTCTTTACGTTTCCTGATAAAGAAAATGAATTCATCTGATAGTTAATGCATGAGCATAAACATTAGCTCAAATCATTAACAAGGTTAGAAATATCTATCAAGCATAATGAAAAAACTGGCAACTATATGTAGAGTTCTAGTTTTGCAAGCTTGTACAGTTTTCTGTTTCTAGTCCAGTTGCTATTTATGTCATAATCCATGATTTAATACAGTCGTGACTTAATATGTTGTGTGAATTTAGTCACTAAGGAATTAGAAATGCTTTCTGAACTAGTACAGTTGCATTCTTTTTCCTTTCTGCCTATTCCTTATTGGATTATAAATATTTAATTTGTTTTTTTCAATGGCAAACTCCATTTCACGCAAAGAGAATGTCAAAATAATAAATTATTTATGTTTATTGACTGGTTGGATTATTGTGCATATAAAAATGTGTCTGGAAATATATATGAACATGGATAATAATTCAAAAAATGTTTTCAATTGGTTATTAATTACATTTTCTAGGCAATCTATAAAAGTTGCAGACAAAATTTCAAATTATAAAGTAGACCAACTTTTTAAGATGATACATTGATAGATTTTGAAAACTGGTTTGTACCTGTAGTAATAATGACTGTTTTATGGTTGTTATAATTAAATTTTTTATGATGTGGAAATGTTTCCTAAGCCATGCATTTGTGAAAAGTAAAACTAGATAGATATAGATATGGAAATAGAAGCAGCATCTTATGGGCCAATTCTATTTCAATATGCTACTGAAATCAGTACAATTTTCTGATGTCACACGGCAAATCCGAATCAACAACTCAGCCATGAAACTCTATAGACACTTAAACGATTCTTTTGCCAAATGTGGGCTTTATTGGCAGAAGATTCTTAGACATGATTCAGCTAAATTAGCCTCTATTTCAGGCAACAGTGAAGCCATATACAAACAGAAGATTTGCACAATGCAGTACATAGAATTTTCTTATATAGGCCTATGTTCCAGGATTTAAATTTCAAACATTTTCCTCCTACATTTCTGAATCACTTAAAAGCTGTGGGAGGTGTCTCATTTCTCTTGACATAGCAGTTCTCTCTAGTCTGGAAACTACCATCTTTGCTTCACCATCTATGTACCTTATGCAACTAAACAAACACAAAGCAAAAAGAGATATATTTTTTTTTGTTCCTTGCACAATTAAAGGGGAAAAAAACTGAACTGTAAGTCTGTGTTATTTCTTAATAATGCCTGAAATGTAAATTTTCATGCAAGCATTTATGCAATAAGATTTATGCACTTACTGCTGTATTAATCCGCATAGCTGCCTGAGCGGTTTTCAAGTAGGCTAAATCTTTTTGATCATTATTCAGTGAACCACCAGATAGTTAATGTTCGAACACATGCATGCTTATTTTGGGGTAAGTTTCATTAGGGTCAGTTGAACTTGATTTAAAGTATAAGAAGGAGAGTGATTGGAATTAATGATACCTGCAATCTTATACCTAAATGTTTTCTTTTAAGCTAATAGGAGAAAATCCATTCCGTTAATGGAGGAAAGGAAAATGTAGGGAGGGGGGGGGGTAATGTAGCTGTTCCATCCAAGGAAAATATTAACTTGTATTCAATTCTGTCACTGTATCATTATTGAGCATCTGTATCTAGGATAAATAGACGATGGTGATCATGGCCATTATATTCTGTTTCATAAACATTTGGCATTCAAAATTACATTGCTCCATACATGAGAATTTAAATATATATTTTTTTCCTGAAAGATAATTTCAGTTTAATTATCCTGATGGTTGTATTTCTTGTATAAGCCATTTTTGTTCCTTCCTTTATAGAGTGGTTGCATGAGATTAACCTGTCAAATTTATTTTGATAATACTGTACTACAAAAGAGATAACAAGATTAAGCCCTTGATTTAAAATTTATTTTTAGTCTATTTGTTCAACTTTAAGTTGAGAATTTTTTTTGTTATCTCCTCACACCAAGGCAAGGCAAACTTCTGCATTATGCTAAGTAGAAGAGGGAGAGGGAAGTAGACTAATTGTTAGGGTTAGGGTTTGTTCCATAATTTCCATCACTTGAGATCTTAACAGACTTTGCATGGCACACTAAAGTGCTTCTATTCAAAAATGAGCAGAACGAGACCCATTTTGGAAAGGATTCTTTAAGGGGTGGAATAGTTTAAGAAGTGCAGAAATTCAGTTCTTTTCGCTTCTTAGAAACCTCTAACTGCTCTAAAATAAAACATTTCAGAATTTTTAGGGGAGCCCTGGAGATACAAGAAAGAAGGCTAGACACAAAATGTCCCTGAACTTATTCTGAAGTATTGGATCTTTGTCCTTGCTATGTTAAATTGAAATGAAAGTAGATATAACCAATAAAGTAGATATAACCAATAAAGGAATGCAGTATTTGGATTCAAAGTGGGCAAAGATGCTTTGGATCCAGACTTGACAAATCAAGCTGTAATTACTTATAGAAACTTTCTTTTCCTGAGTTCACATGGTGGCTCTGAGGCCTCAAGAATATATGCAGTTGAGTTAAGAAAGAAAATGCTGTCTCTATAATGCCTTCTCAGTTCAAACCTTTATCCACTTAGCTCTAAATACTTCTAATTTCTAGTTGTGCTTATTTTATTACTTGGCTATATGCGTGGTGATTTGCCTTTTTTCCTGTGCGCTGCTCCCACTATCCAGGAATGGGTTAACCTTCAGCCAATGGCAGTGAACTGAGTGATTATTTAAATCAGTTTCCCCTTCCGGCTCCTTGGCCACACCCCCAATCCCATGATCCCCAGTCTTCACTCAGTTCCTGGCAAAAGCTGAAGTGATTTTGGGAGCTCCACGTTTCAAGGTATTTGGTTCTGTGGGGCTTCCCCATTTCTTTTTCCAAACTTTAGTTTAATTTCTCCTTGTTTCCCCTTTCATAAAGGCTCCTAGGTTTTGTTATTTTTGTTCCTTTTGATTAGTGTTTTTTACGAGTTTTTCCTTGGGATTTCTGCAGCGCTCTGCTAGCGCTCTCCAGCTGGCCGGCGGGCTAACCACCCCGCCCGCCCACGATTCTGCTCAGCGCGCTATTTTTTTTTTCCTAGCGCCAGAGCAGAAATCTCCTTCGCCGCTTTTTCTCAAGCGGCTGCAGTGTGCGATCTCCAGCTGGCCGGCGGCATCCGTAACTCGCACGCTCGCACCGGGGCTCAGCGTGAGGTTTAAACCTAGCGCCAGAGCAGCGAGCCTACTTCCTAGCCGCCTTTCTTCAAAGGGCTTCAGCGGGCGATTTCTACAGAGCGCGCCAGAGCCCTACAGCTGACCGGCGGGCCGCCCACGCTCCCCCTCAGCGGCGCAACCGGCTGCCACGTGGTCTTCAAGGTGCACCCGGAGCACGTGGATCCAGCTCCCTGCCTCAACAGCGCCACATAGGGCGGGCCCCTTGCAACAGCGCCGGAGCGCCTGAAGCTCCCCCTCTCCTCCCCACTGCACTACAGAAAGCATTGGAGAATTGGGGAGGACCCCCGGGCCACCATTGTGAGACCATCGCTAAGGCACGCCAGGGCCCTGAGCCACATGCCAGCGCCATTTTGGTCGGACCCTCGGGCCGCCATTTTGGCTGAAGACTGCAACAGCGCCTCCCTAGGCCACCAGGGAACCAGTTGCAGGGCAGGCTCCAGCACTCAAGGACGGCGCATTAGGGAGCAGGGGGTTCACCAACACACCCCCTGAACCCCTAGAGGCCTCCAGGTCACCGCGGTCCACCACCTGGCTGCGCAAAACCCAGATTGAGAGAGCGTTTTCCTGCTGCACTCTCACAGCCTGCACATACCAGGCATGGCCCACTCCCCGTGGTCATCCGATCTGGAGCTTGAGCTAAGCCCCCCTCGAAAAGCCAAGGAGGGGAAAAAGTCCTCCAGTAAACGCAGCAGCTCAGACCGCAGAGCCCCTACAGACAGGCCTCTGTCTGCCCAGGACAAGGATGAGCTGAGGAGACACAAAGCACTGGAGCGCCAGTGCGAGAAGGCTCAGAAGGCAGCAGCAGCGGCTCCAGGCAAGGAATCTGCATGACCTGATCCTGCCCCCACGCCTCCAGGAGGGCGAGATCCGGGCCTAGCCAGCCCCGCAGCTATCACCAGAACTCCAAGGACCCCGGACCAGCCCACGCATAACCCCCAGGCGCCCCACACACAGGCAACCATCCACCCGGTACCGGGCCCATCGGCAGCACAGGCCTCACACCCAGGTCTCCCAGACCAAGTTGCCTCACCACAACTTCGGGGGGCGCCACTCCCACCGCCGCATATGGACTTTCAGGCTATGCTGTCATCTGCTTTCTCTTCCTTCCTGGCTGCAAGCCTCCAACAGTCAACACAGGTCCCGCTGCAACCCCTGCATGCTCAGACAACGCATCATCATCAGCATCTGCAGGCGCGCTCTCATCACGACCAGGACTCGTCTTCTGAGGACTCAGACCAACCAGAAGAAGCGCAAGATGAGATGGAACTTTCAGAGGACGAGGGCCTATCCCCCGACACCCCAGCCTTTACTGGACTATTCCGCACGGCCTTATTCAAATCCTTACTGCATAAGGCTCGGCAAACAACCCAGCAGGGGTTACCAGGGGATGTTCCCACACCCGCCTCCACCTCAGCGGGCCTGCATGACGCCCTCTTTAAGTCTGCAAAGCCCCAGAAAGACTGCATCCCCTGTCCTCAACTCTTCGTGGACGTTGTGCAGAATCCCTGGAGCCAGCCGGCATCTCAAATGACAGCCAGCAGCTTAGACAAAAAGCTGTATTGTGCCGCCCCTGAACTAGAGGACCTACTAGTCCTGCCCTCAGTGGACCAACCAGTGGCGGCCTTATCCTCCCATTCAGTGATCTCCACTGACCCATTAGACGCACTCAAGGCGGAGGAAAGGAGGCTGGAGGGCACTCTCAGCAAGACTCATCAGGCTGCCGCCTGGTCAGTCAAAACAGCGACAGCAACGTCCTTCTTTAGTAGGGCGGCCCTCATTTGACTCCACCAGCTGCAGGAGAGACTGCCGCCAGAAGACTCCAGACTACAGCACGACATCAATAAGATAATAGCGGCCACTGAGTACATCACGGACGGATCATTGAATTCCGCAAAGTTCACCTCGAGAGCCCTGGCTTCCAACATCACGGCCAGAAGGCTTTTCTGGGTACGCCCCTGGAGAGCGGATCTAAAGGCCAAATGGAAACTGGCAGCGGCCCCATATAAGGCCCCCGACCTCTTTGGCCAAGTTTTGGAACCTCTGCTAGTCGAAGGGAAGGATAAGAGGAAAATCCTCCCCTCTACTCTCCGCCGCCAGGAGCGAAGGTACTCCCCCTACCCCCAGCAGCCCTTTCGTGCTGGCTCAGGACCCAGGGGGTCCTCCTTCCAACGTCCTCACCACCAAGGAGGAGACAGATTCCAGGAGAGACACCAGTTCAGAGACAGAGGAAGAAATCAGCAATCTAGGCGCGGCTCCCGTGGGACAGGCTTCAAGAATGCCAGAAGGGGCAAGTGACTCACTCGCAGAGGGCGCCATAGGAGGAAGGCTTCTACTCTTCCAGCATCAATGGGCCCTCTCAACCTCAGACTTATGGGTGAGGCGCATGATTTCCTCCGGTTTGTCCATCGAATTTTCCAGCCATCCACCACACCGCTTTGTTCGTTGCCCTCCCCCGCGGTCCAGGGAGCTGCAGCACCTCATGTCGCAAGAGATCTCGCACCTCCTGGAAGTCAGTGCAATAGAACCAGTACCCCCGGCCCACCAGGGGTCGGGCTTCTATTCAACCCTCTTCTTGGTCCTCAAGAGTTCCGGGGGCTGGAGGGCCATTCTCAACCTAAAGGCCCTGAACCTGTCGGTGAAATACCACAGGTTCAAGATGCACTCCCTCAAATCCATCCTAGCTGGGGTGAGACAGGGAGACTTCCTACAGTCGGTAGACCTCAGGGAGGCCTATCTCCACGTGCCCATTCGGCCAGACCATCGCCGATTCCTCAGATTCGAGTATGCGGGCCAGCACTACCAGTACAGGGCAATGCCATTTGGCCTTTCATCGGCTCCCCGTACCTTCACCAAGTTGGTAGCGGTAGTAGCGGCCAGGCTGAGAGTGGTCCCGATCAGAGTGCTCTGTTACCTAGACGACATTCTGATCCTATCCTCATCACGGGACCAGGCGACCAAAGACATGGAGCGGGTGCTGAAAGCCTTCCAGGACCACGGTTTCAGCATAAACTTCGAAAAGAGCCAGCTCCAGCCGTCCACCAGACTGCAGCACCTGGGGGCGGTGATAGACTCAACCAGTGGGCAGGTGTCCCTGTCCCCGGACAGAGCCAGGAGCATTCACACCCTGTCACTACAAATCCTGGCAGAAAGAAGAACACCACTCCTTCGCCTCTCCAGCCTCCTCGGGAAGATGGTCTCCTGCTTCGGTATCGTACCGTGGGCACGCAGACACTCGCGGCCCCTACAGTGGTTCCTCCTTCCCTTCCAACGGAAGGGGTTAGCCGACTCGAAACACAAGGTACGGCTCACGCCCCAGGTTCGCCAGTCCTTACGATGGTGGACGCCACAGTCTCTCCGCAAGGGCTCCAGCTTCCTAGAGCCAGACAAATACTCACAACCGATGCAAGTCTCAGAGGCTGGGGAGCACACCTCGGCCACCTAGTGGCACAGGGTCAGTGGTCCCGCAAGGAACGGGACAGCAGCATCAACTTACTAGAACTCCGGGCGATCCATCTGGCCTTGCAGCAGTTCCAGTCAGCAGTACAGGCGCAACACGTCCTCATAAGGACAGACAACATCTCGGCCAAAGCCCATGTCAACAGAGAGGGGGGCACAAGATCCCGTCCCCTGATGGCAGAGGCCGAAGCCCTGTTCAGCTGGGCGGAGACACACCTGCTATCGATCAGGGCGGACCACATCTCAGGGTCCACCAACCTCCGGGCGGACTGGCTCAGCCGGGAGACAATCGACCAGGCAGAGTGGCAACTTCACCCGCGCCTCTTTCAGCAGCTCACAACACGCTTCGGGACTCCAGTACTGGACCTCTTCGCGACTCCATCCAACGCCCAGTTACGTCGCTTCGTGTCTCGATACCCCTCACCACAGGCAGAGGACTACGATGCCCTTCGCTGCAGGTGGCCCAAGGGCCTTCTCTACGCGTTTCCATCAGTCTCCCTGTTACCACGCCTCATCAGAAAGTTGTTGGCAGAGAAGGCCAGTCTCATCCTAGTGGCCCCCAAGTGGCCCCGGAGGCCATGGTACGCCGACCTCGTGGCTCTCTCGGTGGCACGGCCCTGGGTAATCCCCCCAGACCAGCTAATCCTGCGCCAGGGGGCGGTCACTCACCCAGACCCCCAGTGGCTTCAATTAGCCGTCTGGCGTTTGAGCGGGGCATCCTGAAGGAAGATAACTTACCAGATTGTGTGGTCGACGTCATGCAAGCAGCAAGGCGCCCTTCAACGACTCGCTTCTATGAAGCGACCTGGTCGTCGCTCACCCCGTTCATCCGCCACTACAGAATCGACGAGTACAGCTCCGCAGAGGCCTCCTTTGGCCGCAGAGTCCTGCAGCAGGTGGTGACGGATGGGACCTCCGGAGGCAGTCAGCTTCCCGCCCATGGGGTTTAAGCTTGGGTATATCCCATTCCTGGATAGTGGGAGCAGCGCACAGGAAAATGGACGTTGTCTTACCTGAACGTCCTTTTTCTGGGCGCTGCGTACACTATCCAGACCCACCCCCTTAACTAGCTTCCTGCCTGTTGGGCCCCGTTGGGCAACTTTCCATGCTTAAGTTATAGTTGTAGTCAATAAAATTGTGTTGTACCTTTCATCAGTAGTCCGTTTTGCTTTACCTTCGTTCGACTGGGGATCATGGGATTGGGGGTGTGGCCAAGGAGCCAGAAGGGGAAACTTATTTAAATAATCACTCAGTTCACTGCCAAGGGCTGAAGGTTAACCCATTCCTGGATAGTGTACGCAGCGCCCAGAAAAAGGACGTTCAGGTAAGACAACGTCCATTCTCCACAAAGTTAGCAAATTAAATGCTGTGAAAGATGTACAGTCTGTACTTTATTAACTTATTACATATTATGTTTGCATTATAAGATGCATTATCATCTATCCATCCATCCATCCATCCATTTATCTATCTAATCTATCATTTCACACAAAAATTTTATTCATCAACATAATGAATATGTAAGCCTCAATTTTTAAAACAAATCTGAGATATAGTTTCCCTGATTTAGATGCTATTTCTCAGCATATTTAGGCATATGCTTCTAGCCTATAAGATTTGTGACAGGTATGTTTGCAAAACATTGATTAAATTTCACAAGTATTTGGAGACAGATATTTTAATGATGTTATAGTTCCTACTACAAAATTATAACCTTGAACCTAGCAATTTCAGTTTCAACAACTCTCTAATGATAGTTTTTTCTTGGTACCTAGATAGACTATTTATATGATTTGCACAAGATTTGACTGCATATTTGTCTTGTGATTCCCCCCCCCCCCTTTTCCTCAGTTCTAGTTCATTTTAGGTCAAGCATCCCAGAAGCAAAACAAAAACATATTTTTTAGAAAGGCTGAAATATATCAAAACTGTTTCCAGAAATTGTTCTGTAATAAATACAATAACTATCATATGAACCTGTAAACACTGTTTTTATTCTTCAAGAGTCTTATTTTTTGCTACTATGATTGATCATGAAGATAGATATATTTAAATCAGGATGGTATTGCCAGTAGTAATATAAAATACTGGCCCATATTCCATGACTAAAATCCTTGAAGATGACATCTTTTTGTGACTGAGGAGATAGGAACAACCAATTCAATTACAGAAAGCCTTCTCTGTCATTACACTTGTCCGCTTCCACAGGAAATGATTTGTAAAATGTGCTTTAACTTTCCCTCCCATAAATCTTGTGGTCATAATTGACACTTGTCATTGATGATGGATGATAAAAGAAAAAAGAAAGAAAGAAAATGAATAAACTCTCTGGGGGAAAATATCTCTATATGAGAAGTTATATTTAGAAACTTTGACTCATACACATTAGATTTTAAATTTTGTGGAATCTCGTGTATGAGATTTAAATTGGATTCAAACACTGCACTAAAAGGGTTTTTTCTGCTTTATTTTTTTTTCCATTTCTTGCGCATAGGAAATTATACATTTTGTGCCTTGCATGTCTGAATTTATTTATTATTCCAGTGCAGGAGCTATGAATGACATTACAGTCAATAGTATCATCTATCAATTTTAAGGTTGCTTTACTGCTGACTAATACCTATGTTGAAAGCTGGGAAAAAGAAGCGACAGAGTTGGAAGTAATATTTCAATCAAATATTAAATAAAACAGAACAATACATAAAACAGATATATTAAAGTATCTTTCGGAATGGGCAAAACTTGAAATATGGGTTCAAGTTTGCATATAGGTTTATTTGTAATATTTTCTCTGTAAATTTATAATAATTGATTTTTTTTCATTAAAAATTTTATGGCCTCCCAACTGGCTCACAGTGACATAGTGTATGCAATTTATTCTTGTTTCTACATGAGGAGTTTTAAATAAAAAGTGAACATAATCAGGACAATGACATAAATAGGATTATTTTAAAAATCCAACATTGAGTGGTATTTGTGTGGACATTTTAATACATTTTATGCAAAAAAATATGCCAATTAATCAGATGAGATGAATAAATAAGGTGCATTAATATATATATATATACCACACAATTTTAACCCTGATTTAGAAATGAATTGAGGCAACCATTGTCACCAAATAACGCCAAGGAACAGAAGATAATTTAAGAGTTTTGTATCTGCAAAAATTAATGATTGAAAGCTACAGTCTGGTAGGTCCCACCCACTTGCATTTCATGGAGGTTGCTTATATTTGTATAATTTATAGGATGCTGAAGCAATGTCAGGATTATCACATTGTAGTTCATAAGCATAATGAACTAGCTCAGACCACTAATGAATGTATCAGTCTTTTAGCATAGTCTCTCTATCATGTAATAAGTTAACAATAATGGATCTTATTAATCATTGAAAAGTATACATTTCTATCCAGTCAAATTAAATTGTTTGATTTTAGAACTTTTTCCCCATTTCTGTCATGAATTGTTTGTAAATAATTTAAACACGATAACCTAAATGTTACACATAAATGAAAGGGGTAATATTTAGAGGTGTCCTTCATATTGGACTTCTACCTGATGTAAGTAACACGTCTGCATTTCCTATAACCAATTTATTTCATGTATTTATTTATTGTAATTTGTCAAACAGAAACAAAAACAGATATAATATAAAAATACAATGACAGGCACATTGATAGGCACATTAGTGCACGCCCCCTCTACCGACCTCTTAAGTATGAAGTGAGGTCCACGAAAGTCAATATGTGACTAAAACTGTGAAAATTTGTAGCTGAGACAACTGAATCAGGTAGAGCATTCCAGACTTTGACAACTATTACAAAAATTGTATTTTTTACAGTCAAGTTTAGAACAATTTACATTGAGTTTAAAGCGGTTGTTCGCGCATGTATTATTGTGATTAAAACAGAAAAAATCATTTATAGGTAAAACATTACAGTGCACAATTTTGTATGCAATACCCAAGTCTGACCGCAAGTGACGCAGTTCCGAATTATCGAAACCAAGAATTTCAAGCCTAGTAGCATAGGGAATTCTATTATGTACAGAAGAGTGCAAAACTTTTCTCATAAAATACTTCTGGACCCGTTCAATTGTACTAATGTCAGATATATGGTAGGGAATCCAAACAGTTGAACAGTACTCTAAGATTGGTCCACTGGTTAAACCAAAAGAACATGATGGATAATTTGTGTTGCATCAATAGGCTCAAAAGGTTTTAAGGTTTGCTTGTGACTTCATTTCGCCTTGAAAATGAAATTAGCAGGTTAGCTGTGAAATAAAGGAAGCTATTCCAGTTTTGCATTTGATTGTATGTATGTATTTTTTTAATATTTACACTGTTCTTACTATCTATTTCTTTTTATTACAATTTAACAATCTAAAGTAAATCATTGGGTTTATTATATGTGTGACTTGGACACACATATAATGTATAATATAAACGAATTTTGACTTGGACACACATATATGTGTTATATTATACACATATGTATAATATAAACGAATGTGTGACTTGGACACACATATAATGTATAATATAAACGAATTGTGATAAACGAATTTTGGAAGGGAAGAGAAGGGAAGGAAGGAAGGAAGGAAGGAAGGAAGGAAGGAAGGAAGGAAGGAAAATAGATTGTTTAGTGTGTTGCAGTTTAGATTAAATAATATAAACGTAAGTGTATTTCTTCTCTTTCCCATTCTCTTCTCCTTCTCCTTCTCCTTCTCCTTCTCCTTTTCCTCTCTTTTAATCTCAAAGAAAACTCATGCATTTTATAATTTTGCATTTCTGTCAAAGTAAGTTATTATTCCACATTTGTAAAATCTAACAAATATTTATCCAGTGAATTGCCTTGGCTGGGAATGGAATTTTGTGTGAACACATCAGTATGTGTGAGTGTATAACCATTGTGTACTTGTATTTATACCCATTTTTTAAAGTAAATTTGCTTAGAGAATATAAACGTGAGAGAAAGCATAATATTATTTTGCTACTGGTTCATTTTTTGAAATGTTTAGAATTATAAGGCAGTTATGGAAAGGTTTAAAAGTTTTTTTTCCTAGTTAAATAACAGAATAACGTATTTGGAAGTGACCATAAATGTAGTTACTGCAAGTCCTTGGTAGCTGATTCAATTGCAATCTCTTTTTCTTTAATAGCAGATTAACAAACAGGAACAGATAACATTCCAGTGTGTCTAAAATTCCTTTATAATCACATAAAATAAAGAGTATTTTCATAAATGGCTGTGGAAAGATCTCTGAAATTTAGGATAATGCAGACAAATGTATATGCAAAGTTAAGCCTGCTTTCTTAAAAGAAGGGTCTGTTTTTTTCAACTAAATGATTATTATTACTTATTTATCAAATTTATATGGCCATCCATCTTGCAAAAAGTGACTCTAGGTATGGCATACAAGGATTACTTATTTAGCATTTTGCTAAATATATAACAACAGTTATTCATTAAAATATAAAAATAAAAAAGCAAAGTGTAAGAGAGAATAAATGGAACCACCTCAAGATTTCACTGGTTCCCTTCAGATTCCCCTTCCCCACCCCACAAGCCTGATGACAGCCAGATTTTGAGGTACTTCTGAAGAGATTTTGAGGTACTTCTGAGATGCAGCTACTCTCATTTGTGGCAGGAACAAGGAGAGTGTTCTATAAGAGGGCTGTAATTTCATAAGATTTCATGGGACATATTGATTATGATTTTAATTCGAATTTCAGTATTATGTGAACATGGCAAAGTGTATACTGGTTTCTTCTTTTCTTATATTGGTAGGATAGGATAGTTCTCTTGTCTATCCTTGTATTCATACTTCTGTGTATAAATTGAGAATTTTTATCTGGCAAATATCAACCAGAATAATTATACTACTCTAATCTATAGAAGTATTGTAACATTTTCTCATGAAATTTAGCAGTTACACTCAAGTCACAGCTCACTTTGCCAGATGGATTACATTGTTTACTTGTTTTTGAGGAGAACATTCAAGGAGAAATTCTCTTAATGGTTTAGAACTCACTACTAAAAATGGTTGATGCATATAGCGCTTTTTCAGAGTTATAATTCAGAGAGATAAGGCATACAGAGTCCAACATTGGGCTCTCACAGAAGTTATTCCAGAGTATGAAAGTTTCCTGTTAGAAGCTTCATACTGAATGCTCCCAATATCCACTTGTCAGCTTTGATAACCAGAGAAAGCTTAGTAGTAGCAGTAGCCTATTTTCAAGTATGGCAGTCCTGCAGTCCCGCATAACCAGTAAAGGAGAAAGGGCCATATCACTAAATGGAAATTATTGCAGGATCCCAAAGCACCAGTCAACTGTCTCGTTACTAGTAGAGAGATAGAGTAATGGAGCTGGTGATAGCAGTGAGGCTTGGAGACTTCCAGCAGCATGACTTTTGGAGTAGCTGTGGCAAATCTATTGCTTTTTTAAAAATGCCAGCAGGTCACAAAACTCTGCTTAGTAGGCCTCAGTTAGTGCTTAATGGCTATGGTTTGTATGTTGTGCAAGCCTGGAGAACACACTTCTGCTCAAAAGTACAACCTCACATAATCATGCACTCTTTCGTCTATTTGTCCTGTGATTTTATTCCTTGTGTCAGTGAAGTGGGTTGGACAGCCATGACTCCTTCATGATTTGATTGAATGAGGAGTGATGGATCTGATTCATTCTACTCTACTGTGATGATAGGCCTGGCCACCCAATGTGATATCTATTTGTGTTTCATCCTGTTTCTATTCTTCGTCTGATAATTGCTTGTAGGTGATAGTCATTACACCTTCATGCTTACTGAAACATATGCTCGTCCAATTATTGTTGATTGTGAACAACTGTTTGAAATCATCCAGTTTGGGCTATAGCTCTTCCTTGCACTGTGCAAAAGATTTCCTTGCTTTTTATCTAAAATTAATTAGCTAAGTAACCATCAAATCATAATGTTTTGGTTTTAACTACAGTTAATATGGTTATAACTTTCTTCAGTTTTCAACTTCTGGCACATTTATGGAAATATCCTTAAATTTGCATGTGGCTTTAGATCGTAGGTTGAAGTTTGTGCCTACAGGGAGATTGAACGCATAGTCTCCTGGTTCCTAGCCTGGTGCCTTAAAAACAACACTAAATTGGCTTCATTTTGGTATTATCACAATCACTATCTTTTTTCAGATAGGATTACTTGATTTATATCCACTTCCTTAATTTTGATAACAGTTTTGTTTAATACACTGTAACTTATTTGTTTGTTTATTAAACCCTCCCCCCCATCTCACCTCGGGAAAACTCTGGCAGCTTAAAACATTAAAATTTGTATTTCCAAGTACATCTGAGTGTACATTCGTGGGATGTACTTTGGCTTTCAAGATGCTTCACTTCAGGCCTCCCTTCCCTAATTTTGCTACTGCGAGTGCACCTGCCCTCTTCCTCCCTCTTTCTTTCCTTCCCATTTTTTTCCTCTCTTGATATCTCTCTTGCTGTCTTGTGGTCACTGCAACAGACAGCTGGCTCATCTAATATTGTGTTTCAGTGGTAGGTTTCAAAATTTTTTACTACCAGTTCTGTGGGTGTGACTTGGTGGACGTGGCAGGGGAGCGATACTGTAAAATCTCCATTCCCTCTCAAATCAAGGGGAAGGTTACTGCAAAATCCCCATTTCCTCCCAATCAGCTGGGATTTGGAAGGCAGAGAATAGATGGGTGTGGGGGCAGTCAGAATTTTTACTACCGGTTCTCTGAATTACTCAAAATTTCCACTACTGGTTCTCCAGAACTGGTCAGAACGTGCTGAAACCCTCCTCTGCCATGTTTCCCTGAAAATAAGACCCTGACTTATATTTTTTTGAACCCTGAAATAAGCCCTCGGCCTTATTGCCATGCGCTCAAAAGCCCAATTGGGCTTATTATCAGGGGATGTCTGATTTTGGGAAAAAACAGGGTAGTATTCTTTCCTTAAAAGAATGTTATAATTGCCTTTTTGGAAAAAGAATCCCTCCCTGGATAAATAACTGTACATAAAATGCATGTAAAATAAATTCAGTTTCTTTTTTATCAGAGTCTTGCTACTTTTCAAAGTGCAGCCTCTTGCATGCTTCCTAAATCTTAATGCAATTCTTAGCCCTTAGGTAAATACTTTCTATATATCTCAATCAGAGTGCCAGAATTTCTAATATTTTAAATTATGTGTTGCAAATTTAACTCTGGAAAGTATGCCTAAACATGTGTATGTTAGGAGCAAATGTAGAAAGAAATGCATACTGTATGTTAAGAAAGAAATATCCAATACTGGACTATAAAGGAGGTTTGTTTAGGAAAAATATGTATTTTAGGACAGCATGCATAAATACGTATATATTGGGATAAACATCCTGAAGAATTTGCTATAATGGTGATGTTACCGTTGTGTCTTCCATAGCCAAGCAGGGATAATACTCAGCTCTAAAAAAAGCGAAACATAAAAATTCTATATTGATATTTAGGGAATGAAATCTTACATTTTCTTCCTGACAATTCAGAATCTTTTCTGTTAAAACCGCTATCGCCACAAAAAAGTGCTGAGAGTGCAGTTGAATGGTGAATTTCATAGACCAAAGTTAAATATCTGTTACTCTTTATTGACAGCTCAGTAGACTTATTCGTTTTAAAACAATTGCTCAGAGAAACATGATTCCCTAAAGAAAAATGGTAATGCCTTTGCAGCTATGGCAGCTTTCTATTATTCAGCATTGCACGCATTTTGCTTTCAGACACATTTATAAGTGCAAGAACATCACGAGCTTGAACTAGAATCCATGGTGAGGATTTGAAATAGGACTCCATATTGGTATCCTTGGGCCTGAATTTTTTCTTATATTTGGCTATTGGTTTACCATCAAAAATATTCTAGAATCATGTTTTTCTGGTTAATTAGAATTTGCTTACTTAATTTTTGTCATTCTGATACCATCTCTTGCTAGTTGGGACCGATTTGAACAGTGCTGCCTTTAGTGGTTTATATTTTAATTTGTGTTTCTGTTCTGGTTTATGAACAATAATAAGGCCTTGCTTGAATATTCACTGCCTTTTAACTTTTGAACTAAGGAAGATGCTTTCTCTTACTTTAATGATAGCAGCATGGCATGGGATTGATCAGTAGTGACATTTGACTGGAGAGATCCAGCACATTTGCCTGTTGTTTATTGAAGTATTTTCTTCAAACAGCTCCCTCGCAAGTTAGTGGTGTAATGAAAGAAAAAGTGCTGCAAAGGAGTGTGGAGCTTTCCTGGCAGGAACCTGAGCATCCCAATGGAGTCATCACAGAATATGAAATCAAGTATTATGAGAAAGTAAGCATTACTTTGAATGTGGGCCATTCTTCTGTTCGTGTCATTGCAATAACTTTCTGTAGCGGACTAACATTTTGCATAGCCAGCCTGCAGCCTTAATTTTGGTTGCCATTCTGTATTACTACTGAAGATAATCTTACCCATTTGATTCTATCTTCTCTAATGCACAAAGAGAAGGTAGTAAAATTAAACCACCATTTTAATGAACAAAAGCTTTGATTGATGAATTATTGAGGGCAACCTTAGTTGATAATGCCACAAAGCAATTAGTTAGGATGCACTACAGGTAGTCCTCAAGTTACAAAGGCAACTGGAACTGGTATTTCCATTGCTAAACAATGCAGTCATAAAGTGTGATGTCACATGGTCACATTGCTTAGCAATGGTAATCTCTACAGTATCTGTTGTAGTTGTTAAACAAACATTGTAGGTTTGTGCATAAGCACCTCCGCACAACATCTCGCTGGCTTCCAACAACCAAACCAATTGGAGAAGTCAGAAAGAAGTTGTAAGTTCTAGGTAGCTTTGCAAGCAAGCTGACAAGCAGATAAGTGGCTGCTGGTGAATGGGAGGCCATGCACAGGTAGACAGGGAAGTGCAGCAGGGTTTGGATGACAACAAAGTTGCAAAAGGGATGGGGAGATGCAGCGCAACTGTAACAGGGTTTAGAGTCATTGCTGCCAAGTCAGAGAATGTGCCTAAGTGACTGGGGAGGTACAGTGCAAGCACAGTGAGGCTTGAGAAGGGTATGAGAGTGGCAAGGGAACTGTCGTGCCAACACAGTGAGGCTCAAGGAGGGCATACAAGGATGTGTGAGTGCCTAGAATGGCTTGTCACAAGCAGCAAAGCTCAGGTAAAATGTACAAATGGTTGTGGAAGAGCAGTGTAATCCCAGTGAGGCTCAGCAAAAGGGTGCAGGAAGTTGGGTTGCAGGAATACAGAGGGGCTGGGGACAGTGCACAGGGAGGGGCAGATTTACCTGAGTAACTTGCAGTTTTTCCTTTTCCCATTGACTTTGACTTGTGGGAAGCGAGCAAGGAAAGTCAGAAATCTAAAGCAGGTGATCACAGGAAGCTCAACCATGGGAAGGGCAAGCTTGTTGCCAAGTACCCAGATTGTGACCACAGAAATGCTGGGACAGATGGAACTTTGAGGTCTGGTCATAAACACAAGTTGTTTAGTGCTGTTGTAATTTCAACCAATCACTGAACAGTGGTGGTTAACTGAGGACTATCTGTTTGTACTCTTTACTGTAATTGGGAATGAAGAAAATATTTTGAAATGCATTTACTACTAAAAATTATTGATAAATTATTACAGCATTTAAAATGCACTTGTTCTGATATAGTAATATACAAATTATTATAATATTAATTGGTTAAAATTAGGATAATTGACACTCCAAAATACTTAATTATTAACCATGTTTATAACCTTCAGACTTTAGAGCACTGGATTGCTTTATAAAAGACTTCAGAATGGAATTATTATAATTTCAGATAATTAACCTGGAAAGAAATCATTGGAAATATAATACCAGAAGAAAGATACCTGCAAGAGAAATTGCAGGAATTGTTCTTTATATATATATATATATATATAGACTGTCCTTGTCTTACAACTGGAATTGAGCCCAGAATTATAGTCATAAATTGTACCGATCATTAAGGAAGTTACCAAATGACCAACCTGATTTTATGACATTTTTTACAGTAGTCATTAAGTAAACCACAGGGCAACGCCATGATTGTTAAGCAAACCCATTCTCTGCAATGGGTGATGGTTTTTTTTTTTTTTTTTTGCCAGAGACCTGATGTAAAAGCATTTGCTAGCAAAAAAAAAAAAAAAATCTTAAATTGCAGTCACATGACTGCAGGATGCTCAAACGTCTGTAAATTCAAAACAGTTGGCAAGTACCTCAAATGCAATCACATGGCCATGGGGGCTGGCTGTCAGAACTTTGAATGGTTGCTAAGCGACCAATCACAACTAATAGACTGTCTATACTTATTTTCTCCAACCTTGGATATCTACTTAAATCTTGGTAGATTTACCATGGAAAATTGTATTTGATAATATTAGCTAACTTCTTACATTTAGCTAATTCCTTACAATTTATTAATTTAATAATAAAATATTGTCACAATCTCTCAAATCTGGGCATTATGAAGGAAACATAAAACTGTAGTCTTTAGATTATATCAATAACAAATTTAAAACAAAACAATAAATAGTTAACTGGACATTTTCCTACTCTTATTAGGCCTCAGAAGTGTTGAAGTCCCAAGCTTCTTGAAATTCAGAGCAGAAGGGTCCAAATACATAGTATAAAGCTTTAGGGTGTAACTTAAGTATTGTATTACCTTTCATTTTATGTATATAGGCACCCAGTACAGTTGCAATGATGTGATAATCACATGTGCCACCCTTTGGACGTCTATATCTGAAAAAAAATGCCTTTGAAAATTCTTATAAAATGAATGGCACAATTTTTTGGAAAAGTAGAAATGATAGGACAGATGTCTTTATATTATAAATATTTATATAAATATAAATATTTTTATTTATGAAGGTTTAGTCAAAGTTAAAAACTTAGAACTTCAGCATTGATTTTGCTGTGAGGTTATTCTTCTAAATATAGATTACATTCACATGGTGTAATTCACATAGTCCTCATCTAGTGACTGCTGCATTTAGTGTCTGTTCCAAGTTACAATGGTAATTAAAATAGTTTTCTGGCCAATCCTTGCAGTTACAGCCTTTCCAGGTCTGTAAAGCAAAGGAAAGATGAAGTAAGATCATAAGCATATTTGTAATTTCACTTAGCAACTGCTTCATTTAATTACTATTTTCCCCTTTCTTTCTTTGTTTCTGTCTCATTCCATTTCTCATTTTAGAAATAATTTGGAGAGAGTAAAATACATTTTTTTCTTTAACTTTCAATTCTGAAACACTGCATGATGGCTACTGTGTGTAACATTCTCCGTGAATCAGGCAGTTATGGCTTTCAGTGTCATCTTATCAAACAGGAATAACATTAGATGAGATCCAATCCTAAGGCTAGAAATAGTCCACATTTTTCGTGATGAAGAATGTGAAGAGAATTTGCTGATAACTTAAAACTGGATTGGATGACTAATATAAGCAGTTCCACAAATTAGGTAATCCTGACCTATGTAATTCTAAGGTTATGAAGCTAACATGGCCTGTGAGAGAGAATGTGAAAATCAGCTTAACACAAAATGTTTCTTGAAAAGACAAAGTGAGCCCCACTAATAGCATACCTATTAGATGATTTTACTATAACACCACTGACAGGATTGACTGAGATAACACTCTTGGAACACCCTGTCCCAACAGAATCTGACTTGAAGTAGATACCAAACCATTTAGTCCACAGAAGCAACTCAGTTTTGGGTAGAGAGCCAGAAGATACAAAGTAGGTTTGAGAAAAGGGGGTGGGATATATTGTAACACTGCTTAGAAGTGCCATATAGCTTTAAAGCCCCAAATTATTTAAAGCAAATTAGGATTGATCATGACCTTTTATCCAAATACAGTTATACATTGGTAACAGCTTCCTGTTTAGAGTCCATTTTCACATAACACCTATGATACTGTATTTGACTTCTAGAATTCCTGATTCTGTTTCATCTTGACCAAGGCATCTATCTTAGTTTCTAGACTATGAAGTGAATATGAATTGTTAACACACTACTTAGCATTTTGTGTGAACTCAGCCACAGAATATGCTAAAATGAGAGTTATTGTGCTTTAGATGGATTTCTGTCTTATTCCTTTTTAATATTAAATAATAAAAATGAACCAAAAATTTTTGAAACTATTTGTAGTTTAATATTTTTGTAAAAGTAAATTGATATTTGCTAGTTGATATTTAAGTAGAAAACACCGTTTTAATTTGACCATCATGAAATGTTCAAGCATATTCTTCAGATAATTTTTATACTACAGAACTGTAACAATTTTTTTGATGTACAGTAGATTCCCTCAGAACTGTACTATAGTACTATACTCTATACTATAGAACTGTAACAAAAATGTTGGTGTAGATGCCCCCGACTAATATAAGATCCTACATTTTAACCAGGGCTGTGGAGTCGGAGCCGGAGTCGGAGTCGAGGAGCCAGAGTCGGAGGAATTTTTGGGTACCTGGAGTCGAAGTCGGCAAACAATGCACTGACTCCGACTCCTACTAAATTTAGATTGGAATTTTTTAAAAAGCAAGTTTAAATGTCCCAATTCTCCCGACTCCACAGTCCTGATAACATGATTGATAATTTAAACTAAAGATAACTGCACATAGATCATTAAGACCTACCTTTCTTGAGTTTAGTGCAGGCGTGAAATGCTACTGGTTCACTCATGTTCGGGTGAATCGGTAGTGATAAAAACTACCGGTTCAGGTGAACCAGTAATAAAAAAAAGCTACCAGTTCCTCCGAACCAGTATTTCCGACGATCAACTGTGCCGCGTTGTTTAGCTTTGCTAGAAAGCAGGAAATCCTGCTTTCTAGAGAAGCTAAATCACGCGGCACAGCTGATCCCACCTCTCTGTTCTACTTACCTTCCCAAGCCTCCTTTTGGTGCATACTGTGCATGCGCACACAACGCACACACAGCATATGTGCGCGGACAGCGAACTGGTAGCAAACCGGTTCAGATTTCATCACTGGTTTAGTGTGATATAGATAAACCAACTATCATAGATTTACTATCAATGACTGATTTACTGCCGATTTTTATTTTAAAAAATATGATCTAACTTTAATAATTTAGTAAATTATTACTAAAAATTAATTTAATAATTTAGGTACAAATTCACTAAAAAAAAAAAAAAACTTCTGGGGAATCCATTGTGTATAAGCCTTGCATAAGGTTGTTACCCCTGTAAAAAAATGTTACTCATCCCCGTCCTCATGTATTGTATGGGAAATAATAAGAATGCATCTACCACCAAAAAACATTTTTAATAGAAGAAAACAGATAGAGATACATTTAAATGCACATAGACCTTTCTGGGTCATTGTCTGTCCTATTAAAAATAAAATGAGCATGCTTCTGCTTCAGTTAATGTTAAGCTGTTGCTATCAGAGGTGTTCTTCCACCCATAAATGAAGTCAGGTAGAATGAGCTTTGTAGAGTCTGCAGAGCTGAAATAAATAATTGTTATGATTTTTCTAGGTAGCTGAAAAAGAACATCTTATTTCCTAAGAGTAGGGAGGAACGTGCTGATTCCTGAACTGATACTTCACAATATTTGAAACTGATTGATGAACAAGCGAAAGTCCGCAGTCAAACAGGCAATGATTTTCTCTCTTCACTTTTATGAACAGCACCATGTGCTTCTCATTTACATTTTGTGTTATTTTAAAATCTCCTCAGTGAAATGACATTGTGTTATGCCGCAGCAGAGTCTCTGCTAAATTCTTTATGCAGGAGGGGAAAAAAAAAATCTCTTCTAATAAATTGAAATAGGGTGCCAGGAGCCAGCTGTCAATTATTGATACAAAGCAAAATGAAAATCTAAAAGTTAAATACCACTCAATTGTGTATTTATGTTTGCAGGACCAAAGGGAGAGAACTTATTCAACAGTGAAAACCAGAGCCACTTCTGCTTCGGTTAATAATCTGAAACCAGGAACTGTATATGTTTTCCAGATTCGTGCTTTTACTGCTGCTGGCTATGGAAATTATAGCCCTAGATTAGATGTTGCTACACTAGAAGAAGCCACAGGTAACACTTACTTACACTTTTTGGCAATTAATATCACCAAGGAAACCCAAAACGTATAGCAAATTGGTGGAATGGAAACATTTCTGCCTTTCTCAATTATAGTCTCATTTCTCACTTCTCAATTAAGGTCTCAAGATTTCCTTTAATTTACCTTGAGGTTTACAAGCAAGACTTAAGTCAGTGCAATTATCTGTCTTAGAAAAAAAATATATATCTTAGGGCTGTTGTTTTTTGCTATGAATTCTTCAATAAAAATTTAAGGGTTTAAAAAAAATCATAAAGCAACATACAACACAAAATGATTCAGTGTCTTAAGGCTTTTTATTTTAACATTCCAAATGAATGGATGGTATTTTTTGTTCCCATTCAGATCACATGATTAATTCTTCTTGAATCCTTCTGATATCAATAATAGTTTCTCGGTAGAATCTTTATTGCTGGCTCTTAACATAACATCTTTTCTATCGACACTGGATATATTTAGGAATTATTCTCAGATCTTATTTATATAACTCCATTGTGTCCCATTTTCCAAAGGGAATAAAAACCGACTAGAACAGCAATATTTTTTTGTGTTTTTGGTTTTTAAACTGCTCTTCTGAGGATTATGAAAGGCCTACACACTTTCTGTCTTCAGTACTTCTCTTTAAATATTTATATTTCAAAAATACCGTTAAATTTATTTAATTCACTCTGGATGCTAGCAAGAATGGAAGTAGGCAATAGCAAAAGTTATCATTTATAAATAACTATATACAGAGATAGACATTATATACAAGAGTAATTGCAAACATCTGCTACACATTATTCTTTAACTGTTGTGCAATATTCATGACAAAAACAAGATACTTATCTATATACCCAGAACTAAGTCTGTTTTGGGACTTTACACTGAATCTAGATGTAAGGTCCACTGAACAAGATGACTTCTGAGACCTGATACAAATCTTACATATTAGTGCATTCTCTTCCAAATTCACTAACAGCCACAGTTACTAAAGCCTTTTTCTTATTACAGATAGTCCTCCATTTACCACCACAATTGAGCCCAAAATTTCTGTTGCTAAGCAAGGCAGTTGTTAAGTGAATTTTGTTCCCCTTTTACAATCTTTCTTGCCACAGTTGTTAAGTGAATCACTGCAATTGTTAAGTTAGTTAACACGGTTGTTAAGAGAATCTGCCTTCCCCATTGTCTTTGCTTGTCAGAAGGTCTCAAAAAGTGATCACATGACCCCAGGACACTGCAACCGTCACAATTACATGCCAGTTGCCCTTCATCTGAATTTTGATCACATGACCATGGGGACCGTGCAACAGTCATAAGTATGTGAATCAGATCATAAGCTATCTTTTTCAGTGTCATTGTAACCTCAGTCACTAAACAAATGGTTGTTAGTCGAAGACAACTTGTACTTTGATATAGGTCTCATGTTCCTCTCCCTCTTTAATCTCTTTCCCCTCTCCCCATGCCTGTCTTATCCTGGCCCCTTACTCTTGGAAGAATTTGGACTAAGTTTGGTTTTGCAATGAAGAATTCATTTGAAAGTGGGAAAATGTGTTTGACAGCCAACTCCAGCATGTGAGAAACAGTAGTCTGCCCAGGTTAAGAAATTGACAGGTAGAGGCTATGGGGAGGAAAATTTATGAAATGAGGCAAAGATTTACAGCAAATCTATTTGGGACTGTATATGAGAGGAGGATATTTGAGTATCAGAGATTATTCACCTGAGTATCTGAACTTCTGGAGATGGTGTATCTGCTGTGAGGAGAACAGGAAGAATTATGCTAAGAAACAAAGGATTTCATTCTTTTTGATGGAAAAAAAAAGACAGCAAGCAGAAAATTCCTTCCAAAAAACCAAAATGCATGGCCAAAAGTTTTAACTAAAAAGGAGGTGAAAAAAATTAGTCCTTTTGTTACTTTATTTCATTATCATTCCCACATGCTTTAAACTTTGAGAGGGACTGTTTTTTCCATTATTGGGGGATTTCTGTTTCTCACCTGACAGCTGCTCTTCCAGCATCTTTCCAAAATCCATTTTCCCCCTAAGAGTTGAAGCTGCAGAACAAAAGAACATTCATATCCATTCATTCTCTAGAGACCTTTTAGGAAGTCCCATGTAGCAGGACTATGCAGAGATCCACTGAAAAATAAAGCTAATGATGGAACTGAAACTTTGTTTTACACACAGCAATTTTGTTTTAACTATTACAAGAAACAGTAACAAAATGTTTTCAATATCTGTTACTGCATGCTAAATTGAGAGGAACACAACAGTGGTGGGAATACCACTAGAAAGAGAAAGTAGAGAAAGAATGCACACACCAAGCTTGAAAGAACCAGAATATCTTTAATTTTATTTTTATTGAATGGTGCTTAATTTTGGGTTTCCAGGAACTGTGGAACCCAGACCTATGACTAAGGTTTCGAACCAGGTCGTACCACTGTTTCTAAAAGGGAGCATAGATTGGCATGTTTAGTCTAGAAGCTTCTGCAGTTTACTTTTTTAAATTATATTCCAGAATTGCTATATTTTTCAACCAAAACTTGCAGATTTATTTAAGCAATTGTGTTGGCTGGCAGAAATGCAACAGATCCCATTTCCTGACATAAAGCTAAAGTAATGAGAAATCTATAGGTGTTGAATGTTTTTGCCTGTCAGGCAAAGTACCATACTTTTCTCTGACTGAAAAAGCAGCACTTGTTTCCTGCTCAGAAATACTGAATACACATTCTATGCAATAGATTTTTTTAAAAAAATGAAATTTCTAAGAATTGGTGAGATAGATGATAGATAGATAGATAGATAGATAGATAGATAGATAGATAGATAGATAGATAGATAGATAGATAGATAGATATTCTTAATTTTAATTCTCATCCTTGCCTGTTTCTTTCTCTAATACAGCCACTGCTGTTTCCAGTGAACAGAATCCTGTAATCATAATAGCTGTGGTAGCTGTGGCAGGCACAATCATCCTGGTCTTCATGGTTTTTGGCTTCATCATTGGGCGAAGGTATTACTTTAAAATATTAAGATGGTTAAGATGGACAGGAATTGGAAAAAACTCAAATGTACATTAATCATTGGTAAACAGCTGGTTTATGTAGATACACCTGTACAGATTGCCAGTGGGTAAGCAGCTTTCTAGGGACTGAAAGGAACAAAAAGTTTAGATCACAATGTCATTTTGCCAGAAGTATCTGATTCAATTCATATCCATATGACTAGTTTTATTTATGAATGTGTTACCAAAATGTATGTCGATATATGTATTTAAAACTATTTTGGCTTATCTTAAAAGACAAATTCCAGGAAGAGTCATGACTTTTTCTAACCACGTATCACGAAGGACCTAAAACACTACGTATAATAATCTGTGCTCCATTTTTTAATGAAGCCCATCATTTGTCTCTTCCAAGAGTCCTTTGAACAAAAATAGTAATAGTAATAGATATAAATCATTCATTGGTGATCACTGAATACTTATCAATTCATAAACTATCAGCTGTAACAGTGCACATTCTTTAAAGTAAGCATGTAAAAAAACCTAGAATTATATTTCTTATTATGTTCGTATTATTACTTCTAACATATTAAAGTGTGACACAGTTTTAATTAAAAATTGTTTTCTTCCCCTAGACACTGTGGCTATAGCAAAGCAGACCAAGAAGGAGATGAAGAACTTTACTTTCATTGTAAGTGCTTTGCTGTTATTTCATCCAGGAGATTCCAGGCCAATTACAGTAGATTGGTGCTGGCACTAATAGAACAGTGACAGTGTTAAAAGAACATTTTTGCTGAGAGCAAACATTTTAAATTTGTGTAAACCACAAATGTAAAGTTTTAAAAAAATTACTTGTTCCAAGGTAACATCATAAGTTTTATTACTGGGTTTTGATATACAGGTAGTGCTCACTTAGCAACCGTAATTGGGATCTGCATTTCCATCGCTAAGCACCCCAATTGCTAAGGAAAAAATCATATGACTGCCATGGGCTTTATGACCTCAGTTCCCCCTTTAATTGCCAAGTAAAACATCATGCTTGTTAAGCAACATATGTGACTACTACTTACAATTTTACTTCGTCTTCCTTTATTTACTCTGCTTATTGCAAGCCAGTTGCAAAGCACACAAATGGTGATCATGTGTAACTGCAGGACACTGCGATGGTCATGAATTCATACCAGTTGCAAAATGCCTGAATGGCAATCAGTGACTGTGGGATGTTGTGATTTTCATAAATGCAAGGATTGATCACAAAGCTGCTTTTTTTTTTACACCATTGTAACTACGACCGTTTGCTAATCAAGGCAGTCATTAAGCGAGAACTATCTATATGCTTCTTTCCAGTTCACAAACTTTGGATGAACATGCAATAGTTTCTTAATCATTCTTCTGGAGCAAAGATGATTGATGTAATTAATAATTGTTGGCCCAGCAAATTTTTTGATTATGACATTTATATATTTCGTCAGTTGTACCCAAATCGAAAAACTAATAATGATGAACATATATGATGGAAATAATAATAACAATGTTTCTTTCTAAATTAGTTTTCAGTAAAAAGCCAGCATGAAATGCGAAAGTGTTTTATGTTGAAAATAGCCCAATCAAGTTTTAATTTATCCGTGAACTGTATCAACTAACTTTAGTACATATAGATATGAATTGAATATTTGAATTGTTTAAAGACAATATTAGTAATTGTCGATGTGAATGTAATCTTGTGTACTAATATGTGTATTATATTTATTTCATTAATTCTGTAATCCTCAACATTTCCATAGGAATAATGACTATCTGAATATGTATCCATCAGATTACAAAGTTTTCTAAATTTTGTCAATTTGCTACCCAGAAGCGAAGCAAATATTTGATAGTATCAAATTAAATTAATATTTATTTAAATTTGGAGTTCGATTTTCATTGTATCAATATTTCTGCTGTGTTTTATATGTTGTACTCTATTTTATTGTGAGCGGCAGCAAATGCTTATATAAGCAGAAAGACGGAGTAGAAATATGTAGGACAAAATTGTATTTTAGGACAAATCGCTTACCAAATATGGATGCTAAGAAAGTACCTAGAAAATATGCATACCAAGAGAAATATGTATAATAGTTCATTCAGTAGTTTATGAAAATATTTTTCTACGTGTGAAGTGATGCAGAAGAATACAGTTGGAAAAATAAGTATCTGAGCAAAAGTGGAAATTACAGATTCACTCATCACACTTAGGAGATCAACAAGAGAACAGCTGTGAATGCAGATATGTGCAGGATGATAATTATTTAAATCAATGGAAATTTTTAGTTAAAATCCTGGAATTTCAGAATAAGGTGAAATAATATTAAATATATCCAAGAGCTGTGGTCCAAATTATATGATCACTCTGCCAAGCCACCTGGATTTAGCTACTTCCCCCCGCCCCCTAAATTTAATAACTATTGACGATGTTAATCACACCTTAATAGAAATATCTGGTATTCATGTCCATACAATGAATAAAAAATTCTCTTCAGCCTACTGTCCTTATATTGCAATTTCATGATTTGGTGCAGACTTGCCCATTTCTCATTTGATGAATGTATAGTGAAGATACCTATTTACATTTTCTGCTCCTTTATTTTGAAAATCTGTTGAACAATCAAAAGATGAATGGAAAATATACCTGTATTAAAGAGAAGCTACTGAAATGTATAAAAAGACACCGTTCAGTAACCTTATAGCAAAAGGATTAATTTAAAAGTGCCAACCACAGATATTTTACTATAGCAATTCCTTGATGCTCAGCATTGGATAGAGTGCGCAGTTACTTCAAAGGAGGATTTCATAATGCACAGGAGCACATAAGAAACAACTATTTCCACACTGTAAAAGCAGCTGCATCTTTTCTTGGCTTAAGCAACTGCTTCAGAAATGGTTCCCAATTGTTTCCACATGTGTGTTCACATAAGCCCACTTTGCTTCTTATAAAAATTAGGAAAGAGGTGTTTTGTACAGATCCTCACACACTCCAAAATACTTTTTTTTTTTTTTGAAGGATTTGGTTTTTGGTAACTGAAGATTCAGATCCATGTTAAGTCAGAGTTTATATTTCCCTTTTCCTCTTTTCAGAAAATCGGAGCAGCCTTTATTTGTTCAGCTCATCTGACAGCATTAAAATCAATGTATGGCATTTTATTGGGCTCCCTCCACTGAAGGAAGGCTATCCTTTGATGACTATGCATGGGAGGTAGATTTTTGAGAAGCCAGCAGCAGCTGCAAGGGAAAAAGGGGAAATTACTGAAATTCTCCTTCTTGATCTCTAATGGAAGCCTTCCCTCAGCGAAGGAAAACAGTGGGTTTCACTCTTCACAGAGCGCAGGTTGAAAACATCCTGTCTAAATCAAGCCTTACTGAGAAAACCAAAAACAGTAAAGAGGATTAGAATTACCACGTTCTCATTTGCTTTAAAAATAATGCAACAGCAGATATCCCACTATTAAGAGTGTGAGAGGATTAATAATAGTGTCTCATTTTAGTTGCAGTGAAAATCTTCACATATTTAAAATAGTTCTTTTTAAAAAATGCACTTCCAAGTAATATCTGAGAAGAAAGTGCAGTTAATTTTTTGTGGGTGGGGGGAGGAGAGAAGGGGTCTTTCATGTATATGTGTTTATAAGGGAAAGTGCTAGCCAAAAAATGTTTTTCCTTAGCATGCACTGATTTTTAAAGTGATATGTTTGGGGAAAATTATAAATAGGTTAACAACTTAGTCTTAATTGTCAGAAACTAATTTTGAAAATAACATTTTATTCCTTGTTTATAGTCCTTTCTAGAAGCTCAGTTATCCAATATTAAGGGAAGTTAAAAGCAGATTATCTACCATAAATTCTTACTTTTTTCTTCTTTTCTCATCTAATTGTATTTTTTTCAGAGTCTTTAGACAGAAAGCATAGTTTTTAATTTGATATGGTTATTGTTTCAAAGGAAAAATTAAATAGCATGCTGTATTCACTACAGGTGGTTTTCAACTTACGACCAATTGCTAAAAGTTACAACAGCTTCAAAAGGATGTTTTATGGCTCATAAAGTACTTGCATCTGTTGTAAAATGTCATATCGCCACCCTGACCCCACCCTGCAGTGCTATGTCTGCATTTCGAGCCCTTAGCAAACTGTTTGCATTCATGAACAGGAGCTAAGTGCCCCACAGTCATGTGATTACATTTGCAATCTTCTCTGCAGGCTTCCCCAGAAAGTAAGTTTGGAAGCCAGCAGGAAATGTTGCAAGCACAGGGGATAGAGGGGTGCTGAAATTCTTTGTGGGGATTTAGAAAGGGAAGTGAATCCTGAAGATTTCAGCTCCCTTCCTGAACCACCAGACTGGAGTTCCCCTCCATGCACAGAGAGAAAGATAAATTCTTTGTACAGCTCCAGGGATAGAACTGAAATCTTTAGATTTCAAATCCATTCCTGCAGCTCCATGAAGGATTTTCTCTCGCTTCAATGATGAGAATACAACTTCTTTGTGGGGCTGCAGGAATGGATCTGAAATCCTAAAGATTCCGGTCCATCAAAGATTTTGCCTTCCTGCTCATAGGGAAATATAATTTTTTTGGTGGAGCATTTGAGAGAGAAAAGGTTGCCAAGAGGATTTCAGCTCTGTGGAAATGAAATTTCTTAGTAGGCAGCTCTATTTGCTTCATCAATTTAACAATCCAGGAGTTTGCCTATTGACCACAACCGTAAATGCCAGGTTTGGGGTCATTGAATGAAGCAGTCACATGGGTGTCTTGTTTAACAATCATTTCACTCAGTAATTGAGATCATAAATCAAGGATTACCTGTAGTCATTTCAATTTTTCATCTTTTTGTTCCTGCACAATTCAGACAATCTGCTGACATATTGAAGAAATTAGACTTAATTTTTAATGATAAACTATAATAGCAACACTTTAACTAGCTCAGAGCACAATATTGGACAAAATAAACAACATTCTCTTTCAGTTTTTACTGAATTTTTTTACCTTTTAATAATCACAAATATTACATTTTAAAGGATATAGAAACATATAGTGGAAAAGTTCAGTTAAGCAACTCTCAATTTACATTTTGTTTACTCTTTCTGTTTTCTTTTAGCAGTGCCTTTGAATTTGAACAACATTACTTCATGTTGATATGCCAAGAGAGCTTTGGCATGTCAAAGTGTTTTATGACAGCTTGAATAAAGTACCATCAAAGACCCATTTGAAATTCACAAGGTTACCTCCAATTCAGGCCCTTACTATAAGTGCAAGGAGAAGGTTCATTCTCCATCTGCTTGCCTGAAAGCATAATATAGATATTTAAACTGTTGTTTTTCAGGCTGTTCCTTTTTTCCTTTGGAATGTAAATAGGAATGACTATCCATCAACTCCAGAAACTGAGCTATTATCATTACTACTAATCATATTATTGTTTGACTTAGTCAAAAATGCTATGCTGAAAATTAACATTTGCAGAATATTTGCATAATATCTATATTGCTGAGTCAAGGTTGACTCAGCCTTCCATCCTTCTGAGGTGGGTACAATGAGGAGCCAAATTGCTGGGGGCAATATGCTGACTCTGTAAACCACTTAGACAGGGCTGTAAAGCACTGTAAAGTGGTATATAAGTCTAAGTGCTATTCTATTGCTAGCATTGCATTTCCATGTAGTTAAAATGAAACAGGTATGACAATTGACACCTGTAATAATTCAGATGCTACAGTTATTCATTTACCAGGGAATAAATCTCACTACACATTAAAGGGATCTGTTGTTGAGAATATATATGTAGATCTGTTGGGCATGATCATTTCATTAGTAGCATTTTGGAAATTGTTGAAACCAATGTCTAAACATTTCTCCTTAAGATTCTTCAGTGTTACTGTCATTTTTCCCTCTGTTATTTATTTTTACCAAAGCAGAGAATTATTAATTTTTTTTCTCATTCCTTGCTCCTGCTTCCCCCTTGAAGAGGTAGTCTTCGTATTTCAACAAAAGCTGTTTTCTGGAAAACAAGAGTTCATTTCCCTTTCAGCCAGATAGAATATGCAGTTTTGGGGGATAACAAATTAGGAAACTTTTGATAATGCTAATAAAATATTCACCCTCGGGCAGCAGTTTTAAACCAATTGTGAGAACAAAGGCCAAATTGTTAATAATGACATATTTTTGAACTCAGAAATACAGACACATATTCCAGAATGTATATATACTGACTGATATGGTATAATTTTTATATAATAAAATGTGATTAGCTTTGTTTGGACTAAACAAAGCTATAATCACATTTTAGCTTGAAAAGTAGAAATTACAGGTAGTCCTCAACTTATGATTGTAAATAAGCCTGTAATTACAGTCAAAAGTTGTTGTGGTCATAAGCCAAGGCATCACGTGACCTGATTTTTAAATATTTTTGTGGTGGTCATTAAGCGAATACCATAGTTGTTAAGCAAATCTGTGTCCCCAATGGTCTGCAATTTTTGCCAGAAACTGGAAGTAAACACCAGAAAATAACGAAAAATGTCACAAAACATGATCATGTGACCATGGCAGGCTGCAAATGGCATTAGGATGAGCAAGTTGCCAGTGCACAAATGAGATATCATGATGGGGTGGGGGAGGAACAGCTGTCATAACTTCAAATACATGTCATAAGTAGCTCTGTAGAGATCTGTCATAAGTATGAAGAGTTCTTAATTGACCAGTCATAAGTCAGAATAACTATAGTGCTTGTTAGGACCAAATATAATTTGTATGCCCAGTTCCTAACGCAGAAAAAATATAAGTACGGTTTGAACAATGCATGGCATAGTTGCCTACACTGGGGAAGAGGGGGGTGTGGAGAAACTGGGGTCTTATTTATTAATCTGCCTCCTATTTGACCACCCTGTAAAACTGTTCGCTGGCCATAAACAAAAGCAATTTTGGGTGTTTCTGGAAAATAACTTAATTACCTTATATACCAAATGTTTTCTAATGCAATCACGCTGCTTCCTCCTTGTGTACCTACAAGAGATCCAGATGACAAAGAAATCCCATTTATAAAATGTATTTATATTGCATTTATATTATATATTTATATATATTCTGAAAATATAATTAGAAAATCTGTTAAGGAAGAAAAATCAGAATGTCTTTACAATGTTTGATTGTTTCAGCTAGGATTTCCTCATGTGGAAGCAGACTTGGTTTAACAAAAGCTTACCAGTTCTAGGGAATATTTTACATAATTAAATCTCGGGGTTGGATGCAACATAAATGGTTTGCTTCATCACAGTCATGCTTTCTTACATCATTACAGTTAAATTTCCAGGCACCAAAACCTACATTGACCCTGAAACCTACGAGGATCCCAATAGAGCAGTCCATCAATTCGCCAAGGAATTAGATGCTTCCTGTATTAAAATAGAGCGTGTGATTGGTGCAGGTAAGATGACTGGCTTCATATACAATTCTTGTGTCTAGGCAAATCAAAGCTCATATTTCATGATGACAAGCAAATAATTATATTTACTTACGTAGCTTTTGGCTTACATCAGGGTAATTAAAGGCAACGGATTGCTCATATATGTAAACCAAATATGTAAACATTCTGGTGGTCCCAAATATTTGTTTTTATTTAGGAAAAAAATAAGTACCATTGCATATTATTATTCTAATAATTTGTTTTGGCCTACACATTGTTAAAAGGAAAAAAAACATTTGAGTTAAAATGCAGATTCCTTATACACTTCACCAAATGCTTTCATTAAATTACAAACGGAATCTATGTGCATATAAAGGATATTTCCATGAAGTTAGATCATATTTGTCCAACTAGGAATTGGCTTATAGAGCCAGCTTTTCTTCAGGGAATATTTTTGGTGCCATTCCTAACATTTCATTGCTACAAGAAGTTCTTGTCTTGGCTCTTATGAGTGATTGTAATTGTGCTGTCATTACATTGCTTTCCTTCCTTTTTCCACATACTTAGGCAATGGTGTTTTGTGCTCTGAAAATCTCTTTCCATTTGTTTGCATTAATAAGAGATGTGACACTTTCATTACACTAGTTCATGTAGTGAAATTAAGTATCCATGGGCAAGAAAGATGTCAAATACCTAAGACTCCTGGAGGAAACATTCTTTGATTTCCTGTTGTTTTATGTTATATCTTTAAAGACCTTTTTTTTTTAGATCACCATTACAGGAGTGTGACAAGCACTATAATGTATACATCATTTTTAAAGGAGGAAATGCTTTTGTTAAAAAGAATATCTGAAAGACGAACAAATCTTATGAATACTTACATAGAAGTAATTTCCAGTCACTTCCGTTATTGATATTTTTAAATGTATTCCTAAATCAATGATTGTATGAATGCAGTCACAGGAATCATACGGCCGTGAATTAAAATTATATTCCATATATATTCTGAATCAGAATCTATTTTAATGTATGATTTTTCAGTTGAACTTCACAAAACCTCTATAAATAATATTTGAATAAGAATTTCTACTCTTGTGTTACCACTATACTTATACATACTTAGCCGTAAGTGTTTTTCATTTCATAAAATAGGTAATTGACGATAGGAACTAGATCCTCTATGCAAACTGTAGATGGTTCTCTATTGAATGACTACTGCTGGGAAAACTGAATTCCTGAGAAGAATTGATTTTTTTCCACCCTTGGCATATAAACAGGCCAGCTTTTCAGAATCGTCAAATGCATATATACTGTAGAGAGTTACAGAAATTTGGAGACACTAGACAGGGACCCCAGTTGAGTAAACATATGTTAAGCTCAGGAAACAGAAATCTTGAGAAAGAAGCTCAAAGTGACTCCCTCTAATTGACTGGGATAAAAGAGAAAGGAAGTAAAGAAGAGAAAACTCCACCAGACATTCAGGATTCTGTTACTGTAACTTACCTATATCTGTAAAGTATAATTTCAGTCAGATTTGTGGAATCTGTTTCCTGACCTGGCCTACCTCAAAGGACTGACACACAAATAAATATCTCCTTTTTGTCCGGGGTTGCAAATTAAAAAGTGTCAGACACTGTAACGTAAGTATTTAAACTGAGCTTCTTTATAGCTTAATTCAGGAGTCATATTTTACCAAAGAATATAAAGATGGAAATGTTCCAGATACCCTAGACTGATAATGAAGAATGGCTACTCACGTCACTCATAAAATATAAAAGTAGAGAACTTCTCTATGACAAATGGCATTGAAATTTCTGCACTTTCCACTGTTATTTCAGTGCAATTGTCCATGGTATAAAAGCTTTTAGTCTTTCGGTGGTTGATGTGCATGTTTCATTTTGATGACTGCACTGTAATTTTCTGCTGACAAATTTATGGTAGACAGCAGTGCCTATGTATAATAGACAATCTCTATTGTACTGCTTCTTCTGTTTATGGCATATGCTTTTTGTAATTTTTGGATTGCTGAAGACTAAGTTGAACTATTGAACACTGGGAGCCTGATTTTACAGAACTAAATATTTTTGTATGCCTTTCTTTTGGTGGGTTTTTCTAATTAAGGATAATGTTTCAAAATACTTGCTTATTTGGATTTGAGAAAAGACTGAAATAAAATCTTAGCAAGACCATGTTGCTGCTGATTTTGTCTAGCCTCTATGCTAATTCTAGATTGAGTTGCAGTCTCTCTGATGAAGCAGCTTTAGAATTTGGATATCCTCCTGGACCTATGGCACCTGCTGGAACAGTATATAGACACCCAGGCTTTGACAAGGGTATACAAGGTTGAGTCATTTTTAGAAGAGGAAACCAATATTTAAATTGTTACTACTTTGGACTGCTACATAAACTTTACTTGAGGTTGCTTGAATTTTGACTGAAAGGGATCCAGATAATCTAGTTCATCAAGAATCCATTAAAACAGCTACATAAACACAGTCTCAATAACTTTCCCTAAAAAAGAAAAGTTGAACATTGGATGAAAATTATCGAGTCTGGTGGTATAAAGCAATGGCTTCTTAAGGACAAGATGAACCAACTTCTCCTTAAGAGCTGGAGGAAAGTCCCTTTTCTCAAGGAAAACTTCACCACTGCTAAAACCCATTTACACAATGCACACATCACTATCCCAGCAGCCTTGGTTAGCCAAGAGGGGCAACCTAAGGAGCAGTTTAGCCAAACTCATAGTCATGGCCAAGTCATACATGTCCATTTCCTCAGGCGCAACAGGTTCAAACCATTCTTGGATTAATAGGGCAAGATTGTGTCCCAGGAATCTCAACAGGTCCTGCACCAAAGTTGCCCCTGTAACTAAAGGGGAACAAAATTTAATTGAATTCATGCTTTAAAAGGAAATTTTAAGATTGATCATTTTTAAAGGTTGGAAGGTTTTTCTTAATTTCTTGTTTTCTATTGCAACTGTTGTTCCTTTATGACTTTTTGCTTGCTGCCCAGAATCTCTGGAGAAGAAGAGCATGACTGAAGGAATATTTAATTTTTTTTCAAGGTGTTGAACTTTGCTTGGATTAGCTTTTGTTCTCTTACTGATTTGATTTTCATTTTCCAATATATGCAAGACATTGTGCCTTGTTTCTTATTGGTGTGAACTAAAATAATTCTATTGCAAATAAATGTTTCTTTACATTCAGGAGAGTTTGGCGAAGTATGCAGCGGTCGTCTAAAGCTTCCAGGCAAAAGAGATGTTGCAGTGGCCATTAAAACCTTAAAAGTGGGCTATACTGAAAAACAAAGAAGGGATTTTCTTTGTGAGGCAAGCATCATGGGACAGTTTGACCACCCTAATGTGGTTCACTTGGAAGGAGTTGTTACCAGAGGTAAGCTGCAATCAGTTCTGATTTTTGAACAACTTTCCAAATTCTACCTCATTGTTATAAAGTTTTCATAGTACGTGGTTCAAATCAGATCATTGTATCTACATAAAGTAAAGGACTTTTTTGTTCTCTTTTGATGCGTGGTTTCACTAAAGCAATATTAAATGTATCCTACAGCTTGAGGAAAAAAAACTTAAAAGATTTTTGCATGAAGGGGAGACGGCAACACTTTGTAACATTTTTTCCCCAAGTCACATTTAACATTAAATAAAATTCTCAATGTCTTTTTCTTATTAAATGAAGTGTCGTTTTTTCCAGAGTTCAGTTCACACAGCAGGAGACAGACAAACACACTGACATTTTGATTTGTATGGTTTAATTTTTTGAGTCATGATCATTTTCTGTACGGAGACATTTAAGGACTTAGTAGATCACAGGAACTATTTTCGAAACATTAGGAGCAGTCATGCCTCATTATTCATCTTTCAAAGAAACAACATGTTTTATCAAAATGGGGACATTCTGTTCAGATATAATTTCTTTAAACCAAATATGCCTCCCTTTTTCTATTTCTTCCTTTTAGGAAAACCAGTAATGATTGTAATAGAATACATGGAGAATGGAGCACTGGATGCATTTCTCAGGGTGAGTGCCTGAGGGAAACATATATAGCACTTCAAAAATAATATATATATGCTAACAATTTAACATAATAAAACATTTCAATGTAAAACGAGAACACACTAAATTTTAAGAGATCTCTGAATGGTCTTGGTAAAATCAGATTAGAAATTAGAAGACCAGACAGGATCAAACAACATTTTTGGCCATCTAAGTGATCCAACATGGCATAGATACAGTGGTTTTGATTAGCATCACAGACTAAGACCTGGAGCCATGTTGTGGGAACACAGTTATGGTTTTTCTCCATTGAAGAAAAGACAGTCTTTAAATTAATGCAAAAATAATTCAAAAATCAAGGAAGCACTTTTTTAAGATCCCTACATTAGCATTATTTTACATGAGTTTCTTGTTTGTGGCAGGCAACATATAAAACTCTTTAACGCGGCCCTTAAGAGCATTCATTCATATTAATGAATATGAATAAGATTAATAGCAAAATATACTTCAAGGCTTTTAAAGTACAGAGTTGATTTCACTGCCAATCTTTTCGGCAATTGGTTTTCTATCAATAATCTGCGCTTCTGATTTGTGTTTATATGCGTGCATGTGTGAATGTTCTATTTGTGTTAATAGGCTTGATTTATTGTGTCTAGGATCAGCTTGTTCTTATGATTAAAATATCCAACACCATGAAATAAAACTTGAGAAAGCAATTTTTCTCAGGTATCCTTATGTGAATAAATATATTTGATTTACAGATATGGGATTGTTTTTGTTTTAGCTGCAGTATGGGAAATTGAAGGCACATATGGTTTTGGATAATTTGTGCAAATTTAAAAGTTTCTCATTTAGAATAAAAGAATTTAAAAGGATGGAATTTTCTGTTTGTTCTTTTAACAAATATATCTAGCTATTTTTCTGATACGCTTCTGATTTATTATTTTTATTATTAACTATGCAGGATTATACAAATGAGCATATGCATGTATAACTTTTAGTATAAATTTGTATTTTCCCCCCAAATATTAAAGGTCATAATGTACAGCTTCAAACATGCTATAGCAGGGGTCCCCGGTACTGGTCCATGGGCTGTTAGGAACCAGGCCACACAGCTGGAGGTGAGCATCAGGCAAGCAAGCAAAATCAAACCCACCAACCACCCCCAGTATGTGAAAAAATTGTCTTCCGTGAAATCAGTCCCTGGTGCCAAAAAAATTCGGGACCGCTGTGCTATAAAATTACACATTTCTTCATTATTTTAGAATCCTATTTCTTCATTATTTTAAACTATTAATTTCATATTTAAATAACTTAAATTAATGATTTAAAAATTAATTAAATGATTTAAATAAACATAAGGCCCACTTCCCTTCAAAAAATGGTGCTTGCAATGTATGGAATCATATTTGTGAATTCTAGTGGTTTTGCATTTTTTAAAACATTGGAACAGCACTACAAAAATGAATGAATGAATGAATAAATAAATGAATGAATGAATGAATTAATGAATGAATGAATGAATGAATGAATGAATGAATATACATCCAGATATACACGTGCACATACACATAAATATATACAAGAATTTGTGCGCATACTTTCAGGACATAAAAGCACACATTTCAATCCTGAAAACACCCCTGAAATGGATTCCAACATCACTTCTATTGAAAGATCATCTCTCAAGCCAAAGAAAGTTATGTACCCCTGTCTGAATGCCATCCTGTATTTAATTTCTTAAAGATAGAGATTGAACATGCTTACTTTCTTTCTTCTCAAGTACTTAAAGCAGCATCTCTGTTTCTGTCTTCATTTCAGAAACACGATGGGCAGTTCACAGTAATTCAGCTGGTTGGAATGTTGAGAGGAATTGCTGCTGGAATGAGATACTTGGCAGATATGGGATATGTACACAGGGACTTAGCAGCACGCAATATTCTGGTCAATAGCAATCTTGTTTGCAAAGTATCGGACTTTGGTCTATCCAGAGTTATAGAAGATGATCCTGAAGCTGTCTACACCACAACTGTGAGTTGTGCACTTAAAAGAAAAAAGTCCATCCAGTATACTCTCATTTTCATATAGAGTTGGGTTAGGTTGGGTTGGCTTTGGAAGAGAATGTGCCAGATATTTATTGGGAAGGGAGTTTGTGCTTAGTTGGGTTTTGTAAATTTTCTTATTTAACAAATATTCATATAAAAAACTGCATACTACAGCATCATGTTATAAGTAAAACATAAACAGACTCACAAAGGATCCCCAAACATGGCTTCATCCAGTGTTCTTTCTGTGTTCCTTCTTACTTTCTGATTATTTTTCATTTCTTGAGAACTGTTTATTCATTCAGATATTTTGTCCTCTGGAAAATGCTTGTATCATCTTATCTAGAAAGCCACACCAGTGGCTTTCTAACTGAAACATCTCTTATTTCCCAAAGATTAGTTCCCATTGAGGAGAACTACATTTAATTATCCTTGATCATTATCTTAAACTTGAACTATTAACAAGTCATCTTCTTAACAAAAGAATTGGTTGATAAATTTATCATATCATAACACTACAACTACCAATAATGATGATGTGATACACAAATCCTTCACAATTGGTTAAAATAGCTTTTTTTAGAAAAAAAATTAATATTCTTTGGGAAACCTTGTAATAGGGGAAGCAACAGGCCATTATTTAGAACCTTGTTTATGGAATGCATAAATTGAAACACTGGAAAGCAGCAGAACAGTGTTCTTCCTAAACCATCATATAGGTCCCAAAGGGATTGCTTGTTTCCTGCTTCGTTTTGCTTTTCATTTTGGTTTTTGGAAATCTGCATTCTCTACTGCACACAACTCCAAAGTTGTTGTTGTTGTTGTTGTTGTTGTTGTTATTCTTTTCATTTATAAAATGAAGTAAGTTTTGAGAAGCAATAACATGGAATAGGATGAAGAGTTTGGATCCTCAATTGAGACTGGGAAGCTTTGCTGCTATTCCTCCTTAATCAGTGGAAAATCTAAGACTTGAGTGGTGGGGTGGATATCAGGAACAAAAAGTAAGAGATTAGGGCCAATAGTTCATCAGTTTATCTACTTCTGATCTAATTATGGGACAATGGTAATAGTGTCTAAAATGTTTGAAATACTATGTACTTATCCAACAGACATGCTTGTGTAGATACAGTATGTGCCATCACTGATTCGTGATAGCACAGTGCAGTACTGCAGGCTAATTCTGCTGATTGCCAGCAGTTCAATCCTGACTAGCTCAAGGTTGACTCAGCCTTCCAACCTTCCAAGGTCAGGGAAATGAAGACCCAGATTGTTGGGGGCAGTATGCTGACTCTATAAACATCTTAGAGGGCTGTGAAGCACTGTGAAGCGGTATATAAATCTAAATGCTATTGCTATATTGCTATGAGCTTGTTTCATAAACTTTCTTTTCCCATAGGGTGGCAAAATTCCAGTAAGATGGACAGGTCCAGAAGCCATACAGTACCGGAAATTTACATCAGCAAGTGATGTATGGAGTTATGGAATAGTCATGTGGGAGGTGATGTCTTATGGAGAGAGGCCTTATTGGGACATGTCAAATCAAGATGTAAGTTGCCAAAATATAATTATACTGCTTATAATATGATAGAGTTGGAAAAGTCAAACTCATAAGCAAAATGACCAGGATATTTTACTCCTATGAGCACATAAGAAGGTTTTAAAGTAATGGCCACATATATTTTATAAATAACTTAATTTGTAAATTGATTGCATTGATTTTTCCTATTCTTAAAGTTAGCCTGATGCAAACTAACTAATCATACAGCCAACCCAGCACTACAATTACAGTACCTAGGTGTTTTGTTTATGATTGCTTAGTTACTGGCTATGGTACATAATCATAAAGTAGTTTTAAAAAAGGACAGATAGATAGACAAAAATAATTAGAAAACAAAAGGTGTAACAAGGTTGTTCAAATATAGATAAACAATGTTATACGCTTTATTTCCTCTATTAAAAACATCTGGAAAATAAATGAAACTTTTTTGTGTGTCATTAGAACATTCTATATACCCAAAAGTTGCTATATTCTATTCTACGTCCAACTAAAATCTTTATGAAACTGTGTATTTAAATACAGGTTTATGAACATTCTTTGTCCTTAGAGGATATCTTTCTATTTTTTTTTTTTTTAGTCTCCACCTATACTTGTGATAGCAAACCTATAGCATGGGTGCCCGAGGTGGCATGTGGAGCCATGTCGCCTGGAACGTGCAGCGTTGCCCATTTCTCTTCTGGGTTTCTGGCGCCCATGCGCGTGCGACAATCAGCTGGCCTTCATGTGTGCAGCTGTGCCAGAAACTGGAAGAGCTGGTCTTCCATTTTCCTACATGATCATGTGCGCCAGATAGCTGATCGTCATGCATGCATGCATGCCAGAAACTCAGAAGACTACCTGGTGGAAGTTCATTTTTGGATATCACATATCATGTGGTTGCACCGGAAGTTCATTTTCGGACATGCATGCACCATGGGCAGCTCATCTTCTGGGTTTTGACACTACTCGGTGCCGAAAAGGTTCACCATCACTGACCTATACTTATATTTCAATATTTCTGAGCCAATAATTATATTACAAAATTCAAAGAACTATGAAATTCAAGGTTAAATTACAGTTTGATGAATATGTTAATTCAGAAGTTGATTAGTAGGACACCTGAAATAAGTTGTGGGAACTTTTCTTAGTCATGTACGGAAATATTTTTATAGTTCTAAGAGTACTTTCAATCCCCAGCATAGAGAAGCAGCCAAATTCAGTAAATAATACACAAAATAAGTAAATGAAATAATAGAACTATTTAAAAATTACAAGTGAGGAAAGGAGAAGTGAATAATCTTTGATCCCACACATTTGTGTTCTATAATTTATTGTAGCTGTCTTTCCATTTTCTTCAAACAAAATAATGTAATCCTCTTATAAATGGAAGAAAAAATATTCTAACATGAAATAAGATAACCTAGTACACACCTTCTTACTATCTTTAGTCATAGGGTTGAATCTGTCATATATTTTTTTCTTTACAAAATAAGAAAACGAAAACATATAGTCAACTCCACACCCTAAATCTTAGCCTCAGGCTTGTTTATGCAGGTGTAGATTAGAAGTTGTTTTTATAGGATCCAATATAGGTCTTCTAAAAGCATTTGTTGGTCCTTTTCTATGGACTCCTTGTGACTAATGTTTTTGCAGATGCTTACTACTTATACAAAATATACTTCAATGCAGGTAAGAAAGAGTCCTTGATCTAATCAAAACTTTAAGCATAATAGTGTCTGACTTTACAGTCAAGATCAGGAAAATTTCTTAACTACAAAATAGTTTGGCCTTCTTTATAAATGAATTTGTAGGCAGTTGTTCTTTTTTTTTAATGATTGCTATTGCATTAGCCCTTCCTTCCCTGTTTCCCCCAAAATAAGACTCACCTGATAATAAACCCAATTGGGCTTTTGAGCGAATGGCAATAAGGCCAAGCTCTTATTTCAGGGTTCAAAAAAATATAAGACAGGGTCTTATTTTCAGGGAAACACAGTATTTCTTTAGTGTGTTCATCTGAAGCACTTTATACTAAGGAATTTCTTATCAGCAGACAAGATTCATGATGGATTTGTAGAAAGTTAACATTTATACATAATTTTCTGGGTTTTTTTAAAAAGAAATCTTGTTGAATATAATAACTTACTTCCATCAGTGGAATAGCTTGAATATAGGGACATTACTGATAAAAATCCATCAAAGAATAGTCTAAAACAAACATATCAAAGCATTTCCATTCTGGGTTGAGCAGTTGGGTATTATAGATGCCAATTGGCAAGATAAAGGATAAATAGTTTAAAACTAGATAAATAGGTAGGAGAACCAGACAAGTAAGAAAATTCATGCTTTCTTACCTTATTTTGAGCCAGTCGTATACAAATCTTGAGCCAGAAAATAGAATTAAAGCATTATGCAATTTGCTTAGCAGTTTTCTTACTCTGTGTTGAATTGTACTGTATTTCATCTTATTTATAATATTTGAACCTTACATCACCATATTTTCAGTTAATATCCATCAAGGATTATGGAAACTCTAGTCCAAAGAATTTGAAAGGTACTCTACTACCTACCTCTGTTATAAAAACAGGCACTGGGTGAGATGTCATTATATGAAATATTAAAAGGCCAGGTACAGATCGCCATTTCAACAACAATCTCACACAATTATTAATTTAGTCATTTTCTTTTACTGTAACTTAATTACATGTAGGATCACACGACAGGTAATCCCGTATATGTTGCTTTGAGCTTTTTAGAGAAAAAGTGGAATAGAAATGATGAATAAATAACAGAAAGAAATTTAAGAAATAATAAATGCATTTAAAACATTTGGAAAACTCTAAATTTAGGTAAGATATCAGTGCATTTTTTTTCTTTTTTATTCATTGGATCATGACCCATCATGAAATATACTAATTAAATTCTATTTTTCTATGTAGAGAAATAAGCAGATATCAGGAATAAGTGAAATTTCTGTCTGCAAATCAGCAGTCCATTACAATATTTTATATTCTAAGAAAATGTAATATATACCTAAAATAACTTAATTTCATATTTATAAAGCAAATAATAAGTTCATTAGTGAGCACTGGACTATGACATTATGTGGTATTACTATTGATTGGCAATATGTGACTACAAATTGGCAAGCAGGAGTACGTGATTAAATATACAAATATAAAAAGGAAGGGTTTTAATGACATCATACATAGTTTTCATCATTTCAGCATCAGTGTGACTAGGTATGGACACCTGTGTATCTGATAATATGAAGAGAAATTAATGGTTTAATCAATTAATTAAAATTTGTTTCATTGGAGCAAATATGTGAGTCACTATGACTCATAGTTGTAACTGAATGCAGATTGTAATATAGAGCTTCTGAAAAATGAACAACCTGTAGAAAACATCCAGCTTCTCTCTGAGTCCATTTATATTAAGCAAGACTGAATTTTTCCCATGAGGATGGAAAACAGTTGCATATTCATTGCATAAATTTGCTTCTTCTGCCTGCCTGCTGTTTATCTACAGGCAGGAGTTATTATTATTTTTTCTTCTATTAGACTGAAAGCAGAACATAATGCAGGGGAGGGAAAGGGGCTGATTACATAGAAGGAGATATTTGTCAGCAAAAGTGAAGCCATTGTGGATATAATATCTGATATGACATCACATGTTGCATTAAAGTCAATGCTTTATTGCAATCTTACCATAGTTACATTATGTGAGAATCAAATCAGAGTTGCCTAATAGAGTTTCATTTCATCTAGAAATACACTATTTGTAAATCAAAACTGTTCTGTATAGATAAAGATATGGAGAGAACATAATGTTTTTCTAACAATTCTTAAGAGGGAGTGATAGGAATCGAAGGTTAGGGTAAGGTTGAATTTTATCATCATTACTTTTATATAAAATCTAAATGATGAGTCATTTCAGCAGAATGAAAGTTGTTAATATTTGACAGGTCTCAGTGTCAGAGATTTCATGGACTGTCAAAATATGGGCAAACAAGTCCTTGGGGCAGAGAAAAAGAAGTATAGGCATTCCCAAGACACTAAGTAGAGTTTCATTCCTTTTGACACCTTCCTTCTGTACTAGATTCAACATAAAAGATGTTTGGCAGGAAGATAAGATAGCTGGAAGGCAAAGCTTACCTATCTTTTTTTTTTTAACTAAGGAAACTCAGAATCAATATTTTCTTTTGCTGAACTTTTGCATTGAGCTTGTGCTATTTGCTTGTTCTGTAAATAGCTAAATAAAGCAAATTGTTTCCCAATTATAAAGAAAAAATAGATCAGGATTATTTTAATAAGCATATAAATAAAATATTTCCTGCTGTTGATGAAAAAAAAATGCTTTCATTATTTTAGGGAAGTATGATGTATTTTCTACGCTTTATCTACTCTTTTGCAGAAGAAGAACCACTTCCATATTAGTGATTTATACTATCTTTTTTAAATCATTTTTTTTATTTTATTCAAAACATTAAAATGCAAACTCAAAAAAAGGGGAAAAAAATACAAAACTAGGCTAAACAAGACTACACCAAAAAAAGTACATAAGCGAAACAAACATATACATAAGTTGTCCTCCCTAGTTGAATACGGATAATTATATTTCCAAGATACAAGACCTGTAATACAAATGTATTGCTAAGTGTATAGCATAGGTTTTGGAGTGCTGGTTGGGAAGTTCAGTTTTGCTGATGGTTTTGAGAAGTTGACCAGTTTCTGTCTGGAAATTCCTTTTTGTTGTTTTTGTCTTTTGTTTTACTTTTTTCCTTCCTCTCTCAAAATTCATTTCTTGTCTTTTCATTTTTCGTCACATTCCTCATGCCACTCTTGTAATATACTAGAGCTTGGCTTAACATCCTCATTCTCTTTTCCCATACACAACTTTTATAGTAGTTCTCGACTTACAACCGGTCCTTTAATGACCATTCAAAGTTTCAAGAAATGCCAGAAAAGCTACTTACAACCTGGGTTCGAAGTTCCAATAGCCATATGCTGCCCCGTCACATGATCACATTTTGGGCACTTGGCAACCAGCCTGCATTTATGGCCATTTGCATCATTTTTGAGTGACGTGACCACGATTGATGACATTTTCCTCAGAAACCAGCATTTACTTCTGGTTTTCATCAAAAAAAAAAAAACCTCCCACAGCAAACCGTCCGCTCAATGAATGACCGCAGCATTTGCTTTACGACCATCCAAAAAAGATAATCAAAATGGGCGTAGCCATGAGATGGCCCACTGAATGATCATCAGCACTTAGAACTGTCATTCCAGACTCAATTTCAGTCATAAGTGGATGACTATCTACAATTTGGTCCACAAAGACTGCTTAATCTAATTATGATTCTGAAGCAGAAATGAAGTTCAATGGTGGAAATTAGATGAACATGAGAGAGACTCTTGTTCCAGGTGAAATGTTCTGCCTTGACTTCTGCTTTCCACAGGTTGCTTTCTTTTCCTATTGCAATTTCCTATTATTTCTTTTTCTGATGACATTTCAACTATATAAAGAGACTTCAGCTATTCTGTTTGCTTAATGACATTCCCAACATTCGGCAATAGTATTTTGCAGGCATTGTGAAAAAAAGGACAGTAAATTTAAATTCTGTCTGCCAAATGATAGTTATTGTAATATATACCGAATCCAAATGTGCTCACGTTACTTCTGCTGCAATAAAAATATGTCTCGCAAAGTCCTGAGCACAGCTGTTATATGACCCATACACTAAGTGAAACTAAAAATTCCATAGTTGACATTCCTAAAGATTTATTTCAGATCCCCCTTATGTTACAAATACACAACTTCAATTCAAAGCAAGGATTGTGAGAGTGACATCACAACAGTGGATAGTTATTTTCAATGTATGACTGGAGTTAGCATTTCTTTCTAATGGTTTAGCGCTCCATGTACTTTCAGCTAAATTTCCACCTATCTAAAAATGCTGGTTGGAAAGGGGGCTGTGTTATTACAGCCTCTCCTAAGATTTCCTTGTTTTAATGGGATATTGAAAAGCCAAGTCAGTGATTAAATAGTGTGTTTGTGATATGGTCTGGCATATAGATTTGGGTTACATAAATACAGCTCTTTCACCTCGGGAAATCAAATGTATATGTTTAAGCCAGCAAGATACCTTAGAATGATTACAATACCAACATGCCACAGAGCATTTTATTGGCCTACTTGGAGGCATTGCATTCAGTGGTGTTTGAAGGAAAAGGCACGATACGATGAGCATTATTTCGCTTGCAACACAGGAAACATGAAAACAATGGCTCATAAATTGTTATATGGTAATTTCTATAAAAACATCCTCCCTCATTATTTATTGAAAGTCCTAAAGGATTATTCAGGAAGCTCAAATACATTTTTATGTAAATTATGTGTTATCAGATGCATATTGCACAGTTATAACAAAGTTGCAAACTTTTGTCAAAGTGCAAGTAAGGTTCAGTAAAGGATTATTTTATTAACCAAGCAATAAACAAACATGAGAATGGACCTTAAATTCATTGACAGTGCTTAAATGGTGTGTTTGTAATCTGCCTATATGTATTTATACATAAATTTCTGATAAGTGGTCAAAATAAAATAGCATATAGCTATTGTTAGAAACTTTGTTGTTCCAACCCAGTATATTTGTACAACAAGAAGCCATTCATTAATTTAATATTTATAGTGTAAATGTTTCACTGCTGATATAATAATGATATTATTTCCAAAATAAAGATAAGAAAAATAGCAAAATAGTAATCATTTGCGAAGGAGAAAGGTGGATTGTTTTATTATTGTTTTTGCCATGTAGCCATTGTGCCACGAAGCCCTCTTTATTTCTAGCTATGATTTATTTACACCAAATTTCCCGCTTAAAATATTGGGTTTAATATTTTAAAATATTAAAATAATCAGTTTGCCCATAGACTTCTGCAAAAATTTGTAGAACAAAATGTGTTTGTCTTATCCCTGGAATGCTGTTTTGCCCATTATATTGGTATTTTTTATGAAACTACATTTTAGCTTATTAGTGCTGTGTGAACTTAACAAAAGTTTCTTGTGATCCTCTTCTCTGGTTTTGCTTTGGTTATTTTCTTTTTCTTACTTCAACATCAACAAATCAATTCTGCAAATATAATAATGACTTAACTAATCCTTGAGCTATTATGTTGGCTACACTATATTTTGATACTAAACAGTTACTTAAACATTCTATAGTCAGTCTTTGATTAGTCACATCTAGTATGGACTGCTGTTGAGAGGGTCATCTTTGGAAAGCATTTTCTTTTCTTTTCTATTTTACACTAATTTTCATTCATCCATTTCATTTTCATCTATAGATACCTAGATGTATGCACAGACTGTTTAATCATGCTTTGTTTCCCTGCCAAAAAGAGCCTCTTGGACAAATAAATATTGCTTTCAAAGAGTATCTCCTGTATCAGTTTCTCAGTTGCACCCATGGTGAATTTAATTGCTATTCCCTCCTGCTGATTTGACTAGGTAATGCAGCTATGTTCTCAGCATACATTACCAAATACTATAATCTGTTTAATAGGCATGGACAATAAAAACGAGTTTACAGTATTATACAACAACAAAAAGTGTTGTGCTAGAACAGTAGGCTCTATTTGAAAGATACGTTTCATAAAACTTTGCTTAATTTGGTGGAGTCTTCATGAGCTGTAAAAATTTAAACTCATGGCGGGGTTTTGTTATTAGGTTATAAAAGCAATTGAAGAAGGATATCGTTTGCCAGCGCCCATGGACTGCCCAGCAGGCCTTCACCAGCTGATGCTAGACTGCTGGCAGAAGGAACGTGCAGAAAGGCCAAAGTTTGAACAGATTGTGGGCATTCTGGATAAAATGATTCGGAACCCAAATAGCTTGAAGACTCCTTTAGGAACCTGTAGTAGGTAAGTTATGGATTAGATTCCTAAATTGTAGGCTAAAATTCTAGACAGTTTTTCTTTGTTTCAGCTGTTGTTGGCCCATGATTTATTTATTTTATTTCAATTTTTTTTAATCCCGCCATTATTATTTGGGATAAATTCAACCATTCCATATTCCAGATGCTTTTACAAGGGTATTAAATCTAGGTTATATTGGTGGTACAGTATATTGATGTTCTTTATCATAAGCCAAAAGAAAATGACAGCTTTATCTGACCAGATTTCATTTTGAAAAAAAAAAGATAACCATTTGGAAGTAATATCTTTTTTTTTTTTTTTAGAATTTGCCTTTCTCACTCCAATTAGTTGTTGATTTGCTTAATTAACTTCATACTGGATTATGTCAAGATATCTTTATAGATTGTCATTGAAACAGTATAAATACTTGATGTAAAATTGTGGCCATTTGCCTTCTGGGCAGAGTTAAAAGATCAAAATATACTGCTATTTGAAATACTAAAGGACAGAAGAGTATGTCTACAGAAGCACTATAATTGGATGGAACAGTGGTAATTTGATTATTTTAACAAAAGTTTTTGGAATTTTATTTAAAATAATTATATTAAACATATTAGATTTGACATACCTATTTGATGTTTGTTTCATTCTTTTTTTCAAAACCGATAGAAAGCACTATTAGATATAATTTTCTGTGCAAAAAGAGGTTGAGATTGTATAAAGTGCCAGAATGTCTTATAAATTGTCTGATGTGAAATTAATCTGTCCAATTAATCTTATTTTGCTATAGAGAACCAGTTCTGTGATGTCTGGGTAGAACCACAAAGGCCTTCTCAGTTGTGGCACCCAAATTATTTTTTTTAAATGGTACATGTTAACTCCCATTAATTGCCCCAGCTTCTGCCCACCTAGCAGTTTGAAAGCATACAAACACAAGATTAATATGTACCACTTTGATGGGAAAGTAACAGCATTCATGCTGGCTACAACACCACCGAACTTGTCTTTAGACAATACTGGCCCTCTTGGCCAAGAAACAGAGATGAGTTAGACACAACTGACAAGGAAACTTTTACTTTTATCTCTTTTTTTATTGACTTTCACTGCCATCCTTTAGACAATTTAGTGACATTTTTGCTTGCTGAATGATATTTTTAATTGATGCTTTTTTTTGCTATTCTATTATTTCATGTATGATTTTAAACTGTAATAGTTTGACATACTTCAGTAAAGTCAACACTATATGCTTCCATTGTAAAAAAAACAGTATGTTAGGAGGATAAGAAAAAAATACAGATACCAATCACATAATGCCATTATATAAATCAGTGCAGCTGAAATATTGTGTGCATTTCTTGTTTCTCTATATCAGAAATAACATATAGAACTAGAGAAATCTCAGAAGACACCAACTAAGTTGATCAAGGGAGTTGCAGCGACTTCCTTATGAGGAAAGGTTGTAACATTTGGGGCTTTTTAGTTTAAAAAGGAAACAAATGAGAGGGGAAGTTTGTGGTGTTTGAGGTGCATTATGCATTATTATTTATAATGTGGACAAGGAGAAGTGGAAAAGGAAAAGCTATTCCTACCTTCAGAACATTCTAGGATCTAGGTAACCAATGAAATTGAATCAGGCAGAATCAGGGCAGACAAAATTTATTATTATTTTTACACAACACTTAATTGAACTTTGAAATCTGCTACAATGAAATTTGGTGCTGGCTACCAGTTGGCTGGCTTCAGAAAAGACTTAGATCAGTTTTGTTTTATTTACAAAATGTATAGACTGCCCATCTTAGCTCAAGGTAACTCTGGGCGGCTTGGAAATCATGGAAATTATTTCCACAAAAATGGAGCTTCATGGGTGAGTGCAAGTACCCTCCACTCAAGTGAGTGGAGCTTTGCATGCAAGTGCAAGCACCCTCCACTCTCACAAGGGGAGCTTTATGTGCTTGCACTTGTACATCTCTCCCACAGCCCGGTTTCAAACAGGCCATGGTCCGGTAGTGGGCCATAGTCCAGGGATTGGGTACTCCTGAATTATACTACCACCCACACATTTTCTTTAGGTCTCTGCTGCATTGCTCTTATCAATCTTAACTTTAACATTGTGGGTCCAAAGCTTTCCAACTCCAAGCAGGGCAAAATGTTTGTGAATGTCATACAAACAACCCAAGATTAAGACATAGTGCAGTAGACCATTACATGTATTGTTCTTCCACTTTTCTCTAATTCTGCTGCTTAATCATGCGCGGGACTGACCATATGACAGAAACCTCTGGCAAATGTTTTCTCACCCGCAGGAATCTTCTGTCTTCCAAGAAGGCAGTTAGAGTTACATGGTCAGCCCAGAGTCAATTGGAGTCAAGCAATGTCTAGCTTGAAATAAACAGATAAATAAATCAAATTCCTCCAAGGCACATTCGCTATCAAGACTGTGACACCTGCAAACTCGAAAAACCAGAACCATTTGGATTTCTGGAAATATCTTTATTGCTAGTAAGGTAGTATAACAGAATATTGAAAGCCTGTCAAGGTTGTTCTCCAGTTCAACATATATCTAGCATAATTAAAGCAGTGTTACTCTCAGTCCCTTTCTCACAATTCTCCCTAACTACCCCTGACTCAGGAATCTTTCCTGTAAAAGCTCTGTTTTCTCCTCTAATAGCTGTGCACCAGTCTCCACGTTCCCAAGGACTATTAGACGATTCATAGCACTAGCCCAAGATCATGTCTTGTCAATAATAAAAAAAAAAGAGTCTTTCTCCAGCGAAGCTACATTGGTACCTATTCCTGGTGCTATTGAGCCAGTGGGGCTTGTGTTGATCAGTCCTGCACTGATCCTGCACTGAATGCCAGACAAGCAGGAAACAATTAGCATATTTCCAATGGCTTTATTAGCTTGGTTGTAAATCAGCTAACAGATGCTAGGACAGCGCAGTTGTAAATTAGGCAGATAATGATCTGAAGAGAATCTCTCACCTGTAAAAAAAAAAAAAAAAAAGAGCAGGCCTGTTGTAGAATGATAGTCTAGAGCTGCTGATATCCACAATATCTTGTCCAAGGATCATAAATCAAAAACATATCCATAAGGCAGGGGTGAAATCCAGCTGGTTCTAGCAGGTTCTGGAGGACCGATAGTGGAAATTTTGAGTAGTTCAGAGAACCAGCAAATACCACCTCTGGCCCCAGAGTGGGGTGGGAATGGAGATTTTGCAATATCCTTCCCCTGCCATGTCCACTGAGCCATGCCCACCAAACTGATAGGGAAAAAAATGGATTTCACCTCTGCCATAAGGTACAAGTTTCCTATCTAGATGTTTTCTCAGTCCTCCAGGATGAGGTAGAGAAGGTTACGATGGTTTCTTAGAATCCATGTTCCAAATAGAACATCACACACAAAAAGAGAAAATTAATTCCCTGAACTCCATCATGACTTCCTTTTGCATCCAAACTAGTGAAGCTTGACTTTTCTTCAATAATACACACAAGCACACGTGTATACACAAAGAGACATATATCGGACATATCACTTTCATTGATGATCATTGATTATTGCTTAATACCTCTTTCCTACCCCTTTTCAAAGTATCAGCAAGAAAAGGATTCTACCACTAGTGAAGCAGTTATATTTGTACTTTCTACCTAAATAGATATCAGAAATATGCATTATCCCCATGACTGTATTAAATTAGATATAGTCACCTATTTTAAATAAAAGTTTCATCTTATATCGACATGTGTAAAATTAAGCCTGGTCTTCAAGGAGAACACATACTGTAGTATACGATTTCAAATAGATTCCTTTTTCTTCTTCTTCTTTACTTTCTCTTTTACCATTTTAGGTGTCGACGGATGAGATAAGAAGCAATTATATTTACTTTATTTTACAAGTATTCTATTTTATATTATTGAAAACAAAGAAGATTTTATTTTGTTCTAAATATTGAAACATCTAAAACTTTTAGATGACTTCTATGATTGTAACTCTGGTAGATTCAGATAAAATCCTTTATTACTGTAGCTACAATTTAGTAACAATTTTACAGGATGAAAAGGGAGAGGGATAAAGATAGCTGGGCAATTTACACAAAAACAAGGAGAAAGGGGAGGAAAGGAGAAAACAGCAGGTAAGCACTGGACTATCAGACCATTTCTAAAGTATTAATAGTCTACTAGAATGTAACACAGCAATATAGGTTTGTGCATGCTTAACAAGCATTTCTTGGCCTTTTGCTTTTTATTATATACATTTTAGTTTGATTATATTTCTACTAGGTAACAAATACTGAATTATGTTTCTTTTTACCTGAAACAATATTTTTCATTTAACCTAGACCAATCAGCCCTCTTCTGGACCAGAACACCCCTGATTTCACAACATTTTGCTCTGTAGGGGAATGGTTGCAAGCAATCAAGATGGAAAGATACAAGGATAATTTTTCTGCTGCAGGTTACAATAACCTTGAGACAGTAGCCAGGATGACTATTGAGTAAGTGAACTGTATGCATATATTACCTATTTCTGCTTATCTTTGTCTCATTTAATTGGCAGAGGAGAAATATTTGGCCAGGTTATATAAAGTTTATATAACTTTAAAAACGTTTAAAAATCCCCAAGATTTAGTCACCTAATTAACACCTTACTCAGCCTTCTATTAAGGGAGGTGGGGGGAGTACCACTTGCTAATATTTGTTTAACTATTATAAAAGAGAGTTTGACTTTGCAAGGTAGTAAAAACTATTGTTGTATGGGGAACTTGCTTCTTGTTAGTTAAGGACTTCAATATGGTTAAAGACAGTATTGACCAAAAGTAACCCCTTCTAAGCATCAACCAGATTTTTATGACCCTTTCTTGATTTTTTTATGCAAACAAGTGCTTCATATTGAGACATTTTCAATGACCTTATGTGACAACCACACAAGGGGTAAAGAAAGTTGTGCTTCAGAGCAACGTGACTTGAGGACGTTAAATATCTCTATGTGCTACTCTGTATGACAGAATGTCAGGGAGAGTTTTAAGTCTAAATAAAAGTTGTAAAATTTTAAAATTGTGCTGTCCCTCCCTCCCTCCCTCCCCCCTTCTCTCTTCCTTTGAAAAAGAAAAGCAATAGCTACAGTTAATATCCTAAGAGATATCTGACCTTCACTGCAGGGGTCATGTTATCTCCTTGGAACATATACCCTTGCCAATTAATGGAAGATAATAGCAATTTTTAAGATTTTAGTTTTACTCGCTATAGTCTATGTCATCAGAAAGCACTGTGCATGTATACCTGGCTTTTCAAGTCATTACTTCATCCTATAAAAATAGGGTGAAGTAATCACCTGAAAAGCCAGGCATGCCGATAACGCATTGAATATCATTTGGTTGTATCAGTATTGCTGTTTCTTTTCTGTTCCGCTCTGCTGAAAGATTACTAATATTGAATTTTCCTCCCTCCCCATAGTGACATAATGAGCTTAGGAATCACATTGGTTGGCCATCAAAAGAAAATCATGAGCAGCATTCAGACTATGAGAGCACAAATGTTACATTTGCATGGCACTGGCATCCAAGTGTGATGAGACATTTCTCCCTTCCAAGGGAGGGGACAGACTTGAGAGAACAGTGCCAGCCTTCAGTCTTCATGAAGTGCTGCTGGAAGACACGCGATTTGACAGAGCCTTCATGCAGGTGACAGAAGGCCCACCAGAAGCACCTACAGACTTGAACTCCTAAGTGCCACCAGAAAGTTACTTAAAAAGGGAAAACAGATCTACTAATGGCGGCAACAAAAGAAGTGACAATAAACAAAGTACTACCTGAAACACCTACGAACACCTTGAACTCTCTAACCTCCTTTTTATCTAATGGACTTTTTAAAGTGTATATAAAGGATTTTAAAAGAAAGAATATATTTGTCAGATAAAAATCATGATATTGTTAAAGTCAACAAATATTTTCCTTAAAACTTTCATTTCAAACTTGTTTTAAGAAATCAGTTGTGTTCCTTTTTCATATAGAACTTCTTTTTAGTGTTGCATTTATATCTTTGGACCTTCTTAGTGCTAAGCATATGACACATTATTACACTGGGGAGTTTTGAAAGATTGTACAAGTTTCTATAGCCACAAGAAGTGTAACAGGGAAATGTGTATCAGGCTAGCTACTGGGTGGGTGAAGCAGGGTTGGCCAGGATTTTTTTTTTCTTTTTCTTTTTCTAATTTTGGCATCTATTTTTGTCTGTTTATTCCACACCACATTGATGTGGTTTGCTAATTGGCAGGAAATCAGGAAAAAAAAACATTGCCAAGAGTTCTGATATTTTTTAAAATAATTTTGTATAAGTAAATCACACACTCTTCTTTAAACAGGAAATGAATAAAATGGTGAACCTAGCAATAATGTTCCCTAAAAATGCCTAGGCACTTTTTAAGAAATGGTTTGAAAGATGGTTTTAGTAGGTTGCCTGGGTTAAAGGAAACTGTACAACTGCAACTTTAAATGGGTTGAAGCCCTTTCATGGAATGATTGATGGTACAGTAGGTGTATAAACAGAACAAGTACAAGTACTATAGTGTTGCTTAGCCTTTTAATCAGAGCACATTGGGTGTTTGTTCTTGCAGGGGATTGGGTGTCTTTTTATTTTTATTTTTTCAACAATGTACATTAGAAGGTCTAGAGAAATAATAAGCATATGGCTAATATGAGATTAAGATGAATGTAGTCCCTCTTGCAGAAGTAAGAATGTGAGGATGCAATCCAGAGAAGAGTACACTGCATATAAATTCAGAAGAAATTGCATTCAGGTTTGTGGATACATTCTGTTTTTATCAGCTAGGGCTTATTTTCTGTCCATACTTCTACCAATCATGCTGTTTGAAACGTGGGTAGGCAGATGACCTCACTCATAGATTGCCTTCCTTGTAATAGACAACCTCATCTGTAGTGGAAAGCAATGACGGGAACCCAGTCTGCAGCAATTCACATAATTCTTACCAATATTTCTACTAATAATATACAAGCCAGATGTCAGGGTTCCAAATAACAACGCATATGAAATCAAAACAACGGGGTTGACACCAGGTATACATATCTTTCTCTGGTTCACACTTTGAGACAAGCCCAGTTCAGAACGAGGAAGTCATACACATTGAAATGAATGTGATTTCAAAAACCTAATCGTGCTCTGAAAGTCCTAGGATCTCATGGGCCCCAAGTCTACCCATCATTCTCTGGATTGCAATTCTCTTGTGCAAGCTCTAATGAAATGAGTGACAGATGAACAACAGATAACAGGGCTTGCATGGGACATGTTCCTGTCAGATGGTGCCTTTGGATTTTCTATTACAGGTGTAGGAATATAAGGCAAGTGGCACTTCAACATTTCATTGTGTGTGTGTGTCTGTGTGTGTGTGTTTTAATGAGCTGTTCTAGGCGCATGCATTCAGAACTTCTGACTGAAAGACGATTGTTGAGTGAGAGAACCCCCCTTTTTAAAAAAAATACCAGTTTTAATTTAATATATGTGTACTTGAGTTGAGTGAAATATATAATTACCATAAGCAATAACAAAGTGTGTCGCAGGACTATATATGAAACAGGTGACTAATGCTGTCAAAAATATGAAAATCGTGAGCTACCCAGCAGTGAATAGCTGTACTTCCAAAGAGAACTGGGATGCTTCTATTGGTTTTCATTGAGAAAGATCCCAGGGATCAGTCATATAAATTAAGACTTGTTTGATAATGTGGGCATCCACAAAAAGAAAAGAAAAAATGAAAAAAAAAAAACCCTGTAAATGTTCCTTTGTAAAACTTGTACATTTTATTTATACTGTCTTGTTTTGTACACACATTTATGTGCAGTGAGCTCTGAATACATTGAAAATGCACTATATTTTTCTATTTTACTTAACAGAGCATCACAAAAAGGAACATGTTTTTCAGTGCTATATAATGTGTTTTCCCACGTTTAGGACCAAAGATAGTTACAAAGAATTCAAATAGATAATTTGCCCTTTCTCCCATTTTCTTTTTTCCTTTTACGGCACTGTACAATGTTTTATTTGTTGTTTTATTTATTTATTTTGTTAGAAAAATAATTTTGATTATGCTATTTTTTTCTTCTTTCACCCTTTGTTAAAGAAATCTGTAAAAAAAAAGATAAACAAAAATATTTGAATTAACATAATCCCATTACATAGACACTTCCATTTGTAATCTTTGTAATAGACTGTAAATATATTTTTGGAAATATAATTGTGAATAAGGGTTATTTGTCATTGTCTGTCTATATAGCAACTGCAGCATTTTATAGCTTTCTCTAAGTGTCATAATTCCTCATTAGGTATAGGGGAAACTGATAATTTAGTATTAAACTGAAAATAGCTGTTGTGTTCTTAAAAGTACAGATATGAGCATTTTGTAGATTGGTTAAATTGGTTCATTTAAAATATTACTTATATAATTGATTTCAACAGCCTATGCCTAGATGCAAAGAAACCTGAAGCACATACCAAAATAAGCCTATATTCATGATCTGTGTTGATTCCACACAGATCACACACAAATATATTCTATATATCACAGGGGCGGGAGAGAGAGAGAATTTGGGTAACAGCTGCACATGGAGCAATTAAAGAGGATGCCAACTATCATGGCAGTTGCTTGCTTGGGAGCAGGAATGGGGTATATGTGTGGATTCAAAGGTAGCCTTCCATTCTCTATGAATCCCCAAAAGATAATTTATACTATTGTTAACAGCTGGACTTATCATGAGTAGCATTTGCACAAGAGGAACTATTCTCATTGGTTTATTGCTCTGCCCGTGGATAGGGCCTAAGGCTATAGTTCTAATCTCACTTCATTTGATTACAACAGTTCCGTGGGCTATAATTGTTTTTAGCTTGTGCCATTTGCTTGCAAATTTACAGCTCTAATTATCTCCCTATATCTTCCTATATAGATTCAGTAGCTAATAGTGTTTGTGTGATTGCAAAAAAGAAATGAGTGCAGTGCAGTTTGGTGAAAATGGTCATGTTTACCCAAAAAGAACAAAACTTTTTCTTTACGTTTGACTGTTATGAACGTAACTGTGTTTCCTCTTTCTGATCTAATAAGACTATATTCAAATAGGAATGCAATTTGGCTTTGAACCCATTCCCATCTAGAATGGGTATCCTAGAATTGATCTGATATAGGACCTATTTCTTGTAGACAATCAGCCATTACCATCAGCATGCTTAGAATAATTCTCAAGACATGAAATACTTCAAGGATAATGCCTATATATTAATTTATACATTGCTCATAATTGAGACCACAATACAATTTCAGTCATTAGGAGGATAAGGCAGTTATATCATGCTTTGTTTGCATTTAGGGTTTTTTGTTTGTTTGTTTTTTTCATATTACCAGCAGCTTTGGAGAAAAATGGATTGCATAGAAATTCATACTTCTGGAG